>CM067306.1:19574319-20774319 GCA_034231615.1 Meghimatium bilineatum | reverse complement strand
ACTCTTCTGTAATAAAAAATGATGGTGTATCACCTCCGAGGAGAAGACAGAGCAACTGTGACATTATAGAAGTGGATACCCTAAATATAGCTGAATATTCAACTGTAATTTCATCAGTGCGTCACAACAGTGTTTTAACAAATCATGTTACAGAAACAGCGGAATATGTTTCACCTGTTAGTATAGTTGTACACATTTAAACATTGTATAAAAGTTTGTTTACACAACATTTTGGGTCCACGTATTTGGACTTAATATTTACTTAATATTTTATATATGTGTGTAATTAGAAAAGTTTTTGTGTGTAGAATACCTAAAAATGCTAGACAGACCTGTGTAGATCTCATAATACTTAGAAAAAATGGGAATAAATGTTTGGTTATGACAGGAAGATCCTAGCAAAAGTCTGGAGTAGTATATTAAAATAATAACAGGTTTTTATTGCCACTTTTTATAATATCATAGCACTTTGGGCAGATCCATTGGTAATCATTGTCTCTCAGTTGATGTCAAAGTGCACAGACCCATTGGTAGTCATTGTTCCTCAGTCATTGTCAAAGTGCTCAGACCCATTGGTAATGCTTGTCCCTCAGTCAATGCCGATGTGCTCAGACCCATTGATAATCATTGCCCCTCAGTCAATGTCAAAGTTCACAGACCCATTGGTAATGCTTGTCCCTCGGTTGATGTTAAAGGATATGAGTACTGAAAGTTCCAGTGGTATGATTATTTCAACAAAAGACAACAAAAACAAACCTTATTGTTCCACTGAGGCAGAATATTATTTCAGGCTAAAAAAAAACAGCAGCTTTATGAACATGTGAAGTTGGAAGTGAATTGTGGGTAGTGCTTTCTCATTGTCTTGTCTTATGGCAGTCTGGGTAAATAACTTATTTGGGTTCAATACTGTTAAACGAGACTACAGTTTTTATGAAAAGAGAAATTAAATATCTTCATTTTTGCAAAAATTATTTTCCTAGGTTAAAATTATCAATCAGTGGATGGAGATATTTATTTAGGAGGGTTATATGTGTTGGAAATGACTGGAAAAGGGGTTAGGGTAATACATCTTTTTCGGTTGCAGGTAAGCTCAGCAAACTTATGATTACGCTAGCCAATTTGTATCTAGGACTCAGCCGACATTCAATGACGTCACAAAATTATAAATAATTTCTGATCGACATATATTTTATAAAAAAGTTATATTGTGTCCTGTTTAACGGTACAGTAACCTTATTTCTAACAGCTTAATGGAAAACCACATTTTAAAAATCTCCCCAAGTTCTTTTTCTTTTAGTTATTTTTTAGATCTGTACCATGCCACAGATCAGATGTTATGATCAGATATATTTGAAATGTGAAATAATACAAATACTTTGAAAATGTTAATAGCATCAAGCAGAACAAATTTCTCTGAGCTTATTCAAGTTGATGCCAGAGATTGAATTCAGAAGACAACTTTCTCAAGTTTTAGCTTATTCAAGTTGATACCAGAGATTGAATTCAGAGACAACTTTCTCAAGTTTTAGCTTATTCAAGTTGATGCCAGAGATTGAATTCAGAAGACAACTTTCTCAAGTTTTAGCTTATTCAAGTTGATGCCAGAGATTGAATTCAGAAGACAACTTTCTCAAGTTTTAGCTTATTCAAGTTAAGAACTCTGCTCTGACATTTTCCGCTGATTTTCACATGGACAATGATTCTATTCATTAATAATATTGTTAATCAAACTATAGCATTTAAAATCATACTGGTGTCTTGTTTATAGTGTAATGTATGCATCTCCTGGTAAATAATATAGTCCTTTCTTGGGAGGAGATGGAAGAAGGGAGAAACAATAGCACTGTTGTATGTTACCATCATCAGTTTTGGCTATGAATGATGTCATTGCACCCAAGGCAACTCAAATAGGTTCTCACTTTTCCCAGCAGATATAGGAGGGTATGCATGCTAATGGATCTTGTGGCTTGTTAATTTAACACACGCATTCTGCCCTTTATGTGCAGAGTCCTACTCACTCCATCTACCATACAAATAACTTTATGTGCTGAGTCCTACACACTCCATCTACCATACAAATAACTTTATGTGCTGAGTCCTACACACTCCATCTACCATACAAATAACTTTATGTGCTGAGTCCTACTCACTCCATCTACCATACAAATAACTTTATGTGCTGAGTCCTACTCGCTCCATCTACCATACAAATAACTTTATGTGCTGAGTCCTACTTACTCCATCTTCCATACAAATAACTTTATGTGCTGAGTCCTACACACTCCATCTACCATACAAATAACTTTATGTGCTGAGTCCTACACACTCCATCTACCATACAAATAACTTTATGTGCTGAGTCCTACTCACTCCATCTACCATACAAATAACTTTATGTGCTGAGTCCTACTCGCTCCATCTACCATACATATAACTTTATGTGCGGAGTCCTACTCACTCCATCTACCATACAAATAACTTTATGTGCGGAGTCCTACTCACTCCATCTACCATACATATAACTTTATGTGCCGAGTCCTACACACTCCATCTACTATACATATAATGAAAGACAACTCAGGCGGATCTTGCTTGCAGTTAGCAACTTTATAGTAGAAAATAAACTGCTAGTGACACCCTTGCTTTATATACATTTTTAGTCTCTCTTTCAGGAGACCAGCTGCAGTAGTGACTAAATCCTCCTGTATGAAGACATGACTGTGAAACTATATATACAGTAAAATCCAATTATAACAACTTGGTCCAGACAGAAAAAAAAATATAATTACAGAAATTCGCTATGTACAGTAAAAACAATAAAGAATACCGTATATTTAAGAATATAAGCTGATTCGTATATAAGCCTAGAGTGTAACTTTAATGTCCAAAATGTGACTAAAATCAGAAACTCATGTGTTGACTGAAGTATAAAAGATAATACCAGTAATAATACTGTGGAATTCCGTTATTTTAAGAATGAAGGGATAAGTAAAATATTGCTAATAGCACAAACTTTAGTAACGGCAAGATACAGTGTCATTTCATCCATTTACCCCACCCTACCAGGATTCACATAAAATACAGCAAGTGTATTTTATACGGTGAGACCTTTGTCCAGATGCACTTCAACCTCACAAAATCTGTGACCACCAGGTATCAGTGTTCCATGATACCTGTTTAATTCATTTATTCAGTGCCTTCTTCTTGACAAAGGTTGGCTGCAATGATAGATTCAGCCACTACAGTAAATTCAAAGTCTAGTCAATGAATGAATCAAGTCAAATTTTGCTTGACTAATATTAGCCATGATATTCAAATCACATTCCCAAACTGACTGGTGAAGAGCCATTATAATGGATTTATTCTCTTACCAAGCTCTAGTTATAAGTGGATCTGATATGGTGGAATCTAAAATAGCATCTGGTTGTATAGTGATGACACCCAGTCTGCTCTGATTTGATTTCAAATCACACAGTTGTATAGCGATGACACCCAGTCTGTTCTGATTTGATTTCAAATCACAGAGTTGTATAGCGATGACACCCAGTCTGCTCTTATTTGATTTCAAATTGCAGAGTTGAAAGAAAAGGTGGGAAGACAGTATTTGTAAAGACTAGTGAACATGAGAAAATGCATTTCACTATGTTTTAGGTTGCTTGGCAGATGGTGCATGTTTGCCCCCTCCCCCTTGATTATTTTCTTATGCAAGGACTGTCTAAGGGGATGACATTTCCAAATGGCGTGTGTGTATGTGCGTGTGTATAATTTCTTTTCAAATTCACTTAACAGTAACTTTATAGACATTCTATATATAGATATGATTATTGCAGTCAATCATGCACATGCAAGTATAGTTTTATTGTATTCAGTATTAAATACATGCATATCAATCATGCACATGCAAGTATAGTTTTATTGTATTCAGTATTAAATACATACACATCAATCATGCACATGTATGTATAGTTTTATTGCATTCAGTATTAAATACATACACATCAATCATGCACATGCAAAAACAGTGGAATTCCATTATAACAACTTGGTCTGGACCGACAAAATATGTAATAATAGAAATTTGCTATATATAGTACAAACAATATAGACTAAATATAATTGGGAAATTTGAAAAGTGTTGTTATATATGGAAATTTGTTATAAAAGAATGTGCTATAGAGGGGTTCCACTGTTTAGTTTTATTATATTGAAATGTAGCTACAAATGCTTTGTTTGCTTCAGCTTGTGTTATTGCTTCATGGATGAATATTTTAGCATTTCCTTTTTTTTCATAACAGAGAAACAGAAGACTGTCATTTGATTCCTCCCTCCAAGAAGAGTTCCAACCCTACAACAATCCCATTTAACCTCCTCAGACCAACTACTTTCCTTGATGTGCACCAAATCATATTTCATGCAACCATATGCTTGCTCTCCACAATATCATGCTTACATATTCATTGTTCTATGTGGAACTTGAGACCTTGAATACGGCCACTAGCCGGATTTTGTCAAGCAATGGCTCACAATTCAACAATTAATTTCACAGGATCAATGTTTGGAGTCCATAGACAAGTGTTGTTTTACACATTGCTAAGATCCATGTAGATATATTCCCATTGCATGGCTATATCCATTCTCATTGAAATTTGTACTATATACTAGTGTAAAGTTGTTTAATACACTTGGTAAACTGCTGTAACACCATAGGGGGAAATAGATCATAAAACAAAGTATCTTTATGGTAAGAAATTGTTGGCAGGAGATAATTTAATGTGAAGAATTGTATCAAGTTAAAGATAAAAATAAGGGGAATTTCTGATCAATATGATAACTTTTTAGTTGTTTTACTCTGTTGGTAAACAAATATTCAGACATTCTACACTTCTTTATGTGTTGTTCGTCCATCACAAGTGATGATGACCATTTGTTACATCCACTTTTGAAAATTCAATTTTAGTTATGTCCTTGATTATGAGTTTGTAGATGGCTAATGAGTCCTATTTGATCTGTAAATGTCCTTGGACAGTTTGGACATGGAATGACGACTGTAGACGGATCTTGGTCTATCTGTGACTTTCTAGCTGCTCTCCGCTGTTGAGCTGCTGCATTTATTTTCACAAGATGATGCGCTCTTTTTTATTTTAGAACGCCATGTAGATCTATTTTGTGCAAGTTCTTCCCATGTATCGTGGTCTATTTCAAAGGCTTTCAGTAAGTTCTTTAACGAGTCCTTGTAGCGCTTCCTTTGGCCACCTTGAGATCGTATACCCTTCTCTAGCTCACCATAGAGAAGTATCTTTGGCAGACGATGGTCTGGCATACGCACCAAATGACCTGCCCAATGAATCTGTGTCTGCATCAGGATCGTGTCACTGCTTGGGATACCAGCTCTATCAAGAACAGTGGTATCTGGAATCTTGTCTTGCCATCTGATGTTCATAACTTTTTTGAGACAATTTGTATGAAAATGATTGAGTTTTTCCACATGATGTCTATACACAGTCCATGTTTCACTAGCGTATAGCAGCACTGGAAGTACCACTGCTCTGTAAACTTTCAGCTTAGTCTGTAGGTTAATGCCATTTCTACGCCAAACATTTGCGTACAATCTGCTTGTTTTGGCGATCCTTGTATACACTTCATCATCAACGTTGGCATAAATCTTTATGTAGGAACTGTGGTAGTTTAGCGTGATGGAGTAAATAGTGCATTAGTTCAATTTATCAATTCAGCTGGGACATTTCTTTAGACCTGCCAATGACTTCACTTATCTTAGAAGCATCATATCATCAAATGGGAAAACACCAAAGAAATCCAACATAGATGAAACATAACATACTAGATCTTGGGGCAGATGTATTCTATTTTAAAAAAACAAACATGTGAACATGAACACCAGAACTATACTATATAGAATGATCATCATACCATCACTATGCTACCAATGTCAAACATGGACACTAGAAACAAAAGAAAAAACTTGTTACAGCAGAAATTACTCATATACATAGTATCTTGGAGTAATAATAAGAGACAGAATCAGAAATGAGAATATAAAAAGACTAATAAACACAATGCCAATCCAGGATTACACCAGAAGACTACAGATTAAGTGGTTTTCACATGCTTCCAGACTACTGTGAGATAGTGCCCCTCAAAAAGCATTGCTATACAGACACAATGAATATAATCAGACCATGCAAAAGATGGATTACAGAAATAAAAGAATGAATGAAAACAAACATAAATGAAGCACACAAAAAGGCTTTCTCCAAAAAACTCTCCTACCTCTGATGCAAGGTATATAGCGGAAAGAAGAAAGATTGGCTCCAGGGTTGACCCACCCTAAGGAAATGGACACTACATCTGGGAAAGTTAAAAAAGCTAGAAGACTTAATGCTGAACACATCTTTAGATATGATATGTGTTGATAAAAAATACAAGCCTAACATTCTATCCCCCTACATATTTTAATGGTATGACTAGGTGTTACTTTACTTTACTTTGCATTAGAAAAAAAAACACAGCTGCTGAGAATGAAATTAGCTCAGTTGCTATTGCACCGTGTTATGTTGTCCAATGGTTCAGGGTTCAATTCCTAGGACTCTCCAGTTGACTTAGCTATATAAATTGGTATCCATCTCAAACAAATGGGAAAGATAAAACACAGTGAGAAAGAGAACCCTTTGCTTAAAGAAATCTAAGACATAGCATTGTAATGGAGATTATACTTGATAACTTCTATGCTATGAGAAGAATGTTGTCATAGACTTGTTCATTTGACTGTATTATTGTCTTCCAAACAATGATATTATTAATTGTCATTTTCTCACTGTTTTGTTAATCATCCTGTCAAAGTGTATGCTTAATGTAGCAGGTGCCAGGTAAGTTTTGTGATTCACGTTCAACATTCTACCAGTGTTGACAGGCTTACTTTGTATTGTAGAACATTGCTAGAAATATTTATATAAAAACCAATTACTGGTATTCTGAAAGTATCTTGTGATCACAGTTATTGCACAACTTTTCATAAGTTTGACATTGTCATTCAATCTCTGAGATAATGATTAAGAGAGAGAGAGAGATGTGGCCATCTGTGGCTATGTCAATAGTGATTCAGAAATCTGCAAAAATGTCAAGTAGGTTAGACCGTGGCTAGACTAGAGGTTGGTGATCAGTATGTAGATAGTATGAGAACCGGTTGCTCATACGGCTGACCTACTAATAATATGGTTACAGATGTTCAGTGGAGGCAGTACAAACGCAGAATGTATTAGGTACCACCAGCTCAACTGAAATTGGATATGTTGTGCCATTAGATGACACAATGCATTTTTCATTCTCTCTACTACATTCTGCTGGAACTATAATACAAACAGTGTCCTGCTCATACTACAAGAGAAATCCAGTTTGAAAATGGACACACCCAAAAATATGATGTTGAGAAAAAGTTTCTGAGACTAGTGAGTTAGACATTTAATAAAACAGATAAATCAGTTCTGAAAGTCATGTTTTCTTGTACCTCCAGTTAATAAAACAGATAAATCAGTTCTGAAAGTCATGTTTTCTTGTACCTCCAGTTAATAAAACAGATAAATCAGTTCTGAAAGTCATGTTTTCTTGTACCTCCAGTTAATAAAACAGATAAATCAGTTCTGAAAGTCATGTTTTCTTGTACCTCCAGTTAATAAAACAGATAAATCAGTTCTGAAAGTCATGTTTTCTTGTACCTCCAGTTAATAAAACAGATAAATCAGTTCTGAAAGTCATGTTTTCTTGTACCTCCAGTTAATAAAACAGATAAATCAGTTCTGAAAGTCATGTTTTCTTGTACCTCCAGTTAATAAAACAGATAAATCAGTTCTGAAAGTCATGTTTTCTTGTACCTCCAGTTAATAAAACAGATAAATCAGTTCTGAAAGTCATGTTTTCTTGTACCTCCAGTTAATAAAACAGATAAATCAGTTCTGAAAGCCATGTTTTCTTGTACCTCCAGTAATTAACAGCAATGAAAGCAGGTTTTGTTTTATATATACCGCCAAAGATGGATGTGTTGGGCCATTGGCACAAATAAAACGGCAACACAACGCATTTCCATTTTCTGGACTACATTCAACTGGAAATCTTGTAGGGTCATTGTCCTGTTACAAGAGAAATCCAGTGGGAGTTTGAGAATGAACGCAGAAGAAGAAGAAGTTATCTATGCCCAGAAATCCCTCACTCATACATAGAATGTATGCATACCATGTCTCCAAGAGGATGGCGTGGCAGCTATTAATAGTGACCATCTAACCCATCTGTCTAAGAGGTTCAGCACGGGAGTCCAGTAGGCTTAGGGAACACACCTTGACGTAAAACTCCCTTTGTCTAGCGGGTCTGCACAGGAGTGTACAAAGCTAAGGAAGTGAAAACAGACACAAATCTAGAAAGGACTCGTTTGCACCATCCTCTGGCATCCCTTGCAGATTCTAAACGTAATAATTCTACCTTCCTGTAGTGTAGCTCACCTGTAGAGTCGAGAGGTGGCTAGTACAAATTTGACAAGGACTAACTACATATTACTGCTGCCTAGGCAACAAGCAGGCCTAATCAGTGGAGGAGGATGCCACACAAAAGCAGTGGTCTGTTTCCTGACCTTCTGTAAAGATGCAAATTACCACCATCGTCATGTGTATGTAAAAGTCAATTTTCACCATTGTGTATGCAAGATGCAGTCACATAAAAACCTACAACCATTTGGTGGTATTGATGCTGACCACTATTGATCACATAGTCTATGTAACACCATAGCTTCAATGCAGACATTCTAAAAGCACATAATCTATGTAATAGCATGGCTTCAATACAGACATTCTTAGCACATAGTCAATTACTGTAAAGGAAGCAGAAGTTGTAGACTAATGTGACTTGATATATAATCTGAGATAAAAAATGTAGACTGTCTTGATAATAATCTGAGATAAAAAATTCAGACTGTCTTGATAATAATCTGAGATACACAATTCTACAGACATTATTAGAGGACAGAATTCAGAGAATGAAAAACACAGGATTTCAGAGACAACCATTATGTATACAGATGCACAATCAGGTGACTTTATCAACATATTCATAGATGTCAACTAGTATGGATTTTCCATATGGATACGGATTTCAACCCCTCCCCCTCCAAAAAATGGCCACAACATTTTTTTATTTTTTAATGGGGGGGTTATGTTTATTTTAAAAAAGGTAACTTGGTGCTACAACCTCAGTAATTACTACTAATGTGGATATATTGAACATATTGAAGGGCAAAAACATTTGTTGGGCGGGGCACTAAATACATCCTTTTTTTTTTATTGAAATACAGAAATAAATTGTTAAAAATATGGATTTATGGAAAAATAAGTTGACAGCTATGCACATTATAAGGATATTTTTAAGGAAATAACAATCATGTTGAACTGCCATGGTTTTCTGAGCTGGAGCAAATTTGCTGTCACCTAGAAAGTAAACGATAATAATGAGATAACAAGATTTGTATTAAACTATGCTAGAGTTTGACTACTTTTATTGAACATTTCACAACCAAATTGTTGTATTGTTGCCAATAATTTTTTGGTATAGATAATGAAGCCTAATATATTCTTAAGATGATAATTTGTGTGATTCCACTGTCCCACCCATTTATGTTATTCCTAACAGCTTTTTATAAATATGTATAGCATGCAATGTGCATATATACTGCAAGTGTGAGCTTTATGTCTGTTTGTTGCTGCCTGATTTTCATCAGCTTTTCTTTGACCATTCCTTGTAATATTGACCTTTCCTGTGTTGTTTAATGCCATCCTGGATATGAAGGTGTTGATTGTGATAAGAGCTCGAGCTCTAATAACTCCTACGCTTATTGGCAAGAGTAGATTACAAACCATCTGGGGAAAGACAATAGACTAATAAGAGAAACAGAAAGCAGTGCATTGAATGGAAATTGACAAGTCAGTTCGGGATTAATTGAACTTGATGGGACAGTTGTTTAACAACCACTTTTTTAATGAGGACATCAGCGATGTGTTGCTTTTCTCAAAAGGGGGACAAAGCTCAATATTGTGATATTGAAGCCAAGCTGTAACCACGGCACAATACATTCAATTGTTTGGGCTACATCCTGCTGGAGGAGCTTGCTTACTTTCACAGGGTTTCAGCATGCCAGATTTGAAATCACGCCCTGACAAATGATTTATCACCTGACACCATTCCCCCAGCTGTAAATGGGTACCTGATGCATGAGTTGGGGGGAGGTAAACACAGCAAGGAAGGGAACTGGTCACCCCATCTAATAATTGCTGTGTCTTAGTACATGAAGATTTATCTTCATCCCTGACAGCAGGTTGCTCTCATGAGAATTATCTTTACCATGACAACTATCAGCATGCATAACCTTCAACATTTGTTGGTGGAATATCTTAATACTTATAAGACTGATTGGAAAAATGGATTGAGTGAATTTTATTGTCTGATGCAGTGACAACAAAAATTGACAACTTGAAAAAAATGTGACATTGTCACATGTATCACGAAATGAATAAAGTGAGTATGGCTGGATGTTCCATCAGAAATGATCATCTGAGTTTTTAGAAAGTGTTTGATCAGATATGTGAAGGTCAGAACTGAGGATGATGTAATATTTGAGGAGAGAGATGATGAAAATGTTAAATGAAGAAGAGTGAGAATATATACCATTATATTTCTATTGCAAGATGAATTTGATGATCTGTACTGGAAATCAGAAACTGATTCTAGTTTTCAAAGATTTGAGTGATTTTATCTACAGTTATGATTTTGAATACAGTCGTTGATATGTAATTTCTGTCATGCTTCCATATATTTTTGTATGTTAAATTTTTCAGAATTAAATATAACCGTTTGTATATGTGACACCCCTTTGTCAGTTGTGAAACAAGTTCCATAAATTATCTGCTTTTACACTGTAATATATAGGGTATATCCATATATATGTTCTGGTGTATTTTTGTAAATATAGTTTTTCTGTTGTATCTTTAAGAAATAAAGAATGTGCACAGGGACTTCAGTATTTTTTTGGTGATGTTTGGGAAATAATTTTGACAATATAAATATTCAAAACAATATGTGATTTTTGGGAAGTTTTGCATGGCCAGGTTGGAAGTTATAATGGATTTAGAAAAGAAAAATCATGCAGCAAATAAAATTTGCACCAAGTCCGCTCAGATGGTATCCACTCTCCTCGCAACTTGAGTCAATCCTAGGGTGCAAAGGGAACGCATTGCTCTAGGCGGACCCAGGGTTAGCAGATAACCAAGATCCCAAATGTACCTCCTCGCGGTGCACCCTGGAAACAGAAATACAGCAGCTCGAGCTGATTCTGGCCAAATCATTTGGGGATCGTGTCCGAGAAGGTGGAGGAAGCAGTTGGAATGAGATTTGACTGTATTAGAGACAGACAATATCTCTGACACCATTAGCATCACCACATACAGCGACACTGTCGACATACTGTGACGCCAGCTAGTCCAGTCAGAACATTGGAGGGGCGGCCAATGTAAAAGGCACGTAAAAGTTAATGCATTGTGAGAAACAAATGTATGTCATAATGAGTACAATGACACAATGAAAGGGCAGAACAGCGCCAGAGGGCAGCGCGAACTGCAAATAGAAAGTGAAAGGTTCATAGGAAGGGGGAACTACAAGCTCTGTTAGCTCGAAACGAGCTTCTAGTTACCTGTACTCTCATAGGAAGAGACCCAGACCCAATCACGGGCGTTCGGAAAAGCAAGAAGACCTAACCCAACTCTAATGTCGAGCCTTCCTAAACCGGAAATATGCTCACGAAGAGAAAGGGGTCGTACCTGATGGGCTTAGGCACAAAAGGGACAACGATCTTAGCCCTGGCCCAACTCTACTGTCAAGCTTCCTATACCGGAAACACACTTGCAGAGAGAAAGGGTTCAGTACCTGATGGGCTCAGGCGCTATTGGGACAAGGTCGCTCAGCTCGAGATAGCCTTGCTCTCAAACGCGTGGTGTGAGGCTCGAACTTGGACGAGGGGTTCACGATGTCTGTGAACGACGCCTCGGGTAGGAGGCGAACAAGCCAGGGTCCAACTCTTCTGGCGAGTTCTTCCTCATATGGAACCAGGCTCGCGAATGAGAAACGGTTCAGTACCCGATGGGCACAGGCACAGTTTATCCAAATGCACGAGATGAGCTCATAGATGGTGGAACACCTCGTACCAGGTAGACGCGCTCGACAGGCGTCTTGGTGAAGAGGCACTACATACCAGCGGTCCCGGCGACAGATAGACAGGCTGTCACGGACTAGGGACCAAACCCGAAATAAAGGAATGACGAAAACGGATGTGCTGGACCTTGGACGTCCTGACCACAAGTGGCCAACCGGGTGCAAATAATCACAGTTCTACTGTGGAACTTGCAGCACAACGTACTTCACGCTCCCCGGCGGAAATCACACGAAATATTTGTTGTGGTTATATGAGAGCGAATGCAGAAGAAGAAGAAGAGTCAATCCATTTATGTGTCTTTGGCTGCATCGCATCCCTAAAAGAAAGATGTAATTTTAGTCAAGACTTCGGTGTATATTCTCAAGCTACTATGAATATGGATCGGTCGGTCGACACACACACACTGCACAGTTATGTAAATTCCTTGAGAACCACAAACGTATAACATTACATACCTGAGCAGTGTGTGTGTGTGTTGTTATTGTCCATGTGTTGATCGACCGGTCCATATTCGTAGTAGTTTGAGACTATATGTTGGAAGTCTTGACTAAAATCACATCTGTTGTTGGAATACGGTGTGGTTGAAGATGGAAAATGTGCTGACTCAAGTTGCGAGGAGAGTGGGTGCCATTTGAATGGACCTGGTTAAAATCCTGTTTGCTACATGATTCTTATGTATTAATAAATCCTCAATGCTTCTATGTTATATTATTCATTTATTAATGGATTTATGTTTTTTCTGACATTTATTTCTCAGAATGTTTTGTAGTGTTTGCAAGGAACACTATAACATTTTGAGCAAGTTAAACTGAAAATTTGTGAGAAAGTTATCAATATACCAACATTTGGGAGAAAGTTATCAATATGTACCAAAATTTGGGAGAAAGCTATCAATATGTACCAAAATGTGTGAGAAAGTAGGTAATTATTCTTTATAATGTAATTATTTGTTAGGAAGTTGTTTGTAATGCAACATTTTTTAGGAAAGTATAAGTTTACATAAAGTTTGTGTCAAGTTATTATTTTACTGCAATGTTTCTGAGAAAGTTAATTTGAATTCATTTCAAGCAATGATGTGTCACATTTCAAGCAATGATGTGTCACATAAACTAATGACTTGTGTCATTCTGTATCCCTCTAACATTCACTGTTATCATTGATATGTTTGTGTACAGTTCATTGATGAGACCTCACACAATTCCAATAATTTATAATGTTGCAAGTTTACTCTGTATACATTGTGCAGAGCATGGTTATACTGGGCCACAATGTAATAGGATTGTAAATGAAGTATTCAGGAATGAAAATGTGCTTCTGTTTGAAATGTCTGTAATGTAGAAAGATCTGTTGATAGCGACAATGTGAGTGAAAAAGTGGTTTGATAATGTTTATGGAGGGCATTGATCATCAAATCCTCTAGTGAATGATAGGTTTTATAGCAGCATTTACTTCTGGGTATGCTTTCATTCCCTGTATCTACTGCCGTGCATGATTATAACCATTTTTGTGTGGTATTAACTTTTTCATTAGATCTTATATTTTTGTCTTTTAGTGAGAATATTTTCTGGTATGACCATTATTTAGTGTAGCCATGTTTGTGTGGTGATAGTAAATCCCATGGAGATATTTTGTAAGAGAAAGAATATAGGCCTATGCAATACTGAATAAATGTGGACTAAGGTATTATGATGTAGTGAAGTTTTAAGATTTTAGGTAGTAGGTCTATTTTATGTGAAGAATAGATTTGATGCATTTTCTTAGAAATGGAATAAAATAGTCATGATATTTGTGAGAAATAGTAAAAAGAAAGATAAAAATATGCATGCCCCTCTCTATACTTTAAAAAAAAAGTATATAATGATATCCAAAGTGCTAGAGGATATCTGGCAAAGTGGAGAGTGCAGCAGGAACACAAATACAAAGTGATAACACTTAGGATAATGTAACGTAATGTCACTATTACTAATCAAACTAATGAATAAGTAAAAATACTCAATGTGAAATATTGTAAATGAAAAATAGCAACAAAAGAACAATGACTTTATCCTATATTGTGGTCCAATAGGAACCTATCAAGCAATAAATGAGCAAATATTTGGAATTAAACATGGTAAATAAACTGGATCACTATATTTTTCAAATATGCTGGGAAATTGTTGAGATCAATTCATTCTTTACTGTGTTTAATGCAAAATGTTTGTTCATTTTTCTCAATAAAGCTCCCTTCATTTTTCTCACTAAAGCTCCCTATTGGACCGCACTGTAGAAAATGTCATTGTTCTGTTTTTTTTCATTTACAATATTTTACACTGAATATTTTGCTTTTTCATTAGTTTGATTAGTAATGGTAACAAAATTACATTATTCTTAGTGTAATTGTTTTTTTAACCTTGGCAACCAGAGCATTACTAACAGTGCACCAATTTAACTAAACACCACCTAAAGTGTCAGGTGTCTGCAATTTTTCTAAACACCACCTAAAATGTCAGGTGTCTGCAATTTTTCTAAACACCACCTAAAGTGTCAGGTGTCTGCTATTTTTCTAAACACCACCTAAAGTGTCAGGTGGCTGCAATTTTTCTAAACACCACCTAAAGTGTCAGGTGTCTGCAATTTTTCTAAACACCACCTAAAGTGGATTTTTCATATTAGTTTTTCTGAAGCAGTGTGTAAAATAGGTTGTTAAACATATTAACAATGTTAAGAGTTAATAACAGTGGAATCCTGCTGGAAAAATTTGGTCTGAACAATCAAAATATGCATATAATAACAGAAATTCGTTATATACACATAGTTGTCAGCTAATTTTTTCATAAATCCATATTTTTAACAATTTATTTCCGTATTTCAATGAAAATGTCCGTATTTAACACCAGAAAAAAACCTCACAAATTTAAAAACAATATTTTTTTCGCCCATCAATATGATAGTGTGAGATAAAATCATCAGCAATAGTAATAATAATTACTAGGAAATTTAGAACTAAGTGACCTTTTTATAAAATATTATCTTTAAATATTTTTTAAATTTGGGTTGTTGTTTGGGGGGGGGGGGGGGTGCTGAGATTCATATTAATACGGAAAATTCGTACTAGTTGACACCTATGTATACAGTACAACAATATAGAAAATATATATATATATTTGGGGATTTTGAAAAGTGTTGCTATATTGGGAAATGTGTTATAAAAGATGCACTAAAGGGGGATTCCACAGTATTTTGTTACCGTAATAATATGTGTTATGATATTCATTGTTTACTTCTTATCAAATACATTGCACCGACCTTGTGCCTTCAATCGATACTTCTGCATTTGTTGGATTGAATCAGCTGCCTATAGTATTTTTGTCTTTCTTAATCTTCCTGCATATAATCAATTGCATATCATTTTGACTTTTTAAAATCTTTTTTTAAGGGTGTCAAGGTTCTCTTTTTTAAAATAAAATCAGGTTTCAGCTCATGGTGTGCAATACCAAGAATATGGAGTCTTCTACTTAAGAGAGGGATAGTTAGCAATATTTTGCTTTCCATAGGCTCAAACTAGTGATGATGACCACTTGTTACATCCAGTTTTGAAATTCAGTTAGTTATGTCCTTTACTAGGAGTTTGTAATCCCTATTTTAGTCGCAAATGTCCTTGGACAATTCAAACATAAGATGACAACTGTAGATGGTTTTTGGTTTACCCGTGACTTTCTAGCTACTCTCTGCTGTATTTCTATTTTTTTTCACAAGATTCTCCACCTTTTTTATAGTACCATGTAGCTCTATTTTGTGCAGGTTCTACCCATGTATCGTGGTCTATTTCAAAGCTTTCAGTGAAGTATTTAACAAGTCCTTATTGCTTCTTTTGGCTACCTTGAGATCATATGCTCTTCTGCAACTCACCATAGTGAAGTATCTTTGACAGACGATGATCTGGCATACATACCACGACCTTGCATCAGAATAGTGTCAATGCTAGATATACCATATCTAGATATACCTTGTCTTGCCATCTGATGTTCATAACTTTTTTGACTAGTTGTGTGAAAGTGATAGAGCTTCCTTAAATGTTGTTTATGCACAGTCCATGTTTCACTAGCGTATAACAGCACTTGAAGTACCACGGTCTGCTGTAAACTTTCAGCTTAGAATTGGTTAACCTTTAGCACACCACCGAAATAAGGGAGGCAACTACGATATATATATAGATATATATATATATATATACACACACACACACACATACATACATGTGAAGGCCATCTCCCAGAGAACTCTTCTATCCCAGATGCCGCAAGACAAAAAGGGACCAGCGTATAGATAGATAGAATGAAGTCCTGAAGTCACCAATTAAGCCCAACTGAAATTGGCTGGACATGTGTGCATGCTTGATCAACATCCTAAAATAGCTTATATATGGTGAGCTCAAGGGAAAACTACTGGCTGGTTAACAGGAAACAAAGGTTTCAAGGACTCTCAAAGTATCTCTAAAGAGCTTCAACATCGACACCACATTCTTGGGAGTCTTATTCAAAATCGTAGTGTGGTACAGCAACACCAGCAAACGTACATTGCTAAGAAACATCAAATCTTAACAGCACAGAGAAAATATGCTGCCCAAAAAGACAACACACAGATACCCAATCCTCACCATACACGTCGCAAAATGTGGCAGGGAATTTTATGGATTTTATGAACACATCTGAAACTGTTATCATCTGTGATGCATGGCCATTATAGATTATGCTAATCTCCTCCTATCTTTTACATGCACTCTTCTGTCTGCCCTCTGTATCAAAGCAATTCTTGTGAGGACTTCTGACTGACTTCAGTGTATGTAACAGATCCAATTACACTGTCTTATCACAGCACTGTGTCCCAGACATCCTGTGATCACAGACTCTAGTTATGAATATTTGAATAATGAAGACAGAACCTGCAAATCTTGTGCTAGATCTGATATGAATGCAGGATATCATCCATAGGTGCTCCAATTTCCCAATAAATCCATCAAGGCGTTGTAACTAACAGTTTTATTATTTTCTTCATATATTATGTTTCTCCCTCCGGACCAATCCAATCATTATTTCAATCTCTCACAATTATAAGTAACTATGATTCATATTTCTGAAAATCAAATCTGAATGGACAGTCTCTCTATGCATTATTATGTCAGAATGGTTTATTTATTTTTCAATACTGTGGCTATGAGCACTTCTTATCAGCTTGATAGTTATCCTCAACAACCACAAGCCATCTCCATATCTTTGAATCTGATATGTGCCATAAAATTATTACTTTGTTTTCAAGTTTAGGGAGATGCAGTATTCAAGGCTGCTTTACCATATGTACCGGAAGGATTAAAAATCTTGATATGCTGTAATGAAATTGTATCAACTAATGATGGATTATTGTTTGGAAACTTATTGTCTATGTTAGCAAGTTCGTTGCTGATTTCCAGCGGTCAAGTGTTAGCAAGTGAAACACAGAGACAAAACTAATGTACCCGGTAACATTTTCTGACAGTAAAACCAAGAGTAGATATGGGATATTGTGACATGAGGGGAAAATCGCTATCAGAAATACGTGAGACAGAAACGTTGTCAGCAGTCCCATACAGCATGGATTTGATTTTTTTAGCATTCAATCTCAAACTCCTGCTGAATCTCTCCTGTAGTAGTAGGACAATGGTCCTACTAGATGTCTAGCAAGATGTAGTCCGGAGAATGGCGATGCATTGTGTTGCCATTTTATTTTTGCAGATACCACTGAATAGTAGACATTTGTAACCAAATAACATTATCACTAGTAGACGTTCACTGTAATCTGTTTGATAGCATCACACACACACTACCGGTAATCATTGTGAATGGCAACCTAAGTCAACAATACGTGACCATTTGTTTTGTTTGTCTGGGTCCTTAACGACCTGAATTATACAAATAATAACAGCATTAGCCTCATTATTATTGAAATAACTATCCATGTTGAATGTTTGTATATAATGTTTTTTTATTTGTACTTTTCTTTAGTTGGTATTTTTAACTGACATGAATGTTGATTTTTATTTTCACTACCTGCATCAATAAACGACATAGCCAGCGCACTGTCATATTTATGTTTTATTTGGAATTTGCTTGATATGGTTACAGCGATTGTTAGGAATAAACAATTTCTCTTGAAATAATGACTTGTGTGTTCATTCTGAAAGATACAAAATGTTTTAAAAAAAGGGTTTAAAAGCCGTAGAAGATTGACTTCCCTGTACTCGGTTTCCCATATGTACTCCGTACCTCTAAACGAAGCGCTGCCGAGAGTACCACTCATAGCACGTAACTCTGTAGCTTCAAGTGATAATCCACAGGGATCTCTGAAAAAAATCCACCTTATAAACAAGACAACACGAGCCGGATTCGAACATGTGACCTCTTGAACACAAGGCGAACAGCTTAACCACTACGCCAGGGAGATCCCCATCGAAACAAAATGTATAACAATGAAGCAGATGGCTGTTTAACCTGCACCATTCCAATATAAATCATGCAACTGTCCCCCCTGCATGCCTAATTATTTTATGACGATTGCGTAATTTTATATAACATGACTGACCCAAGTGATCGCATCCGATTTCTTGGGCTTAGTAAATTTATAATGTTATTTCATAACAAAACTAATTTTCTCATAATATCCTGTTAAAATTAAATAAAACACGTTAATAAAACTTGTAATTTCTGGCATGACATCACCGTCGAGTGTTAATTTGCTTCCTAGATAGAATTTCTGTACTTTTTCAAGTTGTTGTCCATTTAAAGTAATTTCATTAGGTGAATTGGTGATGTCCATAATTTTTGTTTTTGCTGAATTGATTTGGAGACCTATGTGTCCTGCAATGAGTTTTAATCTATCAGTTTTTGTTTGTGCATCTTGATGGTTTTCACTCAATAGTGCAAAATCATCTGAAAAATCCAGGTCTTCTAATGTTTTACTTATCCATTTGATTCCTAAATTTGTGTTAGATGTGCTTTTTCTCATAGCCCAGTCAATTGCGATATTGCCACACTGGATACATCAGCATAAAAAGCGCTCCAAACAACTCTATCCGTAGACATTCGGAGGTGTGTAGAAAAACCATTCCCCGAGGTTATTGGAATTGCCATAGGCAGGTGATTAAGATGTAGTTGTACCTCACAGTATGACAAATTCACCTATTATTGCACATAGGGGGCCAGTGCTATTTTTCCTGCATTCATCAATTACTGTATCAGTATGTGATTTAGCTACCCATTTAACTTTAGGAGTAACCATACCAGACCCTTTTGAAAATAAGACACTACAATATTCAATGATATCTCCCAAACAAGATGTCAAAGGTAACTGAAATGGATTCTCATAAATTCACATCAATACAGTGGAATCCCATTACAACAATTTTGTCCGGACTGACAAAATATTTATGTACAGAAATTCGCTATTACAGTGCAGTACAAAACAATATGGAATAAATATAATTGGGGATTTTTAAAAGTGTTATATGGGTAAATTGTAAGCAGTCCACTGTAATAATGTCTAGTTTGTGTCCATCCTCACATTTAGCAAGATAACTTATTAAACTTTCAATAGATGAAAAGGACAAATTGTAATTAAAACAGGTAGCAACTTTATTTCAGTAAACACTCACACAGTATCTGGACAATGCAAACTGACCACATAGCCAAATGAAGACCACTCATATTAACATATGTTTAATATATGCACTTTCAAATATTAAAAACTGGCATTTTAAAGATAATTTTTAGAGTTGCAAATTACAGATGTTTTGAAATGGAATATTATTTTTGTCTAAATAAAATTGCACAACATATTATTCATCTTCAAACACAAAACACATGCATACTTAAACTAAGGAAAAAAAATCAAATGTAAATGTAACTGTTTAAAAAAAATTAAAATATATGACACAGTATTTCTAACTGTTGCCTGACCAATTCACATTCTAAATAATGCTAATGGGGAAGAAAAGTTCATTGTTACACTACAGTGCTATGGCAAGAAGAATACGAGACGCTAGGAAAACCATTGAACTGGCATGCGTAGACATCTGCATTCAAAACTATGCTCATCTAATGAAAGTATGAATGGAAACAAGGTACATTAAGGTGTTACCAATAGTAAAAACAATATACTATGAAATACAAAGATTACATTCATCTGAAAAGCCAAACCTATGTGGGAACACATGGTAGGAGCTACATAACCAAAAGAGAATAAGAAAATATAAGTATACTATATGATTAAAGTCTTAAATTTTCTTGTTCTTCCTATCTCTTCTTAGGCTTGGTTACATACAGTAATATATATATATATGTGTGGCCATGTAAGTTCAATCTTGTATTTTATCCTGATGAAGAATTGTACATTTTAATTAATGTGTTAATTGTTATTTCATTATTAGTATGTTATATTTGCAATTGGTAACACTTTAATTGATCAATTTCGGTTCACACTCGCATTTGTCCTGTGTTAAGGAATAAAGAATCATAAACTAGAAAGGAATGAATATAAATGCTGACAAAATCAGGTCTTTTAAATGTGTTATTCTACATTTATATAAGACAAACTGAAATTGTGAATGAGATATTAAGTGCTTTATTTATATTCTTTATTCTAGTTTAATATCAACAGGCATCCAATCAGATCTTTTCATATTTCCATTTGTGCATGCCTTTTACATATGAAAAAAAAAAACAACAACCAGGTTCTAGTGTATGTGGATTCTTAGGATTGACTGTGATCTTTCATTCCCAATTATGGTAAATATAGTGACACAATGCAGACATGACTTCCTGCAAGAAGCTAAGAATGGTAACTTCCCTGTTCCTGATGAGATAAAAATGTGTAAATCAAACCTTGTTTAAAGATATCAATAACCCACACCAGCAGTAAATGATTTCAATTGTCATTGAAGTAGACATATAAACTAGATATAAATACAAGATAAATGAATACAAAAATGATGAGTGATGATATCTGATGTGCTGAATGCCAGGATGAAAATGGTACAGCTTGCAGAATGTATTGTTAGAATGCTATCATATAACATTGCAATTAGCAAGCAAACTAAATGACAACAGGCAAAAAATGTGATACGGGTGAGAAAAAAAGAGACTGATTTTGGGACTGTGCTTGTTTCTGACACATAAACACAAATGTTCTCATAGTAGAAACAAGAACTTATTAAAGCTTAGGATAATCTATGACGCTAATATACTCTTTGGGTTAATCGGGACATGTATGCCAACAGTGCTCACACATTCCTACAATTCAATTATACTTTTATATTATTACAAGAAAATAGTACATATAACGTGATAAACGCAGACATATTGGTAGAGTGGTTGGTGGGTCTAGCTCACAAACACAACTCGTTTGAACTTGCTCCAGGTGTCAAAGCCGACCGTACATATTTTGCTGGAGGATGTGATCGGATGTAGCAATGGTGCCTTAAGATTCAACAATAGTTGAATGGGCAATGACCTGTACAGGATATGCTTCAGACATAGAAATAGGAATAATGAAAAATGTTATGTAAATCAAATAAACAATTAATGTCAACAAGACCAATCAATGTACTTAACAAAATAATAAATATTAACACCTCAAGAGGGAAATGTGAAAATAAAAAGCTGTACTTAACTGTACAAATGGTTTTTTTTTCCTTGTTATTTTTGTTCAAATTCATTGTAAGTGCGCTTTTACTACTTACAACACATTTATCCTGTTTTACCCTGATGACCATCACTACATCAGTTTTGTTGATTATTTTTACCTCTGGCTATGCCCAGTATTATCATAGAGAAGTTGGCAATTTTTCAAAGAGAAAACACAAAATGCTTTTAGGCACCAAATTTGGGAATCTTTCAGCTAATGCAATAAACCAACCTTTATTGCAAATTCTGTTCATACCTACAATCTGTGTTACCATTTATGTACAGATGGTCCTATAATAAATAACATAATACTTGTATAGGACATCACATTTCAACAATTATTGAAATTTAAGATAACATTTATACCAGCAAGCACATACACCATGAGAATAATGGAACAACAAGAATTAGTGAAAGAGCAAGAAGAAGGTGAATCGGAGGAGTTAACAAACTTACTGTGATGTCATAACGTCACTGCATATTGAACATCAAAACATGCTATATCCGGGAATCCAATCATCACCCAAACCTGTGATGACTAAAAGCAAAAGCAGAGATAACAGAAGAAAGAAAAGAACTTACACATCCCATTAGCTTGCCAGAGACAGTATGGCCACAACCACCAGTACATTGAGTCATGACTATCTATCTACATAATTCTGTCATGGTCAGCACAGTCCTCCAGCGATTTATATCAACAATGCAGAGTCATAACTATTTGATGGTGTCTCTGACACTATCCCCACAAAGACAGACATTTGATAATCTAATACATTTTATATGTTAATACCTCTCTGGTTTTTGGGTCATGGAAACTATTTTTAATCTGATAATATTTTGTCCTCAATTTCACATGCTTTAATTAACATCTTTCAATATTGTGATGCGCATGTGTGATGGGGCCTGAAAGGTGAGCAAAGAATAGCGAACTGTCAGGCATGTTGTAGGAGCCAGCTACGGTTTGGAGGATGGACTATTATATATAACAGTGGAAGAAAGGTATGGATATTCAACAGAAACCATACCCAAATTTCATAGGCAACAATAGATCATTATCTTTCGACTTAGAACTGGCCACTACAGGCTACAGAGCCACCTGTATCGGATCAGGGCGGCCCAAATAAATGAAGGTCCGTCCATGCAGAACACGTACTCCATGACTGAGCTGAGGCAAAAACTTTGGGGCAGCCACTCTGACCTGGAGAAGACTGGGAGCTACGTCCTATTGACTGGCTTGAAGATCTAGCAAGATCAAAAGAATCCCAAACGCAGGAGGATGATGATATTGGCTGTCCCATCCCATAGAGTATCAAAGTAACCCATAGTCCGTGCTGAATGTACCAGATGTGCAGATATTGCAGCTAAGCTGTAAACCACAATAACACATTCTCTTCTTTGGACTATATTCCTTTAATCTGCAGAAGTATGAGAATAATTGAAGAAGATTGTGAACTGATATATTCTTAATTTTCATTTGAAAATTAATTTCCAAAAATTATAATGAATGACTTAGGGATTTATATTTGCCTCTGAACATTAACAGGAAACGGTATTCAGTGTAAACCCACTTCTAGAGAATATTTAAAGGGGCAAAGGTAGAGAACAAGTCATCATAAAATAGATTGAAGGTAATTACTATTTAATATAAAAATGAAAAGATCAAATAAGAATTAAGAATATATTCAGTTCACAATCTTTTTCAATATTTCTCAATGAAAATTTGATGTAACAAAACAAATAATAATAAAGGCAGAAAACTGACGTGACTTGTCAAGAAAAATTGAGTTTGATATTTTTGTTTTAGATTGCAAGCTATTAATGTTTATATTTATAACCATGTATACACTGAGTGATCACACCTTCCATTCTAAACCATACTTGAGAACAGATAAACACACTGAGCTCTTTCTTGCCTTCAACATCCAATCACACAAATCAGTAACTGCTAATGGTACATCATCTACAACTAACCAAATGGACTCACACAATATTTACTGATAAAAGAGATAGCTGAAGACTGTTGTAACAGTGAGTTACAAAAACAGCCCAAATGTTTGTAGGTGGATAAATTGTCCAAAAATAAAACAATCAGCAAATACATTTAGGAACAATGTATAAGACAATGTGATTTTTATTTCTGTAAAAAAAAGTTATTAAATGTACTTCCTTGAAACCATGTGACAACGAACTATAGAGAATATTAATTGTATGGATAATCTGGCAGACTGCAGTAAATTTATATACCAAATGCAAACTATAAGATTAGGTTGTCTTACAAAGTACAAGAACAAAATCTGCATTTTGATCAAAAGATCTTTATCAAGTAACGGATAGAAGATGATCAACATAGTTTGACTAATTTATATCATATACCCTTTGCTTTATGAAAATATTTCAGTGGAAATAATGATAAGAATATGTAGATTTTCTTTATAAAACAGCATATCTTCATGTTTTGATCACCTACAAGTAATGTCATATATTTCCTGTACGATCATGTTCATATTCTAGGCTCTAGCTATGAAGTTTGTGTCAACCAGAATATCTCCATTTTTGATATATGGGGTCATGAAATACTAACAAAACAAATGGAAAAAAAAAATCAGCAGAACATCTCAACGTATAAGTATGTCAAATTAAGAGGGTAGATACGTGTTACGATTTTATGTGATGATGATGATTTAAGTCATGATGTAATGACAGTGAGTGATAAAATATTGATGCCCGCAGCACATGCCTGACTTGTTCTTGCTTGTCTCATAATTCATCTTTGTCAAGATCATCAAGTACCACGTCACTCAGGTCTTCCTCTTCAACTTGCAGCTGTAAATGAAATCACAGGGTGTACAGTCAAATCCCATTATAACAACTTAGGATTGACGAAATATGTGTGTTATAACAGACATTCGCTATATACAGTATAAACAATATGGTACTATACAAGAATCAGTGGACAGGTTTCTAGGGAACAAAAAGCTAACATAATTAAATGGAATGAAATTCCAATAGACACATTTTATGACACAGTGAGTGGGGGGGGGGTGGTGGTTGTCCAGTCTGTTGCATGCAAATCGCTAGATCAGTATCTTTAATCACATTTTTTTTTAAATCTCTGAGAAATGGAAGCTCAGTGCAATAACATGAAATTAAAAAGTCAGACTGTTGTCACGTGATTTGTCCACTGATTCTTGTATAGTACCAACAATATAGAATACATATAATTGTAGATTTTGAAGTGTTATATAGGAAAATTTGTTATAAAGAAATGCGCTATAGAGGGATTTCACTGTGTGTGTGTGTGTATATATATATATATATGTATCAACCACAGTTAGAATAAATTATTATGTAATAGGTAAAGGATTTCTGGTGGAAACATCCACCAAGTCTAATGTCAGACTGTAGATGTGTTCCATCACATGTGTTAGTGTGGAAAAGCAGGATAGATAGGATTTTACAGCATTGTGAAAATGAAACAGTTGGCTGAAATGCAAGTGGGGAAACTACTAAGTATTACTTGCCCTGGATACACTGGTAATGAGGGCTCCAAACAGAATCACATCAAAGACACTAGAAGTCAGTGAGTTGATTAATAGAGGGATGTGATGAAGCTTAATTGCCTCCTGCTTCTGGGTGTAAACAATTGGAATGAGAGAATGGAACTAGTTGCTTAGCAACCAAAAACATTGAAAAGAGACATGAAAATTAAAGACTGGCATCATCGCAGATGAGAGACACAGCACCTACCGGAAAAAATCAAAAGCGTGTTTAAACAGTGAGCCATTTGTATTGCACCTTTAGAGAGATGAAGACTTTTTTTTAAATTGAGAAAGAACTCTGGTTGACCAACAAATTTTGCACCAGCAGGTATACATTATTTATGTCAGAAGACACTGATTAATTCAGCAACTTTTAGATGGCACCAGCCTCAATAGAAATATGAGTAATCCACACACACAAATTTAATTAACATCATAAAAAATGTTTTACTTATTCTTTATTCTTTTTTAAGACAACAATGAGAGATGATTCTGAGCATTGATAAACACAACTTCAAATACTGGACAGAATTGGTATATGCCCTTAATTACTGGTTATGATACAATAGATTTGCACTTCAAGAACATTCTCAACTACTCAGCATTTCTAGCAGATGTATCTTTGCTTATGGCTTCCATTTTTTGTTGGTTAAACACATTCGCTCTACCTTGTATGTACACATATTTACCTGTTCAAATAGCTGAAATATTCTGAGAGAAATTACATAGCTTAATCTTGGTCAGTGCACGAAACTCTGTACCAGTCAAGAAAAAATGAATCTCTGTTTACCTATCCTACAGCGATGCAGGTCCCAGAGAGTATAGTTCACAAAGTCAATGGGGTCCTTCATCGCAACAAGTAATCAGGATGGTGATTTTTGTCTAACTCAAGTGTATATAACTGATCGGAATTGCAAGTCTATACCTATGCATACAGAGTAACTCAGTATAACTTAGAAAAATATGCGAAATGCAAACGCAATGGATCAATGAATGGCACACTGAAGTGATTATTCAACAGGACATGACACTTGACCTCATGTTGTGGTTCAACACTGACCTCTAACCATGAAAGTCTTGAGTTCAGTTCATTCATCACCTTCTTTTCCACAACAGATGCACATGAGGAATGTGGTGCTAGGTCTGATTTGTTTCTATGACAAACAGCGTGCTAGGGGGTGATGTGACCAGCATCATGCCACCTCTAGTTTCAATTTATTCAGGTAACAATTTTCTGATGCTGGGTCTAAAAATATTCCTACTCAACTGGGATTCTAAACCTGAACCAATAACCAGTGGTTATCAAAATACAGTGAAATATAACATAAAATATTTTATTATAAGATACTTACCACACCATCTTTACCATCCCAAGGTTCAACGTTTTCCACTTTTGGCAACTGGGCATTTTTAAGTGGAGCTGTAGAACCTTTACCATAGGAGAGTTCTCTGTGAAATAGAAGTACTTGGATTGTTATCTATTTTAAAAATGTAACTTAAAAAACTATCTGTCATCATATATTAATAGTTCTCTAAGTAATCCATGATACAGAATTAATGGGCAGGGCAAACTACACATTAAGTGGGCAGGGCTAGAGGCAAGCTACATAATAATGAGCATTAACATCTTAATAAAGAACTGTTTTAGTTCAGTGGTTAGTGCTTTGGCTTTCTATTTGGATGCTTCAAGGTTCAATTACAGATGAATTGGAAATATTTTAAAATAATCAACCCAAATAGGTCATAATGCTCAACTAGGTCAATCCATCATATAGAAATGGGTATCTTGGAAAATCATATTGTCCCTAGGTATGCAGTTGGTCAAGGAACAAAACTGGACTAACACAATATTCCTTAAGTGTGAATAAGGGAAACTACATTTTTTTTAAAATACCCCATCTTTCAAAGCCTCAGAAGCAATTATACACAAATAGACACACTACATCCCATTCACTACACCCAACAACTTTCCATAACATTTAATGTACAAAACACAGCTGTGAATCCATCTACTGTACTTAACAACACTGCAGTCACACCTAATGGATCAAACTGTCATCATTCAACAATATAAGTATCAAGTATCATCAAATACACTGAACTAACCCCCCCCCCCCAATATTTCCACCTTTACTAAACACATCCTTATATTTGCTATGGTAAATTCGAACCTACTATAAACACTTCATTTGATATATTAGTCACAGAACAACAAAATTCTGACCTGATGAAACAAGAATCAAGAAATGATTGTAAATATTACCTCAAAAATTCATTGATTCCAGTCTCACTGAAGGAACCTCTGAGAAGTGAAAATTTCATTTTTCTAGAATTGACAGCAGCTAGGGCCTGAAATAGCAGGAGTAAAAAAAAAATGTCAGATCATTATTTAAAACCATATAAAGTTATTGGTTACTAGAACAAACTAATGATACTCTGGACAGACCTAGAAGTGCTGAGTTTCAGTTAATTTGATATTAGTTCTCTATCTATATATCTATTTGCTAAACCCTTTGTTTCCTTTCAGCGTCAGAAGGAGTTTTCTGGAGAAGGCCCAGAGTATTGTGTGCTGAGTATATTGTGGAATTTGTCGCTTCTTTTATTTCGGTGGTCCATCATTTTCGTGGTCGGCCTCTAGATCTGCCTTCACTGTATCTGTGTAGCATATCTTGTTGTAGTATGCTGTCTGATGGTAGTCTGCTGATGTGTGCAAACCATTTGATCTGTATCCTTCAGAAAACCCTCCATTTTACTACGAGCACTTTGAGTTCTCATTGTTGGATTGCTAATCCTGTTGCAGTGTTCTATCAGGAAAACCTCACCTGATATCAGTTGTCTGGTTGTAATCAATTTTATCTGCATTTGGTGATCTTTATGGTGTAGTGGTTAAACGATTTGCTTTGTGCTCGGAGGTTGTGGGGGTTGAAACCCCCCCCCCCCCACATATATGTCTTGCTTTTAAAGTGGATTTTTCCCCGACATCCATGAGGATTATCAATTGAAATTACAGAGTTACATGCTATGAATAGTACTCTCGGTAAGTAGCATTCCGCTTCATTTAGAGAAAGATGGAGTAACCTGAAAACAATGATGTCAGTCCTCTATATCTTTTCAGCACTATTGTACACAATCAATGAAACATTAGTAAGGTGCACCATGTGGAGTTGCCTTTATGTTCTTGGCAATCTTCTGGTTCTGAGAATGACACAAACGTAATGTAACCCTTTGCATATCACATCCGTGAGAGATATATACATCACAAAGAAGAGATACCTAGAGATGCTGCAGAATGTTTAACAAGGCAGTGCTTTTCAAACAACCACCTCCAGCATCAAAGTGTGCTATGGCTTGCTAGGCTGGTAGTTTATGGTTCAAATCCTAATTTAGATTGACACTGTGAGTCGTCAGCTTCCAACGATATACTCTAACAGTTGTAGACTCTGTAGAAAGTGATCCGACATGATGATCAGTAGAACATGATGTGGTAGCATGTTGTAGCCCCTCCTGACTCACAGAGCACATACTGTTACAGGATCAGTAGAACATGATGTGGTAGCATTTTGTAACCCCTCCTGACTCACTGAGCACATACTGTTACAGGATGAAATTCATGAGCAATATTACACAGTGGATATTCTGTTGCAAGGGCCTGAAAGGGTGAGCAAAGAGTACTGACACAGCTATCTGCCATGCAGGTAGAAAGATAAGGAGGTCTTGGAGATATTGTTGCAATCGCATTCCATAGAGCGTAAAGTGATTCAGAAGCCACACTGAGTCGGATGTGTCAGGCAGAAAGCACAAAGGTACAGATATCACAGCTTACTGTAAACCATGACATAGAGCATTCTATTTACCAGTCTTCATAGTGCTAATCTGCAGGAGTTTGAGGATGAACTCTGAAGAGAAGACACGGAGGACATAGATAGCAGTTTGGAAAAAAACTAGTAATGGAAGACACGGTTGATGGTAACAAAGAAAAAAGGTTGCCCAAGATGAACAAAGTACATTTAAGAGTGTTGAAGAATGCCCTCATCTCAAACTCGTCAAATCATGTTGACAATCATCACAATCACATATATGTATATATATATATACACGTACAAAAAATATTATGATGTCACAAAAAATGTACTCACAGGATAACCAAATCCTCCAATATCTAGATTTTCTTCCAGTTCATGATGTTGACCAGCTTCAGCCCAAACCCACCTGATGATAGTAATAACAAATGTTCAATTATAGATGCTATATCTATCCAAAACATGATTCATTCATTAAAATTATGGCTTAGATATTGAAACTAGTACCACATTCCTCTCCAAATGATTCACATTCAAGCAAAGGACATATGAAATATGTTTGCAGTAATGAGAGAACCGACTTGCATCGCAGGCACCAATAGACGGCATTAACAATGGATAAGGAGATGTGCCAAACCTGCTTCATGAGCACCTGCTGGATGCGGACACCAGGATTCATGAAACATCAAGGCTGAGATTTGAAGAATTCAGTATTAATATATGCAGTTATTGATTGGACCGGTATCATTTCACTGCGGGGCGGACCAACTGTTGCTCAGTCTCCCCTAGCAATTGACGAACTGATGGTTTCTGTGGCTCGTTCGTTAAGCATTCTTCTAGTAACTTCCTCTAGGCATCTTGTTCTACTAGCACCACACTTAATGTTTAAAATTATATCATTCTTCTTCTTCTTTCTGTCCTTGTGTAGCTTTCGGTGTTATGGGGAGAGTGAGTGTACAGTCTTTTGCCCTTCTATTTGCCTCTTCTGCTGTTATATTTCCGAGTGTCTCTAATACACCATCTATCCACTTTTTACGAGGGCGTCCAATAAGTCGACTGTTTTCGTATCGTTAGTGGAGAAAATGAGTATTTGTAAAAAAAAAAATGACTAAGACAAATAAAAGCTAAATGAAAACCAAAAAAATTTTGATTGCTTCTAATTTTTTTTAAATTTGTCTTTTTACTTCAGTATCTTTGAGGACTTCTACATTAGTTTTCTTGGCTGTTAATACACTGGCCAGATCCGCTGTCTTTCCTTGTATGACAGGCAATCCCAAAGCATGTGTTCAGGGGGTTTGAATTCGAGATCCACAATGGCATTTGTTTGTGTATGAGATATGTTAGTGTGTTACAATAATTGGTATATCTCCAGTGGCCTGATTTAATGTGAAATAGTCTGGTTTACTGATTCCTTGTTTTTGAAGGTCATGTTAATTTGTCTTTTTACTTCAGCAACTTTGAGAACTTCTACATTAGTTTTCTTGGCTGTTAATAGAATTTTCATCATTCTTTTCAAAAGCTACATCTCAGTTGCCTCTTTAGAGTTCAGAATATCTTCAACAATATAATTTTGAATCCAGGTTAGCTGTTCCTTCTCAATCTCTATTAGCTTACACTATGACTGCAGTCATTGTATTCTGTTACCAGGGCAAATCCTGTAGTATGTTCTTGGTTAGGTCTGAATCACTGACCCTGACAGACAGAGCATCTTCATTTCTTTCAGTGATGCTCACTTCATGTCTCGTACATCCATACAAATGTATTTTAGAGAGATACATTTCCAATATCAGGGAACAGCCCAACATACTAATGTTGTAAGGGCTTGGTAACACTTGGCAGTATAAGAGGGAACAACCCAACATACTAGAGTTGTGAGGGCTGGTTAGCGCTTGACAATATAAGGAAAAAGCATAAATAAGTAAGGAGTGTTGTCAATATTAAAGTACACAAAATACTAACATAAACAGACAACCTTTCTACTATGACTTATCTTGTTTGTACGTGTCTTCTTTCTTATCCTCTTTCCTTTATTATCAACTTTAGCTTCTCTCTTCTTATTATATATACTATGTGCTGTGTAATATTCATTTTTGTATTTGTCCTGATGAGGTATTTTCAGCCAAAACTTCACCTATTTTTGTTAGTGTGCTGTGTACATTAATATAGGCATCACTCCTTACTTCAATCTTTCCTAACTTTATTTTAAACTCGATATAAGATAAATTAACAATAAGGATAAAAAAAAATGTCTAAATAGAATAGAATATTCAACAAAAGATTGTACAAAATCTACATACCCCCAAATCTGTTTCTTGTACTTCTCTCCCATTCTGCGTAGAACATTGAGGTAATCATTCCTGCACTTGGATTGGCAGTCCAAAATATGTGGCAAGACAGAGACTATACACAGCTGATGGTCATCGCATGCTTTTTGCAGCACTGAACTGTCAGTGATCTGTAACAATTAACATGGAAACTATACAGTCAAACTCATGGTAACTTTGTGAACTGTTGGTTGTTTTGTCCCAAATCTTTATTTTACTACTAATTATTTTTTGATCTTTTACTTCTGCAAAGTTGTAAGTCTATGTATGCCACAACACATACATGTCAGAGTGGGAGAAATGAAACACAAACCTCATGCAATACATCACCTTCAAAAACAATGAATCTGTCAAACACACTATTTCACATTAAAACAGGCCACTGAAGATATACCAATTATTGTAACAAACAAATAAATCTCTCACAAACAAATGTCATTATGGATCTGGAATCCAAACCCCCTTGTACACATACTTCAGGACTGCTTGACATACAAAGAAAGACAGCGGATCTGTCCAGTAGATACAGGTCTGAAGCAAAAGTTAAGAGTAAGGGATAAGTGGCTCTGACTTGGAGAAGACAGTGGACATCACTCTGGTATAAGGGTTGACAATTTAACATGACCACAGGTCTGAATACTGAAGATGAAAAATCAAATCAAGTCTATTTGTTCTATTTCTAGCAAACTACAACTATTTGCTTGATTTCTAGTATGTCACAAAACAAAACCAAGTGTTCTACTAATTATGTTGGCATGCAAGTTTCACATATTTGAGTGTTTGCAAACAAAATTGTGGGAATAATCCGCAGCGACCTAAAACAAACCTGCTCTATTCATGACCAATATTAGACTAGATGCATAGTGACTGATTGTAAAGAAGATATTTTCTTCATCATTCAGACAATTGGTTAAATCTCAGAATCTGCATGTTACAAGTTCCGATAGATTCCATCTCATCCTGAAGGCATCAATTATATCTAACATCTAAAACTTCTCACTTGAACTTATTTCAGTGCTCTTGTACAACAAACATATACTTCGCATACAACAGATTTAAAGGGCATAAAACTGCAACACAAAAATCTCAGTAAACAGAAAGAAATAAAAACAAGAAAACAATGTCTAGACAAGAATATCAAATGGCTTGTTACTCTGTATTCTGCGATAAGTAAATGCATACACTGTAGTCTGTCCAACACAGTTTCTCAGACAGTAAAAGTACCTTATTCAATTTAAATCACAGGCAGTAGTGAAATCTATTTAGAAAGTAATGCCTACCTACTAAATAAATATTGCCTACAAAATCACTGAAATTTAACCTTTAGGGCCCTGAATTAAAAATTAAGAAACATCCCCTTGGTCCTGAATTCTTTTTTGGAAAATTTGCGTTATTGATGGTGGGTGTTTTGAAAACGTGATAACTTTTTTGTTTTAAAAGATATCAAAATAATTTTTGCATATCTAAATAAAGAAGTGAATAGTGAATATAGTCATGTTTTTTTTGTTGTTGTATGTATGATGTGACGGTTGTGAGCAAGTTGTGAAGTTGAAAAATCGGGGGGGGGGGGGGGGGGGGGGGGGGGGTCGCAAAATGCCATTTTCAAATCGCACATATAACTTCTTGACGACCCTAATACTTGAGCAATGTGTGGAAACATTGATAAAATCCTCATAAATACCTATACTTATTGTATATATATTGTTTTATATCAAAACTAATATAATATAACTAAATAATCTAATAAAACGTGAAGAAATCGCATATAACGTCCGTCCGGTCAACACTAGGTCTATGCCGACACGCAACGTAATTATTGTCCTTGCACACATGTGGCACCCCTGATACATATTATTTTTGTGTTTTTGAACGACTACACACACATTCTTATCAAATAACAACATATTAAACACAAAAAACAACAATTCAAACATGTAGTCACGATCACTTAGCCATGCCACTCGGTACTCAATTTGATAGTAAAATATGGCTACAAAATGGCCAATGTCGCTCTAGAAATTCATTGACAAAACGAGCCGGCTTTCTCCGTTCTTGCAATCGCAATGAGTAACGGAATTTGACCTTTAAAATGTTTAGTATTCCTAGCTTCGTTTGGCGGGTTTTATACGTCACAGGATCATTACTTCGTGAAGTTCCGTACTCGGGAATCGGACGATGTCGTATGTAGAGGGATTGCTCCCGCAGGCACAATGTAGCCTGTGCTCATAGGCGCAATATTGCGACAGCAGAGTCGTAAAGGTTAAATGGCACAGCAGATTTGATTTCATTGTGTTGGAGTTCCCCCCCATATGTACTCAGTTCCCCTCAATGAAGCAGCACTACAGCTAAGAAATGCTGCATTGATCGCAACATCCTGAATAGAATATGCAACAACATTGAGGTACTATTCAGTAGGTGCTTAATTTTTCCACTAGCTGAAAAATATACGCTAAAGAGCACCAAAAAAGTAGCTGCTATGATTGAGAATATTCACTGAACTTTGAAAGCACTAATAACCCACTTTTATCTGGACTGGGATTTCATCCAAGGGAGATTATGAATTCCAGGGACTCAATATGCTCCGGTGATGAACTTTACATAAACAAATTGTATCAATAAATATAATACGGATTGCTGTGGCAAAGTAGTTATGCCATTTGAGTTGTGTTCACGAGACTGTGGGTTCATAACCAAACCATGATTTCATTACAAGTATATTTTTAAGGTAGATATTGTTTGAAGCTACAGAGCTATGTACTGTGAATGATTATCTCTGCAGGTGGCGTGCTGCTCTTTGAGGGTGGGAGGGGGGAAGAAAGATTTTGGAAGCATTGGGAAGTAGTACAATTGAGAAAATGTTAGTACAATAAAGTTGAGCCTCTATGCCTTTTGATCAATACATTAAAAAAAATTGTTTGCTTTAGTTAATTTTCAATCTATCTGTGCTCTCAAAGTCATTGTTCAGCAATCAATTTCTCACTTGTCTAAAAATCTATGTTCAGCAATGTATTTTCCATTTCTGAACTTAATTGTATACATTTTGTTACTTCTTATCCAATCTCAAAGTTTAATAAATATTTTTAAAAACCACCTACCTGAATAATTTCAGGAGGAGAAACATTTTCTGCCAGCTTATCTAGAGCCCAACGAACAATATCACCTGAGGTTCTTCCTCCATCATATTCAGTTGCCTCTCCATCCTTCTTTCCAGCTGGGAAGAATTTAATCGTAGGATATCCTCTAACCTAAAAAAAAAAGACCAGAAGAAATCAGTGGAAGAATATTAGTTAGGTCATTTCTTACTTATTAGCTAAAAGATGCCAAATCATATGATCCAGCTCAAGCATTGAAAATATGGAAATATGAGTCAAATTAAAATGTTTATAAATCAAGATTTCCACTTTTATACAGTGGAATCTTGAAACAACTTTGTTTGGACTGACAAAATATGAAATAACAGAAATGCACTATATACAGTAAAAACAATCAAGAATAAATATAATTGTGGATTTTGAAAAGTGTTGGTATATAGAGAAAATTGTTATAAAAGGATATGCCATTCAGGAAATAATTGTTTAGAACATCAACACACAAAAAATGTTCATTTAATAGGTGAGAATAAGAAAATATACTTACCCCATATCTATTGGCCATAACTGTGTGCACAGTAGCATCCAAAGCTCCTAATTTGACCTTCCCCTTCAGCTCACTAGCAGCTGAAGCCCACTGAGGTGCTAGGTTTTTGCAATGGCCACACCATGGAGCAAAGAACTCAACCAACCATATGTCATCACTGTTAAGAACCAGAGATTCAAAGTTGCCATCTGTCAACTCAATGACATCTTTGCCATCACCACTGCCAGATCCAGAGCTCTACATTACAAACAAGCATTGACTTTAATTATAAACAATATATAACCAATTGTTTGAAATGAAAAAATTGTACAACAAATCTTTATTGAAGACACAATTATAAATATGTATAGACAATAACCCTTTAAAGATCATGTGTTTTTTCAGTGGCAACATACGGATGCAAGACTTGGATGTTGAACAAGACAATAAATTTATTGAATTTTGAAGGATAAATTCATTTTAAATGAAGTGCTACAGAAAGATGCTACAAATATAGACAGAGAAATTCTGAAATTACTGAAACTAAATGAAGGGTGGCTTCTAAATGCAATCATAAGAAGGTAGCTACAGGACACTTAAAGAGACATGATGGCATCGAAAGGCTGATTCTGGAGGGTAGAGTGCCAGAAAAGAGAAGAAGACCAAGAAGATGATAGACCAGCAACACCCAAACATGTAGGAACTTGTGTCTGGCCAAAGCAGGTATGCTAGTCCAGGACAGAGAGGTGTTCAGAGTATCCACGACAAAGACAACATTCTGGAAATGTCATTTTATATATATATATGAACAAATTCAAGTTGTGATGCAGAAATTATCAAGTCAGCAAGAATGGGTTATGAATGAGTTTGATAATTTTTGAAATGCGCTAACAAAATATGAAATATATTTTGTTACCTTTTCCTTTTGTGCCATAAAGGAATTTCTATAGAATTTCATGTCACTGTATTGTGGTCGAGGTCATTTGTGTGCAATGAAGTACATGAGAAAGGTATGTAAGAGTGAATCTGTTATATAGCAGAAGTGTGTTCAACTATCAAGAATAATGTCATGATGCATGTGTGGGTTAGGATTAGAAAAGCTTTGGTAGGCTAGAGTTTTCTCAGGTTAGTATGGTATCTAAATGCTAGAGATGTATTCTGTTAAATGTCAGAATTTTAGGACATGTCTAAAGTACATTTCTCTTTCACGATGATTAGAGAGCAGTGATTCTCAAATTTTTCTGGCCTGTAGCTATAAATATAAAACAAAATTAGTGCAAAATGTAATAAAAAAGCACTTGACACTTGGGATGATGGACAAGTGTGGGCAGGATGTGTGGTTTACTGGTGACAAGATGTGGCAAACTCTGTTTGAGGCTGATCTATTACTTCTAGAATTTTGTCATAGGAAGTCAGCAGCTGCTGTTCTGCTGCACACTTTGCATTATAATCAATCAAGCTATTATGAACGTACATGTGTGGTCTTGTTGCCACGCAGTCTTTTCTACAGAACAAGAGCCCTTAGACACTGTAACGCTGTGTCTCCCAATCCTCTTGTAGTGTATAAAATCTAACCAACAATTGTGTATAATCTGTACCTTGCTTCCATCGCCACTGCCGCTTCCACCTTTTCCTGACAGTCTTGTCCTCACCATACTTTGTGCTGCATTCAGTGCAGAATCAACAATGCCTTGGGCTGTACGTGCACCTGCAACACCAACCAAAAATCAACAGTAATAATAGAGATCCGTTTTGAGATAAACATGTCAACATTAAAGCACATTTGTTGGTTACAAACCTCATGATGTTCCACCTTCACAAATAAAGATGACCATGGCATTGAAAAAGTTCACATTAGATGTTATTTGTGAGGCCTAAAGTGGCAGATAAGTCAGATTCAGGCTTTGAAAAACCTCCAGCTGTTTGAACATGATTGCAATAGGTCTTGAGATGGTGAAAAAGTCTGATCTCTTCTTTCATCATTGTCACATTCAATATTTCTACTAAGTACTACTCTGTTCAAAGCCTTTAATCCTGTACTGATCTTACCATGCCAGATTGGATGGTCAAGAGCTGTGGTTTTACAAGAGCTGCGGGTAATTTTTGCAGTGCTTGAAAGATGCCTTCAAGTAGATTTCCAGCCTTCACTTGAACGCTTACCTACATACAGTTCACCATAGCAAGTCTCTTCGGATGATGATCGTCTTGGTATGGTGGTGAGGTGATAGGCCCTACAAACCTGAGACCTGATGAATAAAGCATACTAGTTTTTTATCTTAAGACTTCTCAATTATATCCATGTCAGGAATGTGATCCAGCCATCATACACCAAGAAGTTTTCTCAGGTACCACAGGTACAAAAAATAAGCTGCCCTGAATAGACAATCCAGGACTCAGCTGCATATAGCATAGAAGGCAGAACAACTGCAGTCATTAGCTTCAGTTTGGCTTTCAGGCTCAGACTGCCAGAGATTCACATGAAGACCACTAAAAGCTGCACTGTGTGAGCAATGCATAGGGTCACATCTTCATCAATTGTTGTGGTAATTGACTGAGTGCTGCAAAGATACACATACACAAGGTTGTTTACATTTCTGTTTTTTTTAATCTTGAATGGTAATTTGGGTTGAACCTATTGCTGGTGGGTATATTATGAGTGTTTTTGATGCGCTGATGGTAAGACTGAAATCATTACATGGTGAAGCAAAGAGACCCATGTTTTCCTACATATCATGCATACTGGTAGTGCTGAGACCACAATTAATATAGTAGTCACAGTCTACACACCTACTGATGCTAACAGCTTCCTCCTTACATCTTCCCACCCATGGGCATTGCTGCGATTCCCTGCTATTCTCTCATTCGTCTGCGCCATCTGTGTAGCTAGGAAGAGAACTTTCTCTATAAAGTCCACTAGATGATGGACTTCCGCTGTCGCCTATACCATGAGAAGGTCCTCCCATTTGCCCTGCTTTGAGTGTGCAGAAGCACCCACCTGGACTCACTCAACGACACTACTAAGACTTCCTATCTGGAACGGGTTAAAGTTTTAAACCAATTTTATTCCCACCTCCACAATTTTTCCATCCAAGGTGTCCTGTTCCAGCACCTTCCACTTCTGCTGTCTGATTTTCAGTCCCAGAAACATCCAGTATTTCAAGTCATTTTGACACAGTCAGCAACCAATGTAGTAGATGCAACACCTGTGCCTGTCATATAGACCCGAATTGCAACATTTCAAAAGCGACTTTCACAATTGTGGATGGCTTCACATGCCGTGTCCCACTACATTATTTATGACACGACTTACATAGGGAAGACGGGTAAGAGGCAGACTGTCAACCTGCACAATATTAACCACTAATCTGATATCCTTTTGCTGACCCCTTCAATGTAACACTGATCATCTAGATGACCAGGTTGCCCATGTGACTGCCAATTAATTTGATCCTTGGATGATCAGACTCAGTATGCATGTGAGAGCTGGTATAGTCAGTTGAAGAACCATATCGCATTTTAGACTTAACAGCCACTATTCCTACACATAAATATCCTGTTACTATGTCAATTTTCATCTCACATTTTCCGCCTGTACCTCATGTTTTTACTTTACAAGTTACCAATTATTGCTAATCCTTTTCCAGACTTCCGGTGTGTGTTCTCATTTAGCTCTGTAGTGCGATTGTTGACTGTGCTGTCCTTTGCTTGTCTTGTTGGGTTTCTGATAAAGGCATTTTTGTTGAAATATCGATGTGTGTGTTTCCAATTTTCGCCTGCTGGATCACAGTTCATCTATTACGTAAAGAAAGTTTTACGCCAGTTAAATGAATGCAGTTATTTAAGCATGAGCTACAGGAAGACTGGACTAATTTCTTTTTGTCCATGCTGAAAAACAACACATGAAGAGTCTCATCTCAGACAAGATCAAGATAATATTTGGATATCAAGTAATTGTACAGCTGCACGGCACGAGCAAGACCAAGAACTAGATGGGTAGAGACAATTAAAGAAACCGTAAAGAGACACACGCTGACCATGACTAGTGCGACCCAAATGGCCAAGGCAGAAAACAGCTTTTGTCTGTTGGCTCATTACTGCGAAGAATAGAATGTTCCTGGCAGAAAATCATAGAAACTGGGTGGCTCTCTCTCATGACAATTATGGTCATCCATGCATCTGAGAAAGAGTGCCCAAAAACAACATTGCTCTGATTTGCAAGACTAATTTCTTTGTATTTTTACTGTACTAAAACGAAATCTTTTTAAAACCTTTTTAAAGTGACCTGATCTGAGTCAAAATAACATTATGCCAAATCTAACAGTCAAGCTGCACACCTATCCCAAAGAGACTGTTCTGAAATACTAGAAACCAATAGCAAAACCTCAGAGAGAAGAATATCAGAGGAGAGTACTTTTAAAAATATTACACTTTTAGTATAACATATGAGTAACTGCCTTTTCCATGGCCAAATACCCACTTGTTTTAACAGATCACATAAAACAAATATACTAAATAAGTTTTCATAGATTCAAATTGTATTACCTTGGTAATCGGTTGGCTTAAATTTGTCAGCTCCAAAAATCTTAATAGTGGGAAAACCTTTGACACCATACTGTCCTCCCAATCCCTGGTGTTCATCTGCATTGACAGCTCCCACTTTTACCACACCCTAAAGAAAATTATGTCATAATATGATTCAATTATCAATGTTGACCCTCACATCAATACAATACCACAAAGTAAATTTATCAATCTTGACCACTCCCATTAACACAATAAAGTAACTTATTTTGTAATCTGATTCAATTATCAATACTGACCACTCGTATCTTTTAAATATGCAAATGTAGGTACTTCTACTCACTTCACCCCCAAAGTCCAAAATATATGTTATCTCCCTTGTAAATCCTCTATTTTTAAAAAAAGGGTTAAAATGAGTTAGACTACTGATCCTAACCCTTTGAAAATGATCATAGAGAATATGAAAGTTGGATAAAAATTAACATGGAACAGAAGTATCCAGAAGTAAAATAGTTTTAGACATGACTGAATCATCAAAGTTGACAACTTCAACCATAACTTGGATAAAAACAGTCGCTTAAATCTACTCGCTGTGCCAGTAGGCTGATAAAACAATCACTTAGATCTACTTGATGTGTCATTAAACAGATAAATCAGTCACTTAATTCTATTAGCTGTGCTAGTAAACAGATAAAACAGTCACTTAGATCTATTCAATATGCCAGTAAACAGATAAAACAGTCACTTAGACCTACTGGCTGTGCCAGTAAACAAATTGATCAGTCACTAAGATCTACATTATGTGCCAGTAAATAGATACAAAAAAATTCCTGCTGGCTGTGCCAGTAAATAGATAAAACAGTCACTTAGATCCATTGGATGGCAGTAAGCAGATAAAATCTCAATTTTCTGAAAAACTACATGCAGACAAAGAGTTATGGTTAAATATATTTAACTCATTCCAGCCGGGGAGACTTATACAAGTCAGTAAACCTAATGTCTTCTGGCCAAAAAGACTCCTATAAGTCATACTCCAATGACATTCATGTTTTTTTTTTTTGGTATTTATATCAACATAAGAATGCTTCCAATCGAAAGTGTAATATGTCCACATTACTTCTTGCATGATTTTTATGTGTATTGATATCAATTTTGTTAAGTTATTGATAAGTTTTGATAATGGGGGTATGTGACGTCATTTTTCCTTATATGTTTTATATATTTTTTCCAATTTACTTATTTTCGTAAAATAATAACTATTTTATTTACTTTGGTCTCATTTATTATGAAATCCAACCTGGAAAATACTTCTAGCATCGTGTTTGCAAATTTACACCATTTTGTAAAAAAAAATTAGCCATGTTTTCATTTGAGTTTTGTGTAAAGTTAAGTCTACTGTTTTTGATAGATGTCGAAATTCTTTCTAAATAATAAATTTTTGACGCACTATGCATATATATTATACATTATTATGTTCGTAATTGGATTATCTAACAGAAATGATACAGTTTGAGTGGAATTTATTGATTCAAAAATGCGGTAAGGTCAAATATCGTATCTAAAATAATATTTATGTGTCATTTACAAATTTTCTTTTTCGTTCTAAAATAATTTTTATATATTAACTACATTTTTTTTTCAAAATGATTTTGTGATAATCACATTCTCTGTCCATTTCTGTTTTGAAATATATATATTACATTATAATGTAAATATATTTAGAAGTACTATTTCTTGTTTCCGTGATGCATGTGCACACAAAAATCGAACAAAATTTAATTATGTTTAAACGCTAAAAATATTCCGGCCAGAATCAGTTAATGAAATGTCTGAAGACTCACATTCTACATTTAATTATTCAACAACATCATTTACCACACCAACTTTCTTTACCACACATTAAAACAAACTCTACCTTTAGAGCTGATGCTGCCTTCTTCCAGTCAGCAGTCAGTGCTTGACAGTGTCCACACCTTCAGAAGCAACAAAAATATTACATGAGAACAAAAATACAACATAACATTAGAACTTACACAAAAATAAACCATGCCCTCTCTAAATTTTATATAATATATTCAGCATTACTTCTTTTAGTTAAACGTGTCTAAACCAGATAAATGGTCTCCATAAGTTACTATATAATGGCACACTTGCGGGAGCTTGGGATGTGACTCGCGAGTAGATCCAAGTGACTGTTTCATCTGTTTACTGGCACATCGAGTAGATCCAAGTGACTGTTTCATCTGTTTACTGGCACATCGAGTAGATCCAAGTGACTGTGTCATCTGTTTACTGGCACATCAAGTCGATCTAAGTGACTTATTTGTTTACTCTGTGGCGGTGTGATACAGAGTTCATCTGTGATAGCCAAGGCAGTGAGTTCATATCTCATTGCATGCAATTGTGCATCCGGACTGTTCAGAACTTATTTATATTGCTTAGAAAATCACTACAGCCCAAAAATAAAGGGGTGATAGCTACATCAGGATTTGTTACCAATTTTTGTTTAAATAAAAGAAATGATATACACAAATGGAGAAATACACCATGGCAGTTTCAGAGCTGGTTATCAAAGTACAATTCTGTGGAGAAATCCATATGGCACTGACAGATGAGTGCTGAAGAATAATGTTATCACTTGTAAACAAATAAGCATGAATTAAAAAGGGACAAAAGTAATATAATATAGATACATTGAATACAGAGGTCAAGGCTTCTTCAGCGTTCGTTCTGAAACTCCTGCTGGACTTTTCTTGTAACAAGACAATGATCTTACTAGATTTCCAGCAGGATGCAGTCCAGAGAATGGAAATGTGTTGTGTCGCAGTCTTATTTGAGCCAATGGCCCGACACATCCGATTCGACTGAGAGATTGATACTATATGTATCAAACATGGTATTACAATCTGTTCATTTCAAAAGAGCAACAATGTACCATATAATGATTTTTTATGGTAAAGAAACTGACGATCATTGGAACATGATTGGATGGCTTTGATGTAATGTCTTGAGAACTTAATATAGTCAGTTGCTATTATTAAAGTGTGTGGCTGAAATGATCAAAGACTCATTTTAGTATATATGAAATATGTAGACTACAAAATAATTATTTTATTGAAAATTTTACATTACAAAATAACAAATATATAAAACATGACAGAACAAAATTACCATGGCGCATAAAACTCCACAATCCAGAGCTCATTGCTGTCAATGACAGTTTTGTGGAAATTGGAAGGTGTAAGTTCAATGACATCATCTCCTGGTCCATAAAAACCATTGGCACTGGACACAAGCAAGAATATTAATCCAAAACCTAGAGCTGAAGGTTAAATTGTACAACAAATTGTTAAGATAATGATTAGAAATGAAAATTACCAGGACTTTATTGAATGAAACCAATATTTGAATTTTAGAAACAAAACAATATAGAATAAAAATGATTGAAATAATTTATATTATTTTAATGTGGTGTTATGATTTTGTTCAAACTAAAATTATATCTGATAACACTTCAAATTAAATGAGGGTGATTGTCCAGATCCCCAATACGTAAAATGATTTATTTCTGGCCTTAGTTCTCATATCCTCACTGCATCTCTCTTGTAGCAGGATAGTCATACTAGATATCCAGCAGTGTGTAGTCTAAGGAACGTAAATGTCTTGTTGCAGTTTTATTTTCGACAATGGTCCATTTAGAAACTTGAAAAGACAGAATCACAAGTGTGAGATGCTCTCACTATCTCTGAGCATCAGACTAAACATAAAAAATTAAGTATATGGAGACAAAGTGTTACAGAATCATTCTTGGAATACAATGAAACATATGTAACATGTTACAAGACTTAAGAAACTGTACTATAATAGTTTATTCAAATTTGAAATATATTGCCCATAAATATTCATGAGTTATTTCAAGAGTAGCAATGGAAGATATGCATATACAATGAAGCCAATCCTCTAAGCGGGGTGCTAAGAGCAGTTATGACAGCCCCCAAATGTTTTGGTGCCAGAAATATATTTTAGTACAGCTGTAATTAGTGTAATAGCTTCTATTTCCATCCTCATGCTTGAAATTGTTTCAGCATAAGTTCCATTCTGCTTCTTTACAAGTGAAAGTGGAACTAAAATTACAAAAGTTGCTATGTGATAAAAATAGCAATGTTTTCAATGCACTCAATAAATAATAGACTTTGTAGCCGTTAAGATAAAATGTTCTTCATGTTAATTTATGTGTAAATGTGTGTGTGCTTATTAAATAATATACTAATAATAATATAAATAATAATAAATAATAATAATAATAAAGACCCATTACCCGTCAGGCTCATAGGAGTTTATATACAATATTCCTTTGGAGGAAAAGGAGAGTTCAATGGCATAAACTAAGAAAAGATGAAGAAACTTCTGAAGTGAAAACAATATTCTTAATCAAGGAGGTGCCTCAAATGGCCATCCAATGCCAGTGAGTGAGAAAGTGTACAGATGAATCAATTAACTCCTACTTCTATTACAAAAATGTATGTCTAAACTAGTCAGGGCCACGCAAAAAAAGAAGGAAGAAGAAACACTTTAAAAAGTATGTCAATGAGTTCCTAAAACAGGCCAGAGACTAGAGAACCTCGGCTGAATCCTAGTTTGATTCTCCACTTTGGTCTACTTTCGAGGTATTACCTGACTTTTGCAGCGTGATTAGTAGAATTTGTATTTAAAATTAAGGTATATTAATTGAAAAGGCATATGATATTAATTTCGTATTAGTATTTACATTAGGGATGGAGGTATGGGTTAGGATCAGTTATAAATGAAATAATAAAGTAGTTATCAAAATTGTAATTATAATTGTGCTTGATGTCGTTTGTATGGGGAGATGTGACGTCACGGCATCCATTACTTTCATAATTTCATTGGTGTTACAAGGAAATCTGTTACAACAGTGTGCTATTATAATTGTTCTTTTCTACAGTCACTGCGCTATAAATAGTGCACTATTTTCATGTTTAAACAGACGTCACGGAGTTTCGCGAGAAGGCCAATCACTGCGAAGCGTGCAGTGACATCACACCCCGCCGACCGATTGTAAGCCGTTGTGCTATAAATCATATTGATTCAGCCTTACACAAGAATTCTTAATTCTAAACACTAATTCTAACCCTTCTCCCCCCTCCTAAAAATATCTATAAACTAATTCTAATCCTTTTAACCCCCCCCCCCCCCTTTACCAAAAGCTATGGTACAAGATTGTCATTCCGCCTGGATAATCATTATCATGTTAGGAAATACCTCAAAACTAGGTCAAATTTCACTGTGACCGTAGATACGAAAGATGCGCCGCTATTTATAGCACAACGGTGACTTGAACTAGGATTCAACAGAGAACCTCTTTTTGCAAATCAACATAAAAATTTTAAAAAACATTTGAAATCTGATTATTCAATAATCATGAACTTTGCAGTGGTTCAGCCGTAGCTGTTTATCCGACCATACTATTACTAATAAACATACAGTAAACTTGTACGATTCATCGAAAGAGTCAGAATGTGATATCATGAAGATTTTTAAGTCTTAGTAGTTACTTAGAGTAACTTCGAAGTAAAAAAATTTTAAAAGAGGGTTCTGATTCACAATCACAAAAAAAAACCGTTTAAATGCCGGCTGTTGATTAATAAATATAAAAATTATGACACAGTGATTGCACACGAAAAGTATGAACACACACTTCCAAATACATTATGCGTTTCATACCTTCCATGTTCATATAAACTCGACGAGAATTGCTAAATTTATAACAACTTCAACGCCACTCAAACCAGCCGGTATCAATCTAACGAGTATTAACGCTGTACTTTCGCTTCGCAACAATGTAGGAGTAACTATCGTGGCTTCAAATGATTGGATAAAACTGAAAAAGTACGTGGTTTGCTTTCCTTCGTTTCCGGCAAGGGAACTAATCCAACAAATACACAAAAGATTAGTTATAGTTAGTAAGATCATTCATTTTTTTTTTTAGTGGTGAGGGGTGTATAGGTGTATTATTGGGCTGACAAAGCTAATATGCATTTACAGTTTACTTTTGACAGCCCATAGTCTATTTGACAGCTGTCTCAAAGGTACGATTGTTTCTGGAAGCATGTTTAATCTCCGAACAGATGCATTACAGTGCACTAGCACAACATCATTACGTTCAGTTGCCATGTGTTGCTCGGGAACGAGAGGGGAGCAGCACTGTTCAATGTGGTATGAGGCAACTAATGACGTTTAGGGGTGAAGTTGACTGCCCCATCTCATAGATGCTCAAAGTCGCCCGAAGCCATGCTGCAGTCAGATGCAGCAATTCGAAAGGTGCAGATATTGCTGCTAAACAATAAACCATGGCAAAACGTAGGCCCCCTATGTCTTTCCCCTGCCTATATCCTGCTAATTTGCAGGAGTTTGAGAATAAAAGGAATAAAAAGAAAAATTAAAAGAAGACCCCCGTCCTGAAAGGAGGGTGCCGTACACTTCTGGACTATTTATCTTATCATTCTACTTTTATACCTGTTGACCCATCCACAACAACTATAGGCCTACACCAAGCATCCCTGTCATCTAGGAGTCTGCTGTTGACCCATACACAACAATTATACACCAAGCATCCCTGCCATCTATGAGTCTGCAGTTGACCCATCCACAACAATACACCAAGCATTCCCTGCCATCTAGGAATCTGCTGTTGACCCATCCACAACCATTATACAACAAGCATCCCTGCCATCTAGGAATCTGCTGTTGACCCATCCACAACAATTATACACCAAGCATTCCCTGCCATCTAGGAATCTGCTGTTGACCCATCCACAACAATACACCAAGCATTCCCTGCCATCTAGGAATCTGCTGTTGATCCATCCACAACAATTATACAACAAGCATCCCTGCCATCTAGGAATCTGCTGTTGACCCATCCACAACAATTATACACCAAGCATTCCCTGTCATCTAGGAGTCTACTGTTGACCCTTCTACAACAATTATACACCAAGCAAGCCCTGCTACCTAGGAGTCTGCCACAACAATAATACACCAAGCATTCTCCGCCACCTAGGAGCCTGTCACAAAAATAAGGCAAAGGTGCAATGTTTGTTGGCCTGCATCTTTTCGTCATTCATGGGAACCATTTGACAGTAGACAAAAGTACGAAATCAAGACACATACAGTGACACTGCTATTTTTACAGGTGACAGGTTGTCAGCCCAAACCCCACCTTTCGTTTCCTACTGTATTTCTGGACAGAAGACAGTGCCTATATTCTTTGCATCCTGAAGTAGTAGTTCATGACCCCGATTGCCACACAGTCAAAATTTGTGTTGATAGGACAGTGCTAAATTTTAGTGAATTACACTGTAGTCATATATGTAAGATAGAACAAGACAAAGCCTGGTTAAAAAAAAACAAAAAACAAACATACAGTGATCGATTATGGACGAGATATATTGAAATTGTCGCAGACATAATGTGTGCGATTGGAATGTGTTCTGGATGAAAGAATACGAATTGTTGTGGGCTGCACCGGGGATATCTCTATTTCAACGATTAGTTATTCGGTCAATAAATTTCTTGTACCCTTTGAAGATGGCGGTCTTCTTTTGTTTACAGCTGAAAATTCAAAGAAAGTATTACAAATATGCAGTTTTCCTCGATAGCTGTGTGATGATAGCCTACGACTGAATAACTACAATGTGATATCCGTGTTATCGTATGGTTGTGAAAGTTGGAAAATAACAAAATCACTGAAGAAAAAATTAAACTAATTTGATAATAAATGTCTTAGAAAGCTATTGAATATTGGTTGGGAAGAATTCAAGTCAAACAACAAGTAAGAGAAGACACCAATAGCAATAGGTTTCAACAGCAATAAGCAGAAAACGTTGGACTTATATCAGACATGTACTTAGAATGAATGAAACAGACTGCCGCTACAAGCACTAAAATGGGTACCAGATGGTAAGAGAAAAAGAAAGAACAAGACTAAGAAAGACTTCGCAGAACAACCATCAAATACTATGGTGCTAACACCATGTAAGAATTATACACAGTAGCATCACATCGCTCGAACTGTAGAGCTGTGGTTTCCGTCCTACGCAACGTATTCGGCGCTGAAAGAACATATATAGATACCATGACCCAAACAAATGCATATATGCGTGTTACATTGGGTAATAAAACTTCCGTTACTGCATGCTTTCCTATGAAGGAGAACAGGGAGGCGTTCTGTGAGATTTACCATAGCAAACGTCGCGATATGTACAGGAAATATTTTGATCGTACCTCCTGTAGCGGTAGTCTGTTTTCATTCAAAGTACACGTCTAACTTTTTTCTGCTTATTCTTGTAAAAACATATTGTTATTTTGTGTCGTCTATTACTTGAATGTTTGACTTGAATTCTTCCCAACCAGTATCCAACCAGATACGAGTCAACCAGACTCTTCCCAACCAGAGTATTTTAAGACATTTATTTTCAAATAAATTAAATTTATTCTCTGGTGCTTTTCTTATTTTCCAACTTTTGCAAACATATGTTAATACAGATATTACATTGGAGTTGAACAGCTGTAGTTTAGTATATTTACTTATTGTTTTTTATTTCCAGATGTTTGATAGGTGGTTGAACACAAATGATGACAACGCAATTTTGTTTGAAATCATCATCATCAAACCCATAACCTTTCAGGGTCGAAGTGGTGTCACTCTGGAACCACCAACACAAAAATTTCGCTATAGGCCTATCTTTCTGTTATCAGTTACTTGTTTGAATGTGGAGAATCTTAATCCTGTCCAATTTTTAATATGTTGTTGTGCAGAATATTAATTGCGACATTTCTGTGGGTGAAAAGGTTTGCTGCTGGCGCCCATCTCCTCTCCAAGTATTCATGATACAGCGTACATACAAATACTAGTTTTAGTCCACCCCTTACTATTTTTACTGGTAGAAATAGGTTTTGTTGTATTGCCGTCTTGAATTATTTAGAACAAATAGGGAAACCTGAAACTGAGACACAGATGTATTGTATGACCTATTTTTTAAGCAAAAAGAAGAAGTAATAAATATTACCGTTAGAGATCATTTAATACTTTGATTTGTTGTAAAAGTAGTAAATATTACTGTTAAAGATAATTCAATACTTTAATTTGTTGTAGAAGTAATAAGTATTACCATTAGAGATTATACAATTATTTTATTTGTTGTAGAAGTAGTAAGTATTACCGTTAGAGATAATGCAATACTTTCATTCGTCTTTTTTTATTTAAATGTAAATTGTTTTAAAGACGTCATTCAATAAGAGCTTTTCATGCTAATGTCTCAAGTGTGGCACTCTATGAGCCTGACGGGTAATGGGTCTTTATTATTATTATTTATTATTATTATTATTATTATTTATATTGTTATTAGTATATTATTTAATAAGCACACATACATTTACACATAAATTAACATGAAGAACATTTTATCTTAACGGCTACAACGTCTATTATTTATTGAGTGCATTGAAAAAATTGCAATCATATGTCCATATTGAAATTCGATATTTCAATTCATCAAGTTTGTAATTGCTCAAAAAATGTCTTTTGACCCATTTTAAAAATAGATGTCATCATCCTGATATTTTTTTCACTTGTTAATTATCAGAAATTTGCGCCGCTTGTTTGAAGCCAGTATAAATTGCTAGATTCGTTGAGATTTATCATCAATATAACTCAGGAACTGACTATCATCAATATGACTTAAGAATTGACTGCCATCTATCTATACAGCTTAGAAATTGACTGTCATCTATATGGCTTAGAAATTGACTGTCATCAATATGGCTTAGAAATTGACTGTCATCAATATGGCTTAGAAATTGACTGTCATCAATATGGCTTAGAAATTGACTGTCATCTATATGGCTTAGAAATTGACTGTCATCTATATGGCTTAGAAATTGACTGTCATCAATATGGCTTAGAAATTGACTGTCATCTATATGGCTTAGAAATTGACTGTCATCAATATGGCTTAGAAAGTGACTGCCAACAATAAGGCATATTCAATAATATGGATTAGGAAGTAATTTTATGAACCATGAGGATTAGGAATTGGCCAGAAGCAAGCAACATGGAAATCAACATTGTGTAATGGTTATGAAATCTCCATTAAAACATTGAAGGGCAATTTGAAAATCATGTGAAACAAGCGCAAAAGCATAGAACAATCCTGTTTTGTATGTTACGACAAAGTTGTGATCATCAATAATTTTCTGGCGTAGTCACGGTAAGAACTCAAAGATCCATATTAGAATGATGTTCTTGATATTCCACATACACTCACGCAAACACACATATGAGCACAAACATACATATATGCTTCTATGCAGCTCAATAACAGGAATAATGCAATGAATTGCATTAAAAAATTTGTACAATTATATAAAAAATATTTATAACCAATAATGAGACAGGGGGAGGAGTTTGGAAACCACAGTTACAACAGGCAAGATTGAAGGCAACAGAGACAGAAGGCGACAACATGAGAAAATATTAGTCAGTTTGACAACCTGGCACGGCAGGGAAACAACAACGATCTTGATACATAATACTGGAGACAGATATCTGTGTAGAGCCATGATCACCTACGCAAGTCGGCATGGCACATGATGATGATGATGAACCATTAATGAGAATACAACCTATTTAGTAAAAAGTATAGCTTGAAAAATATTAGTTAGAATCGACTTATTTATACACAGAACATCTCCTAGCGGTAGTTACCTTCAGTTTTAAAAAACAAACAATAGTAGCATCAAACCACTTAATGAGTGACGGCGAAGATTCAGTTTCTCCCAATTAAAAAAAAAAAAAGAAGGATACTAGTTTTCAGTAGGGTAGATAGAGAATCTCTGAGACGGAGTGGTACAGATCGCATCTTAGACGGGCACGGTATCAGATTCCAATCCCACCGCATGCCACTGAACATTTTAACCTTTCAGAAAGTAATGATTACTGCAGGTTCTTATATTGTCGAGAAAATCACTGCAGCCGCCAAACAGTATTGAGTAAATATTCTCTACTTCCTGATATGATAACAACTAAACCAGACTATGCCGAGAATTCTACCATGTGATGTGAATGAATTCATGACACTCCACACGCAATTATTGCATTTAAATAATAATGTCGTCGAGCGCTTGGTCCGGGGCAGCCCTTGGCGAGCATGATCCACCAATTCTCTCTGCGCTTTCATACCATAGTCTCATTAGATTAATTGTTGTTCCTGTTGTGGATTCTTCCCCATGTTAAAATTAATACTACAAGCATTAAAAACCCGCAGTCACATGTAGGCCTATACAAAGTTCAAGATTGGCAACACGGCCATGTGTACATGTGAGAAGGCAGCACATAGTGCCAAACATATATTTCAAGAGTGTTCTCAGCATGAAGGCAGTCTGAGGCAGACGTATTGGCCAGAGGAAACAATACTGGAATCAAAGCTCTATGGGTCACTGTATGAACTACAAAAGACAGTGAGTTTTATTAAGGAGACAGAATTACAGATATAGACATGTTTCAAGTGAACAAAAAAAGAAGAAGCAGAATAAATTCAGGAAGTCGTGATCAGCGCCTATACTTATTTTTTGTATAGAGTAGTTTTCTAGGCATTATTTATTATTAGTAGTTTGAAACTGCTTTCCTAACGATGATTTTACCCAATTACGTTTTCTGAAATTGAACCAGTTACCGTGAGCAGCTCGAGAGCTACATTTTTACCGCACAGCCCGACTATAACTAAAATAGTAATACACATATTAAAGTATGCGAGCATATTTTTATTCTTCTTCTACATAACATGTGGCGTTGGTTACCATCAGTGGCGTAGCGTTAATTTTTAGAGTGACCTAAAAAGAGTGACCTCTTTTTTAGTAGATAGGTAGCATCCGCCCTCTTTTTCCCCCTCCAGAAACACGTAATTACGGCCCTATATAAAATGTCAACTAGTTTTTTAAAAAACGTACCTTATAATATTTTGTAACGCAGCTCCAGGCGTCTGTTATTCTTTTCTGAAAAAAGTGCCCAGTATCATCTCAATAAATGTTGCGTATGATTAATGGGCACTTAATAGTTTCTTATCAATCACCAAGGAATTCAAACATGGCAGACGATTGTTGTTCATGAAATTTCTGAGATATGTTGTGATTCTCTTCACGGTGCTCACACCTCTTTAACTGCTGACTGCTATGGTAGGTATAGTAAACACTAAACGGAGTAGTTTTGTTACTTCCTGATAGATCCAGTCTATATCATTTACAACAAAATATGCCCGACGTTTTTTAGGAGGTAAATGCTTTGTCTCATCTGCATATACGTTATGAAGTTCATTTTCAAGTGGCTGCTATCAAAGAATGGGTACTGTTTTAATATATTGTTCAATATAGTCTGGGGGAATTTTGCTGTAATCCTTATATTTACTCTCATATAATAATTACATTAAAAAAGAAACCAATAGTTTATGCACATATAAAATAAATATTCTAACAGAAATAGGAATTCCGTATTCAGTTCTGAGAAATACACATCATAAATTATATTATTTATAAGCGTATGATTGGCTTGAAGCCAGCGTCTTATTACTCATTAAATCGCTATTAATGGATCAAAGATAGAATCTTCTGCAGCCAATGAAAGTTGCAGATCTAATTGGAACGATTCTATGTAGCAGAATGTCATGCATACGCCATAATATTTTGGCGTCAATAATAACAGATAACTTAAAAAAAAAAATTAACCTGCGATTTTCTTTCTGTAATGGTTATAGTCTTTCTTTCTTCTAGTGTTATACAATTGTATGCCTTGCAGCGTCATTTCTTATTACTTTTTTTAAAATTTGGCGAACTCTTTTTTAATATTCACATATTTATTAATGATTATAGTAAAATAACTATAAATTTGTGTGCACCATTTAAGTTGTTTACTCATGGAAAGGTACGCCGAGAAGTTTGGAGCCTATTGACGCTACTTCTTCTTCTTTCGTTCACTTGAAACATGTCTATATCTGTAATTCTGTCTCCTTAATAAGACTCACTGTCTTTTGTAGTTCATACAGTGTCCCATAGAGCTTTGATTCCAGTGTTGTTTCCTCTAGCCAATATGTATGCCTCAGCGTTTCATGCTCAGAACACTCTTGAAGTATATGTTTGGCACTCTGTGCTGCCTGTCCACATGTACACATGGCCGTGTTGCCAATCTTGAACTTTGTATACATGTGATTACGGAGTCGGTTGTGTCCTGTTCTGAGACGTAGAATTATAACTTACTCTGATCTGTTCATAATGTGATAGTCATCTTGTGTTGGCGTTTGTGGCTTTCTTATTGACTTGATCATCTGTTTTTTCTGATGGTAGGTGATTGGTATATCTGGTTGGTCTTCGGCAGCACCTTTCTTAGCCAGTTGGTCTGCTTTTTCATTTCCTGGTATTCCACAGTGAGAGGGTATCCACTGCATGGTTATATTGACGCTACAACACTGGTTATCATGTTGGTTATTCCACAGCTTTCTGCTTCATAAGCTTTCACATATTTCCGATACTGATGTTCTCTCGTGTCACAATTCCAGGCTGTCAAGCATCTTCTTGCTTAATCTTTCCATACCCCTCTTGCTCTACAACTTTTCAGACATCCCGGTTTACATGAGGTAACCACAAAATCTGAACAGTTTCTTTATGATGCGATTGACCAATTCTCTTTTTGAATTAACGCCCTTTAAGATATCTTCATTACGTTTTTGTTATGTCTATGGTGTTTTTAACATTCTTCTATAAAACCACATCTCCACTGCTTCTTTATAACTATTCACTGTTCTGCTGAGCGTCCAAGATTCACATTCATATATCAGAATTGGTTCTATACAACTTCTAAGAGCTATCTTTCTCAATTGACAAAGAAATGTGATTCACAAACAATAGAATCCAAAAGAATACTTGTTACAACAGAAATGGCTTCTCTTTGTAGAACCTTCGGAGTAACAATAAGGGATAAAATCAGGAACGAAAACATCAGAAGACTAACAAACAATGCAAATTCTGGATTACATCAGAAGACAACAGAGTTAGTGGTTTTCGCATGCTTCCAGATTATCTTCAGAAGGTGCCTCTCAAAAAGCATTACTATACAGACACGATGGATAATAAGCCATGGGAACACATTGTAAACAATTGAATTACAGAAATAAAAGAGCCAACGAAAACAAAAACATATACGAAACAAACAATAAATTTATTTCCAGAGAACTGTTATACCCCTGACGCTGCAAGGCATAAAGAGGTATAAAGCGAAAAGAAAGAAGATTAACAATGAAATATAACATTGTATTTTCACTCTTACACTTAACGGCAAGTGTGGATACGATCAACCATCATTCACCTGGGGATAGACAATAGATATTCTTTATCTTGTGAAATGTTGCATTTGCATGTGCTATTCTACATTTCGCTTCTATACTCAATTCACCAACATATTTAATTTCCACAGCAGTGTTGTTTGTTTGTTTGTTTTACGTTCGCTCCATTGTAACCAGCACGGATATCCGCGCCGGGAGCGTGATTACGTTGTGCCACTGTTATGCGCCTTGTAAGCCTAGAACATCCAATTTCGGCATGCCTTGACAATTCGGGTGGGCTACTCTAGCCTGTGACAGCCTTCCTATCTGTCGCCAGACAGTGAATGTGTACTGACTCTATGCCGAGACGGTTTGTCCTTCACATCTGTCCTGCACGAGGCGTTCCGCAGCCAGTGAACTTGCCTCGTGTAATTAGACGTATTGTGCCCGTGCTCATCGGGTACTAAACCTTTTCTCGTCCTCAAGCCTGGTTCCGGTTTAGGAAGAACTTGACAGAAGAGTTTGGCTCGGGTTCGTTCGTCTTCTTAGCCGAAGCGTTGCTCACCATCTTCGTGAGCCCCTCGTCCAGGTCTGAATCTGCGCACATATTTAGGAACGTTATGGACTTATGTTTTGTTCTAGAGCTGAACAGTGCTTGTCACCTCGGACTGCTATGCCTGTGCCCATCGGGTACTGAACCTTTAATCTCCGCGAGCAAGCTTCCGGTATAGAAAGACTAGACAGTAGAGTTGGGCCCAGGCTGGGATCACCGGTAACTAGAAGCTTGTCTCGAGCAAACAATGCTTTAGTTCCAATTTCATCGAACCGTTTTCCGTGCTTTTTGCACATGACGCTGCCCTCTAGCGATGTGCATCTTTCTCAGTGTACTCATTGTGCTTTTATTTTTATTGGGACTTCTGCCTGCTTCGTACCGAGTACATTGGCCGCCCTCCAATGCTTCTACCAGACTTACTAGCTTCACTGTGTGTCAACAGTGTTGCTGCAAGTGTTGGCACAGAGGTGTCGGAGATATTGCCTGTCTTTTTGCAGTCAAATCTCTTTCCTTCTGTTACCTCCACATTCACTGACACGATCCCCAAAAGGTTTATCCAGAATCAGCACGAGCCGCTGTATTACTGTTACCAGGGTGCGCCACGAGTAGGCACATTTGGAATCTTGTTTATCTGTTAACCCTGGGTCCGCCAAGAGCAATGTGTTCCCTTTGCACCCCTACAGCAGTGTTAATTTCATCTGTCGTTGATGATTTATTTTCTTCATATATTGTTTTGGGAACTATACTTCTACTTTATACTTTTAATATTAATGGCTCTTCACATTGGACACGAGTGTTTATTTCTGAACTGCTATTCTCAAAATGTAACTCTTATATATACTCTCACCATCTGTTTATTATGTTCTCTTTCTCCATTGAATAATTTTGCGTAGAAACAGTAGTAAAACAAGCCTGCATTATGTAACCATCACTTTTTAATTTGGTTATAGACTAGGTTATGACAAATTACGACCGAAATGAACATTTTGGTCTGCAGATATAGACATTATTAGCGAACGAAAGAAGAAGAAGAAGAAGAACATTTTGGTATACAAAGGACAGGCAATAGAACTCTTAGTGATCTTGATGTTGCAGATGACACTATTAAGTCCAACACCCGATAATGCACAAGATATACTGAATCGACTTTCAGAACAAATTGGCCTTTAGGTTAACACTTCCAAGACTAAATTAATGAATTTTACTAACTGTAACCTTAAAATCACCCTCAACTGAAAAAAAACTGTAAAAAAACAACAACTGTCAATATTTCATTTTACCAGTTCAGGCGTTGCAGGGAGGGGATTGAATAGCTGTGTGATTAAGGCCGCATGCTCTTGCTGTCGCCACGTCATGTACAGGGTGAGTTTTTTAATTTACCCTCCGACAGAAAAAAACCCCTTACCGGGGATCGATCGAACTCTAGACCTCACTCGTGTGAGACTAGCGTTCTAACCTCACGGCCATGCGCCACTGAGAAACAGTTCAGACAATTGGTAACTTTTCTTATTTAGGCAGCAAAGTGACACAAGATGGCAATACAACAAAAGAGATCTCTGCTAGAATTGCGTTGTCATCAAGAGCGTTTTACTACCTAACAACATCTGCAAATAAAAAAAACAATAGATAAGCATACCAATCTACGACTGTTCAACAACTCCAATGTGATATCCGTGTTGAAATATGGTTGCGAAGGTGTGAAAATGATAGAGACACTGGAGAAAGGAATTGAAGTCATTGGAAAATAAATGACATAGAAGACTCTTAAATAATGGTTTGGAAAAATTAAAGTCAAACATGCAAGTAAGAGAAGACACCAAACAGCAATATGTTTCTACAACAATAAGAAGAAAACGATGGACCTATATCGGACATGTACCTAGAATGAATGAAAACCGACTGCCTCTACCAGCATTAAAATGGATACCAGATGGCAAAAGGTAAAGGTAAGATGAAGAGAGACTCCTCCTCGCATAGCAACCAACAAAGTGGCTATGACTATGGGTCTCAACAACAAACAAGAATTACACAGAGTAGCATCACATCGCTCGAGCTGGAGAGTTTTATTCCTATGCACCATGTTCGGCGCTGAAAGAGCATATATATATATATATATATATATATATATATATATATATATATATATATATATATATATATATATATATATATATATATATATATGTATGTATGTATGTAGGTAGGTAGGTAGGTAGGTAGATATATATATATATATAGATAGATAGATAGATAGATAGATAGATAGATATAGATAGATATAGATAGATAGATAGATAGATAGATAGATAAATAGATAGATAGATAGATAGATAGATAGATAGATAGATAGATAGATAGATAGATAGATAGATAGATAGATAGATAGATAGATAGATAGATAGATAGATAGATATTCTAATGCCTGTTGGCGCATTTGTGTGTGCGTATGGAGACAACACGTTCGTTTATCAAGTTCCTGAAATTATCATCCAGACAAGCATCTTTCAATGTCTAACATTTTTATGTAATTTCTGTATGCATTATTTTATATTCGTCTTCATTTTATCTGCTATTTTTTTTCTTGTGCCTATCATTTGTGAAGTTTCCTCTGTCATTCATTTCTTCTTTGCTATCTTCATTATTCTTCTTCTTCTTCTTCTTTCGTTCACTTGAAACATGTCTATATCTGCAATTCTGTCTCCTTAATAAAACTCACTGTCTTTTGTAGTTCATACAGTGTCCCATAGAGCTTTGATTCCAGTGTTGTTTCCTCTGGCCAATATGTCTGCCTCAGCGTTTCATGCTCAGAACACTCTTGAAGTATATGTTTGGCACTCTGTACTGCCTGTCCACATGTACACATGGCCGTGTTGCCAATCTTGAACTTTGTATACATGTGACTGCGGAGTCGGTTGTGTCCTGTTCTGAGACGTAGAATTATAACTTGTTCTGATCTGTTCATAATGTGATAGTCATCTTGTGTTGGTGTTTGTGGCTTTCTTATTGACTTGATCATCTGTTTTTTCTGATGGTAGGTGATTGGTATATCTGGTTGATCTTCGGCAGCACCTTCCTTAGCCAGTTGGTCTGCTTTTTCATTTCCTGGTATTCCACAGTGAGAGGGTATCCACTGCATGGTTACCCTATACTGGTAAGACAATTCGCTAAGTAGTTTTTTCAAGTCTGTTAGTTTTCCAGACTGGAGAGCTTGAAGCACTGACCTTGCATCTGTCAGGAATACCACAGGCTGTAGGTCAGAGTTGGAGTTCAGCAGTTTTTTAGCTGCCACAGTAATTGCCTGGATGTCTGCATCATAATTATTGCAGAATTTTCCTGTCGGTGTTCTGATTGTATCTCTAGGCTTGTGTGGATATTCTATATATACACCTGCACCTCCATTCCTCACAGCATTCTGTGCTGACCCATCTGTGTATACTCTGACCCATATATCTTGTGGATATTCCTCGTCCAGGAAACTGAGGGTGACTGTCCTCCGCTGCACACTGTTCTGTTCGTCCTCGCTTAGTATTCCTTTCACATGGGTCTGAATGTATATTGGCATTCCATGCCTTTCACTCCATGGGGTTTGTTCTGGTACATAACTTAAGGGGCTGTCAACTTCAGGTAGGTCTGTAAGTTGTCTACGGAGTCGTTTAGCTTGATGGATAAAGCTGCTTCTTTTCAGTCGCCCCATTGCTAGGTTTTGGAATCTTTCCTTCATTGGATGACTTGGCATACACTGAAACTTTTCCGCTTGAATTAGTACTTTTGTGTCTCTGCGTTCGCCAAGTGTTTGCATTCTTCCCATTTTCTGCATCTCTGCTATGGGTGTTGATTTCATTGCTCCCAACATTATTCTAAGTGCCTGGTTTTGCACTTTATCTAGATCTTGTAATGTGGTGTTTGATGCAGGACACCACGCAGCTGAACCATATTCCAGGTGTGGTCTTATGCCTTGCTGGTAAACTTTACTGAGTATATTCCCACTGGCTCCCCATGTGGTTCCACTTAGTTTTCTCAGGATAGCTAACTTCCTCCTGGCTTTTGTTGTTGCTTTGTTTATGTGCTGCTTCCATGTCAGCTTATCATCAAAAGTAATTCCGAGGTATGTTGGTTGTTTGTCTTCTTTCAAGAGCTCTCCGTCTATCTTGATATGACCGGCTTTTTGTTTTGGTGAGAGGGTAAAGAGTGTAGTGCTGCACTTATCTGTGTTAATGCTGACACACCATCTATTTGCCCATAAGGTTAGGGCATCGATAGCTCTTTGTATTTGTTTAGTGGCCACTGTCGCATGTTCTTCTGTGCACCAGATCACCAGGTCGTCAGCATACATTGCCACTTTGATCCCGTGTGGTAGTTCAGCAACTAGATCATTGATGTAAACCAAGAAAAGTGTGGGTGACAGGACTCCTCCCTGGGGGACTCCATGACGCAGTAGGACTTTCTTGCTTTTGCGACCATCTAATTGTACCCTGGCTCTTCTATTATGCAGGTATGCTTTTACCCATTTGTACATTCTTGAGCTAACCCTGCAATTTCGCAATTTCTTTAGGAGCCCTTCTTTCCAGACCTTATCAAATGCTTTCCTGAGGTCTATCCATGCTGCTAGTACCAGTTTCTTATCTTGGAAGGCATCCTCAATCTCTTGGGAGAGGTAGGTTGCCTGATCTTCAGTAGAGTAGCACTGTCTGAAACCTGCTTGCTGTGATACCAGAAGGTTTTCACTTTCAAGGTACCACTGCATCCTAAGATTGATAATGCGTTCCATTGTTTTGCATAGACAGCTTGTGAGGCTGATGGGCCTGTAATTGGAGACTGTGTTGCCATCTTTTCCTGATTTGAGGAGAGGTATCATTATTGCTTCTCTCCATGCCTGTGGTACATTACCTGTGGACCAGCTTGTGTTAAAGATTTGCAGCAGCTTTGCTCTTGCTGCAATTCCCAGGTTTCTAATCATTTCATTGGACACTCCATCAGCTCCAGGGGACTTTTTCATTTTCAATTTGGATATTGCATGCTCCAGTTCTCTCATTGTGATTGGTGCCTCCATGACTTCAGGTATAGGTTCGTCTTGTCCAATGTTTTGCTGGTTCGCTCGAACCTCCTGTTGTTTGTCTGGGCTGACTTTGACGTTATTGTCTTCTGCAAAGGAATCTGCAAAGTAATCAGCTGCATGTTTACCTGTTAAAATGTTTTTATCTTTATAAAGTGTGATCCTGGTATTTCTCCCTGTACCTTCATCATTTAGTTGTTTTACAAGTTTCCATAATTTCCTAGTATCTCTTTCTAGGTTCAGCGACTCTGTTTTTTCTTTCCAGCTGTTCCGTCTGGCTTGTAACTTGGCTCTTTGAAATTTAGCCTTTGTTTGCTGATATTTGTTGTGATGTTCTTGGCTAGGTCTGTTCTCAGCCTGCTGTCTAGATGTTTCCATCTCATTTTGCAGCTTTTCCAGTTCATCATTCCAGTAGGGTTTGTAGTTTTTGCGTGCCCCCCTGGGTATGGTTTTACTAGCAGCATGTAGTATACATCTATTAAATTCACTCACTGCTCTATTGATGTCTTTGTCCAAGTTCATGTCCTTAGCTAGAACACTGGTTAAATGCTGGTACATTTTCCAGTCTGCCCTCTTATAGTTCCACTTAGTGAGCGTGCTGCTGTCCTTGGTATATTCATTGTGAATTTCCAGAAATACTGGTCTGTGGTCACTACCCCCAAGCTGCTTTCCAACGACACGTGTGATGTTCCATTCCAGGCCTGGTGAGTGGAATGCCAGATCTGGTGTAGAGGTGGTGTGCCATGCTCTCGAGTAGAAGGTTGGTGAGTCAGCTGGCTGGTTAATAAGAATGAGATTATTTTCATCCTGCCAGCTCTCAAGTTCCTCACCTCTCTTGTCGATATGATCGTAGCCCCAGCTCTGAGAGTGGCTGTTGAAGTCACCACACACCATAAGCCTTTCTTTGTCTGGAATTGTGTCTAGTGCCAATGGTTTATCATTTGGGCAGTAGTAGTTCAGGAGATGGAATTCTGCACTGTCTGTTTTTAGGTGGAGCATCTGGTATTCTGCCCCGTCCATGTATACTTCCAGCTTGACATGCGCTGATATTGTTTTTAACTAGTGTCAGAATTCCACCCTTTCGCCTGTCTTTTCTGTCAGATCGGTAGCACTGGTAGCCTCTGATTTTGAAGGCTATGTCGCTGCTGAGGTGTGTTTCTTGGATACAGCATATATTAACTTGTTCTTCACTGAGGACATTTTCAAGTTCCAATTTTTTGCTGTATCCATCTCTTTTACTGTTGACACCCTCAGCATTCCAGTGCATTATTTTTATTGGTCGTTTGTTTGTTTGGCCAGTAGCTCTATTCCCTTGCCTCCTGGTTCCTCGGGGCAATTGAGAAGGACTTCCAGTAACTGAGGTTGGGCCCTTTCGAGGTATAGGGCCCGGCACCGTCCCTGCCTGAACGTCCGCCACAGGGCAGGCACCATAACGTTTATTAGATGCAGACATGTTTCCATTGTGTTTTATGCGTGGCAACCTGATTATCTGTGCGCCTTTTGGGTGGTTGCCTCCGTCTTCAGCACTCTGCTTACTTGGGCCGGACTATGGTCCTGCTCGAGTGGGAGTGCCCGACCAGTCTTAGTTTCCAGCCTCTGATGGCTGAACTAAGCCCCATCACCACTTCAAGGTTCTGGCCTCGATGGGGATCTTCATTATATATAGTATTATTTATTTTACTGTTTGGTGAATTTATTATTTTAGCATTTGCTATTTTTCATCTATACTGCATATACTTTCTACATCTTTGTCTCTATTCTGTACATCAATGGTGTATCTTTCGTTTATATCTTTACTTGTCTAAACATTCTCAGATTTAGCTTGGTATTTCTTAGGGCTCTGTTTCATTCATTCAATTTTATTCTTAATATTTATATTATTGGGACACGAAATGATAGACATACGTAATTAGACAGATGGACAATCATGATATATCTATATACAATTTGAATGATTTATTAACTTTTGTAGACATGTTTTTAAATCTCTTGAAAAGATTGGTCTAGAAGGTCTTTCTCCGGGTTCAAGTGGTGTTTGATCTCTGCCTTCTCCACTGAAAAAAAAACAAAAACAAAAAAACAATACAGATTCAAATAATGTGAGTGATTAGTTGTCAGATTGACGAGATACAACTTTATCAGTAAATAAGAATATATCTCCATGACTAAATGTTTCGTTAATCAATTTTACTAAACAAGAATACAGCTTCCTCTATGGTCACGTTTTGGTTGTGACTTTCTACTGGGAAGCGTATTAGAAGTCGCCAATCACTTTATTAATTGACATTTGACTTGCGGCAGGTTTAGCAGGTCTCTGTTTCATATACTATACCCGCGGTACATACAAGTAAGGCATTATTTACCAATCAACGTTGTTCGTCAGTCCTAGTCAACGATGATCATACAACTCAAATGGTATGATGATGAAGATGATGCTGTCTGCAGTATGCGGCAGTGACTAATGAGTGCCTTGAGTATCACTTTTGAAAATCTTCTGAGGTCCCATAGCGCATTAACTATATCAGATCGATTCATTTATGTACGAATATTTGAAACTTGGCCATGATCGCCAGTATATCATCTCGCTCTTTACCTTTACCACCCGCATGTCCTGGCAGGAATATAAGGATTTTTTGATCATATGTCGTTTCATTAATTTCATCCATAGACGTCGGACGACTCTCGTTTCAACTTTGCTGCGCATGTTACATTATCACTAGTAACTGTACATAACTCTTTTTTATTTTAGTAACTTGATAATAAGTTGTGCTTCAGTGTGCAGAATTGATTTTCAGCCTTAATAAGGTCATTTAGTTTTATGGACAGTGTGATCAAAAGTCGCCAACATTGATTACCATCAAAATCTTGCAGACTTTCATATGATTGTATAGTTAGTTAGCAGGCCCAGAGACAAATGCGGTTGAGAGCTAACTCTCTTTGGAAATTACGACATACCATTTAGTACTAGGAACAAACCAAATCGAGGGCACACCCCTCCCGTTCTTTTCCCTTTAACGGGTTTCCCAAAATAATATTTCCCAAAAATGAAATATTTGCTTACGAAAAGGGGAAAATGACCGTTTAATTTAGGTTAACCCCCTCCCCCTTACAAAAGAGGTATGTACGACTGTGTTAATTCTGGAGACGCGTTATCTGTTAATTAGAGATAATATCATCATAATGGTACGTCGGAAACGCACATATGGGCTCCGATCTCCTACTAAGCATGTGATAACTGATTGTTCCCGTTATGTATTTGTTGGTAACTCTTCATTTGATGAAGAAATACATCCTATATCTTTCATCTGGCCTAATTCATGGACAGCATTTAAAATATCAACACTATCAATTAAAAACTGCTCGAATTCACGGTGGTCACGCTGGCGTCGCTGTGTCCATTGAAATATTATAATTCACTGTGGTCACTCTAGCGTTGTTGTGTCCATTGAACTGCTTTAAGTCACTGTGATCACGCTAGGTTGTTCTGTCCATTGAACTGCTAATTCACCGTGGTCACGCTGGCGTTGTTGTAAGTTGGACTTGTACATACACATTTTTGGAACATGCCATTTATGTGTACACACAATACTTCTCTAAGTAGGATCTTTTTACTCAAAGCGCTGTATGACACTGAGAGGGTGTGTTCTGGGTATGTAAGAAAGTCCCAGAGGAAACCTCATATTGCATATAGGAAATCTCATGTTGTCCTGGTGAAAGCCTCATATTCCCCGGAGGAACTATCATATTGCCTCAAAGGGACTCTCATATTTACCCCAAAGAATAACCTTGCATTGCTCCTGAAAAACAATCTCATAATGTCACGGAAAAAGTCTCATACTGCCATATAGGAAGCCTCGTGTTGTATTGGAGAAAACCCCACATTGCATAAAGGAATCATCATAATGCCATTTAAGAAACCTCAAATTGCACATAGGAAACAAAAACTTCATCGTTCATATTTTCCACGGATCACAAAACGAAGAACATTGATACTATATTGTGTATCTTTCAGAATAGCACATCCGATTCCCAATGCTTGTAATCGGAGTTTATTATATTCGATGCCTTAATTAAGGCGTTATCACAGCACAGTGCGATTCTTGATATTTCATAATTTTGTAAAAGTCGAACTTTCTTTCATCTTACACCATTGCAAGCATTCCTGATACTGATACGGGATATATAGTATATTTGATAAGATTTTTTAGATTATATAATTTTTAGATTTTAAAGACTATTTTTAGATTATTTGATATAGTAAAGACCGCTTTGACACATCTCTCGCCATGTCATTTACAGGCTGAAGCTTTCATTTGACTCCCGAAGTATGTTATATGTCCTGCTATAACCATGATATATTACTGCAGATTATAGAAAGCGTGCATACCTCACCAAAAATAATCTTTAATTTACTACTCACAGTTATTACTCTTAAATAACAGTCTTAATTCTGTCTACAATGCACTTTATGGGTATACTCTTTGTTTAATTTGTCTACAACGCACTTTATGGGTATACTCTTTGTTTAATCTGTCTACAAGGCACTTTATGAGTATACTCTTTGTTCAATCTGTCTACAAGGAACTTTATGGGTATACTCTTTGTTTAATCTGTCTACAAGGCACTTTATGGGTATACTCTTTGTTCAATCTGTCTACAAGGAACTTTATGGGTATACTCTTTGTTTAATCTGTCTACAAGGCACTTTATGGGTATACTCTTTTTGGGGATAGTCCACTATCACACTATATCTCTCAGGAATGGATTCCTTTTTCTCCGTGTTTATAATTCCAGTTATTGTTTAGGCGTCTGATGATACATGACTCTCTGTCCAAGACTGTACTGAAGGGTATAATTGATGGTGGGAGAGAAAGGGAAGAGCAATGCATTGATATATTCCGTAAAGCGCTAATAATGATTCAGCTTCTTCCATGATTAAGAATAATGTTTCTGTATTGAAATTATTGCGTCTATTTTCGTTTGTTTTTGTTTTCTTGATAAATATCCTTATTGGACCGTACAATGGGCAGTTCTTGTTCCTTTGCTTTTGTTATTTCTCATTGACAGTGTTTGTTTGTTTGTCATAATAGTTACTAGCGACAATAATACATTATCATAGTTGTTATCGCTTCCAAGACTAGAGAGGCGTGACTGGATTTTTGTCTTTCTTTCGTTACTGCATGTTTTCCTGTGAATGAGTACATGGGGGGGGGGGCGGGCTTTTTATGGGCTGTGGAAATAAAAGCCGCTTTGCCATAGCAGACGCCGCGACATGTACAGTAAGGATTTTTATTGTACCTCCGAAAGAAAAAATCTTGTCCCAACTGTGGTTTGAACCCGGGACCACAAGGGTCTGAGAACGGAGTTCTAACCACACGGCTAGAGATTTTTGTCTTGATGTTTCTAAAGTGGTACTCCCGCGACACTGAAGGGTTCTGAGTTTGATAATGGTGAATGCAAACTAAGCAATCCGAATTTCGCAATTTGGGGGACACACTGTATGCAATCATCATTAAATATCGTCTACGCAACGAAGGTTGGCTGTAACTGACATCCAATATGACCTGTTTCTTGTCTTGATGGTGCACTCTGTCAGACTAACCTACCCATCTCGCGATGTTTCCCACTTGTATCTCTGCCTGCCTCTTTCTCGTACCCCCTGGACTTTACCCTCAAATAAGGTCTTCAGCAAGGTGTCATGTTTTTTAATTTATCCAAAATACTTTATGTGTTTTATTTTAATTTCTCTTAATAGTTTTTTTTTATACGAAGTGTTTTTATAACCTATATCTTTATTCGTTTTCTTCTTTTTCCACAAAGTTTTCCATATTCTTCTATATATCCACATCTCAAAGGCATCAATTCTATTTTCTAGTTGTGTGTTCATTGCTCATGTTTCTGAGCAATACATGTAACCAAGATTCATCGTATAACTTATTTAACAGTAGGTAATTTTTAATAGGTATATTTTAAAGTTATTTGCAATAACAAACAAATTCCTACAAAATTTAAAACAAAAACAACCACTCTTACATGTGGTTCTAACAACCACTCTTACATGGATATGCATTCCGGGGATACACAATTTCAAACAAAAAACAACTTTAGAACCACTCTTACATGGATATGTATCCCGGGGATAGTTGCTCTTTATGAACGCTATGACAACAACAATAGCAATTAAAATAAGGAGGACTCCACAGATAATTGCTATCCACCACAGCTCCATGCCAGCTTCGCTAGTAGTCAGCGGGCTTGTGTTGGATTGAGTAGCTAGATATATAAACAATAAATAAGAACAATATGATAAGGTTAAAGAGACTAGAAAATAAGTAAAGTTTGTCCAGTTTATGTCAAGTAAAGTATAGAGACTAGAGGAAAAGTAAACTTTATGACAAGTAAAGTACAGAGACTATAGGAGATGTAAATTTATTACAAGCAAAGTATAGAGACTAGAGAAAAAGTAAACTTTGTGACAAGTAAAGTATAGTGACTAGAGGAGACGTAAAGTTTATGTCAAGTAATGTATAGCACTCTGGCTCAGTGGCGGCGTGGTAAAGAGTGCGTCTATCACTGCTAAGGTATCTCTAGCCTCTATCATCCTGATGAGTTTGGAAACGTCACATCCTGCCGTCCTAAGTTAGTTAGTTTTAGTTAATTAGTCGTCAGATCATCATGATAAAATTCCAGACAAGTCCTTAGGAGCTCCGATCTAATATTCAGTATGTTCTTCAGCACATTGTAACTGACTGTTCCTGTTCTGTATTGGTTGATAATTCTTATTTTGATTCCTATATGTTGCTCGTTCCCTACAACACCATACTTCACTCCCAGGTCCTGCAATCTAGTCATAGATAGGGAAGACTAAACACACCCTATAGGTTCCTATTGGTCAAACTCTGGATTCAAAATATTAGCACGGTCCATTGAGCTAATCTGTAATTTCCTTTAGCCTTTAGCTAATTTCCTTTGTCGAGGTAAAAATAAAATAGGTAACTCTCGTCAGCACATCTTTCGTCATCGACGCAAGACATTGACGACGGAGACAGTCCAACTGAACCTTTTCGAAGCATACTCATAGAAACAGTAAGAAAACTGGCACCTGTATAACATTCTGGGTCTCCAATCATATCATTGCTTTCGTCACTGTCATTACATCCATCGTCATGCGACTAGTAGTTGTATAGCAATCTCCACTTTCTTCCCTAATACACTTATCTGCGCATTGAGCTGTGAATGCCCAAGCATGTGTATAATGGAATACATTATATAACACAGGGGGAAAAGGTAAGCCCTGCGGAAGGGCTTCGTGTATTGTTGCCGGGTCAGATGTCCAGCTACCACACCTCAATACAACTCTCCTTTGAAACAAAGCCACGGAAATCCACTTCACAAGAAAATGGTTTATGCTAAGTTCTAACAACTAATCCAGTAGGAGATGTAAATAGACCATGTTGTATGTGTCCTCAAAATCAATCGCCACACCCACGTCTCCATATGTGCATGACAACTCTGAGCGGAAACAACGCATTGAACCATATCTCTCTGTTTGGGCGATATCCTCCATGTGTAGGCGCAAGAAGATGCAACTGGTCAAACAAAGATGTCAATGTTATTGCAATGATATTTTCCAGAAATTTACCAATAGTATTCTGAATTCTCATTATTATTATCCCTGTAACTTGGGTTTTTTCCTTACCAGGTTTAGGTATTAATATCATGTAGCTGTGCAGCCAGTCTTACCAGGCGATATATTTTTTAATGCTGCAGTTAAATATAGCTGCTGTTTCTTCGATCTTGCCTTCCTGCAGCTTACCAATGCCATCATTTCTTATGTCATCAAACCGTGGGGATGTATCTTTGGATTGTTTAAGCGTATATTGAATTTCCCTAAAACACAAATCCCTAAATACCGTCCTCGGTATTTAGTTTTCCACACAATTCTAGCTTGTCTGTTTTAATTGTTAGATCTACTACTACTCTATATGTCCAATTACTCTAAATTGTATGCGGGAAAGCACTACCCTTATGCTCGTCTGTTTTCTGCCAGTTGAGATCTATCTATAGTTTAGACGTCGGAGATTTCTCTACATTCTATTGACCTGCTCTTGGGATTTAAGCATATTCCAGAACATCTTCAATGATTTCTCTCATGCAATTTATTCACATAATTCATCCCATCCTGCAGCATTTGCAATGGGTTTGAACAATCATGCCATCTCCTTGCTATTATCCAGCCATGTTTTTTTTGTTGCTTCTCTGTCTTTTAGGATGCACAGAGGATAATACAGAAATACGTCAGCTATTGGCTATGAGCAGACACCATTATACGCCAAATAAACTCACGTGCACTCCACGAGCAAATATTCAAGTGTATGAACACAAATGATTTTCAAAGCACTTATATATTGGTCAGTCTCAATGGTGCGACACTTATATATTGGTCAGTCTCATTGGTGCGACACTTATATATTGGTCAGTCTCATTGGTGCGACACTTATATATTGGTCAGTCTCATTGGTGCGACACTTATATATTGGTCAGTCTCATTGGTGCGACACTTATTGCCAAATTCTTACAATGTCATATTAAATAGTGGAATGCGTGGCCGTACGGCTAGAACGCAGACCTTAGATTCCTGAGGTCTCGGGTTCAATCCGCGGTTGAGACAAGGATTTGTATCTTTCGGAGGCGCAATAAAAAATTCTTCCTGTACACGTCGCGGCGACAGCTTCGGCACAGCGGCCTTTATTTCAACAGCCTCAACAGCCCCCCTGCACTTCTTAACAGGAAAATATGCAGAAATGAAAGAACGTTTTTTTTTAAATTTATTGCAGCATTTACATCTAACAGGAGCTTGATAAGTAACTTAAAATTCTTATTTATTATCAATTCATCGAAAATAGGTACAAATGACCAAGCCTATAATCTTCATCAAGTGCCGTTACCGCAATGAAGGTTGTCTACAACGGACTTCCAACAACTCCTGTCTCTTGCTTTAGTGATGCACTCTGCTAGACTGATAACTGCTCATCTCATCCCCCCCACTTGTATATCTGCCTACCTTTTGCTAGGCCCCCCCATCGACTCTACCATCTAGAAAGGTCTTCAACAATCTCTTTTATTATGTCCAAAATACTTTATTTGTTTGATCTTTATTTCTTTTAATATTTTTTTTTCATACAAAGTATTGGAGTATCGCACTCGATACATCAGCAAAAAAAGTCACCCAAACAGCTCTGTCCTCAGATATTCGAAGGAGTGTAGAAAAATCACGCCCAGACCATTCCTTAATGTTATTAATCCAGTGTTTTCTCTGTCCTCATAACCTCCTTCCATCCTGGACTGTTCCTTGCAACATAATTTTAGAGAATCATGCTGTAAACCATGACACAACGCATTTCGTTCTCCGGACTACATCCTGCTAATCTGCAGGAGTTTAAGAACGAACGCAGAAGAAGAAGAAGATAACCAAGATCTTATCAATTCGAACTTACCGTTCAGAGAAATAATAAAACTGACATGGACTGTTTGATATGGGTTTGACACAACACACGTATAGTTTCCCAGTTTCGGCAGCAGTGTTTCATTAGTCACACTCGAAGCATCAAACTTCAACACATCGCTGTTACTTTCCCATCTATCAATAGGAAAAAAAAACAAATGCTGTGTCACAAAACTGTATATCCTTGACTTCTCATTTATAGTGAGTTTAGAAATTGTGTCCATGGGCCAAACAATTAAAACTTTAAAATATTTGACCAATTTGGACCAAAATTTGCTTATGAAATAAATCTTCTAAAAATGTTAAATGTTAGATTTTGCACTTTAGTAACTTTAGTAGACAAATGATTATTAACATATTAGATACGATCTTTGTATGTACATATGAACTTTACATATCAGATACGATCTTTGTATGTACATATGAACTTTACATATCAGATACGATCTTTGTATGTACATATGATCTTTATATATCAGATACGATCTTTGAATGCACATATCAGATACGATCTTTGTTTGCACATACGATCTTTACATATCAGATACGATATTCGTATGTACATATGGTCTTTATTATATATGATCTCCATATGTACATATGATTTTCTTCGTCTTCTTCGAGATTCTTCATTAGAAGCCATCATCACAGAATTGGGGGAATTTCCCAAAAATTCACAGCTCCGGGTCCATCAGCCATCTAAAGGTGTATACGCCCAGTGTGCCAGCCAGTTATTGCTTGCGCGGTCTTCGAATCTTTCCAGAAAAGACACATTTTCTCTCTTCTCTCCTGGTCACTCCCATTTTTATAATTCTCTGAATATGTACATTGCCTCTGACCTTTCTCTTCATCACTTTGTTGTAAATTATCTCTCAGCTTCCTGTTCATTACTTTGTACTTTCTTTAGCCTTACTTTCCCTGCCACCTTACCTGCCCTATATAACTCAGACTATATAACAACTTATTAAAGATCAGTCAAATATAGCATTGCCCAAAAATCTCTCATCTTATTATTTCACTCTGACTCCTACATGACCGAATATTATATTCATGAAGTATTTTGAATGTTACTGAGAAGATAAACTCATTCATTTCTATCATCAACTTATCTATATTTATCATGTATTTTAAATGTTACTGAGAAGATAAACTCATTCATTTCTATCATCAACTTATCTATATTTATCATGTATTTTAAATGTTACTGAGAAGATAAACTCATTCATTTCTATCATCAACTTATCTATATTTATCATGTATTTTAAATGTTACTGAGAAGATAAACTCATTCATTTCTATCATCAACTTATCTATATTTATCATGTATTTTAAATGTTACTGAGAAGATAAACTCATTCATTTCTATCATCAACTTATCTATATTTATCATGTATTTTAAATGTTACTGAGAAGATAAACTCATTCATTTCTATCATCAACTTATCTATATTTATCATGTATTTTAAATGTTACTGAGAAGGTTACTCATTCATTTCTATCATCAACTTATCTATAATCTGAGAGTTATAGAATCCTTGTTTGTTGGTACTTGCATGATCAGCGAAATGAGAGCCACTGTCACCATCTCAATCTCTATTTTTACACATACCGTATGTTGTTATTTGATGGGCAGGAGATTTTTCTTAATATTTAGGTAGAAGGCTAGACACCAACCACATCTGTTTTTCTCTTATTACTGAACCATCGGTGTAGTTGATTGTAGAAGAGTCGGTAAACTAGAGGTAGTAGAACGAGGTTGTGGAGGAGTGGAAGTATCTAAGGAGAGAAGGTCGTGAGATAAAAATGTTGTGATGCAACTTGGAAGAGGTGTCACGACTGGGCACTACTAGAACTAAAGAAGGATACAACTCATTTAGACCTACTACTTCTCTTTCGATCATCTCATCCAGACCTACTACTTTTCGATCAACTCGATCAGACCTACTTCTCTTTCGATCACCTCATCCAGACCAACTACTACTCTTCCGATCATCTCATCCAGACATACTACTACTCTTTCGATCATCTCATCCAGACCTACTACTTCTCTTTCGATCAACTCATCCAGACCTACTACTTCTCTTTCGATTATCTCAACCAGACCTACATCTCTTTCGATCAACTCATCCAGACATACTAATTCTCTTTCGATTATCTCAACCAGACCTACTTCTCTTTCGATCATCTCATCCAGACCTACTACTTCTTTTTCGATTATCTCATCCAGACCTGCTACTTCTCTTTCGATCAATAACTATGCATCCATGATGATATTGATCATGAATAGGTTTGATTTAGGCCGATGTGTGCGCTCAACAAACTTATTTTGCAGATATACTCCTGTGTGACAGACTGTATTTATGTGTATATTGAGGCTGGAATAGTCGTGTGATATATGTCTTCTACATTATTGCTTGACAGATGCAGGCCACATAATCGTTGATATCGATTCAGTGTTAGTGTGATTTATACTGCAATGATCTGTTCTCAATCGAAGTATCGTGACATGTTCACTTTAAAAATCAAGATTAACGATGGAGGAAAAGTTCCAGGTTAGAGACATAAGAAGCAGACAATCGTTAAAATGGATACGGGGTATCTAAGACCTCTTGAATATGGCACTCATAGAGACCTAAGTCATAACCTGTCTGCAGTAAATAGAGTATGTATACAGAAAATGTAAACGTATCATGAAAGGCCGATTTTGACTATTTCCGCGCATTTCGTTTTTTTGGAGGGTTTGTTTGCAAGAATATAAATAGTTACCAACGGAAAACATGACAACAATTAAGAACGTAACAAGTGAAGTTCTAATTCATTCTGTACAGTGGTCTTCTAACAGGCAACGGTTTACTTTACAATGAAGATGTGTATAACCTGTTATAGTCTATCAAGAGAATTAGTATAACCTGTTATAGTCTATCAAGACGACTAATATAAGCTGTTATATTCATATTCTCTCAAAAGAACTGATATAAGTTGTTATACTCTATCAAGAAGACTAATATAACCTGTTAAAGTTACAGCATAATGAATTGCCATTTCCGCAACGAAGGTTGGCTGCAACGAACCTCCAACATCCCCTGTCTCTTGACGTGGTGTGCACTTTGTTAGACTGTAACCTGTCCATCTCGTGATGTTTCTCTCCAACTTGTATCTCTGTCTACCTCTTGCTCGCTTCCCCATCCATTCTTGCACTCAAGTAAGGTCTTCAGCAAGGTATCATGTATTTCTATATATATATTGTCATTCCAACTTGTGCTGTTAAGCGTCGTGGGGTGGGGGAGGGGGGAGATTCGGAGTTTTTTGTCTTTGGTCATTTCAGTTGCATTGACCATGGTAAGTCCGTGTCTATATAATGTTTCTTTGATTGTATCATATGCAGGACATAGCCATAGTAGCACATACCTTTTTGTCTGTTGTGATTATCTAGGCAATATAAATACGTTCAGTAGTTTGCCAGTGCTCTCTGAACGCGTCGGTTTAAAAATTACTGTGGCGGGTTTGTTACCAAGTATCTTGGCCGTCACAGACAAGACCCTGTACAACGTCGCTACAAAGCCGGACATAGTATTTTAAATGTCATGTATCTCCCATAATTTTTCATTGATAGAGACTGCAACGATTAAAGAAGTTTCATCATAAAGATCACGTCTTACTCTGCAATACAAACTGATGGAGATTACAAGAAATCACTTACACGAAAGGAGGTTTCTGTAGCTCATCATTGGACAAATGAACTCCATTGAGTTCCCATCTCTTATCAATTTTACAACATTCATCTCCCGTGGCATGAATCGATATATCAATAGTACTGTTGATGTATATGTGGTTGAAGGCCTGTGGTCGCTTTTCAATCTTGATGGAATCTGAAATAGTGTACAGTAACTGGCTCGTATATTTGTTTTAAAAATTGGAATGCATGTTATTATTCTGTGTGTCATTATTTGTTTGTTGTGCGTGAGCTATTATTCTCTGTGTCATTATTTGTTTGTTGTGCGTGAGTTATTATAATTGTGTGCATTCTATATTTGTGAATTGAAAAAGAAGGCAAACAGTATATTTTGATCTCCTAAAAATCGATGCGTTGATTAGAGTCGTACTTAATTCTTGTTTGTTTGTTTGGATGTTTTGTTTGTTTGAGAATTTCAGGAATTGATTGCGATCAACTCTTACTTCCTATGTGAAATGGGGTGGTTTTTCTTAGCTTTCTTTCATACCCAGACGTTCGGCTTAGTGCAATCCCTATTGAAGGAGCCTTCTACTCAGAGGGGATCTATAATTGTATAGATGACATGCTACAGAGCTTCCATATTAGAAATTCAACATAATGGCGTCATCTACTAAGGTTTTCTGTTTCATGGGTGGTTTGTCTAGTGGGATAAGACACACAGATGCAACCGCATGCGTGCAATTATTGTTTGAAAACCAGAATCTTGGCACACATGAGTATGCATATTAAATGTCACAGTCAGATGTTGATTAATGCATGTTAAATGTCACAGTCAGATGTTGATTAATGCATATTAAATGTCACAGTCAGATTTTGATTAATGCATATTAACTTATGTAATATTCAGATCTTTCTAGAGGGGACAAATCTCCCCCTTTTCCGTCACTTTTTGTATGTGCACGAAGTCACCTCCACAATCGTCTTGTTCAGTCTGAAATAAATCACTCACTTTTTTAATTAAACCAGCACCATGTTTTGTCAGTATTGTGTCATCCACTACGGCATTGCCCGTCAGTGAATCTGCTATTTCGCTGTCTCTAATTTCCGCACGACCAGGACAGTATATCCATTTAATACTTTGGACAACTGAACTGTTCAGTAACATAAGCAATTATTTTCTCAACGTGTACCTTCCTATCATACGCAATATTCTCTGAGAATATGAGAGTATCTCTGTGTGAGGCAATATTTCAGTCACCGACTAAATCTCGTTACTACGTCTATTTCCATTTCCATGCTCGATGGTGCAATCATGTATGCAGACGATTTCTCAAGCACCTTCTTGTCATTCTTGTGGGCAAAATAATCCCCACTCGCATTGATTAATTTTTCTGTTGACTGAAACATCACTGTATATGATTGTGTCTTGGGGTTTGGAGTGTAACTGGACAAGTTCGTGCCCAGTCACCTCTGTCGTGATACTAGTATATCCTTGATACTCTTTCCCCATTTGTATTACTACATTTCTCCATCAAGGCCAACTCTAGAAGTGGGGATGCGGCTTAGTCGAGTTAACAGAGGCTGGAAACTAAGATTGGTCGTGGCATCCCTGACATCGAAGAGGACCACACTCCTGCTTAAGCAATCATTGATGCTGAAGGCGGAGATACCAGACCAATAGGAGCGCTAGCAACCATGGTACACGCAACACTAGATAACATGTCTTAACTGTATAGACATGTTAAACTGCAAATGAGCAGAAAAAGATTACTACATTTGTTGAATACTTTATCTCTCCGTACCTCCACCCATTCAGTGCCATTTTCTACTTCTTCCAATTCACATGCTCTGAGCCGAAAAGTGGAAAACTAGTCATCGAGATAAAGTGGATGGGCTATATTGAAAGACAGACAATTATAGCGAGTCACAAGGCAAACTACGCGGACATCAATTACAGCCGATCTGAACTAATGTCACAGTTTTTGCTTAGTCCTACTCATGTAACATCTCACTTTATCGTACTCCTATGGATATATCACGCAACGTTCCGTATTTTCCACCAAAATCACTTCCTTTAATGGACGGAAATTTACTCGTCGTGCGTGTGTTCTGCAGTATATCTATACTATCATCTGTCAACGTTGCGCCGTTACCAATATATAGAAGATGGGTAAGATACACTGAGATCGATTATGTCAACATCTGTATAATATTAACCACCTATCTGTGATTTTTTAATATTGATTGCATACTTCAATAGAGTTGAATATCTAGATGTCCGGAACGTTCTGGTGAGTGCTATGAATTCGAGATCCTCAGTTGACCGGAATCAGTATATACCCTATAACCAGTATATTAACCAATTTGGTAGTGTGCTGCATTTTGGTATTAACACTCTTCATTCATACGTGTAGATATCCTGCTGTATTCTATTAATTTTCCGTTGGTTTTGTTTCGTCAATGTCTATCCAGTTTTATATCACCGTTTATTTTTCATCTCCTTTGATAGTTTTTGTTTGTTTTAATTTAGAATCGCGATGTGATAACAGGCGGTGTCATCATTAACACGCTTTCTTCTATGATGTACTTTTGATATAAACGTCTACGTGTGCATATGTCTTCATGTGTATATGTCTTCATGTGTATATGTTTTCATGTGCCCTTCAAATATTTTGCAATATTTAATTGCCATGTGGTTTCTGTTTTCACATATCGGATCATAGTACTGCTAAACTTTTATCACAATTATCGACTGCCCAACATACAAAGAGCAGAGACAGCAGACCTGGCCAGAGGATACAGACTTGAGGCAAAAGCTATGGAGCAGCCGCTTTGACCTGGAGAAGACAGTGGACTTCGTCTTGACGACAGGTCTGACGGTATAGCATGACCACATGCTGAACGCAGAAGAAGAAGAATCACAATTATACGGGTTTATACCATGTTTCTGCGAAATGCTCAACCAATTCTCCGTACACCCACATCTCAAACACTTCAATACGTATAAAATATATACATAAAAACAAGAGAAAAAAAAAGAATGAACTCACCTATCACATTTAGGTAGCCATCATAGAAGAGATAACCTTCACTGTTAGTTATGTTGCATTGGAAACAGGCGGTATCTAACTCTTTGTTCAGATTGCGTATATGAAGTTCCGTGAAGTCTGAGCTAAACTTGTACCTTGTTGGATATGGTAAACTCCCTAATCAAGGAGAAAAACACAGTATTAACAGCGAGCAAGAACACATCTTTTTATAATATCAGACTCGCGGAATATTCATATCGACTGGCTGATATATGACTGATGCGCGCTTTTCATTGATTGGTGCAACAAGTATTCACAGATTGACCATTGAAACGTTCGGATCAGTATAATGAGCCAAGGTGAGTGACACAGTCATTAGGCTATCCTATTATAGAAAGATGTGACAAGACACACAATAGACTAATACTGCAACGTCTTTATTTCTATGTTTTTTTCTCTCTCTTGTATGCTTTATTTACATATGTAGTGGGAGTAGGACAGTGTAAATGTTACATATGTAGAGGGAGTAGGACAGTGTAAATGTTACATATGTAGAGGAAGTAGGACAGTGTAAATGTTACATATGTAGAGGGAGTAGGACAGTGTAAATGTTACATATCGATTACCAGTATATAGCAGACTAGAGATTCAAGGACATGCAATTGGTAACACACTCACCGTTTACAAATCCCTATTTATCATTGAATGGAAACTCATGAAAATTGAATAATGAAAGCGTAATTAAAAGCAGGACATGTATCAGACAGAGAGATCGAATTGGAGGACCCTTAATCTCTTATCGACTGTGGCGAAACCTCAAATAGCACCATCTCTTGACGAATTAGTTGACTTTCTATACACAAAGGTGAGAATAGTTTAAACAAAACATCTGGCTTGAAATATAAATACAAGTTAAATGTATTATCCTATAGCCGTGATAGTCATACATGCATACACATTAAATCTATTAGTCTATAGCCGTGATGGTCATACATGTATACACATTAAATCTATTAGTCTATAGCCGTGATGGTCATACATGTATACACATTAAATCTATTAGTCTATAGCCGTGATAGTCATACATGCATACACATTAAATCTATTAGTCTATAGCCGTGATAATCATACATGTATACACATTAAATCTATTAGTCTATAGCCGTGATAGTCATACATGTATACACATTAAATCTATTAGTCTATAGCCGTGATGGTCATACATGTATACACATTAAATCTATTAGTCTATAGCCGTGATAGTCATACATGTATACACATTAAATCTATTAGTAGTCTATAGCCGTGATAGTCATACATGCATATACATTAAATCTATTAGTCTATAGCCGTGATGGTCATACATGTATACACATTAAATCTATTAGTCTATAGCCGTGATAGTCATACATGCATACACATTAAATCTATTAGTCTATAGCCGTGATAATCATACATGTATACACATTAAATCTATTAGTCTATAGCCGTGATAGTCATACATGTATACACATTAAATCTATTAGTAGTCTATAGCCGTGATAGTCATACATGCATACACATTAAATCTATTAGCCTATAGCCGTGATGGTCATACATGTATACAAGTTAAGTCTATTATAGCTGTGACAGTGATTTATGTATACAAGTTAAGTCTATTATAGCTGTGACAGTGATTTATGTATACAAGTTAAGTCTATTATAGCTGTGACAGTGATTTATGTATACAAGTTAAGTCTATTATAGCTGTGACAGTGATTTATGTATACAAGTTAAGTCTATTATAGCTGTGACAGTGATTTATGTATACAAGTTAAGTCTATTATAGCTGTGACAGTGATTTATGTATACAAGTTAAGTCTATTATAGCTGTGACAGTGATTTATGTATACAAGTTAAGTCTATTATAGCTGTGACAGTGATTTATGTATACAAGTTAAGTCTATTATAGCTGTGACAGTGATTTATGTATACAAGTTAAGTCTATTATAGCTGTGACAGTGATTTATGTAAACAAGTTAAGTCTATTATAGCTGTGACAGTGATTTATGTATACAAGTTAAGTCTATTATAGCTGTGACAGTGATTTATGTATACAAGTTAAGTCTATTATAGCTGTGACAGTGATTTATGTAAACAAGTTAAGTCTATTATAGCTGTGACAGTGATTTATGTATACAAGTTAAGTCTATTATAGCTGTGACAGTGATTTATGTATACAAGTTAAGTCTATTATAGCTGTGACAGTGATTTATGTATACAAGTTAAGTCTATTATAGCTGTGACAGTGATTTATGTATACAAGTTAAGTCTATTATAGCTGTGACAGTGATTTATGTATACAAGTTAAGTCTATTATAGCTGTGACAGTGATTTATGTATACAAGTTAAGTCTATTATAGCTGTGACAGTGATTTATGTATACAAGTTAAGTCTATTATAGCTGTGACAGTGATTTATGTATACAAGTTAAGTCTATTATAGCTGTGACAGTGATTTATGTATACAAGTTAAGTCTATTATAGCTGTGACAGTGATTTATGTATACAAGTTAAGTCTATTATAGCTGTGACAGTGATTTATGTATACAAGTTAAGTCTATTATAGCTGTGACAGTGATTTATGTATACAAGTTAAGTCTATTATAGCTGTGACAGTGATTTATGTAAACAAGTTAAGTCTATTATAGCTGTGACAGTGATTTATGTATACAAGTTAAGTCTATTATAGCTGTGACAGTGATTTATGTATACAAGTTAAGTCTATTATAGCTGTGACAGTGATTTATGTATACAAGTTAAGTCTATTATAGCTGTGACAGTGATTTATGTATACAAGTTAAATATATTATCCTACAGCTATGATTGTCACTTATGAACACAAGTTTTTCAAGATGAAGTTGCTGACGAAGTGTCAAGTGACCAGGTCATATTTATTCCTGACAATGTTACTGACCAAGTGTCAAGTGGTCAGGTTTTTCCAAATAATTTTGTTGACCAAGTGCACAGACTTCCATACTATATATATAGGCAGAGGTCACATCTCCCAATTCTGTCTGTTCAAAGCTTTTCTGTGTAGTTCTTGAATAGTATGGATATTGATTGTTATATATATATATATATATATATATATATATTGCATTTCGTTGGTTACTATGTGCATATAGAAGGACACAGAGCCAGCATCCCACATTCGATTCAGTCGAAGCTACACCACGTAAAATGTCCTTTTTAGGACTATAAAAATTTATTGTCTTATTAGGACTTTCAGACCAGAGTTCAGGTAAAATTAATCAGTATTTTACAGGGCAACCCAGGCAACTATGTCACACAATACGTCCCTGATATAACCAATAGGAATAACATCCAAGGATTTAAAGAGTATGTCTTGGATTAACAAGACAAATACACACCGGCTAACAAACACAAACAATGTGCTTACTGTTCTCGCCTTCCAACACCGACCAACGAAATTCACGAAAATACCAGAAAACACAAAGAAAAAGGTTTGTTTTAATTCCGCTCGCAAGTCTTCTAATATCAAAAATCACTCATTGATTTACCCTAGAACATTATATATTTTATTAGCTATAGTTGATGGGATTTGGTCAAGACATTTCCTATTATGAACGACTATTCTAAAGAAAGATGTGTAAATTGAACTTGATCAAGGAACATTTCTAGTACAGCTTCTTCTTAGGATTACTCAATATTCCCGATTATGTTCGTGTTGTGTACGATACACATTTATTGCTCACAAATTGCATGCAGTCGATTACAGAGTGGATACAATACTCGAATACAATACTGAGTACATACCTTCATTGAAACGTTCGTTGTTTTTATACCAGATGGGAGTACCTAGAAGCTGCTGACCAACAGCTTTGGCTTTACATTTGAGAATTGCATCTGTACCATCAGGTGCGATTGCACCATAAAGTCCCTCGTCTTCTACCTTCTGCGGTGGACCTGTGGACGAGTGGATAACAATATTACATTCCTCTTTACAGCAGGGACTCTATTATCTTTTATAATAACACGTTCTGATACCATTAAAGTGGATCAGGGACTGAAGTTGGAAAGATCTTAAATTATCATTAGAGGAAATTGTAATTAAAAAAATAATTTAAAAATATTTGTTTAAGTTTTCAAATATATTACAATGTATTTTGTCTTTGATCCATGACGTCATTGTGTATTTTCATATTTCTATGATTAGTGGGTCATTTTACTCCTAATAAAACATGTGATACTGTTAGAGCTACTCCTAATAAAACATGTAATGCTGTTAGAGCTACTCCTAATAAAACATGTAATACTGTGAGAGCTACTCCTAATAAAACATGTAATACTGTTAGAGCTACTCCTAATAAAACATGTAATACTGTGAGAGCTACTCCTAATAAAACATGTAATACTGTTAGAGCTACTCCTAATAAAACATGTAATACTGGAAGAACTACTCCTAATAAAACATGTGAGTGTAATACTGTTAGAGCTACTCCTAATAAAACATGTAATACTGTGAGAGCTACTCCTAATAAAACATGTGAGTGTAATACTGTTAGAGCTACTCCTAATAAAACACGCAGAACATATACAGTATTGCCAATGAGATAACTAACCTGTTACATTGACGAAAATGCTTTCCGAGGCTGTACCGAAACCATTATTTGCGGTGCAAGTGAATTGACCATGATCGTCTTCCTGAACTTTTAATATCATCAACTTTCGGCCATAGTTATTATCCAGAATAATATACCTACTGTTGTCTTTCAGAATCTCTTGATTGCTGCGAGTTTTCCACGTTATTTGTGGAGTTGGACTGAAAATAAAATAAAACATGTCAATGAAAACTTGGTTTCTCTGCTTTAATCGTATGTCTATATTTTATCCCATTAGGAAGTTGCAGGCAGGCTGCTAGTAGTTTGCATGTTATAGGCCGCATGTCCATACTGTCGGAGTTTGCTAGCGGTTTGCGTGTTATATGCCGCCATGTCCCTACTGTCGGAGGCTGCTAGTGGTTTGCATGTTATAAGTCGCATGCTCCTACTGTCGGAGGTTACTAGTGGTTTGAGTGTTATATGCCGCATGACCCTACTGTTGTAACGTCGTGTTCAGTGTGAGTATTTTACTTTATACTCTGACAGAAAATATCCAGTCCTTACCGGGAGACGAATCCTGGACCTCACTAGTGTCACCTATCGTGATACTTGACATACATGTGGTTTTTGGAAGTGAACTATACCTTACATGATAAGTATGGGAGAACTATACCATACATGATAAGTACAGAGAGAACTATATACATATAGCTTGAGGAGTATAATACCATACGCCATAAGTGTGGAGATCTATAACACACATGGTGATTATATAGGGAACTGTACAACACATGATGATTGTAGAATGAAATGTACCATACATGATGATTGTAGAATGAAATGTACCATACATGATGATTGTAGAATGAAATGTACCATACATGATGATTGTAGAATGAAATGTACCATACATGATGATTGTAGAATGAAATGTACCATACATGATGATTGTAGAACGAAATGTACCATACATGATGATTGTAGAATGAAATGTACCATACATGATGATTGTAGAATGAAATGTACCATACATGATGATTGTAGAATGAAATGTACCATACATGATGATTGTAGAATGAAATGTACCATACATGATGATTGTAGAATGAAATGTACCATACATGATGATTGTAGAATGAAATGTACCATACATGATGATTGTAGAATGAAATGTACCATACATGATGATTGTAGAATGAAATGTACCATACATGATGATTGTAGAATGAAATGTACCATACATGATGATTGTAGAACGAAATGTACCATACATGATGATTGTAGAATGAAATGTACCATACATGATGATTGTAGAATGAAATGTACCATACATGATGATTGTAGAATGAAATGTACAATACATGATGATTGTAGAATGAAATGTACCATACATGATGATTGTAGAATGAAATGTACCATACATGATGATTGTAGAATGAAATGTACCATACATGATGATTGTAGAATGAAATGTACCATACATGATGATTGTAGAATGAAATGTACCATACATGATGATTGTAGAATGAAATGTACCATACATGATGATTGTAGAATGAAATGTACCATACATGATGATTGTAGAACGAAATGTACCATACATGATGATTGTAGAATGAAATGTACCATACATGATGATTGTAGAATGAAATGTACCATACATGATGATTGTAGAATGAAATGTACCATACATGATGATTGTAGAACGAAATGTACCATACATGATGATTGTAGAATGAAATGTACCATACATGATGATTGTAGAATGAAATGTACCATACATGATGATTGTAGAATGAAATGTACCATACATGATGATTGTAGAATGAAATGTACCATACATGATGATTGTAGAATGAAATGTACCATACATGATGATTGTAGAATGAAATGTACCATACATGATGATTGTAGAATGAAATGTACCATACATGATGATCTTAGAGATAACTGTACGATATATGATGATTGTGAAGCACCATACCATACATGATGATTGTGAATTACTATATATTGTGATTGTGGAGAGCTGTACCATATATGATGATTGCAGAGATAAATATACCATACGTGATGATTGTAGAAGTAATTAAACTATAAATGGTGATTGTAGAGGGAGTTATACCATAAATGATGATTGGTGAGGACTATAGCATTCGCAATGATTGTAGAGTGTGGTGTTTTTATTTGATGCAGAAGCCCAACACATAGAGACATATTCTATAGATGGTCTGACTGCCCCTGTAAATAATTTACTGAATATTTTTTAGTTCTCTTTCAGAATGTTCCTGCTTGTTTCTGCATAACAGCAAGATTTTGAAAGGCTCTAGAATGACTTGTTCGATTTTTTTCCCAAGTGAGTGTGGTGTTGAATGAGAGTCTGAGGAATTTTAGTGAGTCAGTTTGGACCTGTTTCAGTAATGAGTCATTCACTTTGATCTTGCTGGGAAATTTTGTTTCTTGCAAACAACTATCACGTGTTGTTATGTAAGAAAGTCATTTGTCTTTGTTTTCTACTACTACTATATTGGCTAGTTCTTGTAGATGTTTTTCACTTTTGGCAAACAGAACAGTGTCGTCATGGTAAAGATAGCTGAAATATTTGTGATAAGTAAACTGAATTTTACAACATTTATGACGAGTGTAGAGAAGACTATACGTGAGTGACGAGTGTAGAGAAGACTATACGTGAGTGACGAGTGTAGAGAAGACTATATACGTGAGTGACGAGTGTAGAGAAGACTATATACGTGAGTGACGAGTGTAGAGAAGACTATATACGTGAGTGACGAGTGTAGAGAAGACTATACGTGAGTGACGAGTGTAGAGAAGACTATACGTGAGTGACGAGTGTAGAGAAGACTATACGTGAGTGACGAGTGTAGAGAGAAGTGTACTTCATGTACGAGGGTAAGTGTGAACACCCGATAACTCCACCCCACAAAAGTTAGTGCTGCACCGATTCCGTCGGCTAGGACTGCTTTCTGTTTGGGTGGCCTACCCATAGCATTGGTAAGTAGTAAAATAGTTTAAAAAAATAAAATAAATAAAAACTATCACTACTGCACTTTACAAGTTCAGGTGTTGCAGGGAGTGGATAAATAGATGTGTGATAAAGGCCGCATGCTCTTGCTGTCGCCACGTCATGTACAGGGTGAGTTTAAAATTTACCCTCCGACAGAATAAAACCCAGTCCTTACCGGGGATCGAACTCTAGAACTCACTCGTGTGAGACTAGCGTTCTGACCTCTAGGCCATGCGCCACACAGTAAAATAGTTAACGAAATCAATTCAATCAATCAAGTGCCATACCAAATGACGTAGGCAATCATGTTTTTCCACAACTCTCTGTCTCTTGTGTTAATAAACTCAGTTTGTATCGTCTTTTGTTGTTCGGCCATCAGTAGTGATGATGACCATTTGTTACATCCACTTTTGAAAATTCAATTTTAGTTATGTCCTTGATTATGAGTTCGTAGATGGCTAATGAGCCATATTCGAACTGTAAATGTCCTTGGACAGTTTGGACATGGAATGACGACTGTAGACGGATCTTGGTCTATCCGTGACTTTCTAGCTGCTCTCCGCTGTTGAGCTGCTGCATTTCTCTTCTTTTCACAAGATGATGCGCTCTTTTTGACTGTAGATCGCAATGTAGATCTATTTTGTGCAAGTTCTTCCCATGTATCGTGGTCTATTTCAAAGGCTTTCAGTGAGTTATTTAACGAGTCCTTGTAGCGCTTCCTTTGGCCATCTTGAGATCGTATACCCTTCTCTAGCTCACCATAGAGGAATATCTTTGGCAGACTAAGGTCTGGCATACACACCAAATGACCTGCCCAACGAATCTGTGTCTGCATCAGGATCGTGTCAATGCTTGGAATACCTGCTCTATCAAGGACAGTGGTATCTGGTAACGTCTTTTAGTGCCACAGTGAAATTTTCCAACACATCCAGAAATTTTCCTCAGTGTCTTCCTCTAGGAATCAGTTAGTAGATTATATAACATATAACAATATTATAACATTGATGTATAGTTGTTGTTGCTGTTGTCAATATCCAGTTGTTGAGTAGTTCTATTCTTGTCAGCTAAATGCCATTTAAAACAAAGTGCAGGTCTTCTGGAATTGACTTAATGATCCATACAGTAAATTAGTGACTGTTGAGGGTGTCTATAAAAGTTTCTTCCTGTCAGCTGAAAAGTAAGGGCTGTCAATAAAGAGGTGTTCCACTGTTTCGTTGTGAAATATTGATGTATCAAAGATCGGATATTGAGATGATCTGAAGAGTCATTATTGAAGTAGTAATGATAGAAATTGTTACAACACCTAGAACGGGTGAAGTAAATATGAATAATTATAAGAATACCTTTATTATCGTTACTTACAATCCAGAAAAGAAACACTCTAGGGTCACTCTAGTTCCAATGATAGCCTTCACCTTGGAGCTAACGTATTCCTTTTTAGGGCTCACTTTTTCTGTTGAGTGACAGCATAAAGTCAATCATAAGAAGATGCGTTATAAAGTAAATCGTAAGAAGATGCGTTATAAAGTAAATCATAAGAAGATGCGTTATAAAGTCAATCATAAGAAGATGCGTTATAAAGTCAATCATAAGAAGATACGTTATAAAGTCAATCATAAGAAGATGCGTTATAAAGTCAATCATAAGAAGATGCGTTATAAAGAACATTACTAAGAAGATGCGTTATAAAGAACATTACTAAGAACACAGCAACATTAAATGTGAGAACTTGGTTTTTCTCAAGTCTCATTTGTCCGCAGATTTGCATAATTATACGTCTCAATATGTGACATTGCATTGTGCAGATAATGTTGTGAAATCCTTTTTATTGTGTAGATAATGTCTTGAAATACATTTTATTTTTCAGGTAATGTTGCGAAATACTTTTTATTGCTCGGATAATATTGTTATATACATTTTATTGTTGAGATAATGTTGTCATATACATTTTATTGTTGAGAAAATGTTGTGATATACATTTTATTGTTGAGAAAATGTTGTGATATACATTTTATTGTTGAGATAATGTTGTGATATACATTTTATTGTTGAGATAATGTTGTGATATACCATTCCTTCCATTTGGAAAAAGATAAATTGGGAAGGGGACCATCTCCACCCTAGACAATAATTTTCTTTTGAAATGGCAAATCATCGAACAAGCTGCAATATTGATGGCAAATCATCGAACAAGCTGCAATATTGATGGCAAATCATCGAACAAGCTGCAATATTGATGGCAAATCATCGAACAAGCTGCAATATTGATGGCAAATCATCGAACAAGCTGCAATATTGATGGCAAATCATCGAATAAGCTGCAATATTGATGGCAAATCATCGAATAAGCTGCAATATTGATGGCAAATCATCGAACAAGCTGCAATATTGATGGCAAATCATCGAACAAGCTGCAATATTGATGGCAAATCATCGAACAAGCTGCAATATTGATGGCAAATCATCGAACAAGCTGCAATATTGATGGCAAATCATCGAACAAGCTGCAATATTGATGGCAAATCATCGAACAAGCTGCAATATTGATCACGTATATTGATAGATGATCGATCATATATTCTGTAGTAGTTTGTACAAGTAAATCCATGAACCTGGAAATTGAAATTGCACCTTAATATCAGTAATCGTTTATATGCAATGTCCACTTTAGTAGTAGTTCTCAAAGGGAAACATATAGACCCATGTGGGTCACATTGTTTTACTGTGTGGGAGGGTGGTTACAAAGAAAAAATGGAAAATTGTGGGGGAGGGACAAGGACCACAGATTATTTGAGATCAATATCTGAATTTATTCGGACATAAGATACATAAAAACGGCTAAACTTTGGGCTAGAAAAAGAAGAAACAGCTGAACAGTTTTGTTAGACCATGGGTTACGGCGGCTAAAAATCTCACATGAAAGTGAACAATCGTTGAAAATCTCACATGAAGGTTGAACACGGTAGAAAATCTCAGATGAAAGTATGCTATGGAAGAAAATCTCACCTGATTGTGTTAGAAAATCTCGGATGAAAGTGCGTTGCGATATAAATTCTCACATGAAAGTGGGACACGGTAGAAAATCTCACAATAAAGTAGGCTACGGTAGAAAATCTCACATGAAAGTGGGCCACAGTAGAAACAAAGCTGAGAACCACTGAAATATAAAATATCTTTTAATGACTATTTTTTTTCTGTTCCTATAAATCTCCTCAGCGATTTGAGATAAACATTGTGCAAGATTATTTATCAAGCAATACAGTTTAAAATTTAGATTATAAGATAAGTTAGAAATATAAGATAACTTAAAAAACATAAGATTATAAGATAGGTTAGAAATATAAGATTACTGTAAGCACATGTTTACTGAAGTATAAATGGAGGAGGCTAACATGATTGACAGTTCGTATACTTTACCCTCAGTTTTGCTGTTGACTATCAGGTTGACGGAGTTGTAGAGTCTTATAGAATCCCCGGCTGATGCCACTTCTGGAGCTAAGGCACAGATGTATGAGGTAGCATCATGCTTTTGCAAATAGGCAAATCTCAGCACACCTGTAAGGTAAACAGAATTAAAAATGTTTCATTGTGTTTGTTTATAACTTTCATGCAGTTGGGATATAAGGAAAACCGCACGCTTGCTAGCGCGCACACACACGCACACGTACACAAACACACGCGCGCGCCCATCCACCCACGCACTCAGTGAAAATAATGATATGTCTGACATTTGTCACCATGCACGCACGCACGCACACACACACACACACATACAGAGGCCTATGTATTCATGAAATCACACACACACACGCACGCGCACACACACACACACATATGTATATTGTATATTGCCTTTCCCCCAGGTAAGTGATGGTTGAAAATTGAAACTTCAACTTTCAAGTGATGGTTGATTGTCCACACTTGCCGTTAAACGTAGGCATGTGAGCTGTAGTTGTAGTTCCAAGGAAAGATGTGTCACCTTGGTTATGTTGAGCTAATGTTGATTGAAAGTTATCTTGATGTTTTCTGTGAACCGTTTTCTTGGTCTAGCTATGTTCCGATATTCTTTTGTTATATGATCTTATTTGTATTTGAGTTGGGCTCATTCTCATAAGGTCACCGAGCCATTTTACGAGTTTTTGGATATTTTCAATACATGATATTATACCTACTCTTTCCATAATTTCTTCATTTCGTATTTTATCTAGTTTAGTAATCATTGCAGCTTTTCTGATCCAGCGGTCTGCAGACTCATGACCTTTGACCCAGCAGCTTTTCTCAGAAAACTAATTTCACATAGGAGCTTTATTCAGACTTTTCATTTCATATTGCAGCTTTTCTCAGACACTTCACTTCACATGTAGCGATTTTCCTGAAGATGTGCAGATACGAATACATATTCATCGCAATCAGACCTATAAAATTTCAGTGTTGTAGGGTTGCCATTGCAAAAATTCCGCCATTGCTTTCTTTTCTCGAACTTATGTTTGACTGTGGATTATCGTAATCCTCTCCAGTCCTTAAGGTTTATCAATTCATATTTATCTTTATCCCCCTCCTGTTCACTTTCAGTCAACCATCACCAGGAGTACAGTATTGGAAACGAAGTATATGTACACTACATATAAGTTGTAACACCTTACCACTGACAACTGCTCGCAACGACAATGCAACACTTTATCACTGATAAGAACTGGTTGCAGCGACAATGCAACACTTTACCACTGACAAGAACTGGTTGCAGCGACAATGCAACACTTTACCACTGACAAGAACTGGTTGCAGCGACAATGCAACACTTTACCACTGCCAATACCTGCTCGTAGTGACAATTCAACACTTTACCAATGACAAGAACTGCTCGTAGTGACAATGCAACACTTTACCAATGACAAGAACTGCTCGTAGTGACAATGCAACACTTTACCACTGATAAGAACTGCTCGTAGTGACAGTGCAACACTTTACCACTGATAAGAACTGCTCGTAGTGACAATGCAACTATATCCATACTAACCGACGGTATGACTATGATTAATAATCAGAACCAATGCTCTGATCTGGGATGGAGCCATGAAACTTTGCGTATGGGCTTGTTGACGAAAAAGCTGTTTGATACGCGCATGTAGTTTGAGGTGCAGAATTCGAATAGTAGCTGCCCATTTCGTTAATGTTTCCAGTACCATGATGACCCAATCAGGCCGGCCTTGCATATTGATCTGTATCCCCTCTTGCATTTATATCACCCAGTATAAACAATCGCTCTTCTTCTGGGGTTGAGTACATAATGTTCTGTAGTGAATCATATAATTTGTCTGTCTTCTGCAGTAGTAGAAAGAATCTGTGCATAAGCGCTAATAATGTTAATAGCGCCGCATTTTGTTATTAGTTGTAGTGATATTATACATTTGGACACTGCTGCTGGTTCTCTTGATTCTTGATTAGAAAACTGATATCACAGCACGCGGGGCATTACCATAAGTGCTCCGCCCTCTGTTCCAGCAGCCACTCGACTCCATGGTGTTTCGAGTCCAATGCCGCCGAAACAGACATCGACATCAGGGCACAACTCTGGCCCTTGCGACAGGTTTCTTTGTTGTTCCGCCCACCTACGCGGTGCCGTAACTAGTTCAAGCACAACGTCGGCCTGTCGGAACAACATGGTAACTGTTATCGAAGCTTACGACTACGGGAACTGCTGCTGGTGTAGTTATGAAGTTGATGTCTATTTTATTTCACGGCGAAACCCACTCCGTACAGGCTAGGTTGATATTTATATAATCCGTGCCAGAAAAGTGTGTAGTTTTTATATGTAGCTGATCCTTGATCAGGGGGATGAGTTTCCTACAAGGCAACAATATCGATATTTAGCATCATGGGCTCTCTATCAATGAGGGCTGCTTTTATAATGTCAATTATTGCTGTGAGATCTGTGATGTTGAGTACAGTGCACATGCTTCTAATATTCCATGTGGTGAATCTGAAAAATTTGTTGCTAGTTTCTACTTCTCTCTTGACTTGTTGATGACTTGACTTGTTGACCTCAGTCCCGTTGATGTAGTCCAAGTGAAAGACACAACAGATACATGTGGAATCAAGCAGAACTACAGGAGATCCCAGAGGATGGTAGACACTCTGCCTTGCGAATATTTGTGTGGGGTTTACGTCCCTTAGCCTGGGGCACTCTCCTGCTGACTCACTAGACAGTGGGAGTTTTCTCTCCATTTGCCTAGTGTACTCCCGTACTAATCCACTATTATGCCTATGCAGATACAAAAGTATATGAATAAGACATGTTCCTCTGACAACCCGGAACAAAGGAAGATATAGAATTCTCACAACCACGGGATTAGCCTATCTAACTCAATATGTCTCACTTATTTATAATCTATCTGATACTTATCCTCTGTTCTCACATTGCAGAAAATGTACTTGTTACTTCCCTGTAGTGGCCTAAATGGAACTGAATTAAATGTTCTGTTATGGCGCATTGTGTCAAAGAGATCTGTGGTAGCCTTAAGTGATAGCCGTAAAAAAACAGTCATTATTGCGCCTGCCATTATTGCGTGTTTTCCTGTTAAGCAGTGCAGGAAGGCTTTCTTAAACTGTGGAAATAAAAGTCGCTCAGCCATAACTGTAGCCGCGACGTGTACAGGAATAAAATTTTGTAAGGTACATCCGAAAGAAAAAATCCTTGTCTCAACCATGGAGAGAACCCGGGTTATCAGAACTCTGAGACCAGCGTTCTAGCCATACAGCCACGCGCTCCACACAGAAAGACGGATTCCCGTTGAAATACGTAAAGATAAGTAATTACATTTCTTGCTTTTTCGGGAGAAATGATATAAGGAGTTATCCATGATATTAAATGTTTATATCCGCCGAAGACGGATGTGTCGACCCATTGGCACAGGTAAAATGGCGATACAACGCATTTCCATTCTCTGGACTACATCCTGCTGGAAATCTAGAATGGACCATGGTCCTGCTACAAGAGATATCCTACAGGAGTTTGAGAATGAACGCTGAAGGAGAGAAAATGCTTATATGTATTCTTTTGTCTGTACTTGTCTACAAAATTGCTGGAGGTCTTGGTAACTGAATTACCAGGAACTATTTCATTATTTTTAATGCTTTTAAAGCTATCATATAACGAAATTGAACTAACGTGCATGGTTGAAAGCAGCATAGCTCACCATGAGATTTACTTTTTATTGTTCAGTACAAGTCTGCACATTTCACTGTATACTCAGTTCCTTCATGCAAATAATTCTTTCAACATTCTCTCACTGTATACTCAGTTCCTTCATGCAAATAATTCTTTCAACATTCTCTCACTGTATACTCAGTTCCTTCATGCAAATAATTCTTTCAACATTCTCTCACTGTATACTCAGTTCCTTCATGCAAATAATTCTTTCAACATTCTCTCACTGTATACTCAGTTCCTTCATGCAAATAATTCTTTCAACATTCTCTCACTGTATACTCAGTTCCTTCATGCAAATAATTCTTTCAACATTCTCTCACTGTATACTCAGTTCCTTCATGCAAATAATTCTTTCAACATTCTCTCACTGTATACTCAGTTCCTTCATGCAAATAATTCTTTCAACATTCTCTACCTTCTAGCAATCATACCTTGCGAGTCTGTTCCGATTCTATCAGTCATGTTAAGTTGATGTTGTGGATTTGTCAAGAACCACCTTTTTGTGTAGTATGGAATAGTTGGTGGTGTTTCAATACACTTGATGCTCATTGGTTCGAATTCATATCCTGTATGTGTTTCAGGCACATTAGATTCGCCAACAGCTGCAATACAATTATACAAACAAAAAAACACCCCATTAGTCGTAGCACATAGTGTATAATATATGATAGAGTGAGGTTAACAGAATATTTAAAAGGAAACGTCTTTAAAATAGGAATTCATGAGACTAACGGGAATTGAACCAGTCCGTTCAACGGCACCAAATCGCTTAGCAACAATTGCACACGCGTTCTTCCGCACTTGACTAACCGCATCTCCAAAAAAAGATGCGATTTCGTCAAGCCATTCAAATCGTGAACACAAAGTCACCCGAACGGAACAATCGAGACAAGGACTATTACAACAACAACAAACATCCCGTACAGGTATTGAAATATCCTCAGTAACAACAAACATATAACATAATATCCGTATTAGTTATACAAGGGCCAGTAGGTCTTCTTGTAAACATGGATAACATATATAGACAATACAATTTTGCTTCAAATAATTGTTTATACAAGTAAATTTAAGTAGGAAGCCAGAGTACAATTTTTAAAAATAAATGAGACTAACGAAATTTCGTTAGTCTCATGAATTTTTAAAAATTGTCCTCTGGCTTCCTACTTAAATTTACTTTAAAATAGGAGTAACATGACGTGTTTAACACACACGGACATCAGACGTAAGATGCCATGAGGTTTAAAAACTTTCGTAGAGACACAGCCACTGATAGTGTTGCTACAGATAGAGCTCTCAATAGATCTGATGTTTTTAGCCGTTGTTTAGGGTGTCGGGCTTATTCTAGCTAACTTGCATTTAAGCTGGTGCATTTTCCATGAAATCTTAGAAATATAATTTAAAAAAAAAAAATGGATCCGATTTCCAAAAAGGTCACCAAAATTCTCGCGAATATCTAGTAATTATGCACAAAATTGGACGAATGACCAATAAAAAAACAAAACAAACTCCAGCTACATTAATTACTGTTCTAGCCTTATTTCTATTGAGTTATATAGTCTAGGATATCTGTGCTTATTTTTAATAAGGCGATCTGGGGTTATTTCTACAAACTCAGCGGTAACACTTGCCACTGATTATGAATGGCACGATACACATGCCTCTAGGGAAGCTAGAGCATAGATCCAACGATAGGACATTGAGTTTAGACACACCATATAGCGACTGTGCCAGTGCTACGTAAATCATAAATCCAACGATAGGACATTGAGTTTAGACACACCATATAGCGACTGTGCCAGTGCTACGTAAATCATAGATCCAACGATAGGACATTGAGTTTAGACACACCATATAGCGACTGTGCCAGTGCTACGTAAATCATAGATCCAACGATAGGACATTGAGTTTAGACACACCATATAGCGACTGTGCAAGTGCTACGTAAATCATAGATCCAACGATAGGACATTGAGTTTAGACACACCATATAGCGACTGTGCAAGTGCTACGTAAATCATAGATCCAACGATAGGACATTGAGTTTAGACACACCATATAGCGACTGTGCAAGTGCTACGTAAATCATAGATCCAACGATAGGACATTGAGTTTAGACACACCATATAGCGACTGTGCAAGTGCTACGTAAATCATAGATCCAACGATAGGACATTGAGTTTAGACACACCATATAGCGACTGTGCAAGTGCTACGTAAATCATAGATCCAACGATAGGACATTGAGTTTAGACACACCATATAGCGACTGTGCAAGTGCTACGTAAATCATAGATCCAACGATAGGACATTGAGTTTAGACACACCATATAGCGACTGTGCAAGTGCTACGTAAATCTAGCTATATTTAAAAACATTTAGAATTGCCTGAGTTTTGTGTGAATTGAAAATCCTCATTGTGAAGAAGCAGACAATAGATTGGTATTGCCAATTATGACTATTTTGCCTATGCGGTTTGCGGTAGATAAGTGATTGTGAACTTGTCTTCCTAGTTTCGGGATCCAGGGTTCAATTCCCAGCTCATCTGGAAACATGTAAAATATAATCCGCTGCCTCTAGTTTGACCCATTCTAAAGAAATGGGCACCAGATGTTCTCTGATAGTAAAGGTGGCAGACGTGGTGCTGACAATATCATTCGTTGCATGTCATTGATTAATGAGAAAAATAAAAATAAATCCAGCGTGGCATGTTATTGCAGAAACGTCCCAAGCGTGAATAAGGGAAACTATATTGTCTTTGCAGAGAAGAACTGCATAAGCTATTGGAGGTAGTTGGTAGAACTAATAGTCCAACACCCTCAAGCAGCAACGTTAATTGCTAATCTCGGGTGTCAACTATACAGACGTCGGTTTTATGAAATTTGAAATATGAGATAAATTTCCAGAGTGGTTACAGTGACTAGTGATTGTTCAATCGTTCATTTATCCTCATGCTTCACACTTGAATTTACTTGTATAAGATATTGTTTGAAGCAACATTGTTCTGTCTCTATGCTATTTATGTTTACAAGAAGGCCTTTAGGTCCTTGTGTACGAATATGCATGTTCTGTGTTTGTGTTCCTGACTATACTTTAATACTTGTACGGGATGTTCGTTAATGTTGTAATAGTCCTTGTTTCGATTGGTCTGTTCTCGGTGACTTGAGTACACAGGCTGAAAGTCTTGACGAGACCACATCTTTTTTTGGGGATGTGGTTGGTCAAGCACGGAAAACCTGTTTACTTGTGTTGCAAAGCGATACGGTGCTCCTAGAACAGACCTGGTTAAATTCCCGTCAGCTGTAAGAATTATTTTCATTTATCCTCATGCTTCCTACTTGAATTTTCAAAGAGCCAGCTGGTGTCATACTGAGGGTTGGTCTATATCATGCGAAAGTCATCAAATCATGGAACCATGGTCTGCGCAAGTATGTGTAATCTGTATGTGGCGAGCTGGACAAAGGAAACATATTAATTTCGATGATGGTAGAAATGTGTTACACAGCAAGCATCGTGTAGTGCGTTGCGATTACAGTGAGACACAAATACACACTTGCCGTCTACTGGACCCCGGAATACACGTGAATGTCTTGAGACTAAGGTCAAGTCAGAAGGACGAGAGAATGACGTTTAACACATTGCACAATTCTCTTTAATTGCGGTCTTCATCCTGCATAGTTCAGAATATAAGACCTACTAGCTAATAGCAAATCCAGCCTTTCATAATGACTCATTTGAATTTTCCCATGTCTTCCATTACAAAGTATAATAATAGTGACCAATGAAAATTACGGGAATAGTCAAATGAGTCTTTAAGAAGGTTTGAACAAGTAGGTCTTATCTTGCTGAGGGTTACGCCTCATCACGCAAATCTTGACGGCATTGTACTCCTATACTTGGCGATCCACTAAATGCTTAAGATGGAAAAAATCTATGTTTCAACTTTGGTTGTTCACATCATTAACATGCATGTCAACAGTCATTGAAAACCGTGAAGAAATGCATAATTCGCAAAGATAAATGACACGATTTGGGATCAGCACGCAGAACTGTCCTGAAGAAAGATTTATTCACTGGTTGAGACAGCACTATACGACAGTACTCATGAAATATAATGTCTAGCAGCTTCTCTGAACGACATTTTGCCGCTAACCAGAATAACATTTGGACATCTGAAATAGCTCTCACGGTCAAGCTCTACGGCCCTGTCTCGAGGATGGTGATCAAAGTACAGATAATTTTAATTATTGAAATCCATATCAGCGTCTTACTTCGACTGAAGAACGATGAAGTCCATATCAGCGTCTTACTTCGACTGAAGAACGATGAAGTCCATATCAGCGTCTTACTTCGACTGAAGAACGATGAAGTCCATATCAGCGTCTTACTTCGACTGAAGAACGATGAAGAAAATAAAGAAAGCACCAAAAACTTGTCAATGTGTCACGTCAAGTTTGACATAAATATTTTACAAACTTTCTTTCGATCAAAATATTTACAGACTTTCTTTCGACATAAACGAGAAATGTTTTAGTTGCTGTAACGTATCTAATTCGCGTGTTAAGTTTCACAGAAATTTCTATTTTTTGTTTTGTCACAGTTAACCAACTTGCTCGTTTGCAAGTGAATTTTGAAGGAAACACCACAGCAATAGAAAAATAGGAATGCAAGAGTTTAAACTTGCACATTTCGGAGTGCAAAAATCGTTCACTTGATTTACCTATTTAAATTTTAAAGCCTGTCGTTATTTTGATATTTTTAGTTGGTGTAAGTGTATGATGTTGTAATAACAACTAAAATTGATTTAATTACTGAACTTAATAAAGAGACAGACTTACCAGGTCCTGGAGGTTTCGCGAAAACAATTGGGATTTTTACAGATACGGAAGTGCCATGTTCGTTGCTAGCAATACACTGATACAAGCCATTCTCTCTAGCACTGAATTCTTGGAAGAAAATGCTGCCATTTTGAAAAACGTCAATGTATTTATCCTCTTCACTTATTGGCTGGCCGTCCCTCAACCATTTGTAACTGTGGAACACACAAACAATTGATCAAATTTTACATATCATTAGATTATATTTACATGTATAATTCAGTGTTTCTTCTTCTTCTTCTGCGATCAGTTTCCTATGCTCATAAGTCTATACAGGAAGGTGGGCCGCCTCCATGAATTCAGTCGTCTGCAGGAGGTCCTCACGGTTGCCCCACAGCTTCAATTCAGTGTTTGATTCTCGGGATATGCAAGTAGACTTCGTAGGTTCACCTTTCTTTTATTATGAAATCTGTGTTGCCTGTCTTGTGTTTGTAATTCTGCACTATCCCAAAGAAACTTCAGGATTATGGGTAACAAATTAGAATGTATCAAAATCAAAATTCTTATATTTTTGGACAATTTTATGTTGGGAACATTAAGTGATTAAAATTTAACACTCACGATTATTGAAAGAAATGTTCTACCTGAGATACACGATCTCAGGTATCCAATTTTATTGCATATTTCCAGCTCTTTCCCCTTGGTCATAAAACGTTTTGCACAAGTTAGGGAACCATTAGAAATATCTAAATATCTATAGCAGAACTTGAAGATTGAACAAGACGACCTGGACTTTCACTTTCTACACTAAAAGTTGAATATTTAGCTTTGACAAGACTCCTAATTAAAAAAAAAACATGCGTTGAAACAACATTTAAATCGAGTGTTTATGTTAAACAACATTAACAATCCTTAATCAACAATATAAGAAAAAGGCAATCTTCTTTTTTTGGTCACTTTATGAGACAGGCAGGTATAGAGAACATAGTAACAACAGGCAAAATTGAAGGCAACAGAGACAGAGGGCGACAACGTGAGAAAATATTAGACAGTTTGACAACCTTGCACGGCAAGGAAACAACAACGACTTTGATACATAATATTGTGGACAGAGAGCTGTGGAGAGCCATGGCCGCCTACGCCGGCCGGCATGGCACCTGATGATGATGATGATGTTAAACAAATTGTGTTATTTTGTTTGAGGTTCTATTTTGCAAAATAAAAGTCTCAGTTTTACGCAAGAAGATCAAGAGTTTTAAAAATAGAAATTACTTATAAGAAAAGCGTATCCAGGCAAGTGAGAGTTCTCGCTAAAATATAGATTATCCATGTTTGTGTACATGGCCGGATTTAGACTTGATAGGACCCTAAGCTATTTGAGATATGGGGCCCTAAGCTATTTGAGATATAGGTCCCTAAGCTATTTGAGATATGGGGCCCTAAGCTATTTGAGATATGGGGCCCTAAGCTGTTTGAGATATGGGGCCCTTTAACGATTACGAATATATAGATAGTAAAATTAAAAAAAAAAATTGTGGGGGCTCCCAAGAAAGTGAGGGTCTTGAGCTTATTTAGCTTATAGGTAAATCCTGCACTGTTTTTGTATAGACAAAAAATCACTGCGTGTACTGAAGTAGAAAATATAGTATATCAGATAATACCAGAGGTTAGAGAGAGAGAGTGAGAGAGAGAGAGAGAGAGTGTAATAGCTAGTGCATAGTTGTTCAGTTTCTCTTCTAAACAGTGATAAACGGTCATTTACATTTGAGTTAGGTAGATCGCTGAACTATGCCACCAGAATTAGTTTTTGTTTGTTTAAGTTCTAAAAGTCTTTGTTGAATCACACTATCATTCAAAGATGGGGTTTTCCGCAAAATAAATTTATGAAATGTCAAAGTTGTAAAGAAAACCAGACGCAAGACGCAAGAGTATGGAAGTTTCAAAATACAAATCGCATAAAACAGTACTAGTTTTAATGTTATCTACAGTCACATAATATTACTTCCCACGACAATACATAACAACAAAAAGAGTCAGTGAACATCAAATTTCAAAGTGAACGTCGTGTTTCGTAATATTATAAAGACAAAAATAATGAGAACCGATTAAATGAAATCAAGACATATAATTAATGTTGATAACTATGTTCTAATGGAAGTAATAAATTTCGAATATTTAGAAGATAACAACGCCCATCGTTCGAAAGTGATAATACACTGAATATATCTGAAGTCGGATGTTTCAAGGCACTGACGAAATAAAATAGAAGCACAGCAAAATTTATTTCCCTAGATTACATACTGCTGAAAATCTAGTAATATAATCGTCTTGCTACAGAAAATCCAGTGGAAGATTGAGAGAAAAATCTAGAAGACACATTGTCTTGCTACAGAAAATCCAGTGGGAGATTGAGAGAAAAATCTAGTAGACACATTGTCCTGCTACTGGAAATCCAGTCGGAGATTGAGAGAAAAATTCACGTGGTCACAAAAAAGACTGAGTAGAAAAATATAGCTAAGAGTATACAAAACAAACTAAATCAACGTGTGGATTAAAAGATCTTTATCAAGAAAAACATTAAGAACAAACGGAGACAGTAAGATATTCACGATTAATCTAATTAATTTAGTCCTGTCTCCTCTTATCACTGTGCCATCCACTATAGTTTTTCCCACCATTGCATCATCAGGTCTTTCGCTGGCTCTGAATCCCGCATTAATGTAGATTCATAAGATACTTTGAACGTTGTTCAGAAGAGTCCGTCCTTATCATTCATTTTTCTTTCTTTCCCAACGTGCTCCAGGAGACTGGTATAATCATCGTGGGTATTACTGTTTGCGTCATCAGCCAAGTGCGAGCCGTTGTCATCGTTTTTATCTCCATTTTCATACGCGATATTATTGGATAAGTAGTCTATCCACTGGTTTCTTCTCAATTTTGTATTCTATTACATTAAATTATATAAATATTCTTACTTTGGATGAGGCTTCCCAGAAGCTCTGCAGTTGAGAATGAAACCATTTTTGTGCTGCTCCTTCACAACTTGTCTTTCTTGGCTCAACGGGAACGTTATTCTAGGAGGCATGTTCACTGTGAAACAATTAGAAGAATTTGACAAATGATGTAGGGAGTATGAAATATTTATTAACATTCAACATACTATTATGTACGTAAACGCCAAACTTTAACGTAGGGACTTTAACATGAAAATAAACAGAAAAAAACTGAGGTAATGCCAATAGCAAAAAAAGGAAGAAACATTACTATTTTAATCAGTGACTAACGACTAACACAGGTGAAAGAATTTACTTATCTTGGAAGCATCATGTAATGAAATGGGACAAACACCAAAGCAATCTAATATATATATGCAACATCTAACCAGATCTTGGGACAGAAGTCTCATATTTTCAGAAACAAACATGTGAACATGAACACCAAAACTACACTATATAAAACGATAATCATACCATCACAATGCTAACAATGTCGAATGTGGACACTAACAATAAAAGACAGGGAAAACGTATTACAACAGAAATGACAAATTCGAAGACTAACATACACAGTACCAATCCTGAACTACATCAGAAGACAACAGATTAAGTGGTTTTCACATGCTTTCAGACTACCATCAGATAGTGCTCCCCAAAAAAGCATCGATATACAGATGGAATGAATACAAACCAGGGGTAGACTATACAAAAGATGGATCACATAAATATAAGAATAAACGAACACAAACATATATGAAGCACACACAAAGGTTGCAGAAAACACCATTATCACTGACGCTGCAAGACGTAAAGTGGTATAAAACGAACATAAGAACGATACTATTATAATCAGTAAATCTGAAAAGAAACTAATATTAAACCAAACAATTTATAGGGAGATTCTGGAAATAGTCAAAAGTTTCCTATATATGGGGTACAGAATCACAAAGGATTGCAAATGTGAAAGAGTTTATTAGGAGAATATGAATGACCAAGTGTATTCTCAATGACACGAGGAAGCTACCTACATTCAAACAAGTCATAGAACAAACTGAAATTAAATATGGTAAAGTGCTACACGAGCTATATATTGATATATGGTTCAGAAACTTGGATAATTCTCAGCTAGACAACAGTATTGATGCCTTTGAGATGTTGACATATACAAGGATATGGAGAGATTAATGAAAAGAGAAACACAGATTATATGATAACACCGCGTATGAAAATAATTATTAAACGAAATTACAATAAAACAAATACATCTTTTTCTGGCATTTTAAAGAAGTCAGAACGAGGTAACAACATGAGATACACAGCCTAAGCATGTGAAAAAAGAAGAGAAAAGAACAATGTAGACAGAGATACAGATGGGAGGTAACAACATGAGATGTACAGGAATACAACCTAGTCAAGTGAACCAAGACAAGGTAACTGCGTGAAACATAACAACGATTAGAGACACATGAATTTGGAGGCCCGTTGCAGCCAACCTTCGTTACGGAGACGACATTTGATGATCTTCTTTCTGCACTCTGCCTTCGACCACAGCACTGCCCACCAGTAAATCTGATCCGTATTGCATCTGACCATAATTCAGAGTATTCAAGATTATGGCATGGCTAACCGTACATTTATATGATAGGATTGGGATTCAGTTTGTCTTGAATTTTTCAATAGTTCTAATATTCCAATATAGAACATAAAGAAACCATCAGATGGTGCACCAGGACCCGACGGAATACACTACAGCCTCCAGAAATATATTGCAGACTCCCGGCTTAAAACAATTGTTGATTATTTCAACACAAATCTGAAAACAGGATGCGTGACAGAAGAGTGGCTAATGAGCTACCTTCTCCCCCTGGCAAAGCCAGTCAAAGACACCACTGACATCAAGAGTTCTCATACCATCACCTTACAAAATGTTTACGTGAAGGTGCTGGAGAAGATTATTGCTAGAAGACAGGCCTCAGATTTGGAAAATAGAGGTTTATTTCCGGACACTTTAGGGCTTACAGCCCGGGGAGAGACACGACCACAAATGCGGCAATTCTCGCCTATGTTATCTATGAGGGCTTTCAGACAAAGAAGGAAACAATGGTTGCCATGGTCGACATAGAAGATGCTTACAACAGAGTCGCTTAGGCCAGCTAATACATCTACTAAGTGAACACCGTATAGACTCGTGGACAATTCGACGGATAGCAATGGTGCTAATGTCCCCAGACCTGTTGCTATGAGATTATCACAGGAATATCACAGGTCATAAATATAGCACCGGGATTGCCACTATCAACTGTACTCTGTAATAACGTCTACACATATAGAATAGCGCAGCGTAAGAAGGCTGAATCCGGCAGGATACTAACTTGTGCGAACGATCTCGTGCTGTACAAGCACGACAAAAACAGAAGAGACATCATTGATGGCGTCCAAAGTAATCTAGAACTTTGTCGCTCTGGTGCACTGACTACAAGGCAGTCATCAATCCCAATAAGACAAAGATCATCTGGTTCTAGCTGAACAACAACATAGTCACAGACATAGTACCAGCGCTGCAACCTGCATGGGCATCAACATTGACAGGGAGTAGACTATGAAATATCTAGGCATCACTTTTGATAGATGTCTGTCTTTCGCGAAACATGTGGATAATGCAATTCATACACCTGGGAAGGGTGTCATTGCAGTCAAAATCATGGCATCTACAGAGATGCCGAAACGAAACCTTTTTCAGATGATGCAGGCAGGGATATTATCTGTGCTGGGCTATGGTTTAGGTTTACTTACACTATCGCGAACACAGGTGGATAGACCGGAGAGAGTTCAAAACGAGGCCATGAGAGCTGTCCAAAGATGTACAAGAGATCATGAGATCCTGGTGCACCATCTGATGGTTTATTTATGTTCTTTATTGGAATATTTGAAATATTGAAAAATTCAAGACAAACTGAGGTGACCATGAGGTTTCTCCTAGACTTACCGAACATTAAAGCAATACATAAAATAGCTCAGGTAAAAGAATACTTCAGGATCGCCAATAATGATCATCATCTCTTAACCAATCTATAGACAACACAAAGGGAAGACTTATCAAGAGGGAGAGGTCTTCGATGCAGAAGTAGAAGATACCCTACTCAGAGTTTGTGAGCTGGAGGAAGTAGGAAGTGGCTGTGAATGGGTGACATTTGGCAACGATAGAATGTTATTGACAGCGGTTGTGATACAGATGGGAAGAAAGTGATGCGACTGGGCTGCCAACAGAATAGAGGAAATTATCCAAGAACTCATACTGCAGCACTCGAAGTCACACGATACAATAATTTACACAGACGACTCAGTATCGCAAGAAACAAAAATGTGTGGTTGGGGTTTCGTGGCCTACAAAAATGGCAAGAAACTAATTGAGAAGTCAGCTGCATACCCAACTTCAACATCGAGTATGAGAATGAAAAAAGAATCGGTGATAGCAGCTCTCACTTTTCTGGCGACGCATCTTCCAGCAGATTCAGTCATTCTATCGGACTCTCAAAGTATTCTGTGCAAGATAGAAAAGTGTTTGATCAGAACTGAATGGGTCACTCTTTTCAACAACGCGCAGAGTATTACATGGATCTACTGTCGAGGTCATATTGGTGTCAGGGGAAACGAAAGAGCCGATGTGTTGGCTGGTAAAGCTTTGGTGAACGGCACCGAGATAAGAAAAGACAGGACTGAATTGATTATAGCAGTCATGGATACCCTACGAGAAGACGAGGAGGAGGTCGAACGAGACAATATACATATTTAGAAAATGGTAGAAATGAGAGGTACTAGAGGCGAAAGGAGAAAATGCACCCTTTCCGGAAGGATCAGAACAACACGTAATCAGCAACTGACTTGCTTTTTGTGTTTAGTCGGTGTTATTTTGTTTATCTCATGTTTCCATGTTCACTGATCTGACGACGACATTGATGCTTTATCTTGAAATAAAGGAAGTAGTGTCTTAAAGTAACTGTGCACATCATCAAATTGTGTGTGAATGGAGACAAATTGATGCAAGTTATTGATTTTATGTTTCTTGTACCCGCAAATCTCCAATTTAAAAATAAGTGTTGTTAGTGCTTTTTTTGGCTATACATTTTTAGTGCTTTTTGGCAGTAGATTTTTAGTGGTTTTGGCACTAGATTTTTAATTCTTTTTGGCACTAGATTTAGTGATTATATTGACACTAGATTTATTTATTATTTTAATACTAGATTTAGTGATTCTTTTGGCACGATCCATCTATGTACCGTGTCCTTTACAGAATGTTGACCTCACTGATACTCTGTAAGCCTCTCGTTTCTGTGAAATCTGCACAGCTTCTGCTAGTATCATGTTCAGAATGTCTTTGATGTCATGTATCCATCGTATTCTTAGTCTGCCTCATATTTCTCTTTCCTGGAATTTTTTCCCCTCAATGATTAATCTTTCTAAACTAGTGTGTCCCTATTATGTCCCAAATGTGTTAGCTTGGGTTTCTTGATAGTTTTGAGGACCCATTTTCTTCTTTGTCCAGGCCTTTGCCGTCGTCTGCGTTTGTCTGTCTTTCTAACCATGATAATCTTTGGACTTTTCTATAACATTTCGTTTTAAATGCCGATAATTTCTTTTCCATTGCAGATGCCATTGCCTACGTCTCACAACCATCTTTGCCACTGGAAAAATTATAGGATCCTAATAATTGTAAAGTTGTTTTTCTGTTGTCCCTTGTCATAGGGACATCAGCGATGTTTTTTTGGAGAGCTATTGTTAATCTATTTCTGATCTCTGGAAAGCAATCTCCAGTTGTGTTGATGGATCCGACATATTCAAAGTTGCGAATACTAGTATCATTGTGCATTTCAGTAGGCATATACACATTCACTCGAGATGCGCAAGTGTATGTACATAATGTTATGACAATAGCGTACGTTTTGCTGAATCTATTTTAAAAAAACTTACAAATGAAAGATAAACCTTTTGTGTTCTTGTATTCTCATTATCAAAGTTGTCGACTGATTCTGTCTCTCACAGTCTTCGCTATGAACACCTGCTTAATTAGCGTGACAAAAATTGTCTAGATTTGTACGGATTGTCATTTGGAGTACAATTTATACATGTCGTATATTTTACAGCATGATTGCGATATCTTGTGGTTTGATATTTTGTAACTTAAAGGCCAGTGCATACAATAACTTTAGATAGATTTGAAGGCCACTAACATGACGTGACGTAGACAGTAAGACAAATGAAATACTACGAACATGCATGGATTCAACGCAATCATCAGGATGTAGCTGACATGGGAAAGCTAGTTGAAGCTCCTTTCCTTAAGATTATAGGCAAGTATGAATAATATACAAGTATAATATATGTCTCTGATATATATATATATATATATATATATATATATATATATATATATATATATATATATATATATATATATATATATATATATATATATATATATATATATATATCATATGATGGTCACTAAACAACATTATAGCAAGAAAGACTTAAAAAAAAATATGATACAGCTGAGATTGGCTACTAAATAACATAACCATCACTTGTTACTTTTTCGGCCAGAAAATATATTTCGTAATGAGATCATAGTCAAATACTAAAACTGATTCAGTCTGTTATTTTGGTTTCTGGATACGAATGTATGTTAGACAAATAGGCAATATGAAGTGACAATCAATTCCAGAATATAGTTGCCAATTAGTTCTAGCAATTTATATAACTTGATTGTTGTGAATCTGTTAAGTTAAAAAAGACGTGCTTACCGAAAACAGAATCATCCAGTATAGAAATATATGTTTCCGATGTATCCTCATGTCCTCTGTCTGTCATGGTCGTTGTGTGTGTATCTGTTGCTGGCAACGACGATTCGGTTACCACGTCTTCATCATTACCGAGGACACGTTCAAACCGTGCATTTTCTTCTGGTTTGAGTGTCGTGTGTCTAGATGTGTCTTCACTTTGTTGAACGGTCTTTACATCAGACTTGCTGACAGTGTTCAATACATTGGAAAATGTGCTTGAGATCGCGACTTCATCTGTTTCTAGATAGTTTACACTTGTTTTGGGGATCTTAGCTTCAGGCATAGGCATAATCTCAGCTAAAACATCATCTCTAGTAAAATCAACTGTGAAGTCTTTCTCAAAATGGGCCAACTCTGTATAAAGAGAAGAATTAAAATAAAATATAAATGCATGAGAAAGTGAGTTCAACAAATTGAAGTGAAGCTAGGGAAATCATGAATGAAGTAAAGCTGGTGAAATGATGGTGTTAAAGTGAATTCAATGAAATGAAGTGAAGCAGTGGAAATAATGGTGTAGAAATTGTATTTTAGTGAATTTCTTTCAAACATGGACGCGATTCAACTTCAGGTATATCATCTCGTATAACACTTAAAATCTGGATGAGACCTACGGTATATCGGTGATTAGTGGCACCATCGAACTACACATAGGCCACGATTTGGGAAAACATGCACACGCACACAACATTTGTGTGGAATGGTGATAACGGCCTGTATTTTTTTTTTTTTTGGGGGGGGGGGTCAAGTACGCTTCTTTTAATCATAGACATGAATATATATTAGTAGTTATATCAGAGCCTATGATCGTAGACTTGATTCTATATTAGTAGTTCTATCGGGGCCTTTGATCAAATATATGAATTTATATTAATGCGATAGTTATTCCAGAGCCTTTTATCATACGCATGAATTTATATTAGTAGTTATATCGAGGTCTTTGATCATAGACATGCATCTATATTAGTAATTATTCCCGGACCTTTGATCATATACATGAATATTAGTAATTATACCAGGATCTTAGATCATATACATGAATCTGTATTATATTCCGTTCTATAATTCATATTCTCAGTTGGAATTATTTTTCTCCAAAACTGCTTGTTAGATTCTTTACTTAGATACTTGTTTAACACTTGAAAAGATCCTTTGGGTCCAATTTGAGATTCTCCGTGACTCTATAAAACCATTTTTTTACTTTAAAATGTAACTAGATTAAAACATGTTATCTATAAATTCTACATTTATAAAGGATTTGTGAATGTACATAATGTGTCATTTTTACTGTATTACACGTGAGTCTATAGATATAAGCGAGTATGACATCATACTGTCCATAACCAATATTTTATGAATGAATAAATACTAATGTTGCGGTGAAAGTGTGGTTCGCCATCTTCGTTGACGAAAACAATTGATGTTGGTTCAGTATAGCGACGTTGATCAGACTGACTATCGCGCTTCACAATAACATTTGTATAGAACAATGGCGTATACTTTGAGTCGTCAGGGGGAAAATAACTTCTTGACACACATCGTTTTGATTGGATGTCGCAGGTAATTCCGTGAGATAAGTGCGCTTTTTATAGAGCGTACCGGAATGACATAACGCGGCGATTATATTATAAATGACTTTTTTTTACTGGCTTTGAGACTTTTCCTAAATCTTATTTTCTTTGTACAAGATGTTTAAGTGGTTTAAGTGTATGTTCAGGACTTGACAAAATTGTTGATACACGTATAATTAATTGTTTTAGAACACATCACTTTCAATCAAGTGTCATGCCGGGTCGCGTAGGCGATCATGTTTCTCCACGACTCTCTATCTCTTGTTTTGTTATTAAGTTCAGTTAGTGAAATCTTTTTATGCCACAGTGACAACAGATCCAGAAATTTGTCTCTTTGTCTTCCCCTGTCTCTTCTCCCCTTGATCTTTCTGGTGGTTACTAAATGTTCAAGTTTGACTATTCTTATCACATGTCCCAAAAATCTTGATTGTCTGCTTTTAATTTTTGCTGTAATTTGTCCTTTTGTGTCGGGCCATTGGCGCAAATAAAACGGCGACACAACGCATTTCCATTTTCTGGACTACATCCTGCTGGAAATCTAGCAGTACCATGATCCAGCTAGATCCAGTTGGAGTTTGAGAATGAACGCAGAAGAAGAAGAAGATGCTTACACACATCTTCACTTTATCTACATTTCCTACATTAGATCTCCCCGTCAGATTTCAAGTGATGGTTTCCTATCATATGAAAGGCTCTCACAGCAAACTTTATGCGAAACGTGTGTCTAGCTCAACATCTTATTCGTCAACACTGCCACACTTGAGATTCACATTAGGAACAATCTCCCACTTCGAGTTTTATGTCTTTCATTGTTAAGTGTTATAGCATGTACACAATTGCAAATTTGTCATTGTTGTACACCATTCGAAAACGAAATAAATAATGAGAGTCGTTTAACACCAAAAACCAAACAAATGTTTGTTGACCTCTGGAAGTCGTCTATTGTTGTAACTATTGGATTAGTTACATCCCTTTGGATATCATAAATATCATCATCTAAGTGCCCGTTTAACGATAAGTTTTGTTTTGGGAATAGAAAATAATCGTAGGGGAAGTTGATGGGTGGTTGAGAACAGACCCTGTTATTTTTTGGCTAAAATTCCTGCACATTACTGCCCTGTGTGTCTGTGTTTCACCATGCAATAGCGACCAGCATACATCTGCTTAATATACCAATATTATCTTAATTTTTGAAGACGATTTTCTCGTGGATTTTTTATTGGTTACTAAGTAGTTACAATCCCTGGATGAATCTGTGCTCTTCGCACTCCCTAATGTAACGATTTTTTCTTTGTGGCACATCCAAATCTCCGCGGCCGACCCACAGAGGTGGTATGTGGGCATTGTTTGTGTAAGTCTTCTCCAACTCGACTGATGCTCGTTGCCTAACAATGTCGTATAGAGAGAAATTGGTTTCGCATTCGAAGGCACATTGGGTAATTATATTGTTTTTTTCACATGAGATTTGATCGCTGGCAGCAAAATTTCCAGTCAGAGATATACGAACTCGATCCAATTCCAAATCCATGCGAATCTCATTCACTATGAAGAATGCCAACCGGGGATATATTTTGGTCTGAAGAGTTCAAGGGTGCAGTAGCAAAATATCAAACTTATCTTGTAAAATAGAGCCCTTTGAGTAGGGGAATTCGTCTCAAGACGTTGCACACCGACGTTAGGTGAAGTCTTCTGCAGGACATTACACACCGACGTGAGTTGAAATTTTCTGTAAGACATGCACACCGACCGAGTTCAAGTGTTCTACAAGATATTTCACACCCACGCGAGTTGAAGTGTTCTGCAAGACATTGCACGTCGACAAGAGTTGCATTCTTCTGAGTATGAAAGGAAGCTCTGAAGAAACCACTATATTGCAAACATGTATAAGAGTTAACCAATCGTTATTCATGGGGATCGAAACAATAACCGATACAGTGTAAATATTAGGGTACGTCGAAATTTCACATTTTGGATGGTTGATGAATATTAAAAAAATATCTGGTACCGAAAATAGTGTTATTTATTACATCGTTTATTTCCGTTGCTATGGTATACATGGTTTTAAGAATTAGATTTTCACTGCAGACATGGATAGTAGGTTACAGGCTTCGAAAACCATTGCTATAGAAGATTTGTGTGTGTTGTCTATAGCAAGCATAAGGCAAATAGGTACGTAAGATATAAATAATAGGGGACTGAAGATCCACAGAATCACAACTTTTAATAGTAAAATGACGAAAACGTGCATGTTCTTGACATGTATGGGACCATGATGTCATATGAAAAACGATTTTGTATAAAACAGCTGAAGGTGGAACAAGAGGAGGCGAGAAAAGAAAATATAGACAGACACAATTTTTCCGCACACATCCGCTTCACTGAAGATAGAAATTGTTGGATGACTATGATCTGATGCATAGTTCCGCAGGGTTCTATCCCAGATCGCGGGCCTACCCGAATTTTCCGAAATGTAGGCGAAGTTGGATATTATGCACATCTTCATTTCAAATGTGCTACAGATTTCGTGTCATGAATAACATCAGGTTACATAGAGACTGTGTTGCTAGATAAAACAAAATGGCTAGTTTCAGCGGAGATTAAATTATGCCATATTTATTACCATTAATACACATCGGAGGAGAATGGTTGATCGGGGATGTGAGGGGTATGTTTAGAATTGGATCGAATCGTAACCATAACCCTCAGCACCCCCCCCCCATCCCACCCAAACACTATTCACATCTGTCTCCAAAGATTAGAAACATAAAAATATACCTAATAAATGCATGATATCAGTCGAGGACAGTTATTTCACTAATAGACAGGAACCGGTATAGTGACGTCACAAACTACTAAACAATTGCATTCAGGGATGACACCACAATCTACTAAAAATCGCAATCGGACAATTATTTAAAAAGTGTGAGCGCTGGTGGGCACGTGATCTGGGATATAACCTTCCGCTACGACCCAGTGTGTGTGTTATCATGCAGTTAATGGAGTGCCCCTGCAACATAACACTTTGTGTGATACATTCAATGTAGTATCCCAGCCACTACGGCACTGTTTGTTAGCGATTTTAATGTAGTACTTCTAAGACATAGCACTGTATGCGGCATTAAATGTAATATCACTCCGGCATAACTAAGTGTGTTGTATTCAATGTAGTACCCCTGCTACCCCGACGGGTAATAGGTAGTAATAGGTAGTATATATATATATATATATAAATATATATATATATATATATATATATATATATATATACATATATATATATATATATATATATATATATATATATATATATATATATATATATATATATATATATATAAAGGCATGCCTATAAGACCATGGTTCAAACAACATTTGAAGAAAAGACGACATCTTATATATCCTTGATGTTTTAAAAAGAAACTACGTTTCTGTTAGCTCGAACTTCATAATAACTTCATATTATGGACATTGAAGTGTAGTTTATTTTTTATGATTTGTGTTCGTGATTCACTTCCTTGAGAAAGTAAATTTCATTGCAGCTAACCTTCGTTGCTGAGACAGCACTTGATGATGATGATCCTTGATTATTAATCATTTTAATATGACACTTTTCATTACAATCGGACCAAGTGCCAACTTCCTATACAATGTTGCAAAAAATGGATATTCTCAAAGTAACACTAACTCTCGAAGACCACAATGACAGTGAAATATAAACTGCGATCTCCATTTTCCTGGTAACGCGCTCTGATATAACCAAATATACCCACATCCGTGGCTGAAAGGGTTATACCCAGTGCCGGATTTACCTATAAGCTAAACAATCTATAGCCAACATTTCTTTCTTTCACTATCTATATATTCTTAATCGTTAAAGGGTCCTATATCTCAAATAACTTAGGGCCCCATATCTCAAATAGCTTAGGGCCCCATATCTCAAATAGCTTAGGGCCCAATATCTCAAATAGCTTAGGGCCCCATATCTCAAATAGCTTAGGGCCCCATATCTCAAATAGCTTAGGGCCCCATATCTCAAATATCTTAGGGCCCCATATCTCAAATAGCTTAGGGCCCCATATCTCAAATAGCTTAGAGCCCCATATCTCAAATAGCTTAGGGCCCCATATCTCAAATAGCTTAGGGCCCCATATCTCAAATAGCTTAGGGCCCCATATCTCAAATAGCTTAGGGTCCCATATCTCAAATAGCTTAGGGCCCCATATCTCAAATATCTTAGGGCCCCATATCTCAAATAGCTTAGGGCCCCATATCTCAAATAGCTTAGGGCCCCATATCTCAAATAGCTTAGGGCCCCATATCTCAAATAGCTTAGGGCCCCATATCTCAAATAGCTTAGGGCCCCATATCTCAAATAGCTTAGGGCCCCATATGTCAAATAGCTTAGGCCCCCATATCTCAAATAACTTAGGGCCCCATATCTCAAATAGCTTAGGGCCCCATATCTCAAATAGCTTAGGGCCCCATATCTCAAATAGCTTAGGGCCCCATATCTCAAATAGCTTAGGGCCCCATATCTCAAATAGCTTAGGCCCCCATATCTCAAATAACTTAGGGCCCCATATCTGAAATAGTTTAGGGCCCCATATCTCAAATAGCTTAGGTCCCTATCAAGTCTAAATCTGGCCCTGGGTATACATCACCACAAGATATACATTTTATCCTAATTTTTACTATATTCTGTCGCTTTGCTTGTTGATTATCATAGTAAGTGGTGTCTCCATATTTCAAGGTTGCCTGCAGTAGACTGTAAACAATTTCTACATCATGCCATTGTTGTCCGTCCCTAGATATGAACGTATCAAATGTTGTCTCCATCTTTAGAAGTGGTTGTAATTAAAGCGCTTGAAATATTAACAAATATGATGACATGTTAGCTTCACGTTAGAGATTGGTTGTCCTTAATCTCATATATTATAAGATCTCATGAAATGTTAGCTTCGCGTTAGAGATTGGCTGTCATGAATCTCAGATATTTTAAGGTCTCATGAAATGTTAGCTTCATGTTTGAGGGTGGTTGTCATGAATTTCATATATAGCGGTGTATTATTTCTTCTGTTTCATATGTAAAATGTAGGATTTATATTAAGTTTTCTTTCCCACTCAAAATACTATGTCTCAGCGTTATGCAACTCTTTGAGAAGAAGCTTTCTACTCAGAGGAAGTCTATGTGTGTAAGGATGTAAGCGTGTAGTGTGTGTATATGTTGAAGGCGTCTTCCATCATCTTGTAGTCGGGTATCTATTCACGTGACAGCTTCCAAATATTTATGAAATCAATGTAGGCCTTTGTGAATTTGTCTTCGGGGGGAAGGGGAGGGGGTGGAATGAAATGAATCTTTTTAGTAAAGCCTTTCCTTTCTCCCAATCTTGGTACTAAATGAAGTACAACTGAAAAGTTGCATGTTTAGCTCTGATAACATATAGAGGTTTGTGTGTCACCCTGCCTATCCCGGATTCTCTCAGCGAGGGATACCAAGTATATTTCCTTCCTATTTCGTGTGGTATTTGATGTCATCTGTCTCTCCAGGACATAAATACGTGCTGTATCTATTAAAGTGAGATTACTTGAGTCAATGAGTCATTGTTGTGATTTGGTTAAGTATGAGCTTTCAAGAAATTCTTCAATAGTCTCATGTTGATGGTTGCTGATCCAGTTGGCTGGTTGCTGATCCAGTTGTTAGGTTGCTGATCCAGTTGGCTTGTTGCTGATCCAGTTGTTAGGTTGCTGATGCAGTTGGCTGGTTTTTGATCCAGTTGGTTGGTTGCTGATCCAGTTGGCTGGTTGCTGATCCCATTGCACGGTCACTGATGTTTAAGACTACAATTCTACCATTCTCACTTAAACCAAATAAAATTAATCTGAGCTAAAGTTAAGCTAGGGGTATCAACAGAAAATAGAATGCTGAAATTAAAAGGTGTTAAAATATTGATAAATGTCAGTATCTTTAATATAGCCAGGGTGTGAAAACTATGTGTTAAAAGAGGACGAGAAATATTGGAAGAATGAAGATTTGTCTTTCATTCAGCCGAGATTGGTAATCAATTTTTCAGAGACTTCTAATTATGATTCGGATTAGGTTTCATTTCTTTATTAAACCTAAAGATGACAAGTGAATAGAAAGCTAACCAAAGATGACCTAACCGCTATTGACAAGCTTACTGGAGAAGCAACATCGAAGATCAACGTTCCATTATGATATTTTTGAACCGCAAAGTGGTGATACCTATAGAAATAATTAGATTAATGATGGCCTAGTATGCTAGTGCACTAACTGTCAATGACAATGTCACTAGTATCTCGCGTACAGATCATTTAAGAAATAATCTTCAACGGATATTTATATGCAATCGTGGTGGACATATTATTGTAATAGTAGACACTCCTATGCCTAATGAACCCACATAATATGTGTTTGTAGTGAAAACATTCCTTTACTGGATACACAATATTTGTTATGCTGACAAAGAACAGTAGATTTCATTCACGTACAAAAACTAGACATGATGCACAAATATAAAGAATATATTTAGCTTCTGTCCCAATGGCCGACGAGAATGAATGTGTTCTCTTTACGATGTCAGAGTAGCGGCTGTTTCTTCCCGAAAGTAATGGAAAATACGTGAATATTGTGCCTAGAAACTCCCAAAGGAATAATCGAATTTTTTTCTCTAGGATTGTGAATCAAAAGCGTTCGACTGCATCCAACACCAGAACCTATAGGATTTAATAAACAGCATGGGTTTCCCAAGACATCTGATTCATCCAATAGATGAACTTTTCCAAAATCAAAAGGCTGCAATGAAGTTAGAGTGCGATCTATCAGAGTGGTTTGAGGTACAGAGTGGAGTGAGGCAGGGATGCACACTTCCCATTCTTGTTCAACACGTACGCAGAAAATATAATGAGGAATGTTAGAGAAGACATACACAACGCTGACCACCATGCTTTAAATATCGACGATTTTAAAATCTCTGAACTACGCTACGCAGATAACACAGTGTTCAAATGATATAAAAAGATTGGAATAACTAATCAAGAACACAAAGAAATACAGGGAATCACAATAATTATATTTAAACGTACAAGAAACAAAAATCATGTCAACAGATATAACAACAAAATAACCAAAAATAAGAAAAGACAATACCGAGATAGAATGCGTGTATAAAATCGAATACTTAGGAGCAAACATCAACGGTGCAGGCGACTGCATGACAGAAATAAGGAAGAAATTGGCGATGACATACTGTAAAATAACACGGTTGAAAAACATATGGAAAACAACAAAATATAAACTAAACTGTTAATACTAAGGACATTTATTGTCCGGTTGCAACATACGGCTATGAAACATAAAGCCTAATTAAAAAAGCGGCAAAGATCAAAGTCTTTGAGATGATATTATACAGATATAAGATACTTAGAATATTATGGAAGGAAAAAAAGAGAAATTCGTTGTAAAATGCAAGCAGCATCACCCAAGACAGAGAAGGGTTCAGGGAAGACAACGTTCTGGAGAGAATACGTCACATGACAACCAAATATAACATCATATGCCAACATTTCATTAATACGTTAGACTGCTAATCAGATAATGACAAGTTGTTTGATGGAAAAGTTTAGGAAATTTGTTATAGCAATATGCTTACAGACATCCATCGTTGTGCGCATGCGGTTGTGTCTGTGGGTCTCACCAATGGCTCACTAGACAAACCAACCATGTAACAGAAAACCTTAGTAGATGACATGCCTTTATATTGAGGTTATCTTCTTATAGAAGCTTCATGGCACGTCATCTATACAATCCCGTAGTCGTAACCTTCGATAATAGTTACCATGTTGTTCCGACAGGCCGACGTTGTGCTTGAACTAGTTACGGGCATGACTTTAGTGGGCGGAACAATACAGAAATCTGTCGCAATGGCCAGAGTTGTGCCCTGATGTCGACGTCTGTTTCAGCTGCATTGGACTAGAAACACCATCGAGTCGAATGATTGCTGGAACAGAGGGCAGAGCATTTATGGGAATGTCCCACGTGCTGTGAGGCCAGTTTTCTAATCAAGAATCAAGAAGTATCAAGAAGACATCCATCGTTCAGCGGAAGCGATAAAAATATTTTACATCGAAGATATATCACCGCTGAAGTCGGATGAGCCGGGGTATTGACGCATATAAAACGATGAAACAACGCATTTTCGTTCTTTGGACTAAATCTGTCTGAAATCTAATAGTATTACTCTGCTACAAGTAAATCCGATGAGAGTTTGAGAATGAATGCAAACAAAAAGTATTTCTTATCACTGGATATGCTCTGTACATGTTTCAGCTTTGTTAATAACTCCTTTTCTAAACTCTTCTTTATTCTGTACATGTTTCAGCTATGTTAATAACTCATTGTCTGAACTCTTCATATGTCCCGTACATGTCTAAACTTTCATTTTAGTACGTGTTTCACGTTTCTTTATAACTTCTTGTCTAAACTCTCAATATCTCCTGTACATGTTTCAAGTTTCTTAATAACGTCTTGTCTACAATCTCCTTTATTACACTGACGTTGACAATCAAGTTCATTAAAGTCTTACCTTGTACTGAAATTAGTGGAAGACATGTTAGCAAACACAAAAGATGAATTAAATGCATGTCCGCAATCTTCTGTCTTGTCATGTTCTATGGACACTGCGGAGTTTGTACAGACAACAAATGTAAAAGAGCACAGTATATGTAGTGATACAAAAATAAATCACTCAAGTTTATACATTTATTTTATCTATTTCTAGAAACTTTGTAAATGACTACAACCTCTCGAGAAGTATCTTGTAGGTTTAAGTAGGCTGACCAATCCTTTCTAGTTACACATTTGACGTAGGATTGAAGTAAGTTGCTCGCAAGATGTACGGGGGGAACCACTTAAAATGAGTCACAACTATCAGTTGAACTGTAGGGAACCCATATTACATACATAACACATCATAATCTTGCTCATCCTCTGCTAATCTCAGCTAATCTCATGTCATTCATAGCCTCATATTAGACAATAACTTTGCGTCACATAGTAGACAACTGTGTTCTTAAATAAAATAACTGTGATTGGAGACAGGACGGAAAGGTCTCCACTTCCTAGTATATTATGAGTGTTTCCAACTAAATCAAAGATCTCTGCGTATGGGCTGTTGGGAGAATGTGTTAAGACATCGAGATCTTTTTTCCCTGTCTTTTGCGATGCGAAAGAGTGGGTAGAATTCAAGTCCTGTCCATACTTTAATGTTATCAATCATGATTTTCCCTGATCCCAGTACTTCTTCCAGCCTCCACTGTTCTCCACAGGATTGGTTTTAATAATAATAATAATAATAATACATAATAATAATAATAATAACAATAATAATAAATAATAATAATAATAATAAATAATAATAATAAATAATAGTAATAGTAGTAGTAATAATAATAATAATAATAATAATAACAATAATAATAGTAATGATAATAATTTTGGGAAGATACAAAAAGAGAGTTCAGACCCGCATCAGAAAGAAACATCATGAGAAGCGGGAAGATGGTACATGTTGTAACAACTGGCAAATTAAGAATGAGAGGAGTAGGGGAAGAAAGACCATGAGATAAGATGCTGGACAATCAAGAATAGTGCCATGGGAGAACATCGGTATCGGAAATGATTGACAGGACACGAAATAGAAGGCTTTGTAAGGGACAAGATAACCAACCTCACACGAGATGGATCCTAAGATGAAGAATGAAAGATACAAGAGTTAATTGCTTTCAAGCTCTACAGACATAATCAAACATGAAAGCTGCAAGTAAATAATTGGTATGAATATATTTGATGCTATCTTCTTTGCCGTGTAGATACATTTTATGTACATGTATCAGGACCATTCGGTAGAGATTCTCAGCATGATGTAAGTCCTCGAAATGTCACCCCCTTAAAGGGTTTTTCTTCGAAATGCCGTTCCTTAAATGCATTTTGATTGGTGTCGCCTGATGCAGTCGTCTCTCCGCATCATAGCACGGGATGGCCCTGATATATAGCAGCATCACAGCAGAGTGTTTGTCTATATGTCTTTTCTCGGGGAATCTACATGTATGTGTAACTTGAGCACATACGTTTCATACTATAGAACTACGTTCTGGGGAGCGATAATGTTGGTCAACTGTGCATAGAATACTTGGTACAAGTGACATAATTTTGTAGGAATATATCCTTGCAGAGTTAGTTAACCTATTATGTCACACTGCTGATGGCTGCTGCAGATGGCTGCTGCTGATGACGGGTTCCTCATGGACATATCGATGTATGATATTCAGTCTTATTTGTAACCTCAATTTATTCATAACTTCTCAAAGATGTTTAATTTTTATTGATACATTAGATTTGTGGTTCTCATCCGCTGCCATATGGTTCACTAATGGACCACAACGCATTTATGGGGACCACGAAGAAAACCAGGATGATGGGGAGATCGAGCTTAACTTAGTGTGTCAAAATAAATTTCTCTCTACAAAAATAAATGGTAATTCCGTATCTCACTGATTTTTGTGTTCTCTATAGGCTCCGCGAATACATCATGTTATTTGTCTCACAAATGCCAGCAGGGTGGCGCTGCTAGAAGCAACTCCCAGCGTTGATTGGGCGAGAATAAAACCAAAAATAACAATTGAATAAATGCGACTATTTTTCTTATAGTGTAGCGATGACTTTGATATGTTTGAGTTTCTACATATTAACACACACAAAATAATAAAAAACTTGGATCGAACACCCACGGCCATAGTCTCTCCCATAACATACTTCTCGCTCGTACGAACTGAGCACACACGATACACAGACACACTATAAACGAGTAAAATTTATCTTTATAAAAGTTGTGTACTGTAATTATGTCATATGATGTATTATTTTTAGAACGTAATGATCTTAACGTTTACTGGAACATTCAACGACCGATCGATTAGAATTTAAGAATACATCAGAAACACAGTTATAAACAGTATTATGAGATTCGCTCACAGACAGAAACATACACGGCATAAGATTAAGGCAAGGAGAAATAATAATGAACATGTTAAAATACAGTAAATGCCGATCGAAAAGAAAAACTATTTTCTAGGCTTATGGATTTGTTTATAGTTGTTTGATAGTTGTACACTAGTCAGGGATAAAAACGTCACCAAATCGTATCATTGGTCAGCATTTGCTGTATAACTGGACAGTAATTCGATATTTTCGGCTAGGTCTGTCATTCGAGACAAACTATAAAAGAGCTAACTATCGGCAGTCTTTAGTGACGTATTCATGGAGTTAAAAGAGAACACAAAATCATTGAGTTATATATATATATATATAAGTCAGGTCGTAGTGCTTCAAGAGTTTCGCGTTTGTTTTTAGCTTTTTTTGGCTGTTTCAAATCAATTGATAAAGAAACATCGGACAAGTAGAAGAAACGTAAACTTGCAGCTTATATCCCTAATATCATAAATTAATAAACGAACTAAAACATTTATAAATAAACAAAGACATTGAAAATTATAATTCAGTATTATAATATCTCACACATACATTTATTACACTCAAAAGTATCATACAGTAAACGCATTGATGACAGTGATGCATAAATTCAAATTTACAGCGAGAATGTTCTGGAGATGGTAGTGTAACATGGACATAATAAAATGTTACATACAAAATAAATAACTAAATGCCGCTGGTGTCTGTGAATTGCTGAGTAATGAGTGTAACATAAGCATGATTTCAATTAGATTACTGAAAACACCAGTTAATGTATAGTCTTTTGGTAGAGAGTTTTTGCATTTTTCAGTCAGACTGATCACCAAGTAAGCAGTTGTATGCATGAATACTCTTTTAAGGGAGTACATATAAGTAAATCCATGTCATAATAATGTCTGGCAGCATCAAATGATTGGTTGCGTATTTGATGAGGTGATCCATTTAGCACTTAGTTCTTTGCAGGCAGCCTTTATCATTTCTGACAATGATTCCTTGTCTCAAAGGCATGGATGTGTTCGGGGGTTTGTGCAGTGGCGTAGCGAGCGGGCGGAGGTGCGGACCGCCCAGGGCGGCATCAACGGGAGGGTTGAAAATTTATTTCCGTCCAGTCTTTCACAATCACTGACATATTTTTTTTAATGTCAGAAGGCGGAAAATTATGATTCCGCCCAGGGCGCTATTGACCCACTCTACGCCACTGGGTTTGTGGGTACATATTTGGTCACAGAAGGGAGGCACTGTAGTGCATCAGCAGCATTGCCTGGATCGTTATGTCCTGCCATTAGCGCAGTATATATTTCTGGATTAAGTATTTCATTATTCTTCTGTGCGATATGTAGATACTTCTACAGTGATGGTAGAACTGGCATTCTCCGCCACATTGTAGTTTGTCACAAAAAGGAAGCACGTGCCCATGTCGGTTGTCCTACTTCTTGTCGACATCCATGGAGATTATTTGATAGAAGACACATAAAAAGTAAGAAAATGAGACATGATATGAATATAACCCTTGATTGCATGACAACAATACAAGACGAAACAGATAACCGTAAATATTAGGGCTAGAGGTTTTTTTTTTACTGGAAGCGTTTTTGAATATCAAAGTATATGGGGGATTGAAGCGAAAACAATCATGTTACAATAACCTTATAATGTCAAGGTATTTCATTGAAATATATGACTCATTTACCTTTTTGTTACAGTAGAAATCCGATTATCTGAATGAATTGGGAATCGGACCTTCTTCTTCTTCTTCTTCTTTCGTTCACTTGAAACATGTATATATCTGTAATTCTGTCTCCTTAATAAAACTCACTGTATTTTGTAGTTCATGCAGTGTCCCATAGAGCTTTGGGAATCGGACCGATTCGGATAATCGAAAATTCGGATAATTGTATATAGCGCAGAAATGAAGCAAAACAGTATACGTAAATAGTCATACATTGAAATGTACCGAATTTTATTCATAAAAGTACATTAATATGTAAGCAATTAAGTATTGCAAATAAACTACATAGTAACGGCACGTGCGCACTGCCCGGGACCTGTCTAACGCGTCCGCTAACTCTCTCGCTCTAAAATTATTTCACCCAATTTCGATTCAGATATTTGGGGATTCGGATAATTGGGGTTTGAATAATCGGATTTTTACTGTATTAGCAAAGATTATGTGGAACTAGCAAACGTATAATCACATTCTGTGTTATAGATCAGGCCTATATATAAAATTGAAAGAGTGATAATGTAATCTTGAAGTTTAATCAGTGAAATGTAAGCATTCACTGCCGAATATGAAGAGGAAGAAATATACTTATTTTATAAAATCATGCACACTTATGGGATATTCTCATAAAATATAGATTAATTGCATGTTTGGTTAGACTGTCGCTGTTTAGAAGACCTATATTTTTTGCAGAATTAATTAGGATTTCATTCGTTCCTTTTCTTGATTATTCTTGTGTTTCCGTTGTTCATCATTTATATATTTGGAATCGTATGCCAAAAATAACCAAGTCTACTCCACATATCTAAATAGTGACCAACCAAAAACACAACAATAATCAAAAACGTTAAGAATGAAAGCCTAATTAATTACGTTGAAAAGTCTTTATTGGAAGTGGTGACGGTTACTATTAATATTTCTTTTACTAAAGCGATTGCAAAAGTATGTTCTGAACGTGGCCGTTAATATATTTATATATCATGGTTAAACATTGTCGTTTTGACGGCATAGTCATATATCATGGTTATACAATGCACATATTTAAGACATACAGTCACATATCATGGTTAAACATTGTCGTACTTGAGACATATAGTCATAGATCATGGTTAAAAGTGAACCACGACAGCCACATCCGTACAGCTGCAGACTTTTGATGTATAATTCATATACAATTATGAATCATGCCCTCTAAGTAGATTCCGCGATTCCATGCAAGCAAGATGCGTCTCCAGACATTGCATATCGCTGAAAGTTGCAGTCTTCTGGGTAAGACAGCTCTGAATGAAATCCCATCCTCCCAATGCACATTGGAAACAAAAACTTCTTCACTCATAATTCACGGTGATGAAATGAAAAACAAATATAAATTTCAAGTTTTGGGAGGCTGTAATATTTAGTAATTACTTTCAAGTTTCCAATATTTCTATCGTCCCACAAATTCTATCATCCCCATATTTCAATTGTTTCTATATTTCTATCATTTCTATATTTCGATAGTTTTTATATTTCTAGATTGTCTATATTTCTATAGTCCCTATATTTCTATAGTCCCTATATTTCTATCGTCTCTATATTTCTATCGTCTCTATATTTTGCTCGTGTCTATAATTCTATCAGGATTATATTTGGATCGTTTACATTTTTTATCGTTTATATTTTTCGATCGTGTATATATTTCTATCATTTCTATAATTATATCGTGTCTATATTTATATCGTTTCTATATTTATATCTTCTCTATATTGCTATCGTTTCTATATTTCAAGTGTCTCTATAACTATATCGTTTCAATATTTCTATCATTTCTATATTTCTCTTGTTTTTATATCTCAATCGTTCCTACATTTCAGCGAACTCGGTAGAAAATTTAGACAAATCAACATAGCATAAAAATAGACATTGACCGCATGGTTTTTACGGGAGGGAGGAAATCTCAAGTTTTGGAATATTAATCTTTGAATTGAGTTGAGGAATTTAATCTTGTAGAAGCAAGTTCTTTCAGTCGCAGCAACGAGGGTCAACTGTGAACTTATGGCCATGAATAATTTGAGATGATCAAGTCTAAATATGGAAGATATTGTTTGCATATGTGGCTATCATGTGATCAAAATTCTTGAAATGATTGGTTGACAAGATCCTCTTTGGGGTTTAATTGATGTTTTAGCTCAATCTTCTCCACTGAAATGAAACAAAAACATATGGCTTCGACGTAAAATATGAAAACAAAACCAAATAATATTGAAGCTAATGAGATTTGTAACACTGTGAGAATTTTAGAATCAGTTGTAAAACTAAAGCTTGACAACAAAAACACCCAACAATAGTATCTAAATCCACATAAATACGACCAGGTCTGCATCATTTATCCACCTCTCACGTCTTATTCAATGTATACACTTTGGTCCATCATCACACAGTGGCATCTTAACGAAAGAGGTAGGAAACTGTCTGTTGCAAACCATATCCTGATACATAGAGTGGGGAGAGTCCCAACAGAAACTATCGGAGCACTGCAGAATGTTTTTTTGCGTACTGATCAACCAAACAATGGCAGCGGTGACATGGTTGTCCTTTAAGAAGCACACAGTAAAGTCTGTGACTCTGACGGTAGAGATGGCAGGGCACAATGTAGTCAGAACTTGATCACTACAGCACCTAGGTGTGCGAATTTATTGTAGTTTGTGTTTTCAGGAACATCTTGATCATGCTATCGCAAAGGCCAGCAAAGGTATTTGAGCTCTGAGAGTGATGGCAGCGACTGACACTAAACAACCACAGCTCGTAATCTTATATGAGGCTCTTGTCTTCCCTGTCATTGGATACAGATACACAGATATCACCGCCATTAAATCGTAGATTAAGAGACGAGATAATTTAAAACGAAGCAATACACATTATTCTTTGTTGCACCAGGGACACATATCGTGTGTGTCCATGAGGCCCTTTTCAAGATTCTGAGTATATCTCACAAAATTAGTATGTAGCACGTCCGTGCATACCTCGAGTAATCTCGGACAAAAATCATCCTCAGTGATATCACTCGTGTGAAGGAAACTGGCTCATGAGAGATAAATTGTGGATGTTATTCGCGGAAAATACCGTTAAACAGATTTGCGCATCAGACGATCAAGCCTGGCGATTAATGGATATCTGTTCCTATTGTCTATCAGGGGGCACGTACACTCAATATAGAGTGCAGAGAACATATCACTGGTGCGTGGATTGTGAGATCAAGGCACTCATATGTTAACATCCCGATGATAAAAATCTTGTGATCTACATTGATGGGTCAGTCATTCGCTACAGGCAGTGTGCTTGACCCTTTACTACCAAATATCGGGGAAGAACAATACACGAAGACAGTGGAACATTCAATGCAACAATAAGAAGTCTATCAATGGAAGTGTTTGCCGAACGTATGCTCTAAACTGGCTGGAATCGCAAGCATATACCCTATTGTGCATACTTAGTGACTCCATGAACATGATTCAGAAAACTAAAACAGCTTTATGTGTGTAGATGGTGGGTGGAGTCTTTATGGAGAACTAAAGAGCGAGCGTCACAACGAAAAATGTGTTTTTCTTTGTTTCTGAATACGCGGATCTAGAAGGAAGCGAACGAGTCAACAAATTAGCTAGCCTCGCTACCATTACAGATGATCAGCCTATGTATTGAGCAGACATACTCAGTGCTCTTAGCCAGCCCGCATGCTCAGAGGATTTTGAAATACATGAGCTTGAGTCAGTATTGAAAATGTGCGAATTGGGAGTGATCATATGCGTGACCAGTGGAGAATAGATACCAGTGATTTTAAAAAGAACATTGAATGAACATAGAACTGGAACCGTCAGCTGCTATACCCCTAGAGATGTACTGAAGTGGAGAACACCTACAGACATTTCCGGTGTGCGAAGAGGATAATCAATATACCTAATACATTAGAATTCCTCTACAGCGCATTCTTTTATAACAAATTTCTCTATATAACACTTTTCAAAATCCCCAATTATATATACTCTTTATTGTTTGTACATAGCGAATTTCTGTTATTACATACATATTTCGTCGGCCCGGATTTTCCGTCTTCTTTTCGTTTGGTTTTATACCCTTTATGCCTTTTGCAGTGTCAAGGGTAGAAGAGGTATCCGGAGATGTTTTTTATGTGTGCTCAATATATGTTTGTTTTCATTGACTCTTTTATTCCTGTAATACATCGTTTGCAAGGTCTGCCCCTGTCTTTGTATCCATCGTGTCTGTATAGTAATGCTTTTCAAGGGACAGTGATGATAGTCTGGAAGCATGCGAAAACCACTTAATCTGTTATCGTCTTAACCTCGCAGGAAACGATTGTTATTAATTTTTGAATGATAACTCAATCCGTTCTCCAGATTGCATCCTGCTAATGTGCTGCAGTCTGAGAACGAACACAGAAGAAGAAGAAGAAGAAGAAGAAAAAAGAATCGAGTTAAATATACACAGAAATATACACAGGTGTAACATATTTGAGGCATTATAGTCCGGAACGCTTCGTGTCATTAAATGGGTTTCTGAGTTGGAAACACATTTCGCTGTTTAGATTAGTTTATTTTTCTTTCGGTATATTTGTTATTTTGTTTTTTTCCTTTTGCTTTTTCTTCTTGTTTTGTTTTATCTGTCTTCTTATAACCTCTCCTTTTTTATCAACTTTTGTTCCTTTCTTTCTATCATACTATGTGTCTCTTTGTGTAATAATCATTTTCTGTTTGTTTTTGTACCTATGAAGAGATTAAAACCGAAACTTCGTCTGCCTGTGTGGTTGTTGTTAGTGTGTTGTGTACGCTAATATTTTCAACCCTCCTACTTATTTCCGTTAGTTTTCGTTCTATTGTTCTGTGTTGACACAGCCCCAACACCTCTATAGTACATTGGGCTGTTTACTGGAGATTTATTTCTTAAGCATTCCCATAGGCGCATGTCCCTTACAGTAAACGACAAAAGTATAGGTATGCTTATGCTTCACGTAGCCTGTTGTTGCTATATCGTTCTAAACCTACACTTTAATAGTCCTCCTATATTATATCCCGACCTCTTCCAAATTTCTTCAATGTTTTAATGACAGACATCTCCACAATGGTGTTCTCTTCTCCTTCACTGCGGTGTTCTCGTCACCTCCACCATGGTGGTCTTGTCCAAAGTACGTATAAATAGGGAATTCAAATTGTTATCATTGTCCATTATTATTTATTCTACCACACTTGCTTGTGCAGGCAGTCTGTCAGCTCATTCATTACCCTAATGTCTATCATGAAGACAGTAATAGATCTAGGTAAGTCATTGGAAATGTGAACCAAATATAGTCTTCGTGTACGCACTCGTCCATTCGGTGGCGAAACCTACCACAAAACTCATACTAATACGCGCTTTTCAGAGATTCAATAGACACGTCAAATAACAACTATAAATTTGTCTAGATGTGGAAACATGCAGATAACACACACTTACGCTGGTATTCATCCTTTGGATAGTTAAACTTCATTACGAGGAATACGATTACAACAATGATGAGGAGAAGGATTAAGCAGATTATAGCTATCCACCATAGTCCAATATTAGCTGAAGCAAGTTTCTCCGAAGCTGGATCTGTGGAAGTAATTCTGTACAATTATATTATTACTAACAGATGGTAACATAACGTATTGGAATAAAGAGAAAATTAATGACACAATTTGTTGGAAGAGAACGATCACAAATGAGGGAAACAAATATTTTAGAAATGTCTGACCAATGATGTTTTGTTCAACACAAATTATTCCAAGAAATACTGCTTAAATAAGAAATAGTGATTAAATTAGAAATATTGCTTAAATAAGAAATAGTGATTAAATTAGAAATATTGCTTAAATAAGAAATAGTGATTAAATTAGAAATATTGCTTAAATAAGAAATATTGATTAAAATAGAAATAGTTCTTAAATAAGAAATGGTGATTAAAAGAGAAATAGTTCTTAAATAAGAAATATTGATTAAATAAGAAATAGTGATTAAATTAGAAATATTGCTTAAATAAGAAATAGTGATTAAATGAGAAATATTGGTTAAATAAGAAATAGTGTTTGAATTAAAAAAATCATGATTGCATATCGACATAAATGAACTTAACCTACAACAGCTATCAACGTTGAGCAACTAGAAAATGTTAGGAACTATAAATATCTCGGGTCGGTCATCAACACCACAAGAAATTGTTTATTGGAGATCAGAAATAGATTAGTAATGTCTCTAAATAACATCACAGATAAAAACAACATGGCAACGTACAAACAGGAAAATAGAGTTACAATTATTACAATAAAATTGTACCAGCTGCACACTATTATTGAGAAACGTGATCACTGCAATCCGAATAGAAAAGAAAATATCAACATTAAAAATTAAGTGCTATAGAAGTGTCTTAAGAAAATTCTGGAAAAGAGATAATCTGATAAGGACGTTTGCAAAAATATGGACAGGACATAGAGTAATATTGATTCCTCAAAACTGCATAAAAAGAAAAGCAAACGTATTTTGGGCATGCAAACACATACAATTGGTTAGAAATATTAATCATGTAGGGAAGGGTTCAAGATAAGAAAACAAGAGAATATCCAAGACGTTGATGAACACACGATATCAAATATAATTTAATGTGACACGAGAAGGCGGGACAGCTTGCACACAACAGAGACCACGTACAGACAGGCAGTGAGGACAACATTCTGCACACAAAAACAACACAACATATCCGATTTTAAAAAAAGATGGAATAAATACAACAAATTATGACAAGGAAAATCAACAACCACTTATCGCAAATGATATAGGAATCTGTGTCACAAAATACTGATCTAAAGTTTTGTTGGAATGAACAAAAAAATATATAACAAGTCATTTTCAAATAAAGAATACATTTCATAATATTGTATATTGTGGACAAAAACATACAACAACACACAAATCATGTTGAATCTGTTTCAGCACACAAAATATACGTAACAAATGAACAACTACAACAATTTGATGAAATGAACATCAAACTTGAGATTATAAACTTATGATAACAATAGGAACAGTAGATGATCTTCTGTGGTTCACAATCCACATATGTGCATTTATCATACTGTCCAATCAAACGACTTGACAATGCTTGTTCTGACTTACCTTTCATGGAAATGAAAAATTCAACTTCCTGGAAATCGTAAATGTTGCTGACATTACATTTATAATGTCCAAGTCTAGCATTGAGAGTTTCATCTGTTATGTCCCTTGTCACAAATTTGAGCGTGTCGCTGTATTTGTTGTGTCTGGTTGAGGTAGAAAATACAGGTGTACAATTTAGTTAAAGAAGTGAATCATAGTTTGAGCACCTTGAATTTAATACAAACAGGTTGGTTAAGGTAGAAGGGAAGTCGAAGCAGGTGAAAAATAGGTGAGACTAAGTGTAAACAGGTGAAAGAAGGTGGAAGTGAAGAGAAGCAGGTAAAAAAATGTGGCACTAAACGGGAATAAGTCAGAAAAAAGTGATAGTAAGAGGAAGAAAGTAAAAGTAAGTGGAAGTAGGTGAAAGCAGGTAAAAGTAATTGGAAGTCGATGAAAGTAAGCGAAAGCAAGTTAATTAAGCGGAAGTTGATAAAATGAAAGTAGATTAAAAGTAAGGAAAAGTTGATTAAAGTGAAAGTAGGTGAAAGTACGTGGAAGTAGATGAAAGTAATTGGAAGTAGGTGAAAGTAATTGGAAGTAGGTGAAAGTAAGCGGAAGTTGATTAAAGTGAAAGTAGGTGAAAGTAATTGGAAGTAGGTGAAAGTAATTGGAAGTAGGTGAAAGTAATTGGAAGTAGGTGAAAGTAATTGGAAGTAGGTGAAAGTAATTGGAAGTAGGTGAAAGTAAGCGGAAGTTGATTAAAGTGAAAGTAGGTGAAAGTAGGTGAAAGTAATTGGAAGTAGGTAAAAGTAAGCGGAAGTTGATTAAAGTGAAAGTAGAAGAAAGGCAGTGGAAGTAAGTGAAAGTAAGTGGAAGTAGGTGAAAGTAAACGGAAGTAAGTTAAGTAAAAAGAAGTTGTTTAACATGGAAGTAGGTAAAAGTAAGTGGATGTTGGTGAACGTAAGTGGAAGTTGGTGAACGTAAGTGGAAGTTGGTGAACGTAGGTGGAAGTTGGTGAAAATAAGTGGAAGTAGGTTAACGTAAGTGGAAGTAGGTTAAGTAATTGCAAATACATCAGTGCTATTGTGATACTTTGTGTGGGGACACTCTTAAAGAAACTAGAATAATGAAATATTTGAGAAATTGGAGTTGGAGAATGAGTCTGAGTTTCAATGATCCTATTGAACTCACTATTTCATGGACACGAAGGTGTATTCCAGCAATGAAAGTAATTGATACTTCTCAGAGTGAACAGAGGTTACTATTTCTTTTATACCAAGGTTTCGTTGTTTCTGTGGTGGAATATGCATTGGTGAGTGTGATTCTCAGCCAGACGCAGAATGAAAGGTTGGACAAGATCCGGAACTGGACTTTGAGCTGCACGGGCACGCAGAGTGCAACTCATGTCTCCATTATCAGATATTCAATGAGTGTGATCAGGAAATACAAGCGGGTTATATTCGTGAACAGTTGTTGGATGCTGAAGGGAGGTCAAAATTGGAAGGTGGCACATTCATTTTATGCCGGGTCGTTCGGGTGCTCAAAGCAATGTAAGTGGATAGATTTGCAGGTTCTGCAACTGTATCAGTGGCAGGGCAATTGATCGCATGAAGATCAAACGAAATTAATTAAGTTGATTCGTTTTCGATGTTCAGAATACAGGAGCTGGGTTTGAAATATGGCGTGGCAAGGAATGAACATCATTACAGACTGCAAAAAATGTTTGTTAACTATCTGAAAACTGGAATTGTCAGACGTGTAATTACGGGTATGCTCAGGGGAAGATCGGAGCATATATGGATGTGTCTTGTGTGTAGTAATGATGATCTCTTGACTGACTAACTAACTAAATAACTTACTAAATATGGGTTCACAAGTAGGAAAATATTGGGAACCTGTGCTCTAACCGTTCGGGCATGCACATAGAAACAAATTGTCTATTGTCTATCGCCAGGTGAATGATGGTTGACCGTATTCACACTTGCCGTTAAGCGTAGGGGTGAGAGGTTAAGTTGTCGTTCCAAGGCCAGATTTGTCGTCATGATTGCATTTAGTCCATGTTTGTTCAAGGTTATCTTGATTTTTTTCTATTCATCGTTTTCTTGGTCTAATTTTGGCTTTGCGCCCGGATATTCTTTTGTCACATGCTCTTATTTGTTTTTAGTTTGAGTTCATTCTCATAAGGTGACAGAACCATTTTACTTGCTGTCTTTCAATATATTCAATGCATAATATTATACTAACTCTTTTCCAAATTTCTTCGTGTCTTATTTTATCTAGTTTATTAACCATTGTAGCTTTCGTCAGAAACTTCATTTCACATGTCACGATTTTCCTCTGCTGTGAGGCTGTTAAAGATCATGTTTGACATTGGTAGCGGAGTGTAGATATAAAAATTGTAGATATTATCTGTTTTTTTTATATTATAGAAACAAATAAACACTCTAATATAAGAAAATGTGTCCCTCACACAAAAGGAAGGTTACTGAGTTCCTCTTGTCCCAAACGTTCTCCGTTGAAATACCAGTCCTTCACAACACTACAACATTTGTCAGAAACAGCGTGGACACTGATGTCAATGTCGTCATTTCCGAAGATGAAATTTTCTCTTTTTGGTTGCCTCGTGATTGTGATGGAATCTGGCAGTAAATAGATAACATGATACATTTAAAATTAATGATTAAAATTTTTTACATTTTGTAATATTTACTATTTATTTCTTTATGTGCATTCGTTCTCAAACTTCTGATATTAACAAGACGTAGTTTGAACAACGGAATGAGTTGTGCTATGGTGTACAAATTGTTATGACATTTGAGCATTTCGGCCGGAAACATCAACATTCTCCTGGATGTCTTTAGCGTGTCTTTATCAAGCTTCTTTTGCCCTTCGTTTTTGCGGGAGCGAGTCTGCATTTCTTCATGTATCAGTTTTTGTGGTGTAAGACGGAGATTTTTCACGCGGACCAGGACATCTACCCAACGTGTCTATGCCTTCATCAACATTGTGTGTATGCTTAAAGATTCAGATTACATCAGTACTTCACTATCTGGTATTTTATTCTGCCAACGAATATTCAGTATCTTACACGGTTGTCTCCCACCGAACATATCGTATATTGTACATGTTTCTTTCACATGCACAAAGACGTCACGATATTCTGGTATTTGCTAGGCCATGATTTTGCTGTTTCATAGACCATGAGTTTGCTGTTTCATAGACCATGAGTTTTCTGTTTGGGAGACCATGAGTTTGCTTTTTGGAAGACCATGAGTTTGCTTTTTCATAGACCATGAGTTTGCTGTTTGGTAGTCCATGAGTTTGTTGTTTGGTAGTCCATGAGTTTGCTGTTTGGTAGACCATGAGTTTGCTGGCAGCGGCTATTATTCTTGTTCCACATATATTTCTCGTATTATTCCAAATGTGGCCATAGGTGTGCATACTGCAGGCACAAAATGCTTATCCTGAGAGAGAGAGAGAGAGAGAGAGAGAGAGAGAGTTTACCGATAACTGAGATATTTATTAGCAGATCATGGAACATCATTAGAAAATTAAACTGACACAATCTGAAAGATAAGTTACCTATAACTTTGATACACCCATTAGAGAATGAATAGCCCTCGCTGTTGGAGACATTACACTGGAAGCATGCAGAGTCTGTTGCCTTATTCGGGCTCCGAATATAAAGTTCTGTATAGATGCTGTTGAAGCTGTACCGGTCAGGGTCTGGTAGATTACCTGTAGTATATGATGCAAATGTCAGCGGGATTTAATAAAACACTTATGTAGTTTACCCAATCACTAAAACAATGGGTATCAGGATTTAGGTTTCGGGACTAAAAAGCAGGAATCGTGAAATAACTGCAGAGTAAAGCCTAAAAGCCACATTAATTAAACATGTATCTGGTCCATTACTAGCTATGCAGCTGAGTGCTTATGCGTAAAGCCGGTTACTACGATACTGATTTATAGCTCAACTATTTTTACGTTTGTGTAAAGCCGGAAACTACAATGCTGATTCGGAACGCAGCTAGCTTTACGTTAGCGTAAAGCCAGGGGTACTACATGCTGATTTATAACGCAACTAGCCGTTACGTTTGTGTAAATACGTAGTTAGTATGATGTTGATTCATAACTCAACTAGCTTTACGTTTGTGTGTGAATCCGAGTACTACTATGCCAATTTATAACTCAACTTGCTTTATGTTTGTGTAAAGCCAGGAGTACTACTATGCCGATTCATAACTCAACTGGCTTTACATTTGCGTAAAGCCGGGGTACTACAATGCTAATTCAAAACTCAACTAGATTTACGTTTGTGAAAAGCCGATTCATAACTAAACTAGCTCACGCGTGACACAGGTAATGGAGTTCTACTGGATAACGACTGACACACTATCACTGTCGGATACCTACATGAATTAATATACAACTCAAAACACAGAATATAATCATAAAATGACAATTTTTTTATGTTTTTATGTTGTGTGCATATCTTGACAAAGGCCGTTTGGCCCGAAACATCGATTATGTTCTGTGTATTGTCATTTGAATGAGTATATTCTGTGTTTTTTTTGTGTATATTAATTCATGTAGGCATCCGACAGTGATAGTGTGGCAGTCGTTATCCAGTAGAACTCCATTACCTGTCTTCTACGTATTATTTTCATTCTGTTCTACTTCTTCTTCTGCGTTTGTTCTCAAACTGCTGCAGATTAGCAGGATGTAGACCGGAGAACGGAATGCACTGTGTCATGGTTTACAACATTGCCGTGATATCTGCGCCTTTCGGCCTGACACATCCGACTTCAGCATGGCTTTGAGTCACTGACCCTATATGGGATGGGACGGCCAACTCCATCCCATAACCTTTTTAGTTGCCTTTTACGACATGCATGGAAGGTAAACAGTGCTGCTATTCTTTGCTCCCACTTTCGGGCCTCGGCTAAACACGGGCGCGTATGTTCTCTAGAAGTACTACCTTTTATAAAGTAAACTAGCTGTTCGTTTGTGCAAAGATGATTCATATCTTAACTAGCTGTACGTTTGCTACGATATCTTCTTCTTCAGCGGTGGCCCTCAAATAATCATCACGAATGCCGTTTGATTTCTACCAGAGAGCGAGAAGTACGTGCACTACCGTTCAACGGGTCATGTATGACTACTACGTCCGATTTCGGCATGCTTTTAATTAAGGTGAACTTCCCTAGCCTATGACAGCCTTCATATCTGTCGCCAGGCAAAAACGAGTGAGCATCTGCTCCACGCCGTGACGGTTAATCAGCCACTTTGCTTAAGAAGTTTACATGTCAAAACGTCTCACTAGGTGACAGTTTCTGAGTTGATGGTGAGCAGAGATTTAGACTTGGTGTTGAGGATCTCAAACATATAAAAATGTCTTTGTGGTTCCGGAACCCAAACTACTGAACACATAAGTCATGACTGCCCAACATACAAAGAGCAGAGGCTACGGATCTGGCTAGAGGATACCCATTTGAGACACAAGCTTTGGACCATCCGCTCTGATCTGGACAAAAAAATTGGACTTGCCTCTGACAACACGCCTAATAGTATAACATGACCCGAGATGCTGAACGCAGAAGAAGAAGACATGGGTCGACTTCGTCTATCTCGTACCAGGTGTTCCGCTGTTAGTGAACGTGTCTCTTGTAATTAAACGTCATTGAATCATGTGGTACTGTATCTTATCTGGACTGTGAGCCTCTTCCAGGAAAGGTAATTGCTCCAACAGTACAGTTAAACTCGGATTTTTTGCCCTCTTAGCCGTGAGATTTTGTTTAATGACATCTTATACACCAAGTCTGAGCTTCTACCCACATTTTTTTCATACCCGGACAGTATGCTATCGTACCTCACCACACAAATTTGATGTCGGAAGACAAGATGACAACGTGTTCTCGAGCGTCAACATTGTTTTAATTACGGTTATGAAATTATCACTTATTTTTGACCATGGCGATGCCCCCTAGCTCTTTGCTGCCTTCGCGTACACTCAACAGACGAAACTAACGAGGAAACTTACTCCCCCGTTCTTGCCTTAGTAAGATTTCGGACATAATCAGGCATTCCAGATAAACCTTTATATTTCCGCAAAGAGATTCTTTTAGAAACTTGGATATCCACTAACCCTGGGTTCGCACTAGAGCAATGCAGAACGATATGCACATCGTTTACTACGAGATATAGATTAGTAAACTACAATACAATTACATGTTCGGCTGCACAATTTTCTACATTTGAACATAAATTACAATCAAATATCCGCATTCCGTTACGCTACAATAGATTATAATCCAGTACATGTAATACAGTACTTGCATTTGTTGTCAGCAGATAATGTATAGGCAATATTTACGTTTAGTAGTTTGTCATTGGTCCAGTTGCCAATATGCCTGACTTTGATAGAAACTGACACATTGGCAGTGCGAGAAGCGATCACGGCAACTCGGGGCCCAATATAAAACATTAAAACTAAATTCAGTTCAGTAAAGTGCAATAGAAGTCAAATACAACGGCATACATTTGATCAGTGGTTCTTAACTTTGTGTTGGCAATGTTCTCAAATGGTGGTCTACGAGTACTAAATTAATTGTTATGAACGTGCACAATATGTAGCAAAACTTAATCGAATAGGAGAACTTGAAACAGGGCAATACAGTTTCTCTAATCACTGGAAACGCTCATAATAACACACAGAAATCGACGTTTCGGCCAAATGGCTTTATCAAGAATTAATTTACAGCAACAACAAAAAATTGTGTGAGAACGGCACTTTGGACGTTCCAGTGGTATATCTATATTTAACTGCCTTGTGAACGTCGATAGTGTCTTTCTTACTCGTTTTTTGTGTGCAACGCATTTATTCTTGATAGAGGCCTTTTTCGAACGTCGATTTGTGTGTGTTATGTGTTTGCAATGATTAGCAAAGCTTCACTACTTTGTTCCAAGTTTCGCCAGAAAAATATATAAAATAGAAATAGCAAATAACGATAAATATTACACAAGTTTGGACCAGTGGTTCTCAGTGTGGGTGATAACTCTTTCAGGAGCAACATCATTTTGCTGGGCTGAGACAACAAATAGAAAATGTAGAATTTGGACGCTGTGTACATGACTAAGCGACACCCCATGAAGATGTGTGATCAATGTGTGTCACAAAAATACATTTTACGTAAAAGTGATCCACGGGTGAAAATGTATCAAGAATCACTGAGATAAATAACGTTCACACAGTTAAGTTAATTAATTACTGAACATTTTCATATACAAAATATATTGGGAGTGATCGGAAGAAAAATAGACATTTACACAAAGTGTTCAGAGCATAATAAATATTTATAGTGGTTCTTCGGTAACAGGTTAAGAATCACCCCTATAGAACTGGAATAAAATAACCACAAACTAGAACCGGTAATCAACGTGAAATAAATATAATAAATACCTTCATTCATAAGAACCCCGTTTCTGTACCAGACTGGAATGTCCAAGTTCTCACCAACGAGAGCTTTAGTCTTGCACTCCAAGACGATATCATTTCGTGTAGGCTTGACCATATTATAAAGGTTAGAAATTTTCATAGGCGGAGCTGAGGATGGAATCATAGAATTCTAGAGTACATGACGTGTAAGGTAGTCTGTTACTGTGTGGGATTTTAAAAGGGAAGCTTTTTTTACATACATGTAACGTTTATTGGTATTAACTTTGTTTCAGTCATTCCGCGATTGTTGGAGTGCACAGGGTTTCACGTAACTATTGTGTGAATCGCCCAGTTTAGCTTATAGCCACAATCTTACAAGTACATCCTCGTAGTTCGCCCTGGAAAAATATATACCATTGTTCGTGTGGTGGTTCCCACTGATACATTTAGAATTCGTATCCATGACTGTGGAGGGCGTTACCAGCCTGACAGAATCAATTCAACTAGATGATAATATACTAGACAACGTTTCAAATTTCGTATATTTGGGAAGAAGGTAACAGCAGACGGGGATACCAACTCAGAAATGAAGATTCGAATCGCTCTCGCCTCCAACGCCTTTAACAAACTCTCAAACAACTGGAGATCGAAGATCGCAAGTAAACACATTAAATTGCGACTATTCAATGCAAGTCTGATTCCATCAGTGACATATGGATGTGAAAGTTGGAAATCTACTGCAATAATGGATAATAAGTTAGTTGCCTTCGAGAATAGATGCCTCAGAGAAAAATCACAAATACTAATTGGAAAGACTTCAAATCAAACGACATACTAAGAGAGGAGACAAAACAAGAATACGTGACGAAGATCATCAGAAAACGCCGCTGGACATACATCGGCCACTACTTGGAATGAAGGAAGACAGAATCCCACGACAGGCCTTCATGTGGACTCCAGACAGGTAAAGAAAGAAAACAGGGAAGACCAAAAACAACGCTCAGAAGAACATTTATGAATGAATTAAAATCAACAGGCATAAATGCACAAGACCTGCAATCCCTAGCAACTGACCGACAGGCATGGAGAACTATGATATCCGCCCTATGTGCCAAACTTTGCAGAAGAGGAACTGACTGACTGTGGAGGCTATAGCTGGAATGATGATTAGTTGCAATGAGACGTATGTAATATCCCAGGTACCTCTCAGCTGACACAGCCAGCGGCACTATCACCACACAGTGACGCAAGGAATTATGGCTCTGACACGTGAAATGAAAATGCATTGGAAAGACGGTCAATGTAGATAGCCCGATATAGGTGGATACCGATACAGTCAGTATAGCAGCGCCCAGTGCACACATTGAATGTCTCTGAGGAAGCAATTGGCGCTGGATGGCAATCTTGTGTAAGGTAAAAAACTATAAGAAAACGACGTCTCAATTGTTCAGCACGAGACTGGTTGACCAACTGTTGCTCATGGTCGACAACACAGTAGTCAAAACACAGTGTCTGATGCTAACGTCTCACCATAATTGATCCCATGCAATATGAGATCCATGCTTCAGGGATTAGCTACTCCACTTGATCATATATTCCTGGGTACGGAAAAAAACGCAGTGAATACAGCTACCCATTGCTCTAGAGAATAGAGTCGAACAAATGTTTGGGGAGCATATATTTTTGAAACTTCCCCACCCAAGCAGTGTTGAGACTCATTGTCTGTGAGGACGAAGCAACCTCACTCTAACTCGACTGTCGCCGTTGCCCAACAATGCTCGTATAGAGCAAATTTCGTTCAGTCCCCAATAACATTATGGGCAATGGTGTGGTATTTTTACACGAGATTAGATCGCCGGCTGTCAAGGTGCTAGAAACCGAGAGGTGTAATCCACCCAATTCTGTGAGTGATAATAATACATACGCAAAACATAAGATCGTTCAGTTTTATAATTAACGTAAATACTATCAGACTGTTTAATACGGGTATGAAAAAAATCCAGATAACAATATAGAAGATTGTAACGATAGCTATTTTCAATCTCAATTATTATTGATTAAAGCAATAGCTAGGAGTCGAAACTCAGACCTTGCTTGGGGTGATGAATATAAATGTCATCACTGGCAGACGAGGCGAGTACATGGGAAATCTTTCTTTTTCTTTTATTCGGTATATACACCTTTATCCCAAGCAGTGATAGGGGTATAAGATTTTTCTAGTAACGGGTTTGTTGTGTGCTTCATATGTTTGTTTTCGTTGCTTATTTTACTCGTATCTACTATCCATCTCTTGCATGATCTGTCCCTGGTTTTGTATCCATCGAGTCTGCATTGCAATTTCGTTTGAGGGGCACTATCTGATGGTAGTATGGAAGCACATGAGGACCACTTAATCTGTTGTCTTCTGATGTAATCCAGGATTGGCATTGCCTTTGTTAGTCTCCTGATGTTTTCATTCCTGAGTTTGTTTCTTATTGTTACTCCGATAATTCTACGTAGACAAGTCATTTCTGTTGTAACAAGTTTTCTTTTGTCTTTTGTTGTTAGAATCCACGTTTGTCATTGGTAGAATAGTGATTTTTAATTACATCTACCGGGTATGTTATATTTCTTTGGTGTTTTTCTCATTTCATAAAATGATGTTTCCATGATAAGCGTGGAAAATGCTCAGATCAAACCCCAAACTCAGGAGGAATTTGGCGACGCTGCAGACGAAAAGACCTGTCTATGAAGAAGAAACAACCGAATTCTAATTCGACTGTACTCATTCCCAACACGGTACACACAGAATAAATTAGATCTAGGAACTTAAGATAAAATTAGTAATGAAATCATCTTTATACACGGGGAATGATCTCGCCTGATGTGAAGCGCCTAGTACGAAGAAAGATGCATATTTGGCAACCTACGCACAATACCAGCTAGTCGATTATTGCAAAACATATCAGAAAATAAGACGTCTTCAACAGACATTGCATTAAGCCGAAAGCTAAAGTCTCTTTGATATGAAAGAAAGCTCTGAAAACCACTCTACAGCACATAGGACATAAGAGCAAATCGCTCGCAATTCCTGAGAATCGTTACAAACAAGAAGACGATTGCGATGGTTGAATGTGTATTGACTGTTGGATATGTCTATCCATTCATTTAATTTTTCTTTAGTGCAGAAGTTAGCGCTGAGGTCAGATCTCTCCAATTCTGTCTGTTCAAAGCTATTCTGTGCAGTTCTTGAATAGTATGAATATTGTTTGTTTTAATTTCTCTAAGTATTGTTCTTCTCAGTGTTTCCTTCGGTCTACCCCTGTCTCTTCTGTCTGTTGCTATCCCTGCAAGAGATATGTCTATACAAATATTAATTAAATGTAAAAATGTAAGTATCCACTGTTTATATTTTCACAGCATCAATATTTTTGTTTATATTAGGGATCTACATCGATTATTTGAAATGCATAATCCACGTTGTGGGAACTGTTAGCCAAATCATTATACAAGAAATTGTACGACTGCATTCGTATTTCCAAAAGACTTGAACCTGGTGCAGTAAAGTAACTATACGGCCTTTTTTTTAGTGTATTGCTAAATGAATTGCACTATATATATATATATATATCCTGCTCTGTGTGTTTATGCGCTATACTATGACTATGCGTTCATAGACTCATTGCAGTAGCATTGTCTCCTGTCTATCTGTTCATGCATCCATTGTCATACTCAGATGACCCTGATAGATTATGTCATTATTGATCTAGATAGGTACATCATATCGAATAAGGAGAGCAGATGTGACTAGTAAAATCAATCCTAGCTGTAACGATTCTTTTACTTCATCCACATTGAGTCTCATGACCACGTGTTACCTAATGTGATATGATGTATCTTCTCGAGAATGTAGTATGTGTTATATTTGCTAATTTATAATTATAATAATATAATAATATATTTATAATTATATTGGCTAAAATAATTTATAGGATAAATATTTCTCACTAACTGATAGATAGAGACAAGCAAACACTGGTCAAAGTATAGCTTAACAAAAGATACTATCATAGGATATTATATAGGTAAGTAAATACTATTCAATATATAGCGTAACATAAGATACTGCTGGATATGATAGATAGAAGCAAGCAAAAACTAGTCAAAGTATAGCTTAACTCAAGATACTATCACTGGCTATGATATATAGAAGCAAGCAAAAACTAGTCAAAGTATAGCTTAACTCAAGATACTATCACTGGCTATGATAGATAGAAGCAAGCAAAAACTAGTCAAAGTATAGCTTAACTCAAGATAATATCACTGGCTATGATAGATAGAAGCAAGCAAAAACTAGTCAAAGTATAGCTTAACTCAAGATACTATCACTGGATATGACAAGCGCAACAAAAATAAACTCATAGAAGAATTAGTACCCGTAGGTTGTTGAGATCGGAAAGGGGAGCAAAGAAAAGTGTCACTGTTATCTACCATGCATGTTGTGAGAGGCGACTAAGGTAGTTTTAGTGTTTGGGGTTGGGTATCAAATCCCACAGAATGTCAAAATGGCCCAATGACCATTCTGAAGACGAATATGAGGCTGAGAGGCGTAGATATCGCAGCTTTGTTGTAAAACATGCCACAGCGCATTCCGTCTTCAGACTACATCCTTCCAATCTTCTGGAGAACGAACGCAGAAGAAGAACAGGAAATAAAGAAGAAAGTTGCTATTGTAACGGAATAAACAAATGATGGTTCAAGAAATGATCTACTACAATAGAACATAGCTATAGAAATGATCTACTACAATAGAACATAGCTATAGAAATGATCTACTACAATAGAACATAGCTATAGAAATGATCTACTACAATAGAACATAGATATAGAAATGAACTACTACAATAGAACATAGCTATAGAAATAATATACACAAATATGAAACAATACCATGATGATTGTTTACGCCTATTGAGGGCATGTGCTTCGTAGTACCTATACATATGTTCATTCTTATTACTGTATTATTAAGTCCTATTTTGGAACCTGTGTCCACCAATTTATTTATTACCCATTGCTATGTTAATCAGTTTATGTTTATTATTATTAATTTAAATATAAATTTATTTAGGTTAGGGTTAGTTATGTAAAACATAACTAACTCTAACTCCTAATACTAAAAAATGAATATTTAAATTGATTAATAATTAATTATTGTTATAATATTTAGAGTAATTAATCATAAAATAAGCAAAGTTCGCAATAACCTTAATAACGTTTTTGAAGAACAAGAACCTATTAAATTGTATAAGGATATTTTTTTATTAACAAAAACAAAACAAAAATTAAAAAAAATTGGTAGCGCATTCTATTTCTCAGCCGTAGTATTTTTCAGGAACCCAGTATTTTTGGATGTAGTTATTTTCTAGGCAAAATAAATACATTAAGTAGTTTGTCATTGCTTTCTGAACAGTCCAGATGCAAAATTGCCTGTAGTGGGGATCGAAATCAGTTCCTTGGCCGTTACAGACGCCCTGTGTACCCAGGGCCGGATTTAAACTTGATAGGGCCTTAAGATATTTGAGATATAGGTCCCTAAGCTATTTGAGATATAGGTCCCTAAGCTATTTGAGATATAGGTCCCTAAGCTATTTGAGATATAGGTCCCTAAGCTATTTGAGATATAGGTCCCTAAGCTATTTGAGATATAGGTCCCTAAGCTATTTGAGATATAGGTCCCTAAGCTATTTGAGATATAGGTCCCTAAGCTATTCAGATATAGGTCCCTAAGCTATTTGAAATATGGGGCAGTTTAACGATTAAGAATATATAGATAGTAAAATTAAAAAAATTTTGGGGCCGCCAAAATTGTGGGGGATTTAAGCTATAGCTTGTTTAGTTTATTGGTAAATCCGGTACTGTCTGTACCACTCCACCACAGAGTGGGATAGTACATGACAAGTTCTGGATTCTTGATTAGAAACTGGCCTCCCGGCACGTGGGGCATTCCCATAAGTGCTCCGCCCTCTGTTCCAGCAGCCATTCGACTCAATGGTGTTTCGAGTCTAATGTTGCCGAAATATACGTCGACATCAGGGTACAACTCTGGCCCTTGCGACAGGTTACTTTGTTGTTCTGCCCACCCACGCCATGCCTGTAACTAGTTCAAGCACAACGTCGGCCTGTCGGAAAAACATGGTAACTGTTATCGAAGGTTATGACTACGGGATTGTATAGATGACGTGCCATGAAGCTTCTATAAGAAGTTAACCTCAATATAAAGGCATGTCATCTACTAAGGTTTTCTGTTGCATGGTTGGTTTGTCTAGTGAGCCATTGGTAAGACCCATAGACGCAACCACATGAGCAGTACATGACAAATATTGTTACATACTTACAGGTAACATTCACGCTGATGAAGTCAAGCACATCAGCAGAGTGACCGTTACTTCCTGCGCATGAAAACTTCCCTTCATCATCTTGTGTTAAAGAAAGTATAATCAACTTCCTGCCGAAGTGAGCTGCAGGAATTATATACTGTCTATCGTTTTCTATTTTTTGGTTAAAATTGTTGAACCACGTGATATCTGGCTCTGGTCTGAATGAAAGGGAAGATGAAAAGGAGACAAATTACATAAAGATACAATCGTATAAGATAGTTACTAACTTGAAGCTTATCAAATTACCATATACTTTCATCGATAAAGGACCAAAGTGGCTTGGCTTCACGGTCGTAGAATGAGAATCGACAATTTTATAAGGCCTGCTAACTAGTTAGGGATCATCCTTCTGAAGTGACGCTCGAATATTTCCTTAATTTTCAGAGGTCACTCTGTGCATGGATTTGTCGATAGTCAACGAAAATCAAGGGAAATTAAAATGCCTTACATTAGAAGAATGATTTACTATGAGCTAACATATCTTATTCCTGTCAATGGTCACGTTCACAATTACGGCTTTGTAAAAGCGCTATTGTCTATTGTCTATCCTACGCATGTGGGTGTGTCTGTGGGTCTCACTAATGGCCCACTATACAAACCACCCATGCAACAGAAAACCTTAGTAGATGACATGCCGTTATATTGAGGTTATGTTCTTAGAGAAACTTCATGGCACGTCATCTATACAATTATGATTTTATTTTGTTGTTGAAATGTGTTTCATGTTTACTTGAATATATATGTATGTACCCTTTGTGGTTGGGAGGGAGCCAGAGAAGCACTGTTTTTTTCTATGGCTTAGACCCATCATAGAGGCACAGTGACTCAGGACGTGACATTCCTTTTGACGTGATCATTTGATTGCATGTCTGGAGCAATAGAGAAGTTCGACATAACCAGTAGTCAATTGGTGGCGGGGAATGAGCACAGTGAACCCTATCTTGGCTACAGTGGCTGGGAGCAGTGCATAGGTTGAAGTCTACCTTCCTGAAGGTGTGATAGTTATTCTTTGGCTCTGTCCCAGGGTGGACCGAAAATCCACAGACTTCCCAGCAATATAATACATTTAATGGCATTAGGTAAAAGGGCATGAGCCCATGGACTACTGGATCAGCAACTAACCAACCATTGTCTATCCTCAAATGGAAGTTAGTTGATAGCATTCACACTTGGCTTTAAACGTAGGGGTGGGAGCTGTAAGTTTCTATTCAATGCCAGATGTGACGCCTGAATTCATACTGAATCCGTGCTTGGTGGATGGTGGTCATGATGTTACCGATCAATCTCTTTCTCGGTCTTCCCTTGGCTCTGTATCCAGATATTCGTTTATTATCAACGTCTTATCGTATCATATATTAGTGGTATTGACTTCAGTCCATTCTTACAAGGTGACCAAACTACCGTATCTGCTGATGTTCTATATATTCGATACACGGCATTATTCCTACTCTTTTTCGGATATCCTCGTTTTTTATTCTGTCTAGTTTTGTGACCATAGTTGATTTTCTTAAACAGTTCTTGGTACATGGTAGATAAATCAGTTAATTAATTTGATAACGCTCTCCTAATAACGGTGGATGGTGTTGGCCTATAAGGCCTGTTCGCAGTTTTGTGGACCTACTTTTGTGGTGTTTAAATGTAATGTGTAAATACATAAGATGGGAGAGGGCTGGAAAAGCAGGCTGAAGCTTGATATTTTATTCCAAATACAACTTAACTACATCATTATTCCTACTATTTAATTACATCATTATTTTTACTATTGAATTATATCACTATTCTTACTATTGAATTACATCATTATTCTAAAAATTCGACTACATTCCATCATCCATCATGTAATTGCTGCACCATTTGATAAATATATGTGGGCATTCATATTTTTGCATAATCTTTCGAGAATACGATATGCAAGCTTTTATTTAAAAAAAATTGTGGCATGGAGGGTATGGAGAGAGAAATAAGAGATTCATCTTGAGAGAAATAAATGTTTACCAATTTTGTTAGGAGGGTATCGCCCAGGAAAGAAGACATGGCAGAATGCAGTCATTTGCGCAGGATGTTTTTGAGGGGTTCGATTCGCGCATGGAGACATGTGCGGTCGCAATAGATCTTGAGGATGCTTACAATAGGGTGTCCTTGGATATCTTGATGGACCAGCTATTAAATCTTGCAGTAAATACTTTTGTCAAGCGATGAGTTGGTCCGGCCCTAATGCATGCACATGATAGTGGATCTTAAGTGTGGTAACTGGGCATCGGCACCAAGGTTATTGACACCGGTATGCCCCAGGGATTGCCTCTATCTCCTGTGCTTTTCAATGTATACACAGTACAGATCACTAGCAATCAAATCACATGTGCTGGCAGAACGATGTCTTACGCCGATGACATCCTGGTGTATAGGCAGGACAGAAATCGAGAAGAATGCAAGTGGACCTACAAAAGGAGCTGGACAGACTGATAAATTTGTGTAGAGACACAGAAGCAGTGGTAAATCCTTCTAAGGCAGTCGTGACGTGGTTTTCCTTTAACAATCATATGGTAAAGACATCCATGCCACATGTTTCGTTGTCTGGGAAAAGTTTAGAAAGAGCCAGTACGATGAGATATCTGGGTGTATTTTTTTATACAGTAGTCTGATTTTCAGGGAACCTGTTGACCACGTTATAATAAGGGCAGGCAAAAGCTATTCAGCAAAGGCTTATGTGTAGGCAGAAGTTGTTATTTTTATTGTACCACGGTTTGGTGGTGGTTGTGGTGGAAAATGCACTGGCAATTATGACTCTTAGCCAAACTCAGATCGAAATAATACTTGGATGCACTAGAGACACATCGACAGGATCTATGCGATACCTACTTGACTGTTCAACAGCAGAGTACATGTTACAGTATTGCCGTGCACTGGCGTTCCTTCAAGGTCTTTCTCAAGAATATATAAAATAAACAGTGCAAACAATGAAAACAGTACCACCATAGAGGCACTAGATACACTATTAACATGTAATCAATACAAAGTTCAAGGTGACAATGATGTATGTGGAAAGATGTAGTCGAGGAAGCGGATTTTGTTGAAAATTGGATTAGATTAATATAATAGTGTATCTAGCATCTCTGTAGTGATAGTTCGTCTTGTTCAAGTGAAACTCTCATATACCTGTGTTCTAAGTAAGTACTATTGTTGATACGTTTCACTCAGTATTAAATTATATAGGCTGTTGTACATTTTAAATACATTAGTATTTTTACTTTTTAAATACATCAGTATGTTTACTTTTAAATACATCAGAATGTTAACTTTCTAATGTATTATTATGTTTACTTTTAAATACATCAGAATGTTAACTTTCTAATGTATTATTATGTTTACTTTTAAATACATCAGAATGTTAACTTTCTAATGTATTATTATGTTTACTTTTAAATACATCAGAATGTTAACTTTCTAATGTATTATTATGTTTACTTTTAAATACATCAGAATGTTAACTTTCTAATGTATTATTATGTTTACTTTTAAATACATCAGTACTTACCGTCCAGAAAAGAAACATTCTAGAATGAGATGATTTCCGATAATTGCTTTAACATTTTTACTTTTGTATGCAAGTTTGACTGGCATGTATGTATCTATGTGAACAGACAGAAAAATGACGTGCTAATTAATTCACTACATAAAGTATTGTAAAGAATGTTTCCAATGTCAACAAGAAAACATGTTATCCAAAGTATCTTCATTCCAACCCTGTGCTACCAATGTCAAACATGGTCCTTAACAACAAAACATAAGAGACAACTGATTGCAACAGAGATGAGATGTCTGAGAACAGCCACAGGAGTGAGCAGAATACACAATTAGAAACGATGTCATAAGAGAAAGAGTGGGTGTCATATCAATTCTACAATACATACAAAACCAACAGATACAATGGTTTGGTCATCTGGGAAGAATGATGTGTGATTCATTAGTTTATAAAGCATATATGAAGAGAGGAGAAACAGAAAGAAGAGCCAAGGGTAGACCTAGAGCACGACATCAAAGAGACATTACACGAACACCAAATAACATTATCTGGAGCTGCCAGAAAAGCGAGAACAAGAACATTGCATCTCCTTGGACACCAGTAAAGGGTAAAAGAGGAAGGAAAGAAGAAGAAGTATTGTGTTGAATTATGTTTTTAGAAATTTGGATACAAGAATTATTGCGATATAATTTACCACTGCCAATGTTACTGAAGAGCGAGTTTGGAAGTAGAAGACCTCTGCACATAATTAATCAGGACTTCATTCACTACGTTTGTGCTTATTGTCGTGGTTTTCTTTGCTCCCTATTTATATGCTTGGAGTCTCATGATAAAATTATCCAAAGTATATAAATAGTGACCACCGATAACACGACAATAATTAAAATATTAACGAATGAATTCTTATTAATTAATGTAAATTCTGTTTAGAGGTCTGCTAGTGTGTAGAAGGTCACGCTGAAGTGTATAAGATGTACACTGCAAGTACAAAATATCGACAGTGCACAAATCACGTCAACAAATATAATATAAAGGGGGGGGGTGTTTTGAAAATGTATCCCGTTAGGGACAAGAGGAAGGAAAGGGGGGGGGAGAGAACAGCGGCGAATTTAGACTTGATAAGGCCGTAAGCTTTCCGGACGTGCGGCATTGGGACAAAATATGCTACAATATATTTATATTTATGACAATTGCTCAGGAAAGTGGGGGCCCTAAGCTATAACTTGTGTAGCTTATACGTAAATCCTGCACTGGGTGGGAGGAGGGGAATAGAGATGGGGGAGGGGTAAGAAAAGTTATGTTAAAAAAAATGTGTTTTATACAATTCATTTGTTATAAAAGATATACAAAATTACCAATAAAATTAATGCAAACTTTCATTGTACGAGTATTGTTATTTTGCCTGGACAGGACCGTGCGGTAGATTTTCTCCATATGATGACCATAGAAAGCCTCCCTGCACTTCTTTACAGGAAAATATGCAGTAATGAAAAATGCAGACTTTGAAATGCCATTCTCTCCACCCCTCCCCCCCCTCTTAATTGGTTTTTATTCGAAATGCCGTCCACGAAAAATGTATTGTGATTGGTGCCGCCACATGTGCCGTCCTCTCTGCATCATAGTACGTCACGACCCTGTACCTGCACACGTGACGGTATGTGAGCAATGTCATATTTATATGTGATTTTATTTCAGTTTTCTGGACATTTTCTTGACACTTTCTTGACACTTTCTTGACACTTTCTTCGCACTGTCTTCACACTTTCTTCGTACTTTCTTGACACTTTCTTGACCCTTTCTTGACACTTTCGTCGCACTTTCTTCGTACTTTCTTTACACTTTCTTGACACTTTCTTCGCACTTTCTTGTCACTTTCTTGTCACACTCTTGAAACGTTCTTGACACTGTCTTGACACTTTCTTCACACTTTCTTGACACTTTCTTGTCACTTTCTTGTCACACTCTTGAAACTTTCTTGACACTTTCTTGACACTTTCTTCACACTTTCTTGACACTTTCTTGACACTTTCTTCACTCTTTATTCGCAGTTTCTTCGTACTTTCTTGAAACTTTCTTAACACTTTCTTGACACTTTCTTAACACTTTCTTCACACTTTCTTGACACTTTCTTAACACTTTCTTAACACTTTCTTGACACTTTCTTGACACTTTCTTAACACTTTCTTCACACTTTCTTCACACTTTCTTCGCACTTTCTTCACACTTTCTTGACACTTTCTTAACACTTTCTTAACACTTTCTTCACACTTTCTTAACACTTTCTTAACACTTTCTTAACACTTTCTTAACACTTTCTTAACACTTTCTTAACACTTTCTTAACACTTTCTTGACACTTTCTTGACACTTTCTTAACACTTTCTTGACACTTTCTTAACACTTTCTTAACACTTTCTTGACACTTTCTTGACACTTTCTTGACACTTTCTTGACACTTTCTTAACACTTTCTTAACACTTTCTTCACACTTTCTTAACACTTTCTTAACACTTTCTTAACACTTTCTTAACACTTTCTTAACACTTTCTTAACACTTTCTTAACACTTTCTTGACACTTTCTTGACACTTTCTTAACACTTTCTTGACACTTTCTTAACACTTTCTTGACACTTTCTTGACACTTTCTTCGCACTTTCTTCACACTTTCTTCGTACTTTATTTGCACTTTCATGACAGGATTATTCTGTTTGATTTAATCATATAAATTATAACTTGCAAGTAAAATACAGAAATATTAGTCAATAAAGTGTTTGCACTTTACCATGTTATTGTTTGTTGGTTTTATACTCTAGGTAATGTCTTTCTTTACCATGTCATAGTTTGTTGGTTTTATACTCTAGGTAATGTCTTTCTTTACCATGTTATAGTTTGTTGGTTTTATACTCTAGATAATGTCTTTCTTTACCATGTTATTGTTTGTTGGATTTATATGATAGGTAATGTCTTTCTTTACCATGTTATTGTTTGTTGGATTTATACTCTAGGTAATGTCTTTCTTTACCATGTTATTATTTGTTGGTTTTATACTCTAGGTAATGTCTTTCTTTACCATGTTATTGTTTGTTGGATTTATACTCTAGGTAATGTCTTTCTTTACCATGTTATTATTTGTTGGTTTTATATAATAGATAATGTCTTTATTTAGAAATTAAAATAAACCATATAATTCACTCAAACTGCACATTTCTTTAGGTGGATATGGGGGAAGAAGGTAAACATTATGACACATATTTAGCAGTAGGGGGAGTTACCTGAATTCTTGGCAGTTGTTGCCAGTGGAGGGTGATGAGGGTAAGAAAGCAAAACTTCGTTGTAGTTTACAGATATCCGCGGTCGAAAAGCAATATATCTATTTATGTTCCTTCGGCAGCAAGCACTATGCATAGAGCAGAAACAAGAACACTCCAATTCGATCGATGTGATGCTACTGTGTGTAATTCGTGTATGTTGTTGAGATCCATAGTCATAAGCTCTTTGATGGTTATTCTGCGAAATGTCTCTTGATCTTCCTACTTTTTTTGCTATCTAGTACCCATTTTAATGCTTATAGTGGCCGTCTTTTTTAATTCATTCTAACTACATGTCCGAAATTAGCCCATCCTTTTCTTCTTATTCTTGCACAAACATATTGCTGTTTGGTGTCTTCTCTTATTTGCTTGTTTGACTTTAATTCTTCCAACTAATATTTAATAATTTTATTAGACATTTATTTTCAAATGAATTCAATTTCTTGCCAAGTGAATTCAATTTATTTTCAAATGAATTCTATTGAAAAGCAATGTCTTACACATATTATACCTTAATATTTTATTGATTATTTAACAATGATTATTATTGTTATTATGAGTTATGCTATTATTTGTTATTACTATTATTAATTTTATAACTGTTATTCTTATTATTATTACTGTTACTGATATTATATTTCTATTTTCATTAGTGTTATTATTTTATAAATTGTCATTCCAGGTGGTGTAAAAGAAAATATCTCTCCACAACTACCCGTATCTTATGTTGTTTATAAGATCTGGAAACTTACTGCTATGATATTGTAACAACCTACCCATCAATTGATAACTTACTTCCATGACATCTTGAAAACTTACCCAGAAATTGATAACTTACTTCCTGACATCTTGAAAACTTACCCAGAAATTGATAACTTACTTCCATAACATCTTGACAACTTACTCAGAAATTGATAACTTTCGTCCATGACATCTTGATATTCGAATCAGTAACCCTCTATGTGTATCCATCTTTTTCTTATTCCCTTTATCTTTCCAGTTATTACTTCTTCTGCGTTTGTGCTCAAACGCGTGCAGATGTTCATAACGTATGAGAAATGCGTAAGCAGAAAAGTGTTGTGTCATGGTGTACACGTGGCTGCGATATCAGTGCCGTCTTATGTCCAAGCTCAGACAACCGTCCAAATAAGACAAGACACGCACACGAAGACCTACACACAATGCACACCTGCGCGAGCAGCACGGAATGCAACACCTTCGTTGAAGGAATGAGCCAGAGCGACACTGAGACGCAAAAATCCCACAAGAATTAGTCACTTCCCATCCATGAAATTATTTGGAAAGTTAAATAATATAATAAAAGCCAACCTGGAATAAATTCCATTTGCTGCCTTATGATTTACTCTATTCATAATCAAAGATCATGTCTATGTATGTGCACTGTTTGTACAACATAACATTTCTCTCTTAGAAAGTTTTATGAATAAAGTTTGGGCAAAATTGTCATGGAACCTAGTCCCTCCATAACGTAGTCTTCCTGACGAATCTCCTGAAATTACCGCGGTGTCTGGCAGGTTCCATTACTTCCTCTAGCGACAGGTGCATGAATTCCTGAATCTCTTGTCCAACGATGTCTTGTTCGGCCACTGCCTCTACTGTCTTCTATCGCCCCATCCAACAACACTCTTTCCATGCCATCGTGTCTCTTCATATGGCCACAACACTCTTCATAACAACACTCGTGTCTCTTCATATGGCCACAACACTCTTCATAACAACACTCGTGTCTCTTCATATGGCCACAACACTCTTCATAACAACACTCGTGTCTCTTCATATGGCCACTACACTCTTCATAACAACACTCGTGTCTCTTCATATGGCCAATAAAACAGAAGCTCATCTTGAAACAATATAACATTAAATAAGTTAAAAACAAGATAATAAACAATATTTTGATGATGTTCGAGACGTGTGTCAATGGCGCAGCACGATTGCTATATGCAAGTGTTTATACACAACAACAACACATTAGTATTCTTGGTGCCTACCTGTGTTTGAGAGGCCTGGTTTAACTGAGAGAATATACGTGTCGTAGTATGGTGTCTCGATGCCTGACACGAGTTCTATAGGTGACATACAACAGATATAAGAATCAGAATCACGTTGCTGCACATAAGCAAACCGCATTGTTCCTGTAGAGATTCACAAACGGCTGTAGAATATCATCAAAAATTATACATCTATTGGCTGGGGTTTATAGTCACGGCTGTAAAATATCACCAAACATTATCTATTGGCTGGGGTTTACAGTCACGGCTGTAGAATATCATCAAACATTATACATCTATTCCTGGGGGGGGGGTAGAGCTACCGACCCCTACCAGGCGCGTCCACAGGTGGCGGATGGTGGAGGGCACTCCATATATGTCCATATATGGAGTGCTTGCTGCAATTAAGCAGCCGCGGACCAAACCGGAGTTGCTGCCTACCAGGACGGGGCGGGATATCAGTCGGTGCTGATATCCCCACTGAAAAACCCCATGTGTCCAGTGACGGGCAGCTTCAAGCGAGTATGAGCCGCTATAAGCTCAAGCTGCTGGCATGGAGTTATTAACTCGAAGTTAGGAGCGTGCTAGGGGAGGGGGGAATTATTTTTTTTTAAAATTGCTGTCTTGCAATCACCATCGGGAGATGGAAAGGCTAGGAGAGACAACCCAGACAGAAAAATCACAACCCAGCCTGCTGAAGACGGAGTGTGTTAGCCAGCGATGGCGCAGATACTGGGATAAATTAGGGCACACACGCTTTTACAGAAATGTGGTCATGCGACAATTAACCCTGTCATCATGGCGTCGCTCCTATCAGCGAAAATTGGGGAGGAACGGTGTCGGGCCCCTTGCCTCGAAAGGGCCCACCCAAGCGACTGGTGCCTCTGCTAACCTGGAGGTCAGGGGAAAGCAGAGTAGTGCTACTGACCAAACCAAACCAAATGCCTCAGAGTTTCTCAGTGAAATGCGGAAGGAGTGCGAAACAAAAAGCCTGAGCTACAGGAATTCCTGAGGAAAAACCAGATTGACATAATGTGCATACAAGAGACGCACCTAAAGGACACACAGAGATTCTTTGTTCGAGGTTATGAGTCCTTCCGCCAAGATCGACTCAAAAGAGTAAAAGGAGGCATACTGACGTTAGTAAAAACATCAATACCAGCAGCAGAAGTTAAAAGATCCGGAGAAGGAAAACTGGAACATATAACAGTAAAATTGTTGCAACCTGGTGGAGAAATATCAATAACAAACTGCTACAGCCCTCCTGCCACCAAAATGGAACTTTGTAAACTAAAGATAGAGGAATCGAGTCACCTAATAGTAGGTGGTTTCAATGGCCACTCACCAAGCTGGGGCTACGAGGATATGGATCAAAGGGGTGAAGAGATTGAAGACTGGATGATGGAAAATAAACTAATTCTAATAAACCAGCCAGATGATACACCAACATTCTACTCCAGAGTCTGGAAAGAAACTAGCTCACCAGACCTTGCCATGGCAACAGATGACATAGATAGACACATTACAAGAACAGTAGAAAGTAAACTGGGAGGAAGTGACCATGTACCAGTCATCCTGCAAATCGCCAAGTCAGGAAGTACAGGACATCATAGCATGTCCCCAAGCTGGAACTTCAAAAAAGCAAATTGTACCCTTTTCAGTGAACAAACAGACCAGCTTTGCCAGAATATCACCCTCACTAACAACATAAACCATAACATCTCACAAATAAACAAAGTGATACTACAATCCGCACAGATGGCAATCCCAAGGGGCAGACGAAGAGAATACAAGTCTTATTGGAGTGAGACTCTAGAAAAATTTCATAACGAGCTGAATGATGCAAGACATACAATGGAGCAAAACCCTACAGCAGAAAACACAAAGAAACACATTGAAATCAAACACACGTTCAATGAGAAGAAAAGAACAGAGATACAAAAGAGCTGGCATGAAAAGACCAGCAGTCTAAACATGACAAAAGACACAAGTAAACTATGGAACCTTACAAGAACTATAAATGAAGAAACAAAGAATTCACAATACAAGACTGTCATCGAAGAAGAGGGAAAATTCCACACAGGGAAAATGGCAGCAAACATTTTAGCTGACTTCTACAAGGAAGAAAGCACAACAACACTCTATCATACACGTATCAAAGAAGTCAAAAAAGACATTAAAAGAAAACTGAAGAATCAAAATCAGAGACCTGCATGAAGACACCCTTCACCATCGCAGAACTAAATGGTGCCATAGGAAAACTAAAAACCAAAAAGGCCCCAGGAAAAGACGGCATAACCAACGATATGATCAGGAACCTAGGGCCAATCAGCAGAAACAAGCTCCTTATCATCTTCAACCAATCATGGAAAACTGGTAAAATTCCAGACCTGTGGCGTGAAGCTATCATCATCCCAATTTGAAAAAAAAACAAAAGGGAAAAACAAGCAAGTAAAGATACCGACCAGTCAGCCTCTTGAGTTGCATAGGGAAAACAATGGAGAGAATGGTCAACTCTAGACTGATAAAATACCTAGAAGAAAACCAAAAGCTCACCAAGACACAGTCGGCATATAGGAAAAATCGAAGCACTGAAAACCAGCTTACATACCTAGCACAGGAAATCGAAAATTCTTTCCAAAAGAAGGAAAAAGTGCTGGCTACTTTTATGGACTTAAGTAAGGCCTTCGATAAGTTCTCTTCAAGCTTCTCCAAAACAAAATTGAAGGCAGAATGTTTAGCTGGATAAAAGATTTCCTCTGCTACCGCACTGCAAGAGTAAAAGTAGATGGTAAACTAAGCAAACGTGTTACTCTCCAACAAGGAGTACCTCAAGGAGGAGTGATCTCTCCTACCCTCTTCCTAGTATTCATCAATGATATGGGAGAGAAACTGTCACATCATATTTCAAAGGCTCTTCATGCAGATGACTTTGCTGCCTGGAGTGCAGCAGAAAAACTATCCACTGCAAAAAACAGAATGCAGACAGCACTTGACACCTTAAGTGAATGGGCATCTAACTGGGGAGTCCAGATCAACCTCTCCAAAACGGTGGCAACCATCTTCTCACTTTCAAACCACCAAGAAAAAGCAAATATTAAAATAAATGGAAGTGAGCTGGCACATGTGGAGAGCGCTACATATCTAGTGGTCAAACTAGACAAGCGACTCACCTGGAAACCACACCTAATAATCACCGAGCAAAAAGCAACGAGGAGGCTATCCTTGATAAAGAAACTTGCAGGAACAAGCTGGGGAGCAAATGGAAATATTATCCGAAAAGTCTACATGGGTACAGTCAGACCTGTAGTAGAATATGGAATGACAGCCTGGGCATCAGCATCAAAAACAAATACTGATCGCCTATCTAAAGTACAAAATGCAAGACTTCGACTTATCTCGGGAGGGATGAAAACCACTCCAATCCATGCAATGGAAAAACATGGAAACGTCCGTCCACTGGATGACAGAAGAGATGAAAGAGTGCTTGTTCAAAGGGAAAAAAATTAAGCGCATGCCAAACCATCCAATGTATGCGCAAATTTCTAGATCAACCACAAGCAGGTTGAAGAGAACCAGCTTCTGTCACATCTCTAAAGATATCCATGAACAACATAAAGACATCCTCACAAACCTCCCAAATGAAATTGAAACACTAATGGACTTTGAAGAGCCAGGCAATAGTCTCCAGAATGTCTCCATAATAACGCAGGTTCCTGGAATAATTAATAAGGAATACCAAACTCCACCTCAACTAAGAGCATTGACACTGGAGATGATAGAAATAAAATACAATCCCAAGGATTGGACACATGTCTACACAGATGGATCGGCAGAAGGAGTAGTAAGGAATGTAGGAGGTGGAATTTTTATAAGACTCAAAGATGGGAAGACAATATCAAAAGCTTTTCCAACCGGGAAATACTTCTCTAATTTTAGAGCAGAAGCAGTTGCACTCCATCAAGCACTGAAAGCCTTCACTGAAACAGGACTGCCAAGACCAAAGAAGATAGCCATATTCACAGATTGCAGATCCCTACTGGAATCAATCCAGAGCAACAGAAACGAAAGCCTTCTGCACAACATCAGACATGAGCTAAGACAGATCCAAAAATCAATAGCTATTGCCCTTCAGTGGATTCCATCACACTGTGGAATCATGGGAAATGAGAAAGCGGATGCTCTGTCAAAGGCAGGAAGCGAAATGGAGCAACACAGACACCCACTGTCTTACGGAGAAGTAAAAACAATAATCCGCAACACATACACAGCAAAGTGGAAGAAAAATTTGGAAGGGGAATACTAACATGATGCAATACATCTCCTCTAGAGATATCAACAGACAACAATATTTCGCCTTAGAACAGGCCACTGCAGACTGTTGGGTCACCTTTATCGATTAAAGATCTCATACACAGATGAATGTCCATGTGGATCCAGAACCCAGACTCCAGAACACATACTTCAGGACTGCCCAATATACAAAGAGCAGAGACAGCAGACCTGGCCAGAGGATACAGACTTGAGGCAAAAGCTATGGGGCAGCCGCTAGAACCTGGAGAAGACAGTGGACTTCGTCTTGACGACAGGTCTGATGGTATAGCATGACCACATGCTGAACGCAGAAGAAGAAGATACATCTATTGGCTGGGGTTTACAGTCACGGCTGTAGAAATTCATCAAAAATTATCTATTGGCTGAGGTTTACAGTCACGGCTGTAGAATATCATCAAACATTATACATCCATTGGCTGGGGTTTACAGTCATGCTGTTTCTGCTTAGGAGCTGTCCATAAATTACGCCAGCAATTGTTTGCAAATTGTGAGCACGACCCTCCTTCTGTCAATAACTGTAAGGGATTCAAATAACCCTTAACTTAATTGTGTGCCGGTTTAATCCGGGAAGTAAAGACTGTGAAAGACATATAGCAAAGCTACTGAACTGTGAGATCCCTAATATCTCACATCCCTACGGCTTTAATAAGTGCTACAGGTTAACTTTATTTTTTTACAACACTGATTAACTAAATCATATATTTTACACACCCCCTCCCTACCAAATCCACCAAATACAGAAAAGAATGATAAAAGAGCTAAAGTATATATTTCCAATATAACCAACGTTGCTGGGATTAACTCTTTCCGGACCAATCACCACTATACTGTCTCTATAGCATCGGTCTACAGGACCTTTCGCCACTTTACTGGCTTTGATTTGATATTTGATTACTTCACAAGGCTAACTGTAACCTTGTGAAGTAATCAAATATCATCAATGTACTTATATATTCATATTCTGTATCCATTCCCCTTTCCAATGATGTATTACACATACACTATTAACCAATATTAATATGTCAAGTGATACAATAAAAACACGTATAAGGAAATTTTATAAAATTAATATGGTCCAAGCCTAAAAATAATCAATTCCTGAAAGGCTTTGCTACTACAATCAAGTGGTTTAGGTTCACGTTTACTCGGCACTTGTCCATGAAGATCTCAAATTTTGTCTGTGTGTGTGTCATGTGAAATTTTCTTTTCAGAACGTAGTCTTCCTGGTGGGACTTCTGAAATATCTCACGGTCTCTGGCAAGTTGTCCCGCTTCATCCAGCGACACACGCATGCATTCCTGAATATCTATTGTCCAACGACGTCTTAGTTGACCTCTGTCTTAACTGCTTTCTATTGCTCCCTCAAGCAACACTCTTTTCATGCCATCGTATCAACGCCATTTCCATGCCATGCCAAATGTTGGTTAAGGAAAATGTGTTCCTGTTAGAGCGAGGTACGCTCTTTTCAACCGGAACCTTTGTCCAATTTGGTTATATCAGAGCTATTAACAATGCAAAATAATTACAAGTAGCAACTTATCAAACATTATATATAAAGTTGGATGATTTGACAGTGTTAATGTGGTGGAGGACGGGGTTCAGGTAATCCTATCGCCACGACCTCCAAGGATAGATTCCCAAGAATTTCAGGGATAACAAATGCGGCAATCCTCGCCTATGACATCAACGAGGGATTTCAGGCAAAGGATGAAACAGTGGTCCCCACGATCGACCTAGAAGATGCTTACAACAGTCAGCTTTGGCCAGCTAATACATCTGCTAAGCGAACTCAGCATCGACTGGAGGATAATTCGATGGACATCAGAGATCAGAACTATATCACTGGGATTATCACATGGATCACCACTATCATCTGTACTCTTTAACGTCTACACATACAAAAGAACGAAGCTTTTAAGACGCTGGGCCCGGCAGGATACTAATATATGCTGATGACCTCTTGCTGTACAAGCACGGCAGAAACAGAAGAGACATGATTTATGACGTCCAGCGTAATCTAGAAGATTTGTCGCTCTGGTGTACTAACTACAGGGCAGTCATCAATCCCACCAAGGCAAACATTGTCTGGTTCTCACTGAACAACAATATAGTCAAAGACACATTACCAGCAGTCTCCTGCATGGGCATCAACATTGACAGGGAACAGACTATGAAATATCTAGGCATCACTTTTGCTAGAGGTCTATCGCTCGTGAAATATGTAAACAATATCATTCAGAAAGCTGGGAAGGGTGTCAGTGCAGTCAAAATCATGGCATCTTCAGAGATGCCGCAGCGAACCCTTTTTCAAATGATGCAGACAGTGTTATTATCTGTGTTGGACTATGGTTTAGGTATAATGACACTGTCGCAAACACAGCTGGATAGACTGGAGAGAGTTGAAAATGAGGCCATGAGGGCTATCATAGGATGCACAAGAGATACAACTATCGTGGCCATGAGGTTTCTCCTAGACCTACCTAGCATCAAATCAAGACATAAAATAGCGCAGGTTAAAGAATACTTCAAGGTTTCCAATGATCATCACCTGTTACACCAATCTCTAGACATCACAAAAGGAAGACATCACATCAGGAAAGGAAGGTCCTGGATGGCATACGCAGAAGATATCCTACTCAGAGTTTGTGAGCTGGAGGAAGTGGGAAGAGGCTGTGAATGGGTGACATTTGGCGGCAAAGAGAGAAAATTATTGACATTAGTGGTGGTACAGATGGGAAGAGAGTGCCGCGACTGGGCTGCCAACAGAACAGAGGAAATGATCCAAGATATCATACTGCAGCACTCGAAGCCACACGATACAATAATTTACACAGATGGCTCAGAACCACAAGAAACAAACAGGTGTGGTTGGGGTTTTGTGGCCTACTAAAATGGCAAGAAATTAGCTGAGATATCAGCTGCCTACCCCACTACAACATCGAGTATGAGAATTGAAATATAAACGGTGACAGCAGCTTTCACTTGGCTAGCGACGTAACCACCAACAGACTCAGTGATTCTATCGGAATCTTAAAGTATGCTGCGCAAGATAGAAAAGTGTATGATCAGAACTGAATGGTCACTCTTCTCAACAATGCAAAGAGCATTACATGGATTTACTGTCCTGGTCATGCTGGGGTTAGGGGAAACAAAAGAGCCGACGTGTTGGCTGGTAAAGCTATTGTGAACGGCACCGAGATAAGAAGAGACATGATTGAATTGATTAGAGCAGTCATAGATACCCTACGAGAAGACGAGGAGGAAGTCGAACGTGACAATGTACATATTTAGAGAATGGTAGAAATGGGAGTCACTAGCGGTGATGGGAGAAAGTGCTTCCTCTACGAAAAGATCAGAAAAGCGCGTAATCAGCAACTGACTGGAGCACTGAGCTTATACACTTTTAGATGTCTGACGGAACGGCAAGCAGAGCATATATTGGAATGCCCCCAGTGCTGTGACGCTTGTTCCTAATATAGAATCTTTGTATAATGACCTCATTTCTCTCTCTCTCTCTCTCTCTCTCTCTCTCTCTCTCTCTTAGCAATATTCCTAGAATTCTTCCTGCCATTTCTATTGTCATAAGTTTATATAGAGAAATAAAAAGAGAAAGGTTATTCAGTTTTTTTCAGCTGCATGACAGTACACCACTCATTTATCTATAATATATAATTGTTTATTGACTCTCACCTTCAGAATCTATGCCACGTATTTTAGTTTCTAAAATCATATCAGAATTACTGCCAACTGAAATGCTGTACTTCCACTGTGTGTTCCATTTCGGTACTGTTACAGGAGCGTGCTTGCATGTAAAACTAGCAGGGTTTCCCTCAGGTACTTCAAGTGTGTATTTAATTTTCTGCCCTGACCCTGCAGATATACAATAAGTAATACATATATGAACCCTCACTGTAATACACTGTTATTTTTGTCAGGTGCTGGGTATGTCATCCTTTCTGTGGAACTTTGTCCATGATCAGCTTTATACTTTGTTTTTTCTTTCTGGAAGCAATAATCCATTCATTGGAACTTATATTTTGCGCAATCTATTTTATTTTCTCTCTTTTACATTCGACACCACGAATGACCAAGTTGTCATTCAACGTCTCAAATAGGACATAACTGACTCCACAGCCACAATCATACAAAGTTCAAAGTTGGGAACATGGAATGTGTACATGTGGATAGGTACCTCAGACAGCAGAGTATATTCTTCAGGAATATTAAATTATGAGGCAAAAACACTGACCCAACAACAATGGAAGAAAAACTCTACGGACTTCTGTACGAGTTACAGAACACAGTCAAGTTTATAGGAGAAACAAAAGTTCAGATATAGGAATGTTCCAGACAAACGAAAGAAGTTCCTGTAATACAAAGGTTGCACATTGATTTGAAAGCATTCGTGTTATCCCTTCGTCTTCCAACGATACATCAAGTATATGTTACAGCGTTGAGTCAATTATCGTCTGTGACTTTTCCTCTCCAATTATTAACCTGTCTACGTACTGTCATTAAATAAGTGTGTTAAATCATTATTCTTTTAATATATGTGTTCAATCATGTATCTTTTAATATATGTGTTAGATCATTTATCTTTTAATATATGTGTTAGATCATTTATCTTTTAATATATGTGTTCGATCATTTATCTTTTAATATATGTGTTCGATCATTTATCTTTTAATATATGTGTTCGATTATTTATCTTTTAATATATGTGTTCGATAATTTATCTTGTAATATATGTGTTCGATTATTTATCTTTTAATATATGTGTTCGATCATTTATCTTTTAATGTATGTGTTGAATTATTTATCTTTTAATATATGTGTTCGATCATTTATCTTTTAATATATGTGTTCGATTATTTATCTTTTAATATATGTGTTCGATCATTTTATCTTTTAATATATGTGTTCGATCATTTATCTTTTAATGTATGTGTTAAATTATTTATCTTTTAATATATGTGTTTAGGTCAGTGTTTATAAAATATATGTGATATGCCCCTGTCTATATAATACATGGGATATGCATTCGTCTTCAAGTATATATGCAACGTGATTTTGTCTTTAAATATGTACATTCGGTCATTTATCTTTAGATATGTGTAATATCGAGTTAGTTTACTGTAAGACTTTAGATATGTGTAATATCGAGTTAGTTTACTGCAAGACTTTAGATATGTGTAATATCGAGTTAGTTTACTGCAAGACTTTAGATATGTGTAATATCGAGTTAGTTTACTGCAAGACTTTAGATATGTGTAATATCGAGTTAGTTTACTGCAAGACTTTAGATATGTGTAATATCGAGTTAGTTTACAACAAGACTTTAGATATGTGTTATATCGAGTAAGTTTACTCTAAGACTTTAGATATGTGTTATATCGAGTAAGTTTACTCTAAGACTTTAGATATGTGTTATATCGAGTTAGTTTACTCTAAGACTTTAGATATGTGTTATATCGAGTAAGTTTACAACAAGACTTTAGATGTGTTATATCGAGTAAGTTTACAACAAGACTTTAGATATGTGTTATATCGAGTAAGTTTACTCTAAGCCTTTAGATATGTGTTATATCGAGTAAGTTTACAACAAGACTTTAGATATGTGTTATATCGAGTAAGTTTACAACAAGACTTTAGATATGTGTTATATCGAGTAAGTTTACAACAAGACTTTAGATATGTGTTATATCGAGTAAGTTTACTCTAAGACTTTAGATATGTGTTATATCGAGTAAGTTTACTCTAAAACTTTAGATATGTGTTATATCGAGTTAGTTTACTCTAAGACTTTAGATATGTGTTATATCGAGTAAGTTTAGTAGAGTCATCATCAGCGCCCACCAGACTCTAGCTACGAACATGAGTTATAATTGCAGATTATCATCAACAAAATTCTATAGCTAGTTGGAGGATTTATGATGTGTTTCCTCCTGTGCGTCTACAGCTTGAATGATTGACGTTAATGTGACACATGGAGTTGATAGAAACGAGCAGTGTACAGAAATAGAAAGAGTAATTATTAATGAACACAGAACTATCATTCACGTATCATGTGCAATAGAAGATATTAAATATAAGATCGATATACTTGAATGAAGATGAAGATAATCTGACGGCAAACTAAAAAAACAAACCAACCAACCAGTGAACCAACCAAATTACCAGGTAACTAACTAAGTAAATAACGAATTAATTAGTGAATAACACAACCGCTGGCTTGGACTGACAGGTTGTTTTAGCACTATCAATGGAAATATCTATTAGAATGGATGATCCATCTTTCGATTACGAAGTTCCGCCGAAGACGGATGTGTCGGGCCACTGGTTCAAATAAAACGGCCACACAATGCATATCCATTCTCTGCACTACATCCTGCTGGAAATCTAGTATGACCATGGTCCTGCTACAAGGGAAATCCAGCGGCAGTTTGAGAATGAATGCTAAAGAAAGAAAGAAAGATTACGAAGTGAATCTGAGGATTAATTAACACAGACAACATTACTTTTGCAAATATATATATTTGATTAACTAACAAAAATACGGCTGACTGATTCATTAATTGAACATACATTTCTCTGCAATTTTTGTGTTGATAATTGGGATTTTATCTGACACAGATGTCCCAAATTCGTTAGTTGCAAAACATTGATACAACCCGTTCTCTTTGTCACTGAAGTTTGGGAAGTAAAGTGTGCCATTATTAAATGATTTGACATATTCCATTGTATTGTCCAACAACACTCCATCCCTTTTCCATTGAAATCTGTTCGATATAAAAAATATAAGTATTAATTAGAACTACACATTGAAATAATGAAATAAGTTATGCAACTACCTGGTTTTAATCACTTGTATTGTTCCTTTATATACCATGTTTACTGGAGGTGACTGTCATTCAACTTCGCTATTATTAGTACATTGAAATGCGATTGATCATTGGACTATAAAGACTCTCCCAGTCTCCAGTTGAGGCAGAAATGTTATTCAGTAGATCGCAACGGCTCCCATGTCAACCCAGCCTTAATTGGGTACCGGATTAATCTAGGAGGTTAAAACTGCGAGGGAGAGGAGATGGCTACCACCTCATATAGCAGAAACACTGAAATGTGAGATCGCATTATTGGTTAACTTTGCTATTTTTTTTACTCACCCAGTCTCCATATTTTACAGGGATATACAAGTAAACATATATTGTACGAGGGCCGTTCACTAATTCCCGGACATATTTTCCCAGAAAAACCAAAATACTTAGTGCATTACACTATTTACAAGGTGGATGTGATGTCCATTTGTCATTATATCTTCGAAACTTGAAGCAAACAACTTTGCACATGCGCTGTTTAAGTAGTGTAGTATGATCAAAATGCCTCCGACTGGTAGGTGCAAGTTCATATAACGAAACACGGATCTGCAGAAGGTGCATGCAGTTTTTAAAATTAGGAAACTTTAAGGTCTATAAGTGCGAGTTTTATATAGTAGCATTGGTTTTTTACGGTTTATATAAAGAAAAATCATCTTTTTAATGATGTTTTTGTTATATAAATTCACTTTTTAGCGTAACATGTTTTTTTGTTAGTCTTATTGCGCTAATTGATATTAGCGAATTAATTGTTGTTGGTGGGTTAATTGCTATTGAGGTTTTGAAGAGGACCTTGGAGGATTGCGTGGAATATTCGTAATAGATGATTTGATACAAATATATATATATATAGTCCGGCTCTGGGACGAAGTGGCACAGAGCGCGTCTGTGACGGCAAAGGTACCGAGTTCGTTCCTCACCACAGGCAATTGTGCATCCGGACCGTTCAGAAAGCAATGGCAACCTACTGAACGTATTTATATTGCCTAGAAAATCACCACAGCCAACAAATGCTGGGTTGATAGCTACGTCCTGGATAGGATATACTACCTATATATATATATATGCGTCTGATAGACCTACATTTTTTCTGACATATAAAACATCCTCCCCTTGTAGCTCCATATCTCGTTATATTAGCTTTAACCTCCCAACAAGGGCGTTCTGACTCTAACACACTACTTGTGTGGAATCCATTAAGTGGAGCTGTATACATGTACTCTTTTGTCTCGTCACATTTCAAAACTTGACGTTAATCTGCAAAAACGTGTGAGCACTGTAATCTGCTTTTAGATTGAAAAAAAAAATGATTCACTCACATTTACAATGCTGTAGTCAGATTATATTTCAGAGTCTTGTCTAAGATAATCTATATTTTAGTAATATTTCAGTTTCAAAAGTGGACTTAGATTGTTTGAAGATCACTTTCCATCAAGATTTGACAAGTCAAATTGATTGTCAAGGCAAACTTGCTTCCATTTTCGAAATGAATGGTCTGATGTTTAGTGATTACGTCCTTACCTAGCAGAATATCAATGCAGGACTTTACAAAATAGTCATACAACGACTTAGTTACTCTACGTTGAAATATCTATGAGAAGTGCATCATTTACGAGTACAGTATCATTGTTGATGATTCGGCCATTCCACTAGACACGAGAACGCAAGTTGTGTCATCCCTACTTGTCGTTTTTGATTTATATGTGTTTGTTTTCCTTGATAAAAGCCTTTCGGTTGAATCGTCGATTTGTGTGTGTACCTATGCTTGTTTCGCATTATTAGAATAACTTTATTACCCCGTTTCATGCTTTACCTGTTGAATTTCAGTTTTGCGCAGTGAGTACATATTGTTGATGATTCCAATGCCCATGCATACAGATTTCTCATCATGAACGAATATTTGATGGAACACAACATTCAATTGTTCCGACAACCTTCCGTTTGCAACAGATAGTATTTCATGTAACTTCTTTAATTTACCCAACTTGGAAGAAATATGAAAATTTGCTGGGTCAATGATATGAAAGCGATTGAAAACATCATGATGGAAAATGTGGGTTCTTCCAAAAAGTGTGCTTCAGGGTGCTTTATTCCGTGGCATGAGTATTTGCATCTACGTATACAATCACAAGGAAGCTACCCTGAAGGAGATAGAAACTACTAATATGTAAGTATAACGGATTTTCCAATAAAAATAAATATTGGAACATATTTAACAGACCTCGCATAAGGAGTTTAAATATTGTTTTCACTTAGTGAAGAGTTTCTCTTTCCGGTCTAATATCCTTTCTTAGCGCCCAGCAATTACATAATAAACCAAATCGGAAACCAAGTGTTGAAGCAGCTCGACATTAACTAGTTCCATATACACTGGATTATACACTGTGATAGTATGTGTTCCGTCTTGAGCGAAAGTACGTTTCATGTGTATTTTAAATGCAGCAGCGTTACGATTATTAAGAGTATGAAGTTGTTAACATAAGAGATGAAATCTTGTGAAAACTTCGAACTGTGAGTTATCTGTTCTGTCCCAACAAAAGTAATATCAAGTTTTCTATTGTGTCCGAACACATATAATATAAAGTTTTCTTTCTGTACCAATATCTGTGTTGTGTCAATTGTATCTTCTATTGTATTATATACATTACGTTTGTTGAGACAGAAAAAAAAAACGTTTACACATCTTTTGAGATAGAAAAATAATTGACATACAACATCTGTTCAGACAGAAAATAAATCTGGAATACTAAATTTACAACTCATATATATACGAAATATTACTGCGTTTGTAATGTGATGACCAGTCGTTATTGTTGTCGTCATCCTCGTTTCCAAGATTAAACCGTGGCTCTCGACGGTACATGCCTTCTAGCTGAATTCGTGAGGCCTTCATTCGTTTTTTTTCTTTATTATTCCCGTGTTTTCTGTTGTCCAATATTTATATACTTGGAATCGCATGCAAACAATATCCAAGGCTACTCCAAGTATATAAATAGTAACCAATGGAAAGCGTGACAATAGTCAAAAACGTACCGAATGAAGGCCTCATTAATTCAACTAGAATGCTTGTCTGTCGAGAGTCACGATTAAACCGTGTCTATTTACTCTAGGGTATGATTGCCATGTATGATGGTCAAAATCTAAATATTATTTTATTTAAGAAATTGGTAGTTACGTCTGTTTTACATTCATTTAGATGTACGTTTAACGTCGTTAAATGTTCAAATTTTCTTTGATCAACAACACACTAAGTGCGATGTAGTCACAGTCAAACAGGACGACATGTAATGTTCTAATGTGTTTTTATACACATTTAAACTCGATAGAGCTTTCATAGATAATTATAGAGAAAAATTCACATCAGAGCTAGTAATCAGTAGATTGCTTAAGACTATATATTACCTGAACAGATAATTGTGCAAGAAACAGGTATACATGATTCCAGTGGCGTCACTAGGGAGTACGAGGGTGCGGACCGCACCCGGTGATACCATCACATGGGGTGACACCAAAATGCAAAATATTACTGTATATGATTCAATGTCACTCTATGAAATTATTTGTATGCATTATTTCAGCCTAGCAACAGGAATTTATTATTTAATATATATATATATATATATATATATATATATATATATATATATATATATATATATATATATATATATATATATATATATATATATATATATATATATATATATATATATATATATATATATATATATATATATATATATATATATATATATATATATATATATATATATGTTATGTTTGTTATGAACACATAAACATGTTATAGTTTGCGTGTATAATAACTCCTCCAGAAGATAACATTAGCCTAATAAAAGAAACGAGCAAACATAATGATTAACTTTGCTCGTTTCTTTGTACTAACTTGTGCTTGTGATATGTTGCACGAAATAGCCGTCACATTTAAAATATATGCAGCAATTCTCAGATTAGTTCACGAAAAACAAACTTTACAAATAAACGGATTGAGTGCAGTTTCGCACATTTAGTTAGTTACGTCTAACCTACATTGTTTGTTGTGCTATGCTTGTGTAAAGTAAATTTGATTATTATCTACAGAGGAGTAGTGGTGCCAGGGCGACGTCTCGGTACTTTCTTAAGTGCCATGGTTTTCCCCCTGTCCTTTTTCTAGCGACCTTTTCTAAAAAGACAAATTGTATTTGACTACCAGTTATTTTATGTGTGGAGGCCCATTTATTTAGAAGACAAGCGTTCTGCCACTTTTTTTTAGGATTACACGCCTGATGTTCTAAATATAATTCTCGCCTCTGTTATTGTCCACAAATAATACTTTCCTGTATATATTTTGATTTAAAAAAACAATTGTATATTCGACTAATACAACAATTGCATGCACGCGTATAAATGCCACGCCTTAGCTATTAATGTGAAGGTTTTGAGTGTCGTTTTTGAGTAAAAATGAAACTGAAAAGTTACATTATAACTCTTGATGTAAGATAAATAAGACAATAAATAAGACATCACAAAAATCATTTGAGGCAGCGGAAATGTGGTTTATTCGAAGAACGTTGAGCATTCCTTGGACAGCAAAGATTACTAATGAAGAATGTCTTAGAAGGATGCATGTGAAAAGATGAAGTATTGATTATATAAGAAAAAAGACAGTCAACATTTATTGGGCACATGATGAGAAGAGGAGGCACTGAGAATATAGTGACAACAGGAAAGATAGAAGGGAATAGATCAAGGGGAAGACCTTGAGAAAAGATATTGGATAATTTGACTAAATGGCTTCGATTGACGATTCCGACAGAGATGATGATATATATGATATATGGATGTACCTGGAGAAATATGATCGCCAACGCCATTTGGCACGGCACTTGATGATGATGATGGTGATGATGATGATGACGTAAGATCCGGTAAATTCTAATTTTACAACAATTTTTATTAGAATGATTTAAAGAAGAAAATAACAAAAGGTCTACGATCAAATTTTAGTAAGTATGTTTGCTGTTAGTAGGGCTTAATTACCAAATAATTAATGTAAGTTATTTAATAATGATAATTAATACCATGGATTAATCTTGTGATACTGTCATTTTTCTGTGTAAAAAGATTTTCAGGGGGGGGAGGGGAGTGACACCATGAAGTGAGGGGATGACACCACGTTCTACCACACTGCGTGACACCCACCCTAGTGACGCCACTGAATGATTCAAATATGTCAGCAAGTTAAATCTATATAAATATGTAGGGTAACTTACGTAGGCATAGGGTATCCGTTAGCGTTACACAAGACTGTATATGGTTGTCTGTTATTGTTTACTGGGACGTACAAAGTGGCTTTCTTGAAAGGCACAATTTCTGGAGACTTTTCTTCTGTAAACACAATTGAATGTGCTGATGCATTTAAGAAAACAAAACTTCTGAATTAATACTCTTGAAAGCAATTACTATTTCTAAAGATCGGTGTATTACTTTCTTTGTTCTTCTTTATCTATTACCTATAATAGTCAGGTTAGTAAGAGTTTTCCTGACACGACTGGCTTGACACGATTGGCTTGTGTTATGTACAGCGTTGTATTCAAGAGTTTTTCGTGACACGATTTAGGCGTGTATAATGTAGAATGTTATATTCAAGAGTTTTTCTTGACAAGATTCTGGCGTGTGTCAAGTACAACTTTGTATTCACGAGTTAACTTGACAAGATTCATTCTGACGTGTGTCATGTACAACGTTGTAATCAAGAGTTTTTCTTGACAAGGTTCTGTTGTGTGTCATGTACAGCATTGTATTCCAGAGTTTTACTTGACAAGATTCTGTCGTGTGTCATGTACAGCATTGTATTCCAGAGTTTTTCTTGACAAGATTCTGTCGTGTGTCATGTACAGCATTGTATTCAAGAGTTTTTCTTGACAAGATTCTGTCGTGTGTCATGTACAGCATTGTATTCAAGAGTTTTTCTTGACAAGATTCTGACGTGTGTCATGTACAACGTTGTAATCAAGAGTTTTTCTTGACAAGATTCTGTTGTGTGTCATGTACAGCATTGTATTCCAGAGTTTTTCTTGACAAGATTCTGTCGTGTGTCATGTACAGCATTGTAATCAAGAGTTTTTCTTGACAAGATTCTGTCGTGTGTCATGTACAACATTGTATTCAAGAGTTTTTGTTGACAAAATTCTGGCGTGTGTCATGTACAACATTGTATTCAAGAGTTTTTCTTGACAAGATTCTGGCGTGTGTCATGTACAACATTGATTTCAAGAGTTTTTCTTGACAAAATTCAGGCGTGTGACATGTACAGCATTGTATTCAAGAGTTTTTCTTGACAAGATTCTGACGTGTGTCATGTACAACGTTGTAATCAAGAGTTTTTCTTGACAAGATTCTGTTGTGTGTCATGTACAGCATTGTATTCCAGAGTTTTTCTTGACAAGATTCTGTCGTGTATCATGTACAGCATTGTAATCAAGAGTTTCTCTTGACAAGATTCTGTCGTGTGTCATGTACAACATTGTATTCAAGAGTTTCTGTTGACAAAATTCTGGCGTGTGTCATGTACAACATTGTATTCAAGAGTTTTTCTTGACAAGATTCTGGCGTGTGTCATGTACAACATTGATTTCAAGAGTTTTTCTTGACAAAATTCAGGCGTGTGTCATGTACAACATTGTATTCAAGAGTTTTTCTTGACAAGATTCTGTTGTGTGTCATGTACAGCATTGTATTCCAGAGTTTTTCTTGACAAGATTCTGTCGTGTGTCATGTACAGCATTGTAATCAAGAGTTTTTGTTGACAAAATTCTGGCGTGTGTCATGTACAACATTGTATTCAAGAGTTTTTCTTGACAAGATTCTGGCGTGTGTCATGTACAACATTGTATTCAAGAGTTTTTCTTGACAAAATTCAGGCGTGTGTCATGTACAACATTGTATTCAAGAGTTTTTCGTGACAAGATTCTGACGTGTGTCATGTACAACGTTGAAATCAAGAGATTTTCTTGACAAAATTCTGGCGTGTGTCATGTACAACAATGTATTCAAGAATTGTTCTTGACAAGATTCTGACGTGTGTTATGTACAACGTTGAAATCAAGAGTTTTTCTTGACAAAATTCTGACGTGTGTCATGTACAACGTTGAAATCAAGAGTTTTTCTTGACAAGATTCTGACGTGTGTCATGTACAACGTTGAAATCAAGAGTTTTTCTTGACAAGATTCTGACGTGTGTCATGTACAACGTTGAAATCAAGAGTTTTTCTTGACAAAATTCAGGCGTGTTTCGTTTACATCGCTGTATTCGCTGCCGTTATTATCTCACAGTGCCGACGTATACTGGGATTGTCTCTTGTCGTTTCATTGTTATATTTGAGTGTAACTAATCTTCGTGGAGATTGTCTTCTTACATGACCGAGATATTAACTCTCAGCTTATTGATACATTTCATAACGGCTATTCATAAAATAAAAACAAAAAGAAAAGAAAAGAAAAAACAATAGATATATAGCTAGAAAGATGGATGGATGGAAGGATAGATAACTAGATAAATAGATAGATGGATAGATAACTAGATAAATAGATAGATAGTTCCTTCTTTTTGTTTTGTTTTGCTGAAGAAGTCATGTGATGTCGAGATAATCATCGAATCAAGTAGACTACGACTGTGATTTGACAAAATTACAGAATTCGCACTTTTCGTACACACAGACTCACCTAAAGATTCAACACCAGCTAGGATGTACAGTATATACCAGACAGTCAGTACACTTGTCACTAAATCAGCTGCTCTAACTGCAGCCATTGATAGCAATATGCCCTGAATATACAACTACTCCGAATGCTACTAAAAGTATGATTGCTCCTCGTACAGTTTTCAGCGTCACTGATATTCTATTACAAATATATATCCCTCACATAATTACAAGTATATTAACTGTTGTAATACTATCAAACATTGTAATACTATAGTGATGTGTAAGGTTAATAATATAAATAAAACCCTACAAAATAACCAAGAAAATAATTTTAATAATTATAATAGTACACATTTAGCTGCAAAATAAATATAATCCTGAACACGATAAGTAGCACGCTGTGTAGATTAGAAGAAAATTTCATTAATAATGAAGTCCTACAGGACACAATATCCCCTGACTATTATAAATATTTAACCAATGATGTGTTTACACTGAATGACTCATAGACAAATTAGAAATGTGAAAAAGTTTAGCATAGCAACACCTACGTAATTTATTCTAGAGAATATTCAATTAATGAATAGCTTGCTAGGTTTATTTCCTGAATCATGGCTACCTAATTTGTACCACTTGTGGTGAGGCACGCTACTTTCAACCGTGGATATGAATCAAACTTGGTTATAGCAAAGCATTTATACCATAACAAATGCTGGAGGTTGTGATTCAGAGAATATCATAACCCTAGAGGTAATACAATTTTACGTTATTGTTTCCTTAAACACAAGTCTGTGTGCTATGTCAGATGTGTTAGAATGTGACCTTCGTGAGTATTTGATCGAGTGCTATGCCATTTTACGTCCTTGCGTAATGACAACCGGACTCATTGGCTGGCCATACAAATGATACCTTGTAATTAAGTTACAAATGAAATTCATGTCAATATTGGGAGTTGCCTTTCGTAGTGGTTAGAATAAAATTACAAATGTATCATCATCAATAAGTGCAGTGCCGGCTGGCGTAAGCGATCATGAATGTCCACAACACTATATGCCATCATGAATACCCACAACACTATATTCCATCATGAATGCCCACAACACTATATTCCATCATGAATGACCACAACACTATATGCCATCATGAATGCCCACAAAACTATATGCCATCATGCATGCCCACAACACTATATGCCATCATGAATACCTAGAACACTATATGTCATCATGAATACCCAGAACACGATATGTCATCATGAATACCCAGAACACTATATGCCATCATGAATGCCCACAACACTATATGCCATCATGAATGCCCACAACACTATATGTCATCATGAATACCCAGAACACTATATGCCATCATGAATGCCCACAACACTATATGCCATCATGAATGCCCACAACACTATATGCCATCATTAATGACCACAACACTATATGCCATCATGAATGCCCACAACACTATATGCCATCATGCATGCCCACGACACTATATGCCATCATGAAACCTACAACACTATATGCCATCATGAAAACCCACAACACTATATGCTATCATGAATGCCCACAACACTATATGCCATCATTAATACCCACAACACTATATGTCATCATGAATACCCACAACACTATATGCCATCATGAATGCCCACAACACTATATGCCATCATGAATGCCCACAACACTATATGTCATCATGAATACCCAGAACACTATATGCCATCATGAATGCCCACAACACTATATGCCATCATGAATGCCCACAACACTATATGTCATCATTAATACCCACAACACTATATGCCATCATGAATGCCCACAACACTATATGCCATCATGAAAACCCACAACACTATATGCCATCATGAATACCCAGAACACTATATCTCTAGTATCGTCTTTTAGGATTGTTCTGTAGACTTATCCATTCCAAAATTTACTATCTTCTCACGATGTCTCATAGTGTATTCTTCTACTCCAATGTAACTGATGTAGATATGTTCTCTAAATCCCAAGTCGTATAACGCGGAACACTCTTGAGTTGCCGTGGCCCGAAAGGGGAGTTAATAATAGCAACACTGTTTACCTTCCATGCATGTCGTAAGAGGCGACTACAGAGGTTATGTTGTGAAATTGGGTGTCCCATCCCATGTAGGGTTAAAGTGACTCAGTAAAACACTTTTTAATTTTCATGAATGTCGCAAAAGGTGAATAAGTAGATTATCAAGTGGAATCTACTGTTGTCCTATCCCATATATGGTCAAATGGCAGAAGTAATGCTGAAACTGGAAGTATCAGTCCTTTTTTTATTCTTGCGCAGCATGCTTTGAGAGTATGTATTATCGAGTGTGTTGATGTATGTTATCAGCCAATTAAGTGCTTCTTCAACTCCCACTATCTCCATCCTCATGCTCGATGTGACAGTGGAATATGCTGAAGATTTCTCAATCAACTTCACGCCGATTCTGTAGGCAACAAAACCCCAACCTATATTATTTGTGTTTTTGTTAACTGAGCCATCTCTGTATATAATTATGTCTTGTGGTTTCGAGTGTAGCTGGGTGATTTCATACTATTTATCCTGGACCCTGACACCCGTCCATTTTCGACACGTTTTATCTAGTTGTATTAATACTTTAGTCACTGATTTCTTCTCAGTGTCTACCTCCACCCATCAACTTTCCTTTCCTATTTCTTCAAATTCACGTACTCTTTACAGTATGTGCTCAGTCTCTGCCATCCTTGATCTGTCTTGCTTGATTCGTTTTCCTTTTGACTCATCAAAACATTGGTGTAAATAGTGGTGGTTGTATTCTGTCATTTTAAGGTACAACCTGTGCTACCTGATCTCTCACTCTAATACTGGAGAGATCAAGCAGAAATCTCAAAAAGAGATGGGTGTATCCCTAGTACACCCAAGTACAGCTCACATTGCCTCATTTTAGACTTTTCCCAATATGCAAATAATATGTGTGTGTGTGTCATAAAAAGAAGAAAAGTTTCAAAAATACATATTAAAATGTATCATCTTCTTCTTGTTCGTTGATTCTCAAACTCTTACAGATTAGCAGGATGTAATCAAGAGAACAGAAGTTGCGGTGTCATGGTTTACAGCTTAACTGCGATATCAGCAATTTTTGGCTTAATGCATCCAACCTGCGAGTTGCCGCTGAGGCACTTTGATCGTTTGTGGTATGTGACAAGCAACTTCATTCCAAAGTATCCTTAGTCTTGTCTACGACATGCATGTAAAGTAACATTATTCTCTGCTCCCATTTCGTGTTTCGAAACACATGAGCGCAAAAGTGTTACTAATATCACAAATACAAAAATACCAAATATGTATAAGATACAATCACCACATAATTTTAAGTCTTACAGTAGCAACGAATATATACGTTCCCGTATTAGGCTATATCTCTGGTACTTAAAACATGCATGACTCTCTCCCATGTCACACAATGTCTGTATGCCTCTTCTCATGTCATGTAATGTATGTATGACTCTTTCCATGTCACACAATGTATGATGACTCCTTCCATGTTACACAGTGTCTGCATGACTCTTCCCATGTCACACAATGTCTGCATGACTCTTCCCATATCACACAACGTATGTATGACTCTTCCCATATCACACAATATCTGTAGATGGTGACTTAACACGTTTAGTATTTTTTAAATTTTAGATTTACAGATTTGTGAATGGTGCATTGATATATTAGATTGCTTAAACATGTCTCTAGCTGCGGCAGGTCAAATCACCCAGAATCTAGGAGTGTTCACAGAATACATAAGTAAGATCACCTTCCGGAAAGAATATGTCACATGAGTATACATTTGAGTATGACCAGGACTTTGCCTAATTCAGTGCAAATTTTAAAATTAGATAGTCACATGATTTGTGTCTACCATATTACAGCGCTGTATACAGTGTTATAAAGGGATCTCCTGTACAAGCTGTGTGATGGTGATATGTGGGATAATTTGACTCACGTCACGTACATCCGCGTTATTCATGCTTCATCATGCTTGATAACATCCTTTTTTGGAATAGTGATATCATCACGTCACATATGTGTCCATAGTTTCAGAGCCTTGCAAATGGTCACACACGTTGACTGACATGTTATTGATCTGTACTGTTCCTTAGTGAGAGACACGAAGTATAAGTGACCAATGAATAAATCTATTCAATTGGATCAGCCAAGATGTGTGACATTAGGGTAGCCCATATTGAAATTAGGTTCAGTGTCTGGCGACACTAATAGAGAATACATATGCAATCTTAATATATTCGGGAAGTCTGACTTCATCGGACAAATTAATTCATACTTTTTATGGCCATGCTCTCTGATATACTTCGGCTGAAGCCCTCGGTTGATGTCTTCGGATGAAGTACTAGGTTGAAGTCCTCGATTGAAGAACTCGGTTGAATGTCTAGATTGAAGTTTCCGGTTTAAGTCTTCGATTAAGTCCTCGGTTGAAGTCCTCGGTCGAAGTCCTCGACTGAAGTTCTCGGTTTGTCATCGGTTGATGTGAAGTCATGCCGAGAGTCGCACATGGCAAAATTGACGTGGAATAATGTTAAAATCAGCTGTCCTTTGTTTTGCACAGAAAACACTTTTAAAAAGTAAAGACGAAAGAAATAATCACAGCAAGATAATTGCTAGTAAGTGTTGACAAGACAGGGTTACTGGCAGAGTTAGTTAGCGTGAGTATTCAACCAGCCGTGACCGAAGCACGAAAATGGTAGGGGTGAATAAAATATTATCAAAAACTGTTAGTTTAAGAAATGATGCGTAAAGAATAGAATATTCTGGAAAAGATTGTTGAAACCTTGAGTGTCGCAAAGTAGAGTAAAATTAGGTTAGTAAGAAAACATTTGCGTACAAAAGCGGGAATACACATGAGTATTCAGCAAGATTGAGATCCAAAAAATACGTCCATAATTGTGAACATAACGGATTTTAATGAATCTTGAGTGATCAGTTGTTCATTCGCCAGCAACCAAGTAACAGCTCAGTGGTGAAGCATGTAGTAAAGGATTAATCGGAAAACTGTCCATGGAGCAGGACATTGCTCCTCGAATTTTATTATATTTGCAATAAAAAATTGTGTTGGAATGAAAGCTGTATAACGTAATGTTGGGAGAATTCGTTGTATGTTGGATTTATTAGGAGCGCCTATGTTATTGTCAAGTGTTAGAGTGAATTTTGTGAATTCCAGTGTTATAGATAGAATATTATGATTATAAGTGAGTAGACTTAGGTTGTGAAAGTAGACTTAGAGTAGACTTTCTTTTGCGTATATGTTAGAAGCAAAACAGTAATCATCATCAAGTGCCGTGCCTAATAGCGGTGGCGACCATATTTCTACATGTACATCGATCTCTCATATATGTCATCATCTCTGTTGGTGTCGTCAATCGAAGCCATTTAGTCAAACTGTTCAATATCTTTTCTCTGGGTCTTCCCCTTGATCTTTTCCCTTCTATCTTTCTTGTTGTTACTATATTCTCAATGCGCCCTCGTCTAATTATCTTCCCAATAAATGTTGAAAGTCTTTTTCTTATATTATCAATAATGCATCTTTTCACATCCATCCTTCCAAGACATTCTTCATTAGTAACCTTTGCTGTACAAGGAATGCGTAACATTCTTCGAATAAATCATATTTCCACTGTCTCCAATGATTTTTGTGATGCCTTATTTATTGTCCATGCTTCACTTCCATAGAGTACCACTTGTTCAATGTAGCATTTGATGACACATTTCGAACATTCTGTTAACTGGATATAGCTCATGAATGTAGCAAAACAGTGTACATACATACAATCATACATTGAAATTAACGGAATTTTATTGATGAAAGTACAGTAATATGTAAGACACTATGTATTGCGAATAAACTACATAGAAACGACACATGCGCACTGCCCCGAGACCTCTCTACCGCGCCCGCTAACGCTCTCTCTCTCTCTCTAAACTTATTTCACCCAAATTATATTCAGGATAATTGGGGATTCGGTTAATTGGGATTCGGATAATCGAATTTCTACTGGGTGTATATATATATATATATATATATTCAACCCTCTATAACGTAGTCTGTTCAGATAAGAACTATTCATATAACTCAACCCTCTATAACGTAGTCTGTTCAGTTAATATCTAGTCATATAACACAATCCTATATAGCGTATGTTTTTATTTCGATGCTCCGAATTTACAAGCAATTTAGCTTATGTCTCCTTTTTGTGCAAAGGTGAGATTTCTCCAAGGCAGTATTTGATACCGAGAAGGTTTCAACTTTCAGCGTTATGCAATTTCTTTTGAAGACACCTACTCGGAAGTAGGGATAACACCCCATTTCTATAGTTCAAGTGCGTTATGTCTTCAAGATAAGAAAGTTTCACTATATATGCGTGTTAGAGTGGAAGTTTATTGATGTATGGGTGTTGTTCTGATGAGTCACTGGCGATACCTTCAGAAATTCTACATGCGGGATTGCGTAGTATAGAGACGACACCTGGTTACTCATCAATTACTGTATCAATCAAAGTTAGACATTCAGTCAGATTCTAACGTGCAAAAATCATAGCAACACTGCGATCTGCCATGCATGTTGTGAGAGGCGACTATGGAGGTTTTAGGGGTGTGGAGTTGGTTGTCATATAGATGCTCTAAGTGAACCGGAAGACATGCTGCAGTCGAATATGTCAGACTAAAACTCAGATATGACAGTCACGTTGTAAACAATAACATAATACATTCAGTTTTGTGGACAGCAATGCTGCTGTTCTTCAGGAGTTCGAGAATGACCGAAGATAAATAAAGAACAGAATTTCACATAAATTAAACAAACACAGTTTTAAGTTTATGACAAAAACACATTTTCACAAATTTAGTTAACAGATGACATGTTTATGATAAAAACACATTTTCACATATTTAGTTAACGGATGACATGTTTATTGGAAATTCTAAATATCTATATACCAAAATATCAGAATTTTACAATCTAGTGCATAGTTCATTAGAAGTTTGCAGTGATTTATAGCTTTGGCCCACGACAGTCCAAACAGTTTACCATTTCTGTCACATATTCTTCAATTTGCATTGTGGTCTCGGAAATGCTGTACTTCTGTTGAATAACCAGAGAAGCTAACTTGAGAACTCTGTGAGGGTCTGCCTCTTTATCTGAAATCAGTTTCGAAAGAAAAATAAATGAGAGAGTTGATCGAAAAGTTTTACACTTTATTGTGAAATTGTTAACACATGTCGGGGTGCAGTGTATAAATGCAAGTAACTGTTGCCCACGCATACGTGTCACATTCAATGTGTGGTGCATAGTTGCCATTTTGGTATTTTTTGCCTCATATCTGGGTGCTTTTTCGAGTCTTATAGTGCTAAAATGTTGAAAATAGTGCAACCGCAGCATTTTAGTGCTTTTCTAAAACAGTTTGGTGTCTTCTACTGTTTTCTTCTATTTATTGTGCTTTGCATGGCTTTTTTGTTCGATGTGGATAAATATATGACATACTTAGACTCTTTACAGAAATGGCGCCAATCATGCATTCAAAAATTTAACATTTCTTCCAACGTCTTGAAGTTATAGTTCTAAATATGCTTATTTTACCCCATTGTAATGGCGAACGCGTATCTAGTCTTAGATTGTAGTTATGACATCAACATTGTGGGATAGATCGAGTATCAAAAGCTTAGAAACTATTTTGCAATGAAATATGTAATGAAAAGATATGGTAAGGGTTTAAAAAAATTTTAAGCTATTTTTTCTGTGACAAAGTGGTACAGGGAGCGTCTGTGATGGCCAAGGTACCGAGTTCGATCCCCGCCGCAGGCAATTGTGCATCTGGACCGTTCAGAAAGCAATGACAAACTACTTAACGTATTTATATTGCCTAGAAAATCACCAGTCAACAAATGCTTTGTTGACAGCTACGTCCTATAAAGGATAAGGTACCAATTTTTTAAAAAAGCTATTTAAGTGCTGTCTTCTAAAATTAGTTCATAGTGCCCATATGAAAGTGTGTTTAAGCAATCTGTACTATCGTATATTAGGAATAAATACATCAGGAAATTGTTTAAAAAAATAGAAAATCGTTTTCTCACTGAGATTTCACAAATCTGGAATGAACTTCATTCTATTACTAACTAATAGTATTGAGTTAAATTACGAATATCTTGTAAGATTTTAATGTAAAGGTTAGTCCTGATCCATTAAATGTGTTGTGCATTTTCAGCTGAAGACAAGTGCTTTATGACGAGTTGGCAACTATCATTACAATGTGGGATATAACGTAGACATTGTTATAAACTTGGATTAGTATTGTGTGATTTAGTTCTCAGAAATTAGGAGCAATAGGGTTCTTATATTAAGTTATAGCGCCGAACCTGGATGTGTTTGGCTATTGGCGCAAATAAGTCAATGGCGCAATGTACTTTTGTAATCTGGACTACATCCTACTGGAAATCTAACAAGACTACTTTCCTGAAATAAAAGAGGTTCGGTGTGAGTTTGTGGAAAACGCACCAAAAAAAACCTCAAACATAACCAGGCATACATATTGCTGTATTCCGTGAGAAATGTTCTCGTGGGTGTTATTTCATATCCAAACAGCACAATTCTCAGGTAAATGAAATGCTTTGAAAAGAAGCCTCCTGATCAAACGTGGCAAAAAATTATTTGTACACACTTATAGCTGAATCTCTGTGGAACTTCCAGAGGGAGAAGAAAACATAAGTGCACACCGTGTAAGTGAATCTTTGCTGGACTTCCAGTGGATTAAAACATTAGTGTAAACCGTATAGGTGAATCTTCTCTGTGGGCCATCCAGAGGAAGAAAACAAAAGTGTACACCATATAGATGAATTTCTGTGGGACTTCCAGAGGAAGAAAACAGTATTACACAATGCATAGGGGAATCTCTGTGGTACTTACAGGGGGAGGAAGAAAACATAAGTGTACACCGTATAAGTGAATGTAAGGTACAAGTAGTACAGTCAAACTGTGTGTCATCAGAACATTGCATTTCCAGTGGCAAGTACGGATGCGAGGCATGGACATTAAATAAAACAGTACAAAGAGAATCGCTGCTTTTGAAATGAGATACTACTGAAGAATTTTACGTATACCATGAATAGCTAAACAGACAAATCAAGAAGTGTTAAGATCAATAAAAATCGAAGAGAGTTGGCTCTTTAACAACAACATAGCAAGACCGCTGAGTTATTTTGGTCATATAGAAAGACATAAAAATATGGACATTTTAATAGATGAAATCAGAGGTAACGGCAACAGGGGAGGAAGATGTCCACGACGACGGTGGTGTAGTGAGATATCAGATTGTTTACACATGTCTCTAGCTGCGGAAGAGTGTTCAGAAAATCCATAAAGGAGACTATCTTCTGGAAATAATATGTCACAAGATGATGATGATGACAAATCAATAAACACTTCTATCATGAGTTTCGTAATTCTTAATAAATCCATCTAAACAATTAATAATTATTGATTGGTATGTAATAACATAATGATTTTCTTTTCGATCTTGAATTGTATGTGTTCTGGTGATTTTATAATTTAAAAATCTGCAGTCTTATTATCGTTTTCTTACTGGGTACATGTTTAAGATCTTCTATGCTATATTTCATTACTTTGTTCATGAACAATGTAATATACTGAAATGTAGTTATTGGACGATACTACTTTATGATACTTTTCATGGAAAATGGTTCCAGCAATGTTTCTTGACACTCATTATAATTCATCCACCTTTTAATACAACTAAACACGAATGTAGTTCTGTTATTTCTTCGTCAGTGTTCATTATAAAACTCCCACTGGATCTCTCTTGTAGCAGGACTATGGTCCTACTAGATCTCTCTTGTAGCAGGACTATGGTCCTACTAGATCTCTCTTGTAGCAGGACCATTGTCCTAGTAGATCGCTCTTGTAGCAGGACCATGGTCCTACTAGATTTCTCTTGTAGCAGGACCATGGTCCTACTAGATCTCTCTTGTAGCAGGACCATGGTCCTACTAGATCTCTCTTGTAGCAGGACCATGGTCCTACTAGATATCTCTTGTAGCATGACCATGGTCCTACTAGATCGCGCTTGGAAATGTGTCGTACGCCGTTTTATTTACCACAATGGCCCAACGCATCCGTCTTCAGCGAATGATGTTGATTGACGTTGGTTAAATATATTAGCAGTTTTAAGTATTATGGTTAATCTTATTCGATTCTAAAGATTACTCAAAACACGTACACACAAATGTCTTTCCTCGATTACACACTAAATAAACAACATTAAAGATACAGTAAATATACATATTTATAAGTATGTTTCTTGTTACCGGTATTTTATGGTGCGCAAAAAGACATATTGAAAATATATAGTTTCTTTTATTGAAACAGATTGTATGTTGTAACATTATGGATAATATGTTGAACGTTATGCATACCATTTCATGATATTTAGTAAAATCTTTATCTAGTTACAGCTTTAAAAAGAGATCAAGCGAGAGAAGATAAGAAATGACGAAATCAGGAGAACAATCGGTATAAGACGATGTACAGAATACATCCAGAAACAATCGGTATAAGACGATGTACAGAATACATCCAGAAACAATCGGTATAAGACGATGTACAGAATACATCCAGAAACAATCGGTATAAGACGATGTACATAATACATCCAGAAACAATCGGGTATAAGACGATGTACAGAATACACCCAGAAACAATCGGGTATAAGACGATGTACAGAATACACAAGAAACAAAAGATAAAATGGTTTGGACATCTTATGAGAATGAACCATAACCAATTACCGACAAGAACATATAACATGAGAAGATTCGAATACAAGGCCAGAGGAAGATCTAGAAGAAGATGGATAAATACTATCAGGCCATCCCTAAACCTTGGATGACACATCTGTCCTTGGATAACAGCTAAAGCTCCAGTCACCACCCATACGCTCAACGACAAGTGTGGATATTATGACCATCATCCATCTAGGGATAGACAATAAACAACAGAGTAAGCATTTGAATTTCACTGCAGCTGTAATATCTTGTGTATCAATTATTTCTTCATGTGACGCTTTCACTGGGACAACTGATGGAACACCGCAATATCATTTACATCTTAATTAGGGTATAGTGGTTCCGAATGTAATGTAATATTTACTTACTAATTGCTAGGTGGACCGACAAAGCTATTTTGTCCATTGTGAGTGACCATACCCTGAGGTTGTGTATATCCATCACCCCTTCAACTTTAAAAAACGTTTCCCTGACCTCGGAGAAGTTAATTCCTCTTGGAGTACCTATTTTATGAAGATTTAAATTACATTAATGACATGAATGAATCAATGTAAATTACATTAATGACATGAATGAATAAATGTAAATTACATTAATGACATGAATGAATCAATGTAATATTCATTAATTAATACAAATCGACCTAACAGCGCACCATTACACATATGAGCTCAGTCGTACACATATATGCACATATACATAGCACATATGTTCCCAGTTCTTACTAACAAGATTATGGGGAAGTGGCGACAGAGGAAGCACATGTGTTTCCAAATCCCATAATTTTTCCGCTAACTAGACACCGCAAGGTAGGCATAGCTCTCTGGACATTTCCCCGTACTAAGAGCCGCCAGGTAGGCATTGCTCTCTGGACATTTCCCCGTACTAGGAACTGTCAAGTAGGCATTGCTCTCTGAACATTTCCCCGTACTAGGAACTGCCAGGTAGGTATTGCTCTCTGGACATTTCCCTGTAATAAGAACTGCCATGAAGGCATTCTCTCAGAACATTTCCCCGTACTAGGAACTGCCAGGTAGGCATTTCTCTCTGGACATTTCCCTGTACTAAGAACTGCCAGGTAGGCATTGCTCTCTGGACATTTCCCCGTACTAGGAACTGCCAGGTAGGCATTGCTCTCTGGACATTTCCTTGTACTAGGAAATGCGAGGTAGGCATTGCTCTCTGGACAGATAAGGCTATGTGCGTTGGTAGTATGTACTCATTTATTTAATCGACATCATAGTTCTCAATCATTTTTGCGATGTTACATTTTCTTAATTGTCCTTCAATAAAACTAAACAGATTTATGTTGACTTTCTAAAATATTTCTCAATAATTTATGCTTAAATAGTTACCATTCTGTGACTCCACTAAAACTCTGTTGGATCGTTTCCTCCCCATTCCCGGCCCTGACCAAATATGTTCATTTTTTTTTACTACCGTTGATCTACGCTGCCGGTGTTTTTCTTAGCACCAAACACGGAGTTTCCTATTACCTATTTCCTTTTTCCCATATGTTCTTCAATCGCGTAATATTACAATATGACATTGCCAATCTATTTTTTATCTCTGACATGCAGTCTCCTGCACCATTATTGCTTGCTCCTGAGTATTCAGATTTATTCACACATTCTATCTTGATATTAACCATTATGACTATATATATATATATATATATATATATATATATATATATATATATATATATATATATATATATATATATATATATATATATATATATATATTCAAAAGAATGAGTTCTTTTGAAATGAAGTGCTAAAGAAAGATCGTACGAATATCATGGACAAAACAAAAAATATAAGAACATTGTAATTTTGAAATTACTGAAACTAAATGGAGGGTGGCTTCTACAGAAATAAGCTAAAGTATTTTGAATATTTAAAGCGATATGTTGGAATCGAAAGGTTGATTCTGGAGGGTAGAGTGCCAGAAGACAGGAGACCAAGCAGACGATGGGCCAATGACATAAAACAATGTATGCAAATGTCTCTAACCAATACAGATCTGCTTGCTCGAGACAGGCGTTCAGAGTATCCACCATGAAGACAATGTTCTGGAAAGACTATGTCACTTTATATATATAAATATAGTAGCTAACATCTTTAACTAAACAACGATCATGTGTGACGTACTATTTTTAAGTAGACCTCTCTAGTGTGTTTCCATTATCTCTCAGATCCCAAGTGTTGTTAACTTGACATTGTCTCTCAGATTTCAAGTGTTGTTAACGTGACATTATCTCTCAGATCTCAAGTGTTGTTAACTTGACATTATCTCTCAGATCTCAAGTGTTGTTAACTTGACATTGTCTCTCAGATCTCAAGTGTTGTTAACTTGACATTGTCTCTTAGATCTCAAGTGTTGTTAACTTGACATTGTCTCTCAGATCTCAAGTGTTGTTAACTTGACATTGTCTCTTAGATCTCAAGTGTTGTTAACTTGACATTGTCTCTCAGATCTCAAGTGTTGTTAACTTGACATTGTCTCTTAGATCTCAAGTGTTGTTAACTTGACATTGTCTCTCAGATCTCAAGTGTTGTTAACTTGACATTGTCTCTCAGATCTCAAGTGTTGTTAACTTGACATTGTCTCTTAGATCTCAAGTGTTGTTAACTTGACATTGTCTCTCAGATCTCAAGTGTTGTTAACTTGACATTGTCTCTTAGATCTCAAGTGTTGTTAACTTGACATTGTCTCTTAGATCTCAAGTGTTGTTAACTTGACATTATCTCTCAGATCTCAAGTGTTGTTAACTTGACATTGTCTCTCAGATTTCAAGTGTTGTTAACGTGACATTATCTCTCAGATTTCAAGTGTTGTTAACTTGACATTATCTCTCAGATCTCAAGTGTTGTTAACTTGACATTGTCTCTTAGATCTCAAGTGTTGTTAACTTGACATTGTCTCTCAGATCTCAAGTGTTGTTAACTTGACATTGTCTCTCAGATCTCAAGTGTTGTTAACTTGACATTGTCTCTTAGATCTCAAGTGTTGTTAACTTGACATTGTCTCTCAGATCTCAAGTGTTGTTAACTTGACATTGTCTCTTAGATCTCAAGTGTTGTTAACGTGACATTATCTCTTAGATCTCAAGTGTTGTTAACTTGACATTATCTCTTAGATCTCAAGTGTTGTTAACTTGACATTATCTCTTAGATCTCAAGTGCTGTTAACTTGACATTATCTCTTAGATCTCAAGTGTTGTTAACTTGACATTATCTCTTAGATCTCAAGTGTTGTTAACTTGACATTGTCTCTTAGATCTCAAGTGTTGTTAACTTGACATTATCTCTTAGATCTCAAGTGTTGTTAACTTGACATTGTCTCTCAGATTTCAAGTGTTGTTAACGTGACATTATCTCTCAGATCTCAAGTGTTGTTAACTTGACATTATCTCTCAGATCTCAAGTGTTGTTAACTTGACATTGTCTCTTAGATCTCAAGTGTTGTTAACTTGACATTGTCTCTCAGATCTCAAGTGTTGTTAACTTGGCATTGTCTCTCAGATCTCAAGTGTTGTTAACTTGACATTGTCTCTTAGATCTCACGTGTTGTTAACTTGACATTGTCTCTTAGATCTCAAGTGTTGTTAAATTGACATTGTCTCTTAGATCTCAAGTGTTGTTAACTTGACATTGTCTCTTAGATCTCAAGTGTTGTTAAATTGACATTGTCTCTTAGATCTCAAGTGTTGTTAACTTGACATTGTCTCTTAGATCTCAAGTGTTGTTAAATTGACATTGTCTCTCAGATCTCAATTGTTGTTAACTTGACATTGCTATTTGACTGAGTTCTTTCTTTATGTCATATTTAGTTCTGCGGTGGGTTTTTATTTGAAAATTGTGTCATTGAAATGTTTCACTCTAACGCTAATAACTTCTTCTTCTTTCGTTCACTTGAAACATGTCTATATCGGTAATTCTGTCTCCTGAATAAAACTCACTGTCTTTTGTAGTTCATACAGTGTCCCATAGAGTTTTGATTCCAGTGTTGTTTCCTCTGTCCAATATGTCACCTCAGCATTTCGTACTCAGAGCACTTTTGAAGTGTACGTTTGGTACTTTGTGCTGCCTGTCCACATGTACACATGGCCGTGTTACCAATCTTGAGTTTTGGATACAGGTGAATTCGGAGTCGGTTGTGTTCTGTTCTGAGACGTAGAATTAACTTGTTCTGATCTGTTCATAATGTGATAGTCATCTTGTGTTGGTGTTTACGGCTTCTTATTGACGTGATCATCTGTATCTTATGATGGTAGGTGATCAGTATATCCGGTTGGTCTTCGGCAGCGCCTTCCTTAGTCAGTTAGTCTGCTTTTTCATTTCCTGGTATTTCACAGTGAGAGGGAATTCACTGCATAGTTACCCTATACTGGTAGGACAGTTCATTAAGTAGTTTTTGTAAGTCAATTAGTTTTCCAGACTGAAGAGCTTGAAGCACTTACCTTGCATCTGTCAGGAATACCACTGGCTGTGGGCCAGGGTTGGAGTGCAGCAGCTTTTAAGTTGCCACCCTAATTGCCTGAATTTCTGCATGAAAAGTATTGCAGAATTTCCCGGTTGGTGCTCTAGGCTTGTTTGGATGTTCTATATATACACCTACACCTCCATTCCTCACAGCATTCTGTGCTGACCCATCTGTGTATTCTCTGACCCTTATATCTTGTGGATATTCATCTTCCAGGAAACAGAGGGTGACTGTCCTTCGCTGCACACTGTTCTGTTCGTCCTCGCTTAGTATTTCTTTCACGTGGGTCTGAATGTATATTGGCATTCCATGCCTTTCACTCCAAGGGGTTCGTTCTGGTACAGACCTTAAGGGGCTGTCAATTTTAGGTAGGTCTGTAAGTTGTCTACGGAGTCGTTTAGCTTGGTGGATAAATCTACTTCTTTTCAGTCACCCCATTGCTAGATTTTGGAATCTTTCCTTCATTGGATGACTTGGCATACACTGAAACTTTTCTGCTGGTTTTAGTACCTATATGTCTCTGAGTTCTCCATGTGTTTGCGTTCTTCCAATTTTCTGCATCTCTACCATGGGTGTTGATTTCATTTCTCCCAACATTATCCCAAGCGCCTTTTTATGCACTTGATCTAGATCATGTAATGTGGTGTTTGATGCAGGACACCACGCAACTGAACCATATTCCAGGTGTGGTCTTACGTCTTGCTGGTAAACTTTACGGAGTATATTCCCACTGACTCCCCATATGGCTCTACTTAGTTTTCTCAGGATAGCCAATTTTCTCTTTTCTCCATTTGTTGTTGATTTGTGTTGTCTCCTTGTCAGCTTATAATCAAAAGTAACTCCAAGGTATGTGGGTTGTTTATCTGCTTTCAAAAGTTCTTCATCTATCTTGATATCTCCAGCATTTTGTTTTGGTGAGAGGGTAAAAAGTGTAGTGCTACACTTATCTATGTTAACGCTGACGCACTACCTATTTTCTCATAAGATTAAGGCATCAATAGCTATTTGTATTTGTTTAGTGGACACTGTCGCATGTTCTTCCGTGCACCAGATCACCAGGTCATCAGCATACATTGCCACTTTGATCCCATATGGTAGTTCGGCAACTAGGTCATTGATGTAAACCAAGAAAAATGTGGGTGACAGGACTCCTCCCTTGGTGACTCCATGACGCAGTAGGACTTTCTTGTTCTTACGCTTATAACAACATACCTCATATTTAATGTTTATATAAATTGAGGTAATTACAATATCTAAGAATTAATGATCGAATAACTTGATTCTTGATTAGGAACTAGCAGCACTGCACAAGGGACGCTTAGATAAATGCTCTGATTGGCATTCCGTCGGACATCTATAAGTACTTAAGCTCACTATCCTAGACTATTATTAGTTGTGGGTTTATCTGATCTTTCCAGTGAAGACGCACTTTCTTCCATCCCTCTAGTCACTTCATTTCTATTATTCTCTAAATGTGTACATTATAATTTTATAATTGAGTGGATAACTATTTATAGGGACTATTTCATGAGAATTTTATAGTTTATTAGTAATTAACTGATCAATTACCTGATAGCTGCTAATTTACATTACAGCTATATATGTATGTATGTATGCCCGTCTGACTGTTTGTCTACATTCGCTCTTCCGTCAGTCTCTCTGTCTTTGCCTAATTCGCTTTCTGTCCGTCAGTACATCAATTCGTCTATACATGCATTCATCTACAGTCCTTCCCGTCTATTTCTCATTCACATCTGTTTGTCCATCTGTATGCATACTTGCTTGTTCACCATTCTATCTGCGCGTTTGTGTGTTTGTCAGTGTTCCTGTCTGTTTACCTGTATTTCATTGTCTGCTACACTGTCTATAAATACCTGTTTACCTGTATTTTATTGTCTGCTAAATTGTCTATGACTGTATACTTACCCTCCATCAATACAACCAATATATCTCTCATAATAGTTAACGTTGTGACCAAGACGAATAGTGAAAACAAGAAAGTACAGATGGGATCAGCAATCTTCCACTCTGGCTGTGTGAAGAAAAACAAAACAGTTTCATAATATAAGTGTGTAAACACTGTACTTGGAAACGAAATAGCTGCTGTAATGTTTTAGATCTTAATCACAGACATTAATAGTTAACAGTGGAGCAAGTAAAACAGACATAAAACAGTGGCGCCAGTAAAACAGACATAAAACAGTGGCGCAAATAAACATACATAAACAATGGAGTAAATAAAACAGTAAATTATTACTTCCATTATTACTGTCCATTCATGTCGTTTAGAAAGAAATGACAAGTTACTATACTCATTTATATATATATATATATATATATATATATATATATATATATATATATATATATATATATATATATATATATATTGCATAGAAAATCACTACATTCAAAATATTATGGGCTAGTCCACAGATAAGCTACCAAACACCTGGTAGTTATAAAGAAGAGACAATAAAACTCACTTCGAAGTATATATGGTATGCGAGACGAAGGGGGTTGATTTGTTTCTCAGTCCAGGTACCCATTCATCTCCCTAGATAGTAGGTAGTTAAGGCGTGCCCTTTATACCAGCGGACAACAAAGTCCAAGTAAGTTATATCAGGACATACTACCATAAAATAGAGGTAACAAAGACCCCAAGTTCTACTATGATATACAGGTAAATCTATGACTATATTTTATACAATACTAAATAGAGAGTACATCTTATCCCATTAAACACGTAATTCTCAAACTGGGCCATGTGACCCTCCTCCTTGGGCAACGATGACTTGCAATGAGGCCATAGCGAAAACAATAATTAATTGGGGGTTACAGATCAGTCTAATTGGTGTTAAGAGTCTTGCATTTATCTCGTGCGGACCGAGGGTTAGAAGATAACCAAGATTCTAAAAGCAGCTCCTCGTAGTGCATCCTGGAAAGGTAAATACAGCTGCTCTTGTTGTCTTCCTGGCAAACACGTTTAGGCCCGTGGATGTGGATGCTGTAGATTGAATGAGAATTTCCTACAAAAGGACAGGAAATTTCTCCGAGATCTCTTCGCTAAAACACCCAGCAGCACTGGCAGCACACACTTTCGTAAGAAATCTGTGCATTTCGTCTCGGTCAGTCAAAAATACAGAAACATTGCAGGAGCCACCTATATATAAATGTCCCGATATGGGTAGATTTCGCTAAGATATAATGATCCTAAAAGTACATACTGAATCTGGAAAAGGCAACGCACGCTAGAGTACATCGTTATGTCTGTGAAACGATATATTGGCAACGATGATACAATTGTCCAGCTCGAGGCCGACTGACGGAAGTTCTGTTCATATTCGGGAACACACGAAGGCTATAGATCACGCCACAATTGACTCCATTCAAAATTAGAATCATGACGCGGATATTGGATAAGTCAACTTGAGCATGCACCCCTAGGTATGGAAACAAGTTTAATTACAGCCCCCCCCCCCCCAATTGTACACAGGAAAGCATTGAACAGATGTCAGGTAGCATATGGTTCAGAACTTCTGTCCGAAGCAGTGTTTAGACTCGGACTCTGGACGTTGTGGGCAACGTAGACGAAAAGCAAGTGGTTGTCTTCGAGGACATCACAAGTCTAACGCGACTGTCGCCGTTGCCCAATACGGCTCATACAGAGATAATTGGGTTCAGTACCCAGGGACATAAAGCGGATTGATGTCTTTCTTACATGAGATTTATTTGCTGACTACGTAGTTCCTCGTCTAGGATAGGCACAATCCTACCTACGTCTTTGGGTGATAAATAAAAGCAATGGCAAATCACAGTCCATTTGGCGACGGTTTGGAAGGCCATCACAGATGCACGTGGCTGGTGCGTGAGAAATGCACAGATCAAATCTCAGACTTCCGACGTGTTTGGCAAAACAGCACCTTGTATAGGAAGGTGTATCAACCCAGAATCTAATTCGACTGTTGCCGTTGCCCAACACGGCTCATAAAGAATAAATTAGGTCTGGGGCATAGGGACACGAAGGATGGTAATGGATTGGTCTTCCTACTCGAAGAACAGCTGCGAAGCACGTCGGAGGAGGAAAGAGGAACAATGAGTGACGCAGGTAAACTATCAGCTCGTCTCGTGACTGAGTAGAATGCTCCTTCAAAATACACTGCACTACACGGAAAATTAAAGTCTCCTTGGTATGAAAGAAAGCTAAAATACACCTCCCCACTGCACATAGGGAGGAAGAGCTAATCGCTCACAATTCCTGGGGTTCTCAAAGAAGATAGAAGAAAAAGATATGCCCAAAAGGACCACAAAACCAAATATTTCAACGACAAACGATAAATCTCTAGAAATAAAGTTTTCAAAGTCTCGATGATGTGGGGAAAAAAATAAATTATTCTTTCACACCAAGTGGCCATAGAAGAAGATTTTTTTTTCCCAAAAAGGGACCAACAGCTACAAATGATTGTGAACCTTTGCACAAATCATCACACATTTTCTTTACTATAACAGTGACGACATTCATCCTTTGATAATTCTCCATTTTCTGTGAAAATAGTAAATACATATTTAAAAAAATGTTGAAAAGCAATTTGAAAACACGTAAACACTGGAGCAGAAAGGAAGAATTGTGGTGATGATCATGTTGAAGACAATGTTATTGATGAAGCTGTGGTAGACATGATGATAATACAGAATACAGTTCCTACCTTATAGTATATAATAAAAGCTGCAACTAAAACTCCTACACTTTGTAAAAGATCACCAAGGACATGTATGAAGGCAGCCTTGACATTGATGTTTGACGATTTTTTGACGTGGCTGTGACCTGTCTCCTCTGGATCACTACTTAACAGCGGTGAGTTCAGATCTTCAACTTCCTTTTGTCCCCCCGACTCCATATTATGTATACTACCATAATCGTGAGAACCACGTGATGAATAATTGTCTTTGACATCGCTTAAATTATTTGAGTAGTCAGTATTTAATTTCTGGTGTGAGTGTCCATGACCTGCATGGCTATGAGAATGTTGGTGTAATGTTGTTCCAAGACTGAGAACATAAAGTAACAAGAATATCGGTTATGTCAACATTTGAAATGTAAAGGAACATATACAAACATCTGTAAAATAAAGGAACATATACAAACATCTGTAAAATAAATGAGAATATACAAACATCTGTAAAATAAATGAGAATATACAAACATCTGTAAAATGAATTATATATTGATGAAAACATACATTTCATGGTGACAGGTTAATGTTATTTTAGCAATTAGGAAGAACTCACATGATGGACCCAATTATTCTCATGTAAATTATAAATACATAAAACCCTAGTTGTGGAGACGGCACCGATAGGGGATGGCAAGTTGATGATGAATGTCCAGAGATACGTGTCTCAGAAAGTACTTCGCGTTTCCCAACGCTATACTGACAGGTGACTTCCAACCTGTTGAACATCAGATATTTCATCCCCGCTGTGCTCCATCGAGACCAGCACCGTGCAGAGGTGATGGGGCTTAGTTCAGCCATCAGGGGCTGGAAACTAAGACTGGTCGGGCAGTCCCACTCGAGCAGGACCATAGTCCTGCCCTAGTAAGCAGAGTGCTGAAGACGGAGGCATCCAGCCAAAAGGCGCACAGATAATTAGGATGCCACGCACAAAACACAATGGAAACATGTCTACATCTATAAATAGTTATGGTGCCTGCCCTGTGGCGGACGTTCAGGCAGGGACGGTGCGGGGCCCTATACCTCGAAAGGGCCCAACCTCAGTTACTGGAAGTCCTTCTCAATTGCCCCGAGGAGCCAGGAGGCAAGGGAATAGAGCTACTGGCCAAACAAACAAACGACCAATAAAAATAATGCACTGGAATGCTGAGGGTGTCAACAGTAAAAGAGATGGATACAGCAAAAAATTGGAACTTGAAAATGTCCTCAGTGAAGAACAAGTTAACATATGCTGTATCCAAGAAACACACCTCAGCAGCGACATAGCCTTCAAAATCAGAGGCTACCAGTGCTACCGATCTGACCGAAAGGACAGGCGAAAGGGTGGAATTCTGACACTTGTTAAAAACAATATCAGCGCATGTCAGCTTGAAGTATATATGGAAGGGGCAGAATACCAGATGCTCCACCTAAAAACAGACAGTGCAGAATTCCATCTCCTGAACTACTACTGCCCAAATGATAAACCATTGGCACTAGACACAATTCCAGACAAAGAGAGACTTATGGTGTGTGGTGACTTCAACAGCCACTCTCAGAGCTGGGGCTATGATCATATCGACAAGAGAGGTGAGGAACTTGAGAGCTGGCAGGATGAAAATAATCTCATCCTTATTAACCAGCCAGCAGACTCGCCAACCTTCTACTCGAGAGCATGGCACACCACCTCTACACCAGACCTAGCATTCCACTCACCAGACTTGGAATGGAACATCACACGTGATGTTGGAAAGCAGCTTGGAGGTAGTGACCACAGACCAGTATTTCTGGAAATCCACAATGAATTTACCACGGACAGCAGCACGCTCACTAGGTGGAACTATAAAAGGGCAGACTGGAAAATGTACCAGCATTTAACCAGTGTTCTAGCTAAGGACATGAACTTGGACAAAGACATCAATAGAGCAGTGAGTGAATTTAATAGATGTATACTACATGCTGCTAGTAAAACCATACCCAGGGGGGCACGCAAAAACTACAAACCCTACTGGAATGATGAACTGGAAAAGCTGCAAAATGAGATGGAAACATCTAGACAGCAGGCTGAGAACAGACCTAGCCAAGAACATCACAACAAATATCAGCAAACAAAGGCTAAATTTCAAAGAGCCAAGTTACAAGCCAGACGGAGCAGCTGGAAAGAAAAAACAGAGTCGCTGAACCTAGAAAGAGATACTAGGTAATTATGGAAACTTGTAAAACAACTAAATGATGAAGGTACAGGGAGAAATACCAGGATCACACTTTATAAAGATAGAAACATTTTAACAGGTAAACATGCAGCTGATTACTTTGCAGATTCCTTTGCAGAAGACAATAACGTCAAAGTCAGCCCAGACAAACAACAGGAGGTTCGAGAGAACCAGCAAAACATTGGACAAGGTGAACCTATACCTGAAGTCATGGAGGCACCAATCACAATGAGAGAACTGGAGCATGCAATATCCAAATTGAAAATGAAAAAGTCCCCTGGAGCTGATGGAGTGTCCAATGAAATGATTAGAAACCTGGGAAGTGCAGCAAGAGCAAAGCTACTGCAGATCTTTAACACAAGCTGGTCCACAGGTAATGTACCACAGGCGTGGAGAGAAGCAATAATGATACCACTCCTCAAATCAGGAAAAGATGGCAACACAGTCTCCAACTACAGGCCCATCAGCCTCACAAGCTGTCTATGTAAAACAATGGAACGCATTATCAATCTTAGGATGCAGTGGTACCTTGAAAGTGAAAACCTTCTGGTATCACAGCAAGCAGGTTTCAGACAGTGCTACTCTACTGAAGATCAGGCAACCTACCTATCCCAAGAGATTGAGGATGCCTTCCAAGAAAAGAAACTGGTACTAGCAGCATGGATAGACCTCAGGAAAGCATTTGATAAGGTCTGGAAAGAAGGGCTCCTAAAGAAATTGCGAAATTGCAGGGTTAGCTCAAGAATGTACAAATGGGTAAAAGCATACCTGCATAATAGAAGAGCCAGGGTACAATTAGATGGTCGCAAGAGCAAGAAGGTTCTACTGCGTCATGGAGTCCCCCAGGGAGGAGTCCTGTCACCCACACTTTTCTTGGTTTACATCAATGACCTAGTTGCTGAACTACCACACGGGATCAAAGTGGCAATGTATGCTGACGACCTGGTGATCTGGTGCACGGAAGAACATGCAACAGTGGCCACTAAACAAATACAAAGAGCTATCGATGCCCTAACCTTATGGGCAAATAGATGGTGCGTCAGCATTAACACAGATAAGTGCAGCACTACACTCTTTACCCTATCACCAAAACAAAAAGCTGGTCATATCAAGATAGATGGAGAGCTCTTGAAAGAAGACAAACAACCCACATACCTCGGAGTTACTTTTGATGATAAGCTGACATGGAAGCAGCACATAAACAAAGCAACAACAAAAGCCAGGAGGAAGCTAGCTATCCTGAGAAAACTAAGTGGAACCACATGGGGAGCCAGTGGAAATATACTCAGTAAAGTTTACCAGCAAGGCATAAGACCACACCTGGAATACGGTTCAGCTGCGTGGTGTCCTGCATCAAACACCACATTACAAGATCTAGATAAAGTGCAAAACCAGGCACTTAGAATAATGTTGGGAGCAATGAAATCAACACCCATAGCAGAGATGCAGAAAATGGGAAGAATGCAAACACTTGGCGAACTCAGAGACACAAAAGTACTAAATCAAGCAGAAAAGTTTCAGTGTATGCCAAGTCATCCAATGAAGGAAAGATTCCAAAATCTAGCAATGGGACGACTGAAAAGGAGCAGCTTTATCCATCAAGCTAAACGACTCCGTAGACAACTTACAGACCTACCTGAAGTTGACAGCCCCTTAAGGTCTGTACCAGAGCAAACCCTGTGGAGTGAAAGCCATGGAATGCCAATATACATTCAGACCCATGTGAAAGGAATACTAAGCGAGGACGAACAGAACAGTGTGCAGCGAAGGACAGTCACCCTCAGTTTCCTGGATGAGGAATATCCACAGGATATATGGGTCAGAGTGTACACAGATGGGTCAGCACAGAATGCTGTGAGGAATGGAGGTGCAGGTGTATATATAGAATATCCACACAAGCCTAGAGATACAATCAGAACACCGACAGGAAAATTCTGCAATAATTATGATGCAGAAATCCAGGCAATTAGTGTGGCAGCTAAAAAACTGCTGAACTCCAACTCTGACCTACAGCCTGTGGTATTCCTGACAGATGCAAGGTCAGTGCTTCAAGCTCTCCAGTCTGGAAAACTAACAGACTTAAAAAAACTACTTAGCGAATTGTCTTACCAGTATAGGGTAACCATGCAGTGGATACCCTCTCACTGTGGAATACCAGGAAATGAAAAAGCAGACCAACTGGCTAAGGAAGGTGCTGCCGAAGACCAACCAGATATACCAATCACCTACCATCAGAAAAAACAGATGATCAAGTCAATAAGAAAGCCACAAACACCAACACAAGATGACTATCATATTATGAACAGACCAGAACAAGTTATAATTCTACGTCTCAGAACAGGACACAACCGACTCCGCAGTCACATGTATACAAAGTTCAAGATTGGCAACACGGCCATGTGTACATGTGGACAGGCAGCACAGAGTGCCAAACATATACTTCAAGAGTGTTCTGAGCATGAAACGCTGAGGCAGACATATTGGCCAGAGGAAACAACACTGGAATCAAAACTCTATGGGACACTGTATGAACTACAAAAGACAGTGAGTTTTATTAAGGAGACAGAATTACAGATATAGACATGTTTCAAGTGAACGAAAGAAGAAGAAGAAGAATCCCCGCTGTCTACCATATCCAGTCATTGCTAGCTTGGGTAGATAAGCTTACAGATTTACCTACAGGCCAAATACCGTCGATTACTGTCACCATATTTAGTCGTTCTGTCAAAATCGCTACAGTAGAGTGACCACTTGTGTATCAATGTATATTGTAGCGTGACCATCGATGAGCCCTTCCAACTGAATTAATTAGGGACCTAATTGGTTACGTTTTTTTATTATTGTCGGGATATTCGTTGGTCACTATTTATATACTTGGAGTCGTATGCCACAATTAGCCAACGCGACTCCGAGTATATAAATAGTAGCCAACCAACAGCACGACAATAATAAAATCGTAACGAATGAGGTCCTAATCAACTCTGTTGAGAGGTTTTATAAGAATTGTAGACAGTCGTGATTGTATTGTACAATAAAGTCTGTCTCAGACATACTTCTGCCAACCAGCCTTACCCGTTGTAAGCGACCCCTATTTAGCTAGCGACACAAAGTATACGCTCTGTAATCAGTTATCAAAATTATATTAGTTGAATCAGCCACAATGAGTGGCTTAGTTCACGGGATATATCTGGTGACGGACTTGGTGCAACAAGTTTCTAATTTATTCGACTTGACACATCCGTATCAGCACATAATTAGTGGGACATGGTTTTTCTTTTGTTCATTGATCTTAATTATTTTCGCCAAGTGATTTATCTGTTTCTGCTAGGCTGCAACTGCATTATTCCTACTCATCTCTGGTTTAGTAGTTTCAATACTCTGTCGTATAATTGGTTGCCTTTCTTTAACTATTGATAAGACTTTCGCATATGCTGCACAAAGCAATTTGTGTGTGAAATAATAAGAAATAAATTTTGCATTATAAAATCTAGTGATATTCTAAGGGAAACAACAATTACAATGGACAAGTAATTACATTTTAAGTGTCTCCAGCAAAAAATATTGCAATAGATCGGGACTGTCGGCAGTAAGAGATTGACGTCCTATTTTTAACGGATCTTACGCCTAATAGGTGCGTAAGGGGGGGGGGGGGGGCTGGCAGGTAACGCAGTGGTTAGTGCACTGGCTTTGAATATGAGTGATCATGGGTTCATTCCCCGGTTGTGAAGTAAATGTTTTTCCAAGATCACAACGTTTCCCAAGTCTACCCATCCTGAATTGGGTACCGGATTTTTCCGGGAAGTAAAGACTTCGGGGAAGAGGAGATGGCTGCTGCCCTCATAAAGCAAATCGACTGAAATGTAAGATCGTTAACGTCTCACGCACCTATGGCAGTTAAATGCTATGGTTTAATTTTACTACGCCTAATATAATCAACGAGATTGTCGGCAGTAAAGACCTAGGTACAGAAAGTAAACAAGACTTCATTGGTTACGATTTTAATTATTGTAGTGATTTTGGTTAATCAATATTTATATACTTGCAGTGCCATGTAAAAAAACAACAACCCAAGGCCTACCAACCAAACACACGGAAATAATTTTTAAAAATCATCCTTTCAGGTCATTTACTTTCTGTACAATGGTTATTACTGAAGACCGATAATTATATCAAACGTCGGAGGATAAATGGGTTTCCCTCACCAAAAATATATTTTTTATTCCCTTGTCCACTGATCATCCAGTTAGTGTTATCTCTCTTGGTGTCCATTTATATCTAATTTTTCACTATCAACAGAATTCATATTGTGAATCGTCTATACCTATGAAACGTGACAGTATATTCTAGGTACACTAGGTACACTAGGAGGCTCAACAATCCGGACGGTATATTATAGGTATGATAGGAGACTTAATCATGCAGACGGCATATTTCAGATAAACTATGAAACCCATCCATGCTGATGGTATATTTCAGGTACTCTAGACGACTCAACCTCGCGTATCGTATATTCTAGGCTAGAAGGCTCAACAATGAGGGCGGTATATTCTAGGTAAGCTAGGAGACTCAACCATGATGACGGTATATTACAGGTACGCTGGAAGACTCAACAATACTGAGATGCCTCAGTAAGCTAATGAACACCCATCAGTCTTACAAAATACAAGATAACCAAATCTAGATGTATACACGGGGTGTTGATGAATGGTATAGACAAGCTGTGTATGTCATCTGGACATTTTCAACTATATTCGTCTGCCATAAATTTGTTATATTCTTCTGCAACTTCTCACTGGCATCCACACGTCTGGAGGGCAGAAATTGTTTTTTAAATACTCATTTAAGACATTATTAACTCGCATCAATGCAGGAAGACATTCAATGAAGATTATAACATAATATTCACCCAAATATTGTTTTAGTTTCAGGATTATTGAAGCGGATGAAGAAAACTTTGGACACGCTAAAGCTCCACAGAAGCCTCTAACATATGATTCAGAATATGGAGGAATATTACAGGAACATATAAGACTCATTAGTCACAGACGAGCAACTCACATATATCATGTATTTGACAGACTGACAGCATATGACGTCTTTACACTCATACCTCTTTAACTTCTTCTTCTTCTTCTGCGTTCGTTCTCAAACTCCTGTAGATTAGCAGGATGTAGTTCGGAGATATCGAAATGCATTGTGTCATGGTTTACAGCATTGCTGCGTTATATACGCCTTTTGGCCTGACACATCCGACTTCAGCATGGCTTTGAGTCTCTGACCCTATATGGGGTGGGACAGCTAACTCCATCCCATAACCTCCTTATTCGCCTTTAACGACATGCGTTAAAGGTAAACAGTGTTGCTATTCTTTGCTCCCCTTTCGGACCCCGGCAACACACTGGCAACACACCTCTTTAGATGATTAGCTGATAATAATCAAAGTACATCATATAATCATATTTTCCTGATAAAATTGTGATAAATATATATATATATAATCTAAATATTATGAACGTGTATTTCACAAATTTCTCTAAGAGAAAAATATAACAAAACACAACTGTTAAGTATTAAATCAATATGTTATATATATATATATATAAATATATATATATATATATATATATATATATATATATATATATATATATATATATATTGGTGGGATATACATTTGTATATCGTAATTCGTAAATTCAGACCCATTGACCACTTTTGTCTATAATAATTGTGCTCTTTCTTGAGGGAGGTATATAAAGTATCGGATTTAAGTATATTAATATGTCACAGTACACAGAGATTGTTATGTCACAGTATACAGAGAATGACTATGTCACAGTACACAGAGAATTAATATGTCACAGTATACAGAAAATTAATATGTAACAATACACAAAGAATGAATGTCACATTTCATAGAGAATTAATATGTCATAGTACACATAGAATTAATATGCCAAATTACACATAATTAATATGTCACAACACACAAATAATTAATATGTCACAGTACATAGACAGTCATGAAGAAATAACTTACACTACATTAAAGGCAACACCCACACCTGCAGTAATTAACATAACGCTGGCGTCTATTTCGTAGTCATCTTCCTGAATTCGAAGAACAGCCGAGTAGGCTAGAATTCCAGTCAGAACCCACAACATTAGTATTGAAACTAAGGCTCCAAGGATCTCTGTAGAAAATATATCAAACCATGCACGTTGTACATCGTTACTAAAGAGTTAAGATATACGGGATAAATGATTCTACAGAAAATATATATGGGATCTCGTAAGCTGTTTCGAATTATGTTGTAGTTGTTTGAATTGCAAGCATGTAGGTTGACATATTGTTCACATCATTTGAAACCAAATATATGAAACGTAAAGAACAGGGACACATAATCATTTCCTTGCATGTTGTAGGAGGCAACTAAGGAAAGTTAGGAAGAAGACTGATACCCTGTCACTTGTTAAAAAAAAATCATCGTCATTGTATGCTTGTGTCTCAATTTCTTAATTTTGTCTTTCAATGTATATACAATTATTCCCAATGTTAAAGAAGAGATGTTGAATGGGCATTTGTCCTTTTGTGTCATACTCCTAGGTGGCGGTAAAATGCTACATGAGTTGTAACTGAAGATGGGTCAGTAAAAATTAGATTGGCCCAGACGTGTATGCTTCCCTCCTTGCCATGATAGCTCTGGGATACTGCAGTACTGCAGTGCCTCCATTCCAAGACTAAACATTCATTCAGACAACGTTCTAACACGATCATGCCTTTGAAACAATACACATTAAACAAGGCTGGATGCTTCCTCGGTTACTCAACTGAACACCTCTGCGTTTGTCACAAAGGGTATGGGTGTCACATACTTAAAAGAAAAAACATCTCAACCTCACACAGATACCTCCTATTGTTGTCAATTCTGTAAAAGAACATTTTGTGCGCGCATTGGACTTGCTAGTCATTTTAAAACGCACTATTAACGTTATTATTTTATTATTTATTGTTATTATTATTATGGTTGAGTTTTTGGTCATCGTCGATCACGACGGACGAACATCATCATCATCATCATCATGGGTGTCACAAGGCTACCTGCTCACAACCAAAGGGATTATTTTATCAACATCATTATTATCATATTTTTCATAATCATTATCACATTCATTATCATCGCAAATGTTTTTCCTTCTAGTGTGTCTTTTAATCGCGATGGTACCCATGAGCCCCTTACGCTTTATCTACATATTGAAGTGGCGTGTCTTTCGCAGAACGATGTCCTCATTGCTACTATGAACGCCTATCTGTTGTGTGCATGTTGTCTATTTTCATCTAGTGTGGGATTAATAAGTCAGATTAATCCTCAATATAATGTGGTCATTGAATTTTGGAGAACCTCCTTGTCTTGTTTCGTAGAAATTGCTTAATTAACTTAATATTACTTTACCTATTCGGTACCAGCCAAAACTCAACGTTTTTGTTGCAGGTCTGCTCCCTAAGTATAAAGCCAACAATGATATCATGAAGCTAGCAAAATCTGTCAGTAAATGTGCAGCGTCAGATATAATAGCCAAACTGTGCGCCAACAGACCTCCTGAAATATCAAAAGAGTCATGTATTGTGAAACGTGTTCTTCGTTTGATGCATTGCGTATCTAACTGTATTATAAGTATGCTGCTTAATCGCGATATATTGTTTAACATACATACACATTTATGAGTAAGACGCATGTAAACACTGGTCGTAGACTAATGTTGTTTGAGTCTTCACCATTATAAAAATCAAGTAGAATAATGTTAATATGTAAAAAAAACATTTAAAAATTTAAAAAAAAACCTTAAGTAATGTCAACTGCAAAAACAGAAAGGAACGCCACAATTCTAATCGATGACAAAACTTCAGAACTGCACAAATGTTGGTGTGGGATGTGTTTAGGGTTGATGTGATATGCTGGCAAGTCTGTGTTCTCTCGTCCAGCTTGCCTAACACCTAATATGAGTATTTCTGTGATAATGCTGATGATGTTTGTTTGTTTTTCGTTCGCTCCATTGTAACCATCACGGATATCCGTGCGATTTCCGCCGGGAGCCTGATTACGTTGTGCAACCGTTATGCGCCTTGTAGGCCTAGCACATCCGATTTCGGCATGCCTTGACAATTCGGGTGGGCTACCCTTAGCCTGTGACAGCCTCTATATCTGTCTCCAGGCACGCGTAGTGGAGACTCTTCGCCCAGACGATTTTCTTGCTCTTAGTCTGACTCAAACGAGGTGTTCCACTGTCTATGAACTTGCCTCGTGTAATTGGACGTGCTGTGCCTGTGCCCATTGGGTACTGAACCGTTTCTCGTCCGTGAGCCTGGTTCCTTAAGGGGAAGAACTCAACAGAGGAGTTGGACCCTGGCTCTTTCGCCCTCTTAGCCGAGGTGTCATTCACCGACATCGTGTACCCCTTGTCCACGTTCGAGTCTCACACCACGCGTTTGAGAGCAAGGCGTTCTCGAGCTGAGCGTCCTTGTCCCAATAGCGCCTGAGCCCATCAGGTACTGAACCCTTTCTCTCTTCAAGTGTATTTCCGGTGCAGGAAAACTTGACAGTAGAGTTGGGCCAGGGCTAAATCGTTGTCCCTTTTGTGCCTGGGCGCATCGAGTACGGAACCCTTTCTCTTCGCGAGCATATTTCCGGTTTAGGAAGGCTCGACATTAGAGTTGGATTAGGTCTTCTTGCTTTACCAAACGCCAATGAATGGGTCTGGGTCTCTGCCTGTAAGGAACACAGGTAACTGGAAACTCGTCTCGAGCTGACGGAGCTTGTAGTTCCCCTTTCCTAGGGACTTTTTACTTTCTATTTGCAGTTCGCGCTGCCCTCTAGCGCTGTTCTGCCCTTTCATTGTTTCATTGTACTCGGTATGAAATCTATGTCTCTCGCCATGCATCTACCTATACATGCATTTTACATTGGCCGCCCCTCCAATGTTCGGACTGGACTGACTAGCTTCACTGTATGTCGACAGTGTCGCTATATGTGGTGCTGCTGGTGGTGTCGGAGATATTGTCTGTCTCTTGTGCAGGCAAATCTCTTTCCATCTGCTACCTCCACATTTTCGGACACGATCCCCAAAAGATTTGGCCAGAATCAACTCGAGCTGCTGTATTTCTGTTTCCAGGGTGCACCACGTGGAGGTACTTTTGGGATCTTGGTTATCTGCTAACCCTGGGTCCGCCTAGAGCAATGCGTTCCCTTTGCACCCCAATGCTGATGATAACAATTATAACGTTTAAGACGACGATGATGACATACGTGGTTTTGGCAATGGTGCTGTTGTTAGTGGTAGTACTGATCGTGATGATGTTGTTAATGCTGGTGCGGATAATGTTGATAACATTGTCAACTTACCAACCATTTCTCCAGTCATAAACATGACACATAAAATGCTTGCTATGACCAGCTTTGTTCTGGCTTTCTTGTCAAACCCTGACTTCTTAACCTTACTGTGGCAATGGCTGTCATCTGTACCATATACATAAAGATTTTAAATTAGCTACGATTAGCTGATTAAATAGTAATTGATTACACTTGTTTCATTAAATGTGCAAATGTACACAGACAGTTTTTCAATTACATTGAAGTAGTAGAAAGTTATATATAAAGTTTTGAGCAAATCTGTGTAGTAGCCATGTGTCAATGCTCTATCTGTGTAGTAGCCATGTGTCAATGCTCTATCTGTGTAGAAGTTGTGTATCAATGCTCTATCTGTGTAGTAGCCATGTGTCAATGCTCTATCTGTGTAGAAGTTATGTGTCAATGCTCTATCTGCGTAGTAGCCATGTATCAATGCTCTATCTGTGTAGTAGCCATGTGTCAATGCTCTATCTGTGTAGAAGTGTATCAATGCTCTATCTGTGTAGTAGCCATGTGTCAATGCTCTATCTGTGTAGAAGTTATGTGTCAATGCTCTATCTGTGTAGTAGCCATGTATCAATGCTCTATCTGTGTAGTAGCCATGTGTCAATGCTCTATCTGTGTAGTAGCCATGTGTCAATGCTCTATCTGTGTAGTAGCCATGTGTCAATACTCTATCTGTGTAGTAGCCATGTGTCAATGATCTATCTGTGTAGAAGTTGTGTATCAATGCTCTATCTGTGTAGTAGCCATGTGTCAATGCTCTATCTGTGTAGAAGTTATGTGTCAATGCTCTATCTGTGTAGTAGCCATGTGTCAATGTTCTATCTGTGTAGTAGCCATGTGTCAATGTTCTTTCTGTGTATTAGCCATGTGTCAATGTTCTATCTGTGTATTAGCCATGTGTCAATGTTCTTAGTTGGTATTAGCCATATGTCAATGCTCTATCTGTGTAGTAGCCATGTGTCAATGCACTATTTGTGTAGTAGCCATGTGTCAATGCTCTATCTGTGTAGTAGCCATGTGTCAATGCTCTATCTGTGTAGATTGTCATGAATGGAGTTATAATTGGAACTTTTTAATAAATATTGTTCAGGTACATTCTAATTTGAGATTATAGGCTATGTGGACTATGTCACTCGGCTGATACGATACATCCGATATCTGCCTTTGTCATTTGCGTATACATGTTGTCATGCTAATAAAGATTACTGTTACGACGAATCAGTCAAGATGTGTGATGCAATCCGAAGGTCCAATATCTCAAGCAGGAGTTAGTCCACGTTAATAGTCACGCTATAGACTCTCTCTTTGTACAGACACAGTGTTGCCACAATAGTTTATACAGACACAGCGTTGCCACAATAGTTTATATAGACACAGCGTTGCCACAAAAGTTTATACAGACACAGCGTTGCCATAATATTTTATACAGACACAGCGTTGCCACAATAGTTTATACAGACACAGCTTTGCAACAAGCTGCTCTCTCTGCTCAGACTTCCGTCATATTAGTTATCATAATTAATAAGATATACTTCATTATTTAGGTTTTTTGAACACTGAGTCGCACAGCTGTCGTTTTATTAATAGACTAATATTAAACAAGAAAGGGTTGATGTAATCGCTCATGTCTTGAATTCTGCTGGAGATTCCTGCTTGGACTATTGGAAGGAAGGAACAAACCGCATGTCAAATTGACTCCCAACTTCTGCATGTCTATTGGATTCTAAATTTATAAGATTCTGTATTTATTGGGTGTTAGAAACTCAAAACTTTATTGACCTGCAAGTTATTAACATTGTCCTCTACAACCACAATATCAAGCTGTCTTCTCATATTTGAAAGCTATAGAAACCACATTACCAGAAAAAGTGCTACGAAAAACTGGATCTAGTAGAGACCTCTGAACAGAAACTAAACAAGACTTCAATCGTGATGTTTTTATTATTGTCGTGATTTTAGTTTGTCACTATTTATGTACTTAGTGTCGTCTGCCAAAAAAAGCTACGATCGATCAACGACAACATGGAAATAATTAGAAAATAATCAGCCTTTTATGACATGTTTACTTTCTATTCAGAGGTCTTTTAGCACTGCTGATAGTCACACTGGAGCAAACTAAATTTTGATTTCTGATTCACATAGAGAGAAGGTGATAAATGTGTTTTTTCCCGAGACGACTAAAATCAATAAACATAATGCACTAGAAAAGTGTATAAGTTCTTACACATCACAACACATGTATACTTACACATTATAACACATGTATACTTACACATTATAATACATGTATACTTACACATTATAACACGTGTATACTTACACATCATAACACATGTATACTTACACATCATAACACATGTATGCTTACACATCATAACACATGTATACTTACACATCATAACACATGTATACTTACACATCATAACACATGTATACTTACACGCCATAACACATGTATACTTACACATCATAACACATGTATACTTACACATCATAACACATGTATACTTACACATCATAAGACATGTATACTTACACATCATAACACATGTATACTTACACATCATAACACATGTATACTTACACGCCATAACACATGTATACTTACACATCATAACACATGTATACTTACACATCATAACACATGTATACTTACACATCATAAGACATGTATACTTACACATCATAACACATGTATACTTACACGCCATAACACATGTATACTTACACATCATAACACATGTATACTTACACATCATAACACATGTATACTTACACATCATAACACATGTATACTTACACATCATAACACATGTATACTTACACATCATAACACATGTATACTTACACGCCATAACACATGTATACTTACACATCATAACACATGTATACTTACACATCATAACACATGTATACTTACACATCATAACACATGTATACTTACACATCATAACACATGTATACTTACACATCATAACACATGTATACTTACACATCATAACACATGTATACTTACACATCATAACACATGTATACTTACACATCATAACACATGTATACTTACACATCATAACACATGTATACTTACACATCATAACACATGTATACTTACTGGTAGCGGTAACGTCATCGTCATTTTCACTGTAGAAAGTAAATACAAAGATTTCGTTATCAATGAACTTATTTTTTGCATGAAAGATTGACTGCGCTAGAGAATTAGAACTTGAAATAAACTAATGCACATATTATCAATCAACTATCTAAAGCTGTGCCTGATGAATCTATTAGTATTCACGTTATCCAATTATATTTAGTGGTAGTGAATTGTGGACAACCAATACTTAAATAGATTATAAGGATTGCAGATTCAAGATAAGGTACTATTTCAGCAATTCGTTGGGTATATTTTTTTATTTAACGAAAGTGTTTAATAGTTTTCTAAACCGAAGGTAGTACACTTCGGGCATCCTCCTAGGACTTCCGTCTTTTTCAGCAGACTACTAAAGGGTATACTAAAGGCCCTACTAATTGTTCCCATAGCTTGTTGATTTTATATCTTCCTCCACAATCGCCTTTTTCTACTATATCCCCAAATAATTCTAAACTTCAATCTTTGTATAATAGTATCGCACACTCCTACGTCCTTCTCCAAATGTCGCAAACATAGGAAAATTGAAATTGTATTGCTTCTCTAATGTAAGGTGTCCTACCACCTATCGTCATTAAGTAAATCCGTCAACCCTCTCATTACCTTAAACTCACACATGATCAGAACAAAATATCCACTTAATCTCTGCAAGTTGTAAACCTCAATAAACTCCGTCTACTCACGGCGCATTATCTCTTCTGAATCTTGCGGATTACTAAGATACGGACACAATAACGGTACTGACTACCACTGTTTCATAGAAATAATATAGAGCCTACATAACTAATTTGCAGTGGCGTAACGTGAAATTGTAGAGTGGGGACGCCGAGTAACCTATTTTCAGTAGCTAGTTAGTTCAATCCCCCCTGCCCCCACCCAGCAGAAACAGGTGGTTACGACCCTATATAAGATATTAACTAGTTTAAAAAAGTACTCCTTTGTTTTAAATCAGCGAAATCGTTATTACATATTTACTAATTATTATAGTTCTTCTTCTTCTTCTTCTTCTTTCGTTCACTTGAAACATGTCTATATTATAGTAAATAACTATAACTTTGTGTGCGCTATTTAAGTCAAAGAAGATAAAAACAGTAGTGGTGTAGCGTCAATAGACATCACCACGCTCGGTGTCCCCTTCCATGATAAACAACTTTTCACATACTTGAGGTTGTCGTGCTGTAAGGATCATAACATTCAACAATGGGGTTGCTGCCTCTTAGTTTGGCAGATAAGTCCCAGGCGAATTTTGACAACTCCAAGTATAAATAGGGTAAGAAGACGACTATGCCACTGGAATAGATGTAAGTATGCTCAGATGCTTTCACAATTAATTGTATAGAACATTCATGTCCTTGGTTTCTATTATTTCTCATTGTTTTGCTTACACTTCTGAGCCTGGACAATCAATACTAAACGTTAAGATAGGATTAACCACTTTTTGATGTGGAAACAGAGAAATAAGTAGATAAATACTATGATGAATTAAGAATGCTAATTAATCAACTAACAAACAAATATTGAAACAGCAGCAATCAAAATCAACAACCAAATAGGGGAATTTCATCCAATAAGACAAGGAGTCCGACAAGGGTGTGTACTATCATCTGGTCTGTTTAACTTATACAATGAAATGATTTTTAGAACTATAGAAAATATGCCAGGAATAGCTGTTGGTGGGTATAATGTGAATAACCTGAGATATGCTAACGAAACGGTTCTGGTAGCAAAGAGTGAACAAGAACTACAACAATTGATTACAACTATAGTTGAAGAAAGCGCAAACAAATGTCTCAGCTTGAACACCAAGAAAACAGAGGTAATGGTTACATCTAAAACATCTAACCTTTCTAAATGTAAAATCATGGTGAACGGGACAGTTATTAAACAAGTAGACACATTAAAATATTTGAGCACAAGTATTACTTCAGATGGTAAATTCGTTACTGAGATAAAAAGTTAAACAGCACAGGCACAAGTAGCATTCCAGAAGATAAGGAACATCTTGTGTAATAATTCATTATCAATAGAAGTAAGAAAGAACATACTAAACTGTTACATAGAGCCCATACTGTTATATGGTAGTGAAGCATGGACAATTGATAATATTGCAAGAAAACATCTGGAGGCCATAGAGATGTAGTTTTATAGAAGAATGTTGAAAATATCATACACAACTAAAAAGATTAATGATATAATTCTACAACTCGTCAACTCAAATAGAGAACTTATTAACTGTATAAGAAGAGAAAGTTGAAGTCTCTTTAGGAAGAGAAATTTGAAGTCTCTTTAGGAAGAGAAAGTTGAAGTCTCTTTAGGAAGAGAAAGTTGAAGTCTCTTTAGGAAGAGAAAGTTGAAGTCTCTTTAGGAAGAGAAATGTGAAGTCTTCTTAGAAAGAGAAAGTTGAAGTCTCTTTAGGAAGAGAAAGTTGAGGTCTCTTTAGGAAGGGAAAGCTATGGGTGGGGGAAGGGAGGTCGGGCTAATTTCGCTAAATATGTGACTGAAAAATTTTTCATGTTTAAGAATGTTGCATATTTTAACCGGAGTAACTGCATCATCAATGTATATAAAATTATGTCAATCAGACATTTATAATTCAACCTGCTCTGTGCTTGTGTTTTTAACGTTTGCAGATGCACATATTGTCCAGTTCCGTGGTGTAAAAGTACAGAGTCAAGTACAGAGCTACACAGAAGTCTCGAACGGCTAATGTATCAGGTTCACACCCCAACACAGGCAATTATGCACCCGAACCTCCAACGGAAAGTGATGTTAACCTAATGCATGTGTTCATATTGCATAGAAAATGACTACTGTCAACAAATGTTCGGTTGTTAGCTGCCTACTGAATATGATATGCTACCAAATTTACATACACATATACTAGCAATCATTAAATACGCATCAGCATTTCTCACATGAGCCACTGCGTGTGCCGAATGTAAATTAGCTGCAATTATATTTTTCCATATTTATGAACTATTTACTAAATCAAATCTGCAGTATATTTTAAAATAAAACAATTCAGAACCGGATAGTAAATAGTTGTCTACCCTTGGCGTAAAAATATTTTTTTTTAAATTCACTATCATCAAGTCACATCCGTCATATATCGTTTATGTAATATCGTTTATGTAATATCGTTTATGTAATATCGTTTATGTAATATCGTTTATGTAATATCGTCTATGTAATATCGTCTATGTAATATCGTCTATGTAATATCGTCTATGTAATATCGTTTATGTAATATCGTTTATGTAATATCGTTTATGTAATATCGTTTATGTAATATCGTTTATGTAATATCGTTTATGTAATATCGTTTATGTAATATCGTTTATGTAATATCGTCTATGTAATATCGTTTATGTAATATCGTTTATGTAATATCGTTTATGTAATATCGTTTATGTAATATCGTTTATGTAATATCGTTTGCGTTTCCGCCCATCTTCCATATGAAATTAGCATTATGCGTTTCGCGCTATTGCAGTGTCTCAAAAATTATTTGGAGTATGGCGTATCATATTTGCAATGAGGTCATGTACATTGTTGATGCCACGCTGTCGGACCCTTGCTTATAGTTCATCCAAAGCATATTAAATCAGGTTCATGTCATTAAAGTTTGTAAGACAATCCAGTACAAAAAAAAAGTTTACTGGCTAAAACATTCCTGATTACATTAAGAGTGTGAGGCTTATCGCTGTAGTGCTGAAATATTCTCATATATTGGTGATTATAGAAGAACGACATAACGATATCTAGGTAGCAGTACTTGATATCAGCGATTACGTTAACTGTGAAAACATGAAGGGAACTCCGTGCTTATGGGATTTCGAGAATTCAACTCAAACATGTGCACTTCCTCCTCTATATCTGTTATGCTGAGCTATGCACACACCTGTATATGTTACTCCAGGACGACGTCAGACTCGATTTCTCCTATCAGCAAATGAGACATTAAACCAGTTTTAGTCAGAGATCGTCGTCGTTCTCCATTCCGAGCTTGGACGATTTATATTCTGTTGGGCCAAAGCCAGTCTGTTGGTCCGGTGGAGTCTAGTAAGGATATGACCAATGTTAGGACTTCTGTTGTGCAAGCCAGATGAGTGAAGTCTCCTTTACACGGTGTTTGCGATAATAGGCCTCGAGTACCACATATATGAGCTTTTTCTGAGTTACTATTTCGAGGCGTTTGCGCAGATGCATTAGTGCAATATGACAATCTGGAGCTAGTGTTGATACACGGGGTTGACCAGGTCTGATGCGATCATACCTGTCGCCAGGTATCGTTGTTGAAGTCTTACTATATTGAAGCGGTCACAATTAAAATGAGTATCAATTTTTCTAATCCTCATTCCACTAACAAACATACCAACAACTTGCCATTGCGCTTGAAATGTCAATCAAATCATGAAAGATACTGTAACTAACGTTCTTTCAATAACAACCAGATACTGGATTTTATTCGTCTAAAGTTTGATAATATGTTTGCCACTTCAATTTTTTTCGACTTTTATTAAATTCAGAATTTGTGAAGAACAGGAAGAACGAAAGAAACATCACATCACCGGAACAATGCGATTTCGCGAACTTCATCACTTGCATACGTTTGGGTTTAAAAATCACTCTCGTTTGTAATCATGTTACGTGTGATCAGAAATCACGCTTTCGATGCTTCTTTAATTATTCTTAGTATATTACAAACATCGGTAACCATTGTAAGTTATAAAAATTATAAACAACAGTAATAGTTATGTAACATGTCATTAGAAGCAGCAATAATAGTTATGTAACATGTCATTAGAAGCAGCAACAATAGATATGTAACATGTCATTAGAAACTGCAGTAATAGTTATGGTAACATGTCATTAGAAACTGCAGTAATAGTTATGGTAACATGTCATTAGAAACAACAGTAATTGTTATTAACATGTCATTAGAAACAACAGTAATTGTTATTAACGTGTCATTAGAAACAGCAGTAATAGTTATTTAACATGTCCTTATAAACAGCAGTAATAGCTATGTAACATGTCATTAGAAGCAGCTTGAGCAATAACATAGAGCACTCTGTGCTAGTAAAGACAGTAAACATATGCACAAACCCAAGGTCTGAACTATGCGATCCGGACGTCTGAAGAATATAAGTAATCTTTTGTGTTCCATCTAAGTTGGTTTCCCTCTTCTCAAAAAAACCAGACTTTGTAGGATTGTATCTCCCGCTGATGTGCTGCTCCACTGTTTGATTATGACCATTGTTACGTGAATCAGATAACAAGATATCGTGCTCTGTCGGTACTTTCTGTTTAACGCTCATTTTAAAATTACACTGTTATGTCTAAATAATATATCTCTGTAAGCACACGAAATATATTAATATAAATATGTTTGTTTCACTATTTGATCTCTTTGATCGCTACATAATTTGAGGACCGTCGATGAAATGACAGTAACACAACATCCGTAAATTTAATACGCGGATACATATGTCTTGTTATCTGGAAATGAAGGGGCAAAAACATGTTTGGAAACATTGTGGTTATTTAAAATAAAATCAAGATGTTCAAGGCAGTATAGAAAGGAAACATGAGTTGCAAGTTATGGCTGCAGGTTATCAAAAGTGCACATTAGACAAGTCCCCAGGTTCTGCCATCCCCGTCTCAATAAATCCGTCAGAGTATAAGGTATCACAGTTCCAGTTCGGTGTTAATTTATTAGCCACTTCGTACATCTATTATGTTCCTCTTTACATGCCTTTTCAACCTTTACACCAATCAAAGCAATCTTGAGAGGTACCATGATTCACTCTTCTGAAAATCTTCTGAATGGAAGATCTCCATGAATGCGTTCATTATGTAAGGATGATCCATGGTCATTTTGCGTTGGTAGCCAGTGAAAAATATACTGCGTAATATGAAATTATGTGTAATATGAAATATACTGTGTAATATGAAATATACTGTGTAATGACTCACTCATTAACTGGGAACCTATCAGTGAACGTATTATAGCGGCCAGATATCAAACTCGCTTCTTTAAAATGTCAATTATCCAATGTTATGCACCTACAAACGACAGCGACGACAACATCAAAGACACTTTCTATAATTCCCTCCTCAATACAATAAATAAAACGCCAAAACACTACTTTGAATGCAAAAGTTGGCGATAACAACGAAGGAGTAAAAGAACACATGGGAACACATGGATTAGGAAATATAAATCAAAATGGAGAGAGGCTTATAGAAACCTGTGTAATGACCAACCTTGTTTTAGCAAGTACACTATTCAAACATAAAGATATACACAAAACCACTTGGAATTCTCCAGACAAAGTAACACAAAAATCAGATAGACCATATATGCATCAATAGAAAACATCGCACCACGATCCAAGATGTTAGAGCATACAGAGGCGCAGACATGGGCAGTGATCATAACTTATGTATTGCCAAAATAAAAGTGAAACTAAAAAGGATCACTAAAGCTGAAAAACATAGGAAAATAGATTCTAATCGCCTGTTAGAATAAAACATTCAAAACGCATAAAAGCTGGAGCTGCAAAATCGTTTCTCCGCATTGCAAAATCTTTCCACTGACCATTCTGAAGATAATAAAACTACATCTTGGGACAACATAAAAAATGCTATGAAAGAAGCAGCCGTTTCAGTTGTGGGTTATACAACTAGTGAGAAAAATAAATTCCTAAGCGAGACAACATGGAATAAAATCAAATTAAGAAAAGTGGTTAAATTACAACTTTTATCTACTAAAGAACCAGTAAAATATGAAATAATTAGAGGAAATTATAATGTAATGGATAAAGAAATTAAAAAAAAGAGCACACGACAGGACAAAAGAACATATATAAACGAATTATCATTAAAAGCAGAAAATACCGCATAGAATGGAAACAGCAAAACATTACATCATATAATCAAGCAATTATGTAACACAACAGTCACAACAAACAACGTACCCATCAAAGATAAAAACGGAAAACTACTATCAACAACCCACGACCAAACAAAGAGGTGGGCAGAACACTTTAATGAACTATTAAATAGACCTCAACCAACAGCTACTCCAGACTTTGTCAATGACACACAAATGACAACCATGACAGTATCATGTGAAATTTTCTCTATCACTGAATTAAAATATGCTATCCATAAACTAAGAAATAACAAAGCCACTGCCGTTGACGAAATAACAAGTGAGATGCTTAAAGCTTCTGATGATAACACACAACAAAACTTGCTGTCTCTTATGAATGATGTCTGGTGCAATGAAAATGAACCTCAACAATGGAAAGACGGTATCATCATCAAACTCCCCAAGAAAGGCGACCCCTCAGACTGCAACAACTGGCGGGGTATCACCCTATTATCAGTCATAGGCAAGGTCTTCCTAATCATCATCTTGGAAAGATTAAAGAATACTGTTGATAAAGAATGATGTTGATAAAGAATGCTGTTGATAAACTACTCAGAGAAGAACAAGCAGGCTTTAGATCAGCTCGCTCCTGCACAGATAACATATTTTCTCTTCGCATCATCATTGAAGAATCAATCGAATTTCAATCCCCGCTCATAATCAACTTTGTTGACTTTGAAAAAGCATTTGATAGTCTTCATCGGCCTACGTTATGGAATATTCTACAGCAATACGGTTTACCTACTAAAATAATCAATGTTATAAGGACATTTTACACCAACTCACATTGTTGTGTTCAAACAAACACTGAGAAGTCAGAATGGTTCCAAGTTGTTACGGGCGTTAAACAGGGATGCATCATGTCCCCATTACTTTTCTGCGTCGCTATTGATTGGGTAATAAGAAAGAGCACTGAAAATGAGCTGACAGGAATAAAATGGATTAATAATACCGTTCTCGAAGATCTTGACTACGCAGATGACCTGGCCCTTTTGAGTGCAAACCACACAGATGCTCAATCTGAGCTTGACAATCTCCAACACTACTCAAATCAGATAGGGTTGAAAATCAACAAATCAAAAACTCATATACTAGATTTTACGAGATCCAACGACAACATAGAAATTCAAAATGTTCCATTATTAAAAGTCAACAATTTTACATATGTATGCTCCAATCTAGCATTGGATGGAGACTCATCAAAAGAAATTTTACACCGTGTTGCCCTTGCAGCAGGTGCTTTCAATAAACTACGTAACATCTGGACGTCAAACACACTAAGAAACACCACAAAACTCAGGTTGTTTAACTCAAACATCATCCCTATTCTATCATATGGATGCGAAAGTTGGAAAGCCACGATAGCCACAGTTAAGAGACTCGACCACTTTGAAAACAAATGCCTACGTACCATTCTGAATGTTAAGTGAAGTGACTTTAAATCTAACACTACTATAAGAGAGGAAAGCAAGCAAACCTATATATCTTCCTTCATTAGACAAAGGCGTTGGACTTACATCGGCCATGTTCTCAGAATGAACAGCCTAAGAATTAGACAGTTTGACAACCTGGCACGGCAAGGAAACAACAACGACTTTAATACATAATACTGTGGACAGAGAACTGTGGAGATCCATGACCGTCTACGACAGCCGGCATGGCACCTGATGATGCTGATGATGAGCCAGTGAAAAAACCTCAAATTTTGTCACCTTTGAAGGATAATTCCCGATCACTCAACAGCACTGTGTAATTGACTCGGGACTCAGGTTAAACACCTTATGTGTCCAAGGAAGATGATTATTTTTCGCTCAAGACACGTAGGCCTATGTGACCGTACCATAGAAGAATAAACACATGTTTCTTCTCTGTTAGAGTTCTTGTGTAAGCGGAAAAGAAAGCTGCGTCTATTTCAATTACATTTTCAATTACAAGTAAAATAATGAACTTGTAATATTAAATGTAATGCTTGATTACATAATTTTGTAATAATCGCAGAAAAATCACACAAATTATCAACTGTTTGTATGATTGGAGTTACTTCGATTCACACAGACATCTAAATACAAGGACAAGACATGCATCACATCCACCATGGAAAACTACTCATGAATGTTACGTGTGTGAATTATATTATTATTTCCTGATTGTTATAATAAAGTTACCATGTATATAAAACACGTAATATTTCACCACATATGATTCAATCCATATAATAATTTACCAACTAGACAAATATGATTCAATCCTCAGAATAACTATTTCATCAGGAAGACAAAGAAGATTTAATTCACACAATAATTCATCAGGTGTAAAAGAATGATTCATTCCACATACTAATCCACCAGTTAGACAAGCATGGCTTAATTCATACAATGGACCACCAGTATATTTCACCATGATTCAGTCGTGACCGAAAATGTAAACATGACATGAAAGGCCCATTTTGGTTATTTCCGTACGTTTCGTTGGTAGGAATTGGCTATTTTGGCTTGCGAGACCATGCCAAAAAAAACCAAACCTAAACCAATTAAAGAGTGATCAACGAAAAACGCGACAATGATAAAAACGTAACGAATAAAGTACAAATTAATTCTGTACAGAGGTCTTCTATAAAGCAGACGGTCCTGATATTATTAATTCTGTATACTCATTTTAATAATTCACAAAATAAAATTCTCCCAATAAAATTATTGACACGAATTCACTCAAAAATTCACAAGCAAACACTGATCGTTTGAGCGATTAGACAGTAGACAATAAGTAACGTGTTCTTTAACAAATGCAGATCAAATAACGAGCGCAATATGTGTTACTATTAAATACACATCAAATAACCAGCACAATATGTTACTATTAAATACACATCAAATAACCAGCACAATATGTTACTATTAAATACACATCAAATAACCAGCACAATATGTTACTATTAAATACACATCAAATAACGAGCGCAATATGTGTTACCATTAAATACACATCAAATAACCAGCACAATATGTTACTATTAAATACACATCAAATAACGATCGCAATATGTGTTACCATTAAATACACATCAAATAACTAGCACAATATGTGTTACCATTAAATACACATCAAATAACCAGCACAATATGTTACTATTAAATACACATCAAATAACGATCGCAATATGTGTTACCATTAAATACACATCAAATAACGATCGCAATATGTGTTACCATTAAATACACATCAAATAACGATCGCAATATGTGTTACCATTAAATACACATCAAATAACCAGCACAATATGTGTTACCATTAAATACACATCAAATAACCAGCACAATATGTTACTATTAAATACACATCAAATAACGATCGCAATATGTGTTACCATTAAATACACAACAAATAACCAGCGCAATATGTGTTACCATTAAATACACATCAAATAACGATCGCAATATGTTACTATCAAATACACATCAAATAACCAGCACAATATGTCTATCTATCTATCTATCTATCTATCTATCTATCTATCTATCTATCTATCTATCTATCTATCTATCTATCTATCTATCTATCTATCTGTCTATCTATCTATATATATATTTATCTATCTATCTATCTATACGCTGTGTCCCTTGTTTGCCTTGCAGCGTCAGGGGTGGAAGAGTTCTCTGGAGATGGCCTTCTTGTGCGCTGTTTGTAAGCCTGTTCCTGTGGCTTCTTTGATTTCTGTGATCCATCTTTTACAGGGTCTGTCTCTGGCTTTATAACCGTTATGTCTATGTGTCATGGCCATCTGTGGCATGCTATATGTCGGTAGTCTGGAAGCGTGTGAAAACCACTTGATCTGCTGTCTTTTGATGTGTTCCAATACTGGTATTGTTTTGGTTATCTGTCTGATGTTATCGTTTCTAATTCTATCTCTTAATGACACTCCGAGTATTCTTCGTAGACATGTCATTTCTGTTGTCACTATTTTTCTTTTGTCTTGTGCTGTCATTGTCCAGGTTTGGCACTGGTAGCATAGTGATGGAATAATAATAGTCTTGTATAATGCAACTTTAGTGTCTATGTTTACATTTTTGTTCTTGAAAATGCGTGTCATCTGTCCTAGGATCTGATATGTTTTGTTGCATCAGTTTTGTATCACTGGTTTTCCCTTCACTCGATATAATGCTTCCTAAGTTTGTTTGTTTTGTTTTTCGTTCGCTCCATTGTAACCATCACGGATATCCGTGCGATTTCCGCCGGGAGCGTGATTACGTTGTGCCACCGTTATGCGCCTTGTAGGCCTAGCACATCCGATTTCGGCATGCCTTGACATTTCGGGTGGGCTACCCTTAGCCTGTGACAGCCTCTTATCTGTCTCCAGGCACGCGTAGTGGAGACTCTTCGCCCAGACGATTTTTGCTATCGTCTGACTCGAACGAGGTGTTCCACAGTCTATGAACTTGCCTCATGTAATTGGATGTGCTGTGCCTGTGCCCATTGGGTACTGAACCGTTTCTCATCCGTGAGCCTGGTTCCTTAAGGGGAAGAACTCATCAGAGGAGTTGGACCCTGGCTCTTTCGCCCTCTTAGCCGAGGTGTCATTCACCGACATCGTGTACCCCTTGTCCAAGTTTTGAGTCTCACACCACGCGTTTGAGAGCAAGGCGTTCTCGAGCTGAGCGTCCTTGTCCCAATAGCGCCTGAGCCCATCAGGTACTGAACCCTTTCTCTCTTCAAGTGTATTTCCGGTGTAGGAAAACCTGACAGTAGAGTTGGGCCAGGGCTAAATCGTTGTCCCTTTTGTGCCTGAGCGCATCGAGTACGGAACCCTTTCTCTTCGCGAGCATATTTCCGATTTAGGAAGGCTCGACATTAGAGTTGGGTTAGGTCTTCTTGCTTTACCAAACGCCAATGGATGGGTCTGGGTCTCTGCCTGTAAGGAACACAGGTAACTAGAAGCTCGTCTCGAGCTGACGGAGCTTGCAGTTCCCCTTTCCTAGGGACTTTTCGCTTTCTATTTGCAGTTCGCGCTGCCCTCTAGCGCTGTTCTGCCCTTTCATTGTTTATTGTACTCGGTATGAAATATATTTGTCTCTCGCCATGCATCTATCTTTACGTGCATTTTACATTGGCCGCCCCTCCAATGTTCGGACTGGACTGACTTGCTTCACTGTATGTCGACAGTGTCGCTACATGTGGTGATGCTGGTGGTGTCGGAGATATTGTCTGTCTCTTGTGCAGTCAAATCTCTTTCCATCCGCTACCTCCACATTCTCGGACACGATCCCCAAATGATTTGGCCAGAATCAGCTCGAGCTGCTGTATTTCTGTTTCCAGGGTGCACCGCGTGGAGGTACATTTGGGATCTTGGTTATCTGCTAACCCTGGGTCCGCCTAGAGCAATGCGTTCCCTTTGCACCCCGCTTCCTAAGTAAGTGAACTCATTTACTTGTTTAAGGTGTTTATCATCGATGGAGATAGTGATATTTCTTTCTTTCTTTGTTATTGCCATTATTTCAGTCTTTTCAATATTAATCTTCATGTTGAATTTTTGGCATGTTATGTGGAGTTTGTTCATATGGTCTTGCAATTGTTCTTCTGATGTCGCTATTAGTACTTGGTCGTCTGCAAAGAGTAGTTCGTTCAATTTGTCTTTTATGTTATCTTCTTCGTTGGTACTTGTTAGTTTACAGATGTGGTCGATATATGTTATAAAAAGTAGAGGGGATAGGACACACACCCCTGGCGAACTCCTGATTGAATTTGGAACTTATTGGACACACCTGCATTTGTTCTTACTGCACATTGGCTATTTGCATAAATGCCCTTGCATATGTTGATTAAATGTTCTGGTACTCCGTATATTGATAGTGTTTTCCATAGTTGTTGTCTGTCTACTCTGTCGAATGCCTTTTCTTGGTCTACGAATGCGATATATAATTCTTTGTTGTTTTCTGTGGCTCTTTCTGTTAGTAGTATAAGTGTAAAGATAGCATCCGTACAGCTTTTGTTCTTACGCAAGCCCATTTGGGTGTTTTGAAGTTGTGGTTCAATATATGTTCGTAGTCGTTGCTCTAATATTTTGTTAAAAATTTTCCTGTGTGGCTTAGTAAAGATATTCCTCTGTATTTTGTGCAGTCTCTCTTACTGCCTTTTTTCTTCCATATGGGAATGATTATCGCGATCCTCCAGTCTTCTGGTGTCTCTTGTTTTTTCCACATTACATTAAAAAGTCTGTGTAACCATTTTTTCCCGCTCTCTGCTGCTGCTTTGTTAAGTTCTGTTTGTATGTTATCAGAGCCTGCTGCCTTGTTCATTGGTGATTTGTTTATTGCATTTTCTATTTCCGATAGTAGTATATATGGTTCTAGGTTCGCTGCTGTAGTGTTTCTTGTTGTGTCTTCCTCTCCTTCTTTTAGATTTAGTAGTTGCTTGAAATATTATTGCCATCTTTCCATTATTTGCTTCGGTTCTTTTAGTGCATTACCGTTTTCATCATTTATTATTTCTGTCGGTTCATATATATCTTCTTTGTTTCTCATGTTCTTGATTTTCTTGTAGAACCTCTTTTGTGCATTTTTATAATATGCGTTGAGCATGTCTCCATATTCTTTCCATGAGTTGATTTTGGCAGTTTTAATGACTTTCTTGGCATTTGTTTTTGCTGTCTTGTATTCTATGTAATCTACTTGGTTTTTGCTTTTGACCCATTTCTTATATTGTTGTTTCTTTTCTTTAGTGGCTTTTTTGACTTCTTCATTCCACCATGCTGTTATTTTTGGTTTCTTTACACTATTGGTCTTGTATCCGCATGCTTCCCCTGCTGCTTGTGTTATAGCTTCTTTGAATAGTTTCCATTCTTCTTCTGCTGTTGTAGTATCTACTGGTAATTTTTCCAATTTTTGTGTGATTTTTTGTGCGTATTGCTCACGTACCGTGTCGTCCTTTAGCTTGTGGATTTTAATTGTTGTTGGTTTGCTTTCTTTGTTGTTATCTTTCTTCTTTCTCTTTCTGTTTGCTTTTACAGATATTATTACTGCTTTATGGTCGGTGTCTACACACATGTTTGGTATGGCTCTTGCGTCTGTTATTTTCCTTCTATTGGCTCTTCTTGTTAATATAAAGTCTATCTGGCTTTTGCAGTCTAAATTGTTCCACTTGTACCAGGTGTGAACTTGGGATTCTCTGTGCTTGAAAAATGTGTTAGTTAAAAATAAGTTATTCTGGATGCACATTTCAATTAATCTGTAGCCGTTGTCATTTATCTTGTTTATTTTATCTCCGAATGGTCCAATGTACTCATCTATACCGTATCTTTCTGGTCCCAAGTGGGAGTTAAAGTCTCCAAGTACAAATACGTTGTCTTCTGTGTTATTCTTGTTTATTATACCATTTACGGTTTCAAAAAATTCTTCCCTTTCTGTTTCGTTGTTGGGTGCATTGCAGGGTGCGTATGCTTGGATGAATGATGTGTTCTCGTTGTCTATTGTTACTGTTATCGCTATCAGCCTTTCGCTCACAAAGGTCACTTAAATACACATCAAATAACCAGCGCAATATGTTACTATTAAATACACATCAAATAACCTACTCAATATGTTTTACTATAAATTAAAAATCAAATAACCAGCACAATATGTGTTACTATCAAATACACATCAAATAACCAGCGCAATATGTGTTACTATAAAATACACATCAAATAACCAGCACAATATGTTACTATAAATTACACATCAAATAACCAGCACAATATGTTACTATCAAATACACATCAAATAACCAGCGCAATATGTGTTACTATAAAATACACATCAAATAACCAGCACAATATGTTACTATAAATTACACATCAAATAACCAGCACAATATGTTACTAACAAATACACATCAAATAACCAGCGCAATGTGTGTTACTATTAAATTATTATATATCTAGCTTTACGAACAGCAGCGGACAATCCACTCGTTCTCCAGACTTGAGAGCTATTTACCTAACTAAGAATTATCTATGTTTTATCGTCATGTTTTTGCACTTGGTGCTAGCCAAATAACAAGCATTAGTGAAGAATGCATTAATATTGGTTTACGTGTGCAAAGAGATATTCCAGACACATATGTCAAGTGTTTTGAATTCTTACTATGAAAATGTTGTCTAAATATTAGACCAGAAAAGAAAGATTACATTTATGACTGATAAAAGTAATTCTAGTAAAGGAACAATTCGCTTCAGCTACTTCTTATATTGGAAATAGGACAGAATAAGAATGGTATAGAAGTAAGTCGATACTTGTGCTGTCAGAGCCAAGATGCAATGTTACTTTCCTTTATGTGATGTAAGAGCCAAGATGCAATGCTATTTTCCTTCATGTGCGGTCAGGGCCAAGATGCAATGCTATTTTCCTTTATGTGCTGTCAGAGCCAAGATGCAATGTTACTTTCCTTTATGTGATGTAGGAGCCAAGATGCAATGTTGTTTTCCTTCATGTGCTGCCAGAGCCAACATGCAATGCTATTTTCTTTCGTGTGCTGTCAGAGCCAACATACAATGCTACTTTCCTTCATGTGCTGTCAGAGCCAAGATGCAATACTAAACAATAGTAGAAACACAGCACAGAGACACAAACTGCAAGTACACACAACTTATTCCTTCCTATAGTTCATGCTGTGTGTGTGTTGCCTATCATGTCTGTTCAGTACTTTCTGTCTTATGGTGCTTACCATGTCTGTTCAGTACTTTCTGTCTTATGGTGCTTACCATGTCTGTTGAACACCTTCTGTCTCTTGTACCTAAATGATTTCCTATACTGATAGTTCTCCATTTAAGCTGCTCAAATCTTCGTTCATGATGCTCCCCTACACTGTTTGCTGTTTAACTTGCTTACTTTCACAATGTTCTCTATTATTTCTGTTCTCATGATATGTCCACAGAATATGGAACGTCTCGTAGATGCTAACAACCGCATATTTCCTGAGTCAACTGATGGGTGTCCATACTAAGATGAAATAACGTCTAGTAGTAGATATGGCTAGTTAACAGCCGGAATTAGAAACCAGCTGAACCAGATAATCCATGATAGATTATTCAGCATTACAACGATACAGCATACCAGTTCAATCTAGGTAGAATCAATCTCACCGACTACATATGTATTCTGGTAGATCTACTTTAGAGCAATCTCCAATAGCAATATAGATGTATATATACTCATCTTCCATAGCAATGTAGATGTTTATATATACTCATCACCCATAGCCATATATATATATATATATATATATATATATATATATATATATATATATATATATATATATCAAATAGATATAAAATAGATATATCAACTCCAAATAGATATCAAATTATTAAATCTGGACTATATTATCCGAACTTGCTGTATAGACATGTCAAACTGAGAACGAGAAGAAGAATAAGAAGAAATGATTAAATGGATGAAACTATTTTCACTAAGAATCTTGTATCTAATATGTAAAAACAAATCGTACGAATTTTGGTGTGACGCAGTTGTTAATGTGCTGAGCTCTATCACCAACAGGCGTAAAGGTTCAAATCTTGTTTCAATAGTTACTCTACTTAAAACAGCCCATTAAAAATAATTAAGCGATAAATACTATATTCAAGTAATAATATTACTGAATATTCTAACTATCAAATAGTAAAAAGAAATATACTTAACAATAAACAAAGGAACGAGGATTATTTCTAAGTTGCGGTACAACATGGAGTTTTTTTCTTTTTCTTCAAGAAACGAATTCAAACAGAAAATAGAAACGAATTGCATAATTTAAAAATTATTATTATGCTGTCTCGCTTAAAGAAAACTTTGAAATATTACCCGAAGATTGTATTTATGCTGTTTCAGTTGGAAAAACTTTGAAATGTTACCCGAAGTTTGTATTTATGCTGTTTCAAAGAAAACTTTGAAATGTTACCCGAAGATTGTATTTATGCTGTTTCAGTTAGAGAAAACTTTGAAATGTTACCCGAAGTTTGTATTTATGCTGTCTCAGAGAAAACTTTGAAATATTACCCGAAGATTGTATTTATGCTGTCTCAGTTAGAGAAAACTTTGAAATATTACCCGAAGATTGTATTTATGCTGTCTCAGTTAGAGAAAACTTTGAAATGTTACCCGAAGATTGTATTTATGCTGTCTCAGTTTAAAAAATTTGAAATGTTACCCGAAGATTGTATTTATGCTGTTTCAGAGAAAACTTTTAATTATTATCCGTAGATTGTATTTATGCTGTTTCAGTTAGAGAAAACTTTGAAATGTTACATGAAGACAGTATATAGATGGTTGTACAGCAACATATCTAGAAGATTCTCTTAACATCCTTGATCATTTTTTCTTCTTTCATATATAAGGAAGGAATGGAACTAACTTGCTTAGTTAGTTTGTTCCTTGTCGTGGTGATACTTGCCATTTTTTTATGTATACGTGTATGTTATCATTGAAAAGGCTTTTCGGTCGAAACGTCGATTTGTGTGCGTGCCTATGTGTGTTCCGTCATATTGGCAGAATTTAATTACTCGGTTTCACGTTTTTCCTGTTGAATATTTCATTTTTGCGCAACGAGTACATATTTTCTAGAAATCAAGTATGAACTGTTCCCTAAATAACGTTGGATTTCAAACAATTGAATTATTGGTAGGTGTTTTACATTAATCCATTAATTAATTTATTGTCTAAAATGATAATATCAGAAATTGATTTTTTTACACATCAAACCACGATTGATTTAATTATAGTCATATGCATTATAAGTTATTCCGTATTACCACGACACTGAGAACCTTATTGGCATATCAGGTACACACGCAAAGATTTTGTAAAATTATGATAGATATAAATTCTAAAGTATACACTCTCCCATGTAGAATTATAACAGATATATATTCTAATGTATACACTCTCCCATGTAGAATTATAACAGATATATATTCTAATGTATACACTCTCCCATGTAGAATTATAACAGATATAAATTCTAAAGTACACACTCTCCCATGTAGATTATGACAGATATATATTCTAATGTATACACTCTCCCATGTAGAATTATGACATATATATATTCTAATGTATACACTCTCCCATGTAGAATTATAACAGATATAAATTCTAAAGTATACACTCTCCCATGTAGAATTATGACAGATATATATTCTAAAGTACACACTCTCCCATGTTAGAACACTATTGTGGTTCAACTTGGGGAAATATAACAATCAATTCTGAAGAAATGCCAATGTGAAATTTATTCACAAAAAGCCTTTAAAACTCGCTATATACTGAAGATAAAGGAATTTCCTATGGCAGCAGCCTGCAGTCAGGAATGAAGATAATCAATGTAAGGTAATAAATACTGCAATGAAACGGAGCAACAATAGTACTTCGCGTAGAACACACAATTTGGGATGAAGATAACTCTTCATGTACTAGGCAGCGGCAGCTATTTGCAAGAGTAGTCAGTTAGTTAGGCAGCGGACCGCAACACATGTTGAATAAAAACCTCTGCCCTATATGCCGCCTGAGGCACGAAAGGAACTAACTAACTAAGCCAATTAGTTCCCTTCCTTCCTTGTATGTGTAAGAAACACATACACACACAAAAATATCTAGCAGATTTAAAAGACACATCGTTGCAACGGTGAATCGTCGCAATCTTGCGTGACTTGTGCACGTGATAAGGTTCATTCTGTTTTTAAGATTGTCCCGCAGAGAAAAGTTGAGTGAGTGGATAAAGTGGAGTGCAAAGAAAGTATAGGTTAATTCTAAAGTACTTAGCATATAGTTATAGCATAAAGCATATAGTTATAGGACTATGAGAATTTAAAACTTTATATATGTATAAATATATGTGCTTTAAAAAAATCTACAGGTAAGTCCAGCAGAAGTCAACATAGCATATAGACAACAGCCAACCAAGACAGGAACAGCACAGAGATAACACAACAAACAAGAGCACCAACCAGACAATAAAAAGCCCTTATAATAGCTACCAGCTCCAACATATTTAATTGGACCCAAAAAAAATAATCTTTCTCCACAGGTACAATCAGCAGCCGATTATGCACACCCAAAGTCAGTCTAGACAACTACATACAACATGCGATCCAGACCCACATGAAATAGCAGAAGAAAGAGCTCCAACCAATTCAATAAAAGTCCTTTTAAGGACTACCACCTTATAGTCTCATCAATAACACCGGTGACAGGCAAAGCCACACCATAGTCCATATAAGGACTGCCGCTAAGAGGCTCAACAGCGAACCTGGCTAACAGAGCCACATCCTAGCAACAACCAGGCAGACAAACCACAAACACCACAGGTCCCCAAACGCACGAGATTACAGATTTGAAATAGGGAAATAGTGTGATACTTATAAAAGAATTTCAGGAAATTTCCGAAAATTTTCTCTGTAGCAATGAAGTAACTCAGAATTATTGATACCCTCCTTAAACAGGCGTCTTGCTTCTGTTGAAAAGAATGAAGTAAATATACGATGACTGCAGTACATACAAAGAAGTCAATCCACTACACCTTTAGAGCTTTTAATATCTCCCCGTGTAGTTAAAAACTGTTACCGTAGTTGTTTATCACATTTAGTATTATCAATGCAATCTGATAACAACATATGAACGAACTTAGAGAGGAAATGTGCCGAGTGCACCATTAGTGTTGCATGCCACAGTACCGTCTGCAAACATGTGACCATGTAAGGTTGAGATCATCACTAGTAAATAAAACATAAGTACGATCAATCTTATATATTGGAAGTTTACAGTTTAAATGTGACTACACAATATATATATATATCAGAATCATACCGTACACACCCTTCAATGTACACCTTCGTGTAGGGTTAAAGTGTTTAGCAACACAAATTGCACCCAAAAAAACACCAGCCAGCTTCAACTATTAATAATAACTGTTATTCTGTGCGGAATATTTTATAGCAAAGAGAAACAGGAGTTCAGTTCAACTAATCGCAAGACTGGTCAAGCCTACATCCTAGATTTATTTCATTCACAAGGAGAGTAGTAAATAAGTTACTGTCGTCAATCAAACACGCAAGATATACTTTCAACAGCAATGACCAGTTAACAGAACCACAGCTTATTATAAATTACATTAAATCGTTGTTAGACCACCGTAAACAAGTGTGTAATTTAAATCCACATTTCGATGACAGCATCATTGACAGTAATTGAGACAAAAGGAGCAGTTGCCGGAGCGACGGAGTACATCCCCTGTGGTCGAGTTATGTTCCGTCGAACATATGCTCAGTTTCTGGTCGAATTAGAAAACGTCCACGCCGAGGAGGATCTTCTAATGGGAAGGGTAGGAAAGAGAGAAGTAAGAAGGATAGTAGACAGAATCAGACTGAATAATGTCAACACTTGGTATTGGAATTGTTCTAGCACTTTTCAGCGTGGCCCGTAACTGGAACGGTTAGCATACGATTTCGATGCAATGCTTCTGCAAGAGACAGAAATCAAACAATTATCATTTCAAGGCTTAGTGAGCTATGTTAACCCAACAAGCCCCACACATCACGGTGAGGTGATCCTCGTTCAACGTGGCATGCCACACTGTCTGCTTGACCTGACACCTTGGGATAATGGGCATAGGGAGTACAGATCATAATTCGCGGACAAAGATGGAATATTATTAATATCTATGTTGGAAACTGTTCTCACGTCAAACCTGAAGACTGAAATTTTCTGAATGAGTTGGAAGACCTCCCAGGAGATTTTCTATTAGTGTGCGGAGACTTCCATTCTAGAAATATCGCCTGGGGAAACCCAAACAGCAGCACACAGGGAATGGTACTATACAAGGCCCTGCTAGAGGTCGATCTCACTATTCTCATTTGTGCCAGAATGACCAGGTTGACTACCGAAATGACAGATATTTATCTTGCACTGGTGTCGCGGTGAAATGGAAACGACGTGGTCGGCACTGGTTTACCATGGTAGTGACCATCTACAATGCGCGGTAACAATTACAGAAACAAAAATGAAGATTTAACACCAAAATAACACTATTCGAAACGATTATTATGCCAACGCTCTGCTACCAATGTTAAACATAAACAACGACAGCACAAGGCACACGTAAACTTGTGACAGCTGAAATGATATGCTTACATAGAATCCTAGGAATATGGCTAAGAGACAGAGTGAGGAATGAGGTAAAGAACCGGCACCACCCCAATCGTGGAATATATTAAGAGACAACAGATAAAATGGTTTGCGCACATCAACATACTACCATCACATAGCATACCACAGCAAGATATGCTACACAGATACAGTGAAGGCAGACCTAAAGGCCGAACATGAAAACGATGGACCATCGAAATAAAAGAGGCGAACAATTCCACAATATACTCAGCACACACGATGGTCATCTCGAGAAAGCTATTCTACCCCTGACACTGAAAGGCTACAAAGGGTTTAGCAAATAGCTAGATAGATTTCAATGACCTCTGCCTTTACATTTTTCATTTCCGTTCGTTCATTGCATAATTTCAGAATGTCATCTGTTACCCAAGTATTGTGTGTTATTCTTCTTGTCTCTAATGTTTGTGTTGTTGGTTCTAATACTGCTTCTTTCATGACTTCTGTGAAAGTGTTACATAAAACATGCAAAGATAAACATAGGCATACGAAATATAACTATCTATTTACAATACTTGCTAATAAACAGTCACACGAAATAGAACTACACACAACACTTGCAGATAAATAGTCACACGAAATAGAACTACACACAACATTTGCAGATAAACAGTCACACGAAATAGAGCTACACACAACCCTTGCAGATAAAAAGTCACACGAAATAGAACTACACACAACATTTGCAGATAAACAGTCACACGAAATAGAACTACACACAACACTTGCAGATAAAAAGTCACACGAAATAGAACTACACACAACACTTGCAGATAAAAAGTCACACGAAATATAACTATGTGTATAAAAAAAAACTTGCATATAAAAAGTCACGCGAAATAGAATTATACACAAAAATGGCAGATAAACAATCACGAGACATAAAATTACAGAAAATATGTTCTGATGAACAGTCATGTGACACAGAAATGAAGATACCGTCTTTTACTAGAGTAATCTCATCGACAGATTACAAAATAGTGTTGACCGATATACCGAGCTTTGATCTTGTTTTGTGGTCTACATCAGTGATTCCCAACGTGGGGCCTATGCCCCACAGTGGGGCAATTTGATTGTTCAGGGGGACAATTCGAACAAGGTGTAATTAGGCTGCCTTTAGGGAATAATTTTATTTTTTTATATAAAAACATATGTATATGTTACATAGGGAGGCATCAGAATTTTAGAAAGACTTATGTAGGGCATGGTAGAAACAAGGTTGGGAACCACTGCTCTACATACGCGTTTAAATGCAACGTACAGATATCAGGTTATATGTATGTATGTATACTAGGCTGTCTGCAACAAATATAATTATGTAGGCCTATATATTAAAAATACTACTGTGTTAAATATCAAGAACGCGTTAATGTGTTGCGGTTTAAGTGGAGTGAAGTCAAGACATAGTTAGTCCTATTTGTGTCTGACTGGCGAATTACTGTGAGTGAGTTTATTATGCCGGAATTTTTCTGTGTGATGCTGGCTTTGAAATGAAGGCGAAATTTGTCCTAACAGATTGGTTTAGAAATAACGTGGGGAATAACATATGCACTAAAGAGGAAGACATCCAAGAAATAGTTTAGCACACCCAGGGGCGTGCGGTAGATTTTTTCAGTATGATGGAATTCTTTGAAATGCCGACCCTTAAATATTTTTGTTTTTTGTGGGAATTATTGAGTGGTTCAAATTGTATTTTGATATCGCTGCTTATGTTCCCTCTTTACGGTGCCGCAGGATACGACCGCCACTATGTATTGTAGCACGGCCTTGAGAACGTCTTTCACAATACAAGTAGTGCTCGACTTACGACCTATACAACTTACGATCATACGACTTTACGACCACAATTACTAATCATACATGTATTAGATTTCAGATTTATTTCTGCTTCAATTATCAGTCGAGCGAATTGTCTGCAAAGATTGGCGGTTGCTACGGAAAGGGAGGCATGACGCTATGATGACGCTATTCTGCGAGTCGACGTCATCAATTTCTAAGAAATAACACTGTCACACTCAAGAAGCCTAGGTCCATTGACTTTCCCAAGCGCCGCTCATCATCATCATTAAGTGCCGTCTCCGCAACGAAGGTTGGCTTCAACGTATCTCCAACATCTCCTGTCTCTTGTCTTGGTGGTGCACTCTGCTAGACTGTAAGCTGATCATCGTCTGATGTTACGCTCCCACTTGTATCTCTGCCTACCTCTTGATCGCTTCCCTTTGACTTTACCCTCTAGTAAGGTCTTCAATAGGGTGCCATGTCTTTTAATGTGTCCAAAGTATTTTATTTGCCTGATCTTTATTTCTCTTAGTAGTTCCTCTTCGTATTAAGTGTTTTTAGTATCTCTTTATTTGTTTTCTTCTCTTTCCGTGATATTCTCCCTATTCTATATACTCACATCTCAAAGGCATCAATTTTGTCTTCTAATTGTTTATTTAGTGACATTATTTCTGAGCCATACATTAATATGGAATAGATGTAGCATTTTATAATTCTCAGATTTAACTTGTTTGTAATTTGTAATATTAATAATATCATCATGTCATTAAAGGTACTTTTAGCCATTGCTATTCTCCTTTTAACTTCTGATTCACATCTTCCATCATTTGTGGCTTGTGACATTTGTGACATCTGCCATCAAGCGCGGCTGAAGCTTGCTGATTGGAGGGCTCTTTTGAGTTTGAAAATTTGAACTTTTTTTTTGAACTGCGCATACTGTGATGTGAACTGTGTTACCCAGCGGGTGTACTACAGTTCTGGACAGCTTTCTGCGCAATAGACCCAAACATCGAACGATTTCTTTGACAGCACTGCTCTTCATTCAAGTAATAGTCCATGTCGCATATATGGAACACTGTCTAGTTTTTACGTGTATGTTTTTGCTGCTAATACCCATCATCTAGATGCGAATTCCACAATTTGTTCAGACTGCCCTAGCATAGGGATCTATACTTGTTCAACGTAATTTTTAGTTTGCGCTCTAGGATGTACAACTATTTTTTGTCTCACATCCAAATTTTAAAAAATAAAAATGTTCTGTGGATTGTTCTTAAATTCATGTTTTAACCCCAGTCGATAGATATGGCACCCACTTGCTTCATGATACCCTTATTTATAATTCAGTCTGTACATGGTTTATTGTTTTCCGTCAGAAATTCAATTGTTTCAACTAATGTCCTCGTTTTACTTTGTGCTAGCTCACTTCTGTTGTTAAAACTATATAGGTAGTTCTCACTTTTCTTTCATAGGAATATAAGTCTGTCCACAAGTGACATGCAGTAGGACGATGTTAACATTCGAAGGTTGACTGTGATTAATGTCAAAAATAGTATGTCAACAAATAGTCTAAACATAGTCTGTCAACAAATAACGGCAACATAGTCTGTCAATAAAAATCTTGAAAATGAAGCATGGTCTGTCAACAAATTACGTTAAACTGAAACAGTGTGTCAACAAATATCTTTGAAATGAAGCATAGTCTGTCAACAAATGACGTTAAACTGAAACAGTGTGTCAACAAATATCTTTAAAATGAAGCATAGTCTGTCAACAAATGACATTAAATTGAAACAGTGTGTCAACAAATATCTTTAAAATGCTGCATGGTCTGTCAACAAATGACGTTAAATTGAAACAGTGTGTCAACAAATATCTTTATAATGAAGCATAGTCTGTCAACAAATGACGTTAAGTTGAAACAGTGTGTCAACAAATATCTTTAAAATGAAGCATAGTCTGTCAACAAATGACGTTAAGTTGAAACAGTGTGTCAACAAATATCTTTAAAATGAAGCATAGTCTGTCAGAAAATGACTTCAAAGTGAAACTAGGATAAAGCAAGTATGGTTTTCAGAAGGATAATACTAGGAGAAAGTAGAAGATACTAATGTATGAATTTTCAGATGTCCGTAAATTACTTCAAATTAGTGTCAATTTTTGACCCACTCTCGGCTTGTTAAAAAATGTCTAGACTTCAGTGATCCCCTTACCTGCTTAAATGTTAAACATTGCAACCCTCATCCCAGACATATTTTTTGCAGAAAGTGTAACATAAAAAATACGTGTTTTGTTTTCACATCTTTAGACGAAAATTTTGAATTCATGCAAGTGTATTGATGTATAAAACACAGTTTCGTTGATGTCAATTTTCGTCAAAATATACCCCATGTCAACAGGTGTCAAAGATTTTCAGACATTTTTCCTGTATTGTTGACTTAATTTATAGACTGAAGTGAAGAAACAATAGGAGCAGTTATTTATTTTTGATTGTGTGACGGCTTCTGTTAATCCTAGTTACTAGTGCAGTGCAACCTGTATTTGGTGGGTAGAGGCTATACCATTACTTTCTAGAGACATGCTACTTCCAAACAACGGAAGAAAGTCGGTTTGGGTTAAATAAGCGTGTCTAAACATAAATACATAATTGTTTATATATGGGTGTCTAAACATAAATACATAATTGTTTATATAAGGGTGTCTTAACATAAATACGTACATATTTATATAAGAGTGTCTGAACGTAAATACTTACATATTTATATAAGGGTGTCTGAACATAAATATTTATTTAAGCGTGTCTGAATGTAAACACATAAATATTTATATAAGGGAGTCTGAGCGTAAATACTTATATTTTGAGATATTGGTGTCTGAACGTAAATAAGCATACATGTTTATATAATGATACATAACTTTATTTCGAAGCTGGCTTCAAGTCCAAAACAAAGTTAAGTGACTTTTACTTATCTTTTTTATTCAATCTTATCTAATGATTTGTTCTATTTTCATGTATACACCAATCCAGGCTCGTTAATAAGGGGAATGTGTTGGGGGGCTAAATCCCCCCCCCCCAACCCTAGATGGAAAATCACAACATGACATTCAGTACTATGAAATTGTACAAAAAGGAAGCACAATACCCAAAAAAAACCGTTCCTTAGTGGATGTTTTTCACACATGAGTCGTTAAATGTGTTATCAGAAACATCATCTGACAAACGACAATCACGAATGACCTTTTTTATGTAAACTCTCATCCCCTTGAGGAGATTATAACTACGGCCCTGCTGTAATCATTCTTGCGATCCTCTATTTTCGTGGCTCCTCATTATCGTGTTTAATTTGTTTCCCATCTCTTCCTACTTTATTTCTCTCTTCCATTTCCCATGACGTGTGTCTTATCATCTTTTCCTCATCAACGTCAACATCAACATCATCATACTCATATGAGTGTTTCTATGTGAAGTTTGATGTTGTATATGTTGTGTCTTTCGTCCTGATGAAGGTTTTATAGTCGAAAAGTCGTATGTTTTGGTTTCTGGTTGCTAGTATGTTTTATTTATAAATATCGGTAACCACGTATACTTATTTCCGCTTCCTTCCATTTTGTTGTCTGTGTTATCTTATCCTAGCACTTAACATTTCACCAGCGTTGAGTTATTTCCCGACACTGGAGATTTAATTTTCATTCCTTGCTGAACTACGTCACTTGTACATAGCCCCTGATATATCCATATCAGAGTTTCTCAATCCTAGTTGAGCCAACTATGGCCGTCTACTATAGAAGACCTCTACTCAGAATTAAATAGGCCCTTGTTCGTTACTTTTTAAAATTATTGATGTGATTTCCGTTAGTCACTATTTATATTATTGAAATAACATGACAAAAATAGTCAAAACGATTCCAGTTATATAAATAGTGACCAACACAAATTACGATAATAATTTAAAAAAACGTAGCGAATGAAGTGCTAATTAATTCTCTGCACAGGTCTGCTATATCTAGACGGTCATGCTCAAACCTAGCTAAGCTAGCACCACTCCACATCCATTCATAAACACATCTCAGTATAAAAGAATCTTTAACCAGAACCACGCCGAGCTACAGCGTTTGTGCACTGTCTTTGAGGTATTCTGATAGAAACACACAAATCACAATAAAATATGACTTACTTCCTCCGTGTACATAAAATGTTCATCTCAGGCATCTTTTATGTCTGGGTAACATGTACATTACTTGGATTTGTTGCATGGTAAGCATATACACATATGTGGAAGAAAATGGTGACAGTTTATCAATAAGTTGTTATGTTAATGAAATACACAGGAAAGTGAAGTGTTATAGTATGTTCTAGAATGTGAGGTACACAGAAGAGGGAAGTGTTATAGTATGTTATGGAATGTGATGTACACAGAAGAGGGAAGTGTTATAGTATGTTATGGAATGTGATGTACACAGGAAAGTGAAATGTAATTGTATGTTCTAGAATGGGAGGTACACAGATTAAGAGACGAAGGAAGTATAATTGTCTAAGTTAGAATGTGAAGTAGACAAATGAGGAAAGACTAAATGTCTAAATTAGAATGTGAATTAGACAGATGCAGGAAGTATAATTGTCTATGTGATGTAGACAGATGAAGGACTAATTGCCTAAGTTAGAATCTGAAGTAGACATACGATGGGAGTAGAATTGTCAAAAGTATAACGTGAATTAGACAGATGAAGGAGGACTAATTGTCTAAGTTAGAATGTGAAGTAACTGATGGGAGTATAATTATCTAAACTAGAATGTGAAGTAGATGGATGAAAAAAGTATTTATCTAAATTAGAATTTGAAGTAGACAAATGAAGAAAGTGTAAATGTCTAAGTTAGAATGTGAAATAGACTGTGAAGTAGACCTGGCCACTGTGAGCTGTACTAATGAAAAAAACATTGGCGTTACACCACGGTCTGTCGCTTTTGTCGTACCCTATTCTATCTATTGCATTTTTTCTGCGTTTATTATTCGATTGGATTGTATGACGATAGCTGTACGGTTTATGCCACTTTTTATCGTTTTATATGCAATAATATTATGACGTCTCATAACATTGGTCACTCCTTCAACCCTTTTGAGTAGGTATATCAATTGACATATTCTTTCCAGAACGTTGTCTTCGTCGTGGATACTGCTCTGTTCCGGGCAAGCAGGCCTGCATTGGCCAGAGAAATGTACATACATTCTTTGATGCAGCTGATCCATCGTCTTCTTGGTCTTCCTCTTCTTCTCTACCCGGCACTCAGTCCTCTAGAATCGGCCTTTCGATACCATCATGTCGCTTTAAGTGTCTTTAACATATATGCAGAGAAAGTAGGTATTATATATGTTGATTATCCTCTTGTTATCACCACTTACTTTTATCACTTAAATCGATAGCATTACGAATGAAAGACAACCTGTAAAATGAAAATACTAGTGAGCTACTCTTTTCGACGATCAGACCATAATAGCATATGAAGAAACTGAACTTCAACGTCATCTAACATCCATGGACATCGAGTGCAAGAACAACAACATGAAGATAAGCATCCACAAAACAGAAACCATGGCGATAGGAAGGGATACACACTATATATATAATATAAAGATAACAGTAGAAAATCGAGTCATAAAACAAACAGACACCTTCAAATGCTTAGGCGCAACATTCTCTTCAGACGGCACGATGGACACCGAAATAGACATTCGTTGTAGCAAAGCGAATCAAATATTGGGACAATTATCCCATTTATTGAAAAACAAAATGCTACCAATGACAACAAAAAAACTTCTTATCCAGGGTATCTTCATTCCAACCCTGTGCTACCAATAACAAGCATGGTCCTTAACAACAAAACATAAAAGACAGCTGGTTTTAACAGAGATGAGATGTCTGAGAAAAGCCACAGAAGTGACCAGAAGACACAGAATTAGAAACGATGTCATAAGAGAAAGAGTGGGTGTCATATCAATTCTACAATACATACAAAATCAACAGATACAATGGTTTGGTTTGGTCATCTGGAAAGAATGCCATGTGATTCATTAGTTTATAAATCATATGTGAAGAGAGGAGAAGCAGAAAGACGAGCCAGGGGTAGACCTAGAGTTCGCTGGATCGACAACATCAAAGAGACATTAAACGAACATCACATGACATTATCTGAAGCTGCCCGAAAAGCGAGAACAAGAACATTGTATCTCCCTCGACACCTGTAAAGGGTAAAAAAGGAAGGGAATATAGATAGATAGATAGACAGACAGACAGACAGACAGACAGACAGACAGATAGACAGATAGACAGATAGATAGATAGATAGATAGATAGATAGATAGATAGATAGATAGATAGATAGATAGATAGATAGATAGATAGATAGATAGATAGATAGATAGATAGATAGATAGATAGATAGATAGATAGATAGATAGATAGATAGATAGATAGATAGATAGATAGATAGATAGATAGATAGATAGATAGATAGATAGATAGATAGATAGATAGATAGATAGATAGATATAGATAGACAGACAGACAGACATATAGACAGATAGATAGATAGATAGATAGATAGATAGATAGATAGATAGATAGATAGATAGATAGATAGATAGATAGATAGATAGATAGATAGATAGATAGATAGAAAGATAGATAGATAGATAGATAGATAGATATATAGATAGATAGATAGATAGATAGATAGATAGATAGATAGATAGATAGATAGATAGATAGATAGATAGATAGATAGATAGATAGATAGATAGATAGATAGATAGATAGATAGATAGATAGATAGATAGATAGATAGATAGATAGATATAGACAGACAGACAGACAGACAGACATATAGACAGATAGATAGATAGATAGATAGATAGATAGATAGATAGATAGATAGATAGATAGATAGATAGATAGATAGATAGATAGAAAGATAGATAGATAGATAGATAGATAGATAGATAGATAGATAGATAGATAGATAGATAGATAGATAGATAGATAGATAGATAGATAGATAGATAGATAGATAGATAGATAGATAGATAGATAGATAGATAGAAAGATAGATAGATAGATAGATAGATTAGATAGATAGATAGATAGATAGATAGATAGATAGATAGATAGATAGATAGATAGATAGATAGATAGATAGATAGATAGATAGATAGATAGATAGATAGATAGATAGATAGATAGATAGATAGATAGATAGATAGATAGATGGATAGATAGATAGATACATAGATAGATAGATAGATAGATAGATAGATAGATAGATAGATATAGATAGATAGATAGATAGATAGATAGATAGATAGATAGATAGATAGATAGATAGATAGATAGATAGATAGATAGATAGATAGATAGATAGATAGATAGATAGATAGATAGATAGATAGATAGATTATCCTCTTTGCACATCCGACACGTCCATAGGTGCTCGGATCTCCGCTTCAATAAGTAAATGTCAGAGTATAACATCTGATGGTTCCGGTTCTATGTTGGTTCACTTCTCTTTTTGAAATTTTTTTCAGGTGTTCGCTATGGGCCACGCCCATTCTCACTCCCAATTCGTGCATTATCGATATTGACTCATGCTCATACATCTCAAAATTCTCTGATCGTGAGGATTCACGAAGAGCAATGAGTATGGTCTTCCAGTATATCTGCTGGGTCTATAGGCTGAACATCTGTTGTGGTGGCGAGGCTAGCTAATTGCTTGGCCCGTTCGTTTCCTTCCACGCCCGCATGTCTGTTGACAAAGACAAGTGTGAGTTTTCGTAGTGATGCCAGTATTTTAACTCCTTCTAATGACTCCTCCCATCCCCTACGTACAGCATCTGTTTTGACTTTCTGAATCATATTCAGAGAGCCACTTAGTATGCACGCAAGGGAATAGGCTTGCGATTCCAGCGAGTTAGGTGTCTTCGTACAGCAAATACTTCCATTGTTAGACTGCTTGTTGTTCCGGTAAATGCACACTGGCTTCGTGTACTGTTCTTTCTTTTCATCTGGCAGTAAAAGCCCATGCGCATCGGTGGTGACAGATGACCGACCCGTCCGTGTAAATCACATTATCTGTGTCATCGACACTTTCGCAGATGAGCGCCTTAACCTCAGTGTAAATGCTCACGGGGCTGTGTTCCCTGCACTCTCTATTGAGTGTAATGACGGCCATGACTGCCTCTTGAAAGACCATTTGAATAGGTATCCATTTCATGCCAGGAGTTATGACTTCTGGGGCACAGATCTGTCTAACGGTATCCTCGGCACGACCCATCCACAATTAACCTCTTTTAACTTGCTTCCATTCACACGAGGGAGCTCACTGTGTAGTGTGTGGACTATGGCACAACTCACTCTGAGGTATGCATGAGCACGCTACATATAAACTCTGGGAGATATTCTCGGAAAATCAAGAAGAAATCTAATAGCCACACATTTTGTGACCCTTGTGCTACCAAGGACGATCCGCATCGCTTCATTTTGAATTATCTTCAGTCTCTCAATCTGTGTGTGACTGACGGTGCTAAGCCACCTCAATCCCCATATATCATATGGAATAGTCACCTCAATCCCCATATATCATATGGAATAGTCACCTCAATCCCCATATATCATATGGAATAGTTACCTCAATTCCCATATATCATATCTAAAAACACACACCACTAACATAGTCAGACGTTTGTATTAAAACATATATATATATAAACATAAATACATACCGGAGACATAGGTAAAGCCAAAGGATATTGGTTGAAACAAGTTAACAGCATGCAATAAACAATAGCATCAAACCGGTAGTTCTTGTTGACATGTATTGAGAATCAGTATAGCCTCAGTTTATCTTCAACTGTAGGGTTACCATAATTGTCCGATGGAAAACGAGGATACACAAAATGTTCATCAAATATGGCCAATATTAAGTGTTGCACAAATAAAATTAAAGTTAAACTACATAAAATATTGTTCTTATTTAATTATAAACTTGTATTAACTGAGTATTAACTGAGTTTGGGCATTTTTTAATTCTTATTTAAAAAATTTAAGTTCAATCTTCAATTCAAAAATTAATTAATTAATAATTATCACTAACGAACTCGCGTTACCGTCTGCTATGCGAAATACGTTATGTTTACGAAAAATTGAAAATGGCTACCGGAACCAGAAGTTCTGATAGTTAGTTAGTTAGTCATCGGATCATCATCACTGTTAACTGGAGACGTCCATAGTTGCTCCGATCTCTCTCTGAGTGTATCCGCCATTCGGACTCATCGGGCATCTACGAACTCACAAACTAAATTAGTTAATTACCAATTTTTAATTATTATTATATATATATATTTTCCCCTTTCATCGCATTTAATGTTTTTTCGTGTCATGTTCATCTTCGCTTGCGAAGGAGGAACATCATCATCATCATCATCCGCCATTACACTTCTGCTGACAGTACCGGTCCTATGCTGGTTGACCATCATTCTTCTGCGTCCTTCAAAATGTTCACTTCTAGCAACACCGCATTTCAAACCCTGATCCTGGCCATTGAAAAGGAATCATCATCCACATTAGTCTCACTCTCGCCTGCTATATCTCTTAAGGATTTCAAAACTTCAGTGCGATCCATTGCCCCATCGCCCTGTGCCAGAATCGTGCATGATGTCAGTTGATCCGCTCTTTCATTACCTCGAACACTCACATGTCCCAGCACGAAAATATATGTAACCACTTTCAGTCTTGCCTTTCTCAAGGCCTCAATCCACTGTTCGCGAACGAGACCTACTTGTACCTTCTTAATGAAGTTCCGATGGCTAATGTTAATATTGAGCTAAATATAGCTGGCACGCGTGTTTATTTCACGATACATAATAGATTAAAGTATATAGCACAGAAAAGTAAGTACAAAAGTATCGATCGATTGGGGAAGGACGGACGGTTGGGGACGGAGAAAAACCCTGTCAAAAGCCATTTTTCTGGAAAGCCGCCCGGACAGGGGCATAAAAAGAGGACGTGTCCAGGGAAACCAGGACGTAAAGTAACCCTATTCAACTGTGCCTGGAACGATGGGTTACTTTACCATAGTCTTACGCTTAACATTAACAGTACGTATACATTTCTTCACAAAGCTAGTTCCAGATCATATAGTTGCATTTATATTTATGGAAGCCATAACGCTATAACATAACCACAAATGTCTGCATTTAAAAAAAGTGAATGCCTCTTTTTTTTACATAATTTATAACTTGTTACCTAGCACATAGAATAATTGATATAATTGATATCCTATACATAATTGCTAACCTCTTACCTAGAACATAGAACAATTGATATAATTGATAACCTCTTACATATCACATAGAATAGAGCACATATAGACATTTAAAGAATACAGATTTACAATAATTATTCTATGTGAACTGTCCATCACAGGACATTGTTTGTACTGCCATGCTTCGTTCAGTGTCATATTATAAAAGTCTTCTATGTCATATGTCCATCGGCGTCTTGGCTACCTCTTTTTATATCACATGGACGGGGAATCTTTCTTCCATTATTAGTATTCATAATGTATGTTTTGTACATCCAACTTGCGTTTTGTTTTCGGCGTTTGTGAGAAGCTAATATTTGTCTATGTTCGATTGTCTCTCTATCCATGATAGGCTAAGGATCTTTCTAGGAATTTCATTTCGAATGCTGATAAATCATCCATTCATTCATTCTGTTGGTGTCTGCGCGTAGGACATGCACGATGTAGGAACAACGGCGTTTTCTGATAACATCTGTGATGAAATTTTGATGTGTCTCTTCTCTGATTTTATCATTCGATTTGAATTCACTCCAATAGGTGTTAGTTATCCTACGAAGAAATTTGTTCTCGAAACTCAGTAATTTCTTTTCTGAAGATAAAGAGCTTTTCCAGCTCTCACATCCATATGATAGCACCGGAATAACGCAGGAATTAAATAAGCGCATTTTCGTGCGTGTGCTGATTGACTTTGATTTCCAGATATTAGACAGTCTGTTAAATGCACTTGATGCTAGGGCAATGCGAGTTGTAATTTCTGTCATGACATCACCGTCGAGTGTTAATTTGCTTCCTAGATAGGAGAATTTCTGTACTTTTTCAAGTTGTTGTCCATTTAAAGTAATTTCGTTAGGTGAATTGGTGAAGTCCATAATTTTTGTTTTTGCTGAATTGATTTGGAGACCTATTTGTCCTGCAATGAGTTTTAATCTATCAGTTTTTGTTTGTGCATCTTGATGGTTTTCACTCAATAGTGCAAGATCCTAGGAAAAATCCAGGTCTTCTAATGTTGTTTTATTTATCCATTTGATTCCTAAATTTGTGTTGGATGTGCTTTTTCTCATAGCCCAGTCAATTGCGATTTTAAATAGTAATAGTGACATAGGGCAGCCTTGTTTAACACCAGTAATCACAGGGAACCATTCTGAATTGCCTTTTTCTGTTCTAACACAGCATTTTGAGTTGGTATAGAATGATTTTTATCACATGTATATATTTATTTTGGAATCCATATATTTTTAAAATTTCCCAAAGCGATGGTCGATGGATGCTGTCGAAGGCTTTTTGAAAATCAACGAAGTTTATTATGAGATTAGATCTAAATTCTATACATTTTTCTATTATTGTTCTAAGAGTTAATATAACGTCAAGGCAGGAACGACCTGGTCTAAAGCCTGACTGATCTTCTCTAAGTCTTTTGTCTAAGGATGACTTTAATGTTGCAAGCATCATATTACAAAGAATTTTGCCAGTACGGATAACAGTGTGATTCCCCTCCAGTTATCAAAATTTGTTAGGTCTCCTTTTTTTTGGTAATTTGATAATGATGCCATTTTTCCATTGTTGGGGTGGGCATTCATTTTTCCAAATCATATTGAAAATATTCAGTAAAAGTGACAAGGTATTATCATTTGCTGTTTTTAACATTTCACTTGTGATGTCATCTTGACCTGCTGCTTTATTGTTTTTCAATTTCTTAATGGTTTGTTTTACCTCTTCAAGGGTGAAATTTTCTATCGAGGTTTCTAGTGGTGGCATTGTCTCCTCTTTCTCTAGATTTTGAGTAGATTGGGGTGGTAGTCTGTTAAGAAGATCTTGGAAATGTTCTGCCAATCTTTGCTTATGTTGTTCAGTTGTTGTTAGAACTTTGCCATTTTTGTCTTTAATAGATGCGTTTGGGATAAGTTGCTGATTGCACAGTTGTTTGGTTATGTGGTGTAGTATCTTGCTGTTGTTGTGTTGTGAGGCTGATTCATCTTCCAATGATAAGTTGTTTATATAATTCTGCCTGTCATTTCTAGCGCTTGCTTTAACTTCTTTGTCTAAAAGTGCGTATGTGAGTCTGTTTTGTTCCTCTTCTTGAGTAGTTTTTGCAGCAAGTATTTTTTTGCTTCATCTCTTTACGGTTTTGGATTTTTGACCAAGTGTTCTCGATTATCCATTTCTTCTTATTGTTTTGTATGAGACCGGCTGTATCCAAAACCGCATTTATTGCAGTATTTCTAAAATACTCCCATTTCGTTTCTATGGATGTCATGGGATTTACTAATTCAGATGACTTATCTAAGGCGGTGTATTGATTGTTGATTTTTGTTTTATTCTTCTTACAAATTACTTTCTAGTAGAGGTTTTCTATCGATTTTTCTGTGGTAGATGGTCTTTTGATGTTTTTTAAGTTTGATTTTTAGCTTAGCTATGCAGAGATTGTGATCACTTCCAATATCTGCTCCTCTAAAACTTTTTACTTCCTGTACAGCTAAACTAAATTTTCTGTTAATACAAAAATGGTCTATCTGGTTTGTGGTTATTTTATCAGGTGAGTTCCAAGTGAACTTGTGAATATTTTTGTGCGGGAAGAGGGTATTCGAAATTTCAAAATTATGATAAATTTTGATAAATCATTGCATATGTTTTAATGCGGATGTCATTTCTCAAGTCTCACAAAGATATGTAGCTACTAAGGGCATCTATAATTGCTCATCATCATATCATCATCATGTGTAGTCTCCTCATCGAAGGTTTGTTGTAACGGACTTTCAAAATTTTATCTTTTTCCTGGGAATCTCCCACGGAGACGTTAAGCAGCTTGCTTTGTGATCAAGATCACGCGCGTTTGAATCCGGTTCTGTCATCTTGATTACAGTGGGAATATTTTGGGAGAATCCAGGGGGATTCTGGCTTTAAGCTACGGGGTAACCTTGCGTTGATTGTTACTCTTCGCAGGCAGGTGATAACAGCTTTATGTTCGTGAATGAGTACAGATGTTACATGCTGTGTGTGTTACTCTCTGCAAACAGGTCGTAACAGTTTCATGTTCGGGAATGAGTACAGATGTTTGTTACATGCTGTATGTGTTACTCTTGGCAGATGGTAACATCTTGATATTCGTGAATGAGTACAGATGTTTGTTACATGCTGTGTGTGTTACTCTCTGCAAGCAGGTTCTAACAGTTTCATGTTCGGGAATGAGTACAGATGTTACATACTGTATGTGTTACTCTTGGCAGATGGTAACATCTTGATATTCGTGAATGAGTACACATGTTACATTCTGTGTGTGTGTTACTCTCGGCGGGCAGGTGGTTACAGTTTCATGATATGGGGCAGTACATATCTGAAGACTCGAGTATCATGAGCTACGAATATTGAACATTCTTTATCTGTCTCCTGACTTGGTAGTGCACTTTGATTTGATATACTCATTTGATATATCATGTCCATGATGTACATCTCCCACTTGCATCCCTCAGCACCTCCTTCAGCTCCTTCCTAATACTACTTTAAATTAAATCTCTTGAACATGGTGTTGTTCCCTAAAACATTTTTTTCTTTTTTTCTATATTTTCTTTAATAGTCGTAGTATTATCAGTATAAATTCGTTTTTTTGGTTCTCTTTCAAAGAAGTTAGCCATATTCCTCTGCATATCCACATGATATCAATTTCGCCTCCTATCTCATTGTTCATTATTCTTGTCTCATACATGAACCATACATTTGTGAACCATACACTAATGAACCACACATTAATATAGAGTCGATATAACAGTTTGCAATTCTCATTTTCAAATTGTTAATGATGTGAAACATTAAATGTAACAAGTAATAAAGTATATAAACTAATGAACTATAGGCCTATAAATTAATAGCATATAGTAAATAATAAAAACTAAACAACAAGGAAATACAATATATTAAAATATAAAAATAATGAAATATAACATATTCAAATATAACAACTAATAAAATATAAATTTAAGAATAAATTAAATGCAACACAGTAAAATATAACAGATAAGACAATATAATAAGTAATGTAAGATGGCAGGCTATATAATAAAATATCAAAATAACATAATAATTAAATAAGTATAATATCTAATAAAATATAAAACAAAAATAAAACAAACACACGAATAACATTAGCAGCTGGAAAAAATGTACACGAAATAGGCTCCTACGTCTGATTTCTAAATACTCAACTAGAATAAATAATAAATATTGCATAATGACAAGTCCACCCACAAAATCAAACATAAGTGAAGTCAATGATTGCCTTAGGTAGTATGTTGATAACGGATCCGACTTTTTATTTTTTCATATCAGTATTCGATAAGATTATTTGTGTCCTACTCCTTAGTTGATAGTTGTTTGTTAAAGAGATTAAAATGTTCAGATACTTGGTAGGGGTAAAAGTAGGTCCCACGACAGCGGGAATGAAAATAATTTTTTGGTACTAAGCCGCATCAACTATTAGTTGGGGTACCTGTTCCTTCCTTGCTGTCTTTACCTCCCCTAACTCATGCGCCAAGTACTCATTTATAGCTAAGTCGACTGGAGGAGTGATCATCTCGAGCGAGAAATCAAAACCCGGATTTCTTTTTTGCAGGGGTGGGCGGGGATTAAAGCGATCTTGTGATGGGACACCGCTTTCAGCCACTGACCTGAATCCATCTTGGTTATATCATGGTGTATGACTTTCGAAAATATTATAAGCTGAAGTGTAGGTATTGGTGTCACACAAATCTGACAGGATGCGTATCTCTTTGTTTTGTTACAAGTAATAAATAACAAGTTTACCGTATATGATTAGGGATGCTCTTTCAACCATGGACGAGAGTTAAATTTGGTTCAGAGCAAATGACCATAGAAAATAAATTAGGCCGTATTCAAGGTAACATTGCCACCTACACTTCTAAAATATCTTATATGATAACACCACCACTTTTCCCTATAATACTGCGACACCATGCTTCATTCCCAGGTCCTGCATCTTACCATAGATACGCAAGAAGAAAAACACCCATACCTTCCATTTGGTCCAACTCCATGATTGCATTCATAATGTCACAATGTTCCTTTGAACTCCCAATAGTCACTGTTGGTAAGTCTGGCTGCTCTTTCATTTCCCTCAACACCCACGTGTCCAGGTACAAAAATAAAAGTAGCTCTCTTCGGCACAGATTTCGTCATCGACTCACAGCACTGATGCGCAGTTAGCTCGACTGAACTCTCTCGAAGCATATGTAAACCATGATACAGTGCAAGTTTTTTCTTGACAACGCACACTGAAGAAACTTATTTTTTTAAATAGTAAACTTGAAACACACTCACATGAAACAGGAATGAAATTTGGACGAATAACGTTGTCGATACAACATTGTCTGTGCTTAGTCACTAAGATACTGTGTTGGAAAGAGTTCGGAGATCGCATGATTATAATTATTAATCGACATCACTAGTGACCAGAAGAGAGGGAAAGAAACGTGTCTTCTTTGGAACAATTCTAAGAACGCAAAACTAACCCTACTGACTGGGATTATAAATTTGTTTCTTATGCCTAAAACCTGAAATCAAATAGTTATTCTCCGAAAGTTGCAATGGCGATATCGAGGCCAACTTTATGAAGTGGAGATGGGACTTATTTCAGCCAATACAGGCTGGACACTAAGATCGGTCTGGGCATCCCTGACATCGAGCAGGACCACAATCCTGTCAAAGTAAGCACCGATACTGAAGTCGGAGATACCAGACCAAGAGGTGTACCAGCAACCATGATGCTACACGACTAGATAACATGTTGCAAACGAAGAGAATAACTACACTATAATTTAAGATCATGAACTCAATAAGGTCGGGATCGCTATTTTCTGCTAGAGATCTGAAAGAATTGAGCTCCAGTCGTCGGTAGGAAAATCCCTCTCACTGTCAATATGAAGCGTCGTCTCCGTAAACATTAAGAACTATATTACAAACACAATAGAGATTGCAGAAATAGTTTTTCCTAGGATGTGTGATACTCTGTCATGTACCGTATTATACGATCCTTAATTTGGAACTTTAAGACATTTTAAAATTTCATCATTTATCATGCAGGGACAGATAAAGGACTTATTATTAGTCTTGGTATTATGGATTTTTTGGTAGTCTATATCGTCTTAGTCACATTTTGTATTTTGGCAGCATCCCCTGCGATTGTGTCACTTTCCGTGACGATGCTACCTCGTATGATGGTGTTACCTTTTATGATGGTGATACTCCTATAGTAGTGCGACCTTCTGTAATGGTATTACCTCCTATGATGGGATTACTTCCTATGATGGGATTACTTCCTATGATGATTTTACCTTCCATTATATTATCCATATAAATAACCAAATGGTCAGAGGGTGTCCGACAAAGTGGATATCGGTTTGAAGGGTCCACATCCATTCATTCACTCAAACAATAGAAGTTACATCAGATAATGTGTGCTCTCTTCAACGAAGGAATGCAGCAATAGATCTCTCATATATTCTGTCACTTAACTTTAATGGTCAACTCTGATCAATTGTCATTTATCTGTTGACATTCGTATGTGGTTGCGTATGTGGTTGCGTCTGTTGGTCCCACCAATGGTCCACTAGACAAACCACTCATGAAACAGAAAACCCTAGTAGACATGCCGTTACAATGATGCTCTCGTATAGAAACGTTGTAGCGTGTCATCTATTCAATTTAACCCCCCCCCCCTCTGAGTAGAAGGCCCCCTCATCAGGCATTACACTAAGCCGAAAGCTGACGTCTCCAACGTTTGAACGAAAGCTCAAGAAAACTACTCCACTGCGCTTAGGAAGTAAGAGCTAATGTCACTCGCAATTCTTAGGGTTCTCAAACAAAAAATATCTCTTGACATTGTCCTCCAAGTCCATCTTTATCTGCCTCTTGCTGGACGCTCTTCAATTTTGACCTTCAGTGATATCAAATATTCAGGTTCTCTGAATGTGTGGTACAGAGATCGTCTGTGACGGTCAAGGTACCGGTTTCCAATCTCACCGCAAGCTATTGTGCGTCCAAATCGCCCAGAAAACAATGCCAAACTACTGAACGTATTTATAATGCCTGGAAAATCAAATACATCCACAAAATGCTGAATTGATAGTTTTGTCCTGAATGGGATATTCTACCACAGTTTTATTTTTTAAGTAGCAATTACTGTACTTTTATTTATATCATGTATATGTTCGTTTATATGAATCGTAATTTTCATTAGGACATCAAACATATAAACAACCTCCTGAGTGAGCTTCTTTTTGCAGACAATCAAAAAATGTTGATAACAACAAAAGAACAACTACAACTACATATAAATAGATTCCACAAAACATGTAAGAACGTTAACATGAAAATAAACACAGGAAAGAACTGAGGTAATGCCATTCGCAAAAACAGAAAGAAACACCACTATTCTAATCGATGATCAATAACTTAAACAGGTGAAAGAATTCACTTATACTGGAAGCATCATATCATCGCATAGGAAAAACTCCAAAGATATCCAACACAGATGCAATATAGCATAACGAATCTTGGGGTACATGTTTCCTTGTTTAAAAGCAAATACGGGAGCATAAACATCAAAACTGCAATATATGTTTGTTTTTCGTTCGCTCCATTGTAACCATCACGGATATCCGTGCGATTTCCGCCGGGAGCGTGATTACGTTGTGCCACCATTATGCGCCTTGTAGGCCTAGCACATCCGATTTCGGCATGCCTTGACAATTCGGGTGGGCTACCATTAGCCTGTGACAGCCTCTATATCTGTCTCCAGGCACGCGTAATGGAGCCTCTTCGCCCAGACGATTTTTTGCTCTCGTCTGACTCAAACGAGGTGTTCCACTGTCTATGAACTTGCTTCGTGTAATTGGACGTGCTGTGCCTGTGCCCATTGGGTACTGAACCGTTTCTCATCCGTGAGCCTGGTTCCTTAAGGGGAAGAACTCAACAGAGGAGTTGGACCCTGGCTCTTTCGCCCTCTTAGCCGAGGTGTCATTCACGACATCGTGTACCCCTTGTCCGAGTTCGAGTCTCACACCACGCGTTTGAGAGCAAGGCGTTCTCGAGCTGAGCGTCCTTGTCCCAATAGCGCCTGAGTCCATCAGGTACTGAACACTTTCTCTCTTCAAGTGTATTTTCGGTGTAGGAAAACCTGACAGTAGAGTTGGGCCAGGGCTAAATCGTTGTCTCTTTTGTGACTGAGCCCATCGGGTACGGAACCCTTTCTCTCTGCAAGTGTACTTCCGATATAGGAAACCTTGACAGTAGAGTACTGCACTATATAAAATGAAGCTTTATTGCCCTTATTTATCTGGTTACTGCGGAACTTTCTATTTCTGTCGGACATCCTCCGATATTTTGGTTATTTACTATATAAAATGAATATCATGCCATCACTATGCTACTAATGTCAAACGTAGACACTAAGAACAGAATCCAAATGAAAACGTGCTACAACAGAAATGATTTGTCTACGTAGACTCATCGGAGTAACAAGAGAAAGAATCAGCAACTAAAACATCAGATGACTAACAATCGCAATGCCACTTCTGGATTACATCAGACGACCAAAGATTAAGTAGTTTTTACATGCTTCTAGATTATCATCTGATAGTGCCACTAAGAAAGCACTAATATACAGACACGATGGATACACAGCCTGGGGTAGACCTTGGAAATGATGGATTGCAGAAATAAAAGTCAACAAAAATATATATATATATATATGATTTGTATATATATATATATATGTTGTTGTTCGTCCATCACAAGTGATGATGACCATTTGTTAAATCCACTTTTGAAAATTCTATTTTAGTTATGTCCTTGGTTATGAGTTCGTAGATGGCTAATGAGCCCTATTCGAGCTGTAAATGTCCTTGTGACAGTTTGGACATGGAATGACCACTGTAGATGGATCTTGGTCTATCCGTGACTTTCTAGCTGCTCTCCGCTGTTGAGCTGATAATATATATGAAGAGAACTCCTCTATCCCTGACAATGTAAGGCATAAAGGAGTATGAAGCGAAAAGAAAAAGAAAGACAAGAACGATCAAACACATACACAATTCGCCACTTCCAACAACTCGTTTTATTCAAATGCTCTTTTCAAATTTTGTCGACGTCAATAACAATAATCTATGACGCATACATTTTCTGAGTTCACAAAAAATACTTTCGTTTCCTCTCGACGATGGAGAGGAGTTAAGATGGACAACATGAAACTGTACATGTATTGTTTCTGAAGTCCAATAAATGTTTTATAAAAACACAACTTCAAACTCCATCTCAATGCCAATTACATTCATTACATCACAGATGTCTTGTGCTGTAGTCACTGTCTGAACTAAAGGGGTCATTTCCGCTCACTTTTATTGACATTTCTTGATAACAAAATAGTAAGTAAATTCATTTACAGTTAATATCTATTCAAAATTTAATCTGTCATAGTCTGTGTCATGTGACGTATTCCTTCCAGAACGTTGTCCTCCCAATGAACTCTCTGAACCTCTCTCTGTCTTGGGCGATGTGGCTTGCATTTTCTAGCGATGTATTCATGTTATCTTTAATGTCGTCAGTCCATCGTCTTCTTGGTCTGCCCTTTCTCCTCAACGCAGGTGCTCATCCCTCCATTATTTGTCTTTCTAAACAGTTGTGTCTCTTTATATGACCAAACAGGCGTAGTTTTCTTTTTGTTATTGTGTTTAGTAACCAGCACTCTGGAATCTTCAATGTGTTTATAATATCTGCGTTTCTGATTTTTCCTTCCATGATATTCTAAGTATCTTTCTGTAGCATTTCAGCTCGAATGCGTTGATCTTCTTTGCCGCTGTTTTACTCAGGGTCCATGTTTCACCGCCGTATGTTACAACCGGAAAAATAAACGTTCGTAACATTAGCACTTTCGGTCATAGTCTTCGGAACAGGATTTAGACTTGATAAGGTCCTAGACTTTCCGGACATGCGGCATTGGAATAAATAATGCTGCAATATATTTAAGTATACATGAGAATTGCTCAGGAAAGTGTGGGCGCTAAGCTATAGCTTGTGTAGCTTATACGTAGATCCTGCACTGATAGTCATCTTGAAGTCGCGATGCAATCATTCCCAACTTTCACGAGTTATGTGTTAGCATCAAAAGTAATTGTTCTTCAGACAAAATCGTAGGTGGTCAGTCTCTCACAGTAGATGTCCCAGTAGGTGGTCAGTCTCTCAGAGTAGGTGTCCAAGGGTAAGCGTGAGGACTGGTTAACTATATTTCTATCTATGCAGTCCTACTATTAAAATTCTGATTAGAAAAGTATACTGTAGTAGTACAGATGTTTCATAGATTGTAGTAGTACAGATGTTTCATAGATTGTAGTAGTACAGATGTTTCATAGATTGTAGTAGTACAGATGTTTCATAGATTGTAGTAGTACAGATGTTTCATAGATTGTAGTAGTACAGATAAACCGAAAACCAATCGTCATTCAATCATGCAACGTCTTACAACAAAAAAAAGAGACAATAGATAAATAGATATATGCAATAAGCTTATCAGTGGTGGTTGAAATTATGTGGAGAAATTAAGGAATAATGTGAATATAAAAATATACTTTATTCATGTTCGTATGCTATTGTTTTTTCAATTCCATCCATTTGCGATTTACTTATTGACTTCCATTTGTAACATCTCCAGGTAACATCTACAGAACAGCTTGGAAGTAAATGTACATGTCTCACCTAGTCCAGAAATTGCGGCCTTTATTCTGTAGAGACTTGCGAGGATTCTAGCAAAATATTACACCATATTTTCTTTATTAATCTCCGACACGCAAGAGGAGACTTCCATCAAAGCAACTCGCAGATTCCTGGAAACAAAGTACAGTTATCAGTAAACGCTCACTCGAAAACGATAACTCTACAAACACAGAACTTTTATTGGATATATTTATCAGACAAATGCAAATATAGTTAATTTATAACAAATATAGTCTGAATAGAGTATTAACTTTCATGAAAAATTGTGATTAGAGCTTAATTTAGAATATATATTCCCTTTTGTCGATTATGAAGCATCATCTTAATAAATAATGAGATCATGGAAGCAACATGTCGAAGCAATGAGAACAATGAAAATATTGTCAGCAACCAGGAATGCCGTCTCATGCTTATTACAGATAATGTTTTTATGTTGAGAGAAGGATCCCAAGTTGAATTGAATATAAAACGAGCGTTACTTTAGCATATTTCATTCAGAGATCTAAAACAGCTATAGAAATAACATCTGTCATTGTTCTCCATGTTCTATCTGTTCTATATTTGCAGAACTTCAGTTGGTTCAGATAATTACAGTGAATGTTTTCGAATTATAAAGTCAGTCCTGAAACTTGTTGACGCATGATCAAAGTAGCCTTATCGTAGATGCGCCGTCTGAGACTGGAAATTAGGAAATATGATGGTAATTAAGAATCGAATTTAAATATTAGTAGCAACAGATATATGGTTGACCTGTCACTACAGAGGTATATTTACAACTGCCTCGACCATAGATCCAAATACAGCAGACGAGGTTCGTGTATCAATTACCAATTCAGACGAGTATGTGAACCCTACAACGGACAGTAATGTGACTTCCAGTCAAAACTGTTACCAGCCTGAAGTGCTGTCGGTACCTTCTGTAGACCCGCTAGAGCAAACTTCCAACCTGTCAAGTACAGCAAGTGACAAACCACCAGTATGTGTGGATGCTCAAACACAAAACAGGGATACTGATGATGAAGAGGATCTAGAAGTCGATATCAGAAAAATAGACGAGGAGGACGTCGATGAAGATTTGATTGATGGAACAGTTCCATCGACATCTGGCTATTACTCGTGTTATAATCGATATATGTCTGTGCAGACTCAAGTATCTTCCATAGCATCAAGTTTACAAATTCCTTATATTCTAGTCTCTAGATCCTCATCGACTTTAGCGTCTATAGACTCATCATCATTTATTATTGTACCAGGTTTGCAAGATTCCATACTTCAGAGTGACTTCAACAATAATCCTCTACAGCTGGACAGCTCTAGCGGTCAAATCAACGTCCTAAGCACCGGGCAGCAAACAGACGAAAATCAACAATTTCTCGACAACCAACAGTTGCCAAATAGAAGGCGGCGACAGCGGCCAACGTTTCCACAGCCGTCCACATCAAGTGGACAACATCAGCTACAGAATAGTTTCGTCAACCAAGTGCCGCTGACATATAATCAATCATCATTTTATACTCCTGTCCCTGAAACTAGACCAAATCCGTCACCCCCGACGGCATTTACACGCGTAACATCTCCAGCTATAACTCAGACTTCAGAACGTCACGTCAACCAGGCAAGACAACATAATTTACAGCCACCTCCACAACCACTACTTCCTCCTCCACCACCGCCTCCTCCACCTCTCCCTGCAATAAGGGTGCTCCACCATCAAAATTTCATAGACGAAGTAGGACCAGCTGTGCCAAGAGTGTTTAACAACCACTTACACCATCCCCCACCATCTCCGCCATTAGTGCAGAGACAACGTCATCAATTTCGCAGGCACTCGTCGTTTTCTAGATAAATTTCTGTTTCTGTTACAACAACCAAATCACATCATAGTTGCTAGATAAATTTCTGTTTCTGTTACAACAACCAAATCACATCATAGTTGCATCAGCTAATCACATTGTGCGCGGATAAACCATTCAGTGCGCGCACATCCGAAACAGGTATTTCTAGCATGAAAAATGTGAGAACAATTTAAATTATTAATTTTATTACACAAGGCAAGAAGACCGTCTAAATAAGGCAGGAACTGCAGCACACTAATATTTCGTGGCATAAACAACAAGAGTTGCCTGGACTATACATTCATTCACTTGTTAATGAAGGACTATTGTTACCTGACAGTTTTCTATGGCATGCGGATGCTTATACCAGATTTGGCTGCCGGTAAGTAGAAGATATCTTTTATATTTAAGAAATACGTCAATGTCGGATGCATCGGGTGATTGTCGCGAATAAAGCTGCGACAAAACGTATTTTCGTTCTCTGGATGGACTACGTCCTGTTGGAAATCTAGTTAAAACTGCTGCACTGCTATAAGAGATATCTCGTGGGAGCTTGAGAACAAACTTCAAAATAAAAATAATATATCAGAAATATAAGATTGTAACAACGGGAAGGTGAGAGAGGGGATGTTGATGTTGTTTGTTACTGTTGTTGATTAGTAAGCAACGTCATTGCTAACAAAATTAAACCATAAATGCTCGGTTGTCCCTCAACAGATTCGAACGCTGCGCCTACTTATCGTCCTTATTCTTCCCTGGTCAAAAATGCCCCTGACCCCCCGACTGTTGGTGTTTATTAACCTATAGTTGCTGAACTACCGTTCTTTATGAACTAACAGAGTTCAAGAATGGAGCCAGTTAACAGAGGTAATCAGAAGGAAGCAAACGACTCGCATCAGAACTTGAGTCAACAGTTTCTGCCATCTGACAATCAGCATCCATAAAACACATTTCTAGACTCCTCGAAATTAATTAGGACAGAGATTTTTGGAAGACGTTTTCTGCTGATGCCTGCAGTCATGCGACCCTAACGGTTTATGGGTCATTATATTATTATTATACCCGTTACAAAAATGCGAGTTTAGTCAAGACGTCCCAACATGGGTATTTTCAACTCGAGAGGTAAGTTTTTTTTTCTAATGTTCAGTCGATCGAGAAATAATTAATATTTTACACGTTCTACAGCTAGTTTTTACTCGTGATAACTGCAAACAATTAAATAAATATGGACCATCTGGCAATGGTGTACCGAGGGTGGTGCGGAGGGTACGGCCGTACTGGTCTTCAAGGGTTGATGGGCATCAAAATAGCCCTCAAAATAAAGAAAACTTATGAAATGGGTTTTAAGTGCCTTTGCCGTGCCACAATTGATGCCCCACACCGTTAAAAAATAACATTTCTCCTTTGTTAATCCCATTTATTTGGCAATTAGGTAATAACACATTTTTGGCACATTATTATAAAACATTAAAATTAAAATTAATTAATTAATAAGTAGAGCTAGTTCCTCTCGAAAGATAACACTCCCACAATTTACTTCAAAATTATATTTTAGCTTGTAAGAAACACGAAAAATAAGTTTCAGTTTCGATCGTCATCCATTCAGTCGTTCACTTAACATCGTAAAAGTCGGTCATAAGCGGTCTTTGAGTTCGATGACAAATTAAATTTAATTCTAGCATTCTAGCGTTGAATGATATTATTCAACAGCAATGATTCTATCATCGATAAAGATCAAACATTTAAATCAAGTTTTAAACTTTGGCAGGCACAATCAGGCTCGTGTTTCGGCGCATCATATAAATCATATAACCTAACTATAGCCAGTGAATAAATCAAATAGTGAAAAAGTGTAAAATGTGTTGTGTGCAAGTGCATTCTGGATATTAGTAAAAAAAAAAAAAAAAAAAAAACTCCTTAACTGTGAGCTAATTTTAAAGAATTAAAGAATTTTTAAGAGAACTAGAATTTAAAGAAAAGGACCATAGGCCTTTGGAATTACTTGCCTTCATTCAGAAACATTGAACATTTTTCAAACAGAAAAGTGATTTTATAATTTTAAAATAAAATGTATTTCTATCTTTGTTAAAAATGGATAAAATCGATGATAATAATTAACTTGTAAAATTTTACTCAGATTTTTTTTAAATCAATTTCGTGGGGGAAGGGGGGGGGGGAGAGGGGCATCAAAATCTTTATCGCACCGGGCAGCACTTACCCTAGGTACGCCACTGCCGCCATCTGGTATTCCTATTGCGCGTCCATTCTGTCTTATTGTCGCGCGTCCACCATTGCCCATTACGTCTTCTTGACGCGTGTCCATTACTTCTTTTTGTTGCACGGTCATTGCAACTTTCTGATGATCGGTGACAAACATAATTAGCACATAAATCCAAACATTGCCACATCAGATTTATATTGAGTAAATACATAATAATATTAGGTAGAAGCTTCCAGAAATTAGTGAACAATATAGGAAATACGATAAAACATCATCGAAATTAGCAAGGTTCATATATCATATATACAGGTTCATATATCATATATACAGGTTCATATATCATATATACAGGTTCATATATCATATATACAGGTTCATATATCATATATACAGGTTCATATATCATATATACAGGTTCATATATTATATATACAGGTTCATATATCATATATACAGGTTCATATATCATATATACAATATATACTCAATGACCTTCAAATCTTCACATTCGAAGACGAACATGACAAAACTAGCATGGTTCGGACATGTATGCAGGCACGATTCCTTGTCAAAAACAATACTGAAGGGAACTGTCGAGGGAGGAAGAAGCAAAGGAGTTAATAAAGGCATGAACAGAAAACATCAAGGAATGGACAGGGCAAGATATTTCCACACTCATCCGCATCGCTGAGGATAGAATTTTCTGGAGGAATCTGTGTGCTGAGGCATCCAGTGTGGTACCCTTAAGATCCTTGAGGGTTACGGGTTTGTTGATTGATTTATGACAATCCATTTCTGGCAGAGAACTCCCGTTCATAGTTTGCTTTAACACGTCCATTCATTTCATGGAGACAACTCCCGTTTTAACCTTGCGGAACATATTTATGGAGACAAACCTAAACGCAAGAGAGTAGTCATGTGACACCGTTCATTGAAACGTATTTGTTACAACTTGTATCTCTATAAAATAGAAGGAGGTGATATGTGTGACCGAAGATTCATGTACAGTTGGAAAATATTTGCCATTAAACTACAATTAATAAACTGACCCCTCAATAATATTCAAAGATTTACAGAAGATCTTACATTTTATATGTGCGGGTTTTCATGTTAAAATTTCGAAGTTGTAGTTTTCTTACCGCGGCAACTTCTTTTACCTTTGTTACATTTGAATTATTTTATCCTTGAAAATGTATTTTACGGTAATTTACTTATTGTATAACACTTTATAAAAAATATGTGTATTAGTAAATTACGTGCAACTGGGTTCTACGAGTGTATCTTGACACTTAGTGGATGTGCTCACTTTTTTGTGCAACTTGATTCACATCTATTAGCTGTTTTATGCTATGGCATGCACCTTATATTCGTGTCATAAATGTCATATACATGTCGTGTGAACGTGGTCAAATGTGGAGAGAACTGAAAAAACAACGTGCACATTTCTCCTGACAACACAGACATGAAATTAGGGTAGATACAGTAAGCATAGTAATTTACAGTATATTTATTTGTTTCGTTTTTGAATATATCTAAGAAAGACATGTTGAAAATCTAGTTTTAATTTTTAATTTTAAAAACAATTTATATAAGGTTAGTGTTACTATCAGGTTTCACACACAATGTCGTGACTTCAAATCACATAGATTTTCATTTGTGTATCTAAAATATCAGCAACGGTTTTGAAACACACTATAACTATATAGCAAAAGAGAAAAATCTTTCATAGAAATGAGTTGCTTGTGTAACGATGTTTGTGTTTACCATACCACAGATCACACATTATGACCTCAGTCAACGAAGCACGTTCTGCAGAAGACTTATTTCGTGCCGTCAACGATTTGAATCCAAGGCCTGTACAGCATCAACTCATTCGAGCGGGTGGTGTTCAGGTTAGGTCCAATCCTGACACAACAGGTATGTACTTACTTCTGTACTATGTTAGTCTCACAGTAGATTTCCTACAGGTCACTCCTGATATGCAACTTATATCCTGATATCCTGATACTCAACTTAAGATGTGCAACAATGTGATTCTTCTAGTTGCAGCCGGGAGTTCAAGGAGAAATTTAAACTTCAAATAGTGTGTATCCTTGGAGAAATGTAATCTTCACATAGTGTGTATCCTTGGAGAAATGTAATTTTCACATAGGGTGTGTCCTTGGAGAAATGTAATCTTCATAATATATGTATCCTTGGAGAAATGTAATATTCACATATGGTGTATCCTTGGAGAAATGTAATATTCATATATTATGTATCCTTGGAGAACTGTAATCTTCACATCGGGTGTATCCTTGGAGAAATGTAATTTTCACCTCGGGTGTATCCTTGGTACATCCCACGTTAATGAGCATGATCTTGTTCTGAGTTTTGTTCAGTCTGACATTTTGTGCATCGCTAGCCGTGAATCATCATAGACAGATTATCCAAAGCCTGTACCAAGTTTCAGCTTACTATGTACCAAGTTTCAGCTTACTATGTACCAAGTTTCAGCTTACTATGTACCAAGTTTCAGCTTACTATGTACCAAGTTTCAGCTTACTATGTACCAAGTTTCAGCTTACTATGTACCAAGTTTCAGCTTACTATGTACCAAGTTTCAGCTTACTATGTACCAAGTTTCAGCTTACTATGTACCAAGTTTCAGCTTACTATGTACCAAGTTTCAGCTTACTATGTACCAAGTTTCAGCTTACTATGTACCAAGTTTCAGCTTACTATGTACCAAGTTTCAGCTTACTATGTACCAAGTTTCAGCTTACTATGTACCAAGTTTCAGCTTACTATGTACCAAGTTTCAGCTTACTATGTACCAAGTTTCAGCTTACTATGTACCAAGTTTCTGCTTACTATGTACCAAGTTTCAGCTTACTATGTACCAAGTTTCAGCTTACTATGTACCAAGTTTCAGCTTACTATGTACCACGTTTCTGCTTACTATGTACCAAGTTTCAGCTTACTATGTACCAAGTTTCAGCTTACTATGTACCATGTTTCAGCTTACTATGTACCAGGTTTCAGCTTACTATGTACCAAGTTTCAGCTTACTATGAATACAAAGAAAACTTAAGTCAAGTTACAACCAGCGCCTAGCAAAATCTATCACAAGCACTGTATAAAGATAAATTGCTAGCATTGAAAGTCGAGAATAGATTTACATAGCTATATAGTAACTATTACAAATGCCACCACTTTGGATGAAGTGTTTACCAGGATCTCCAGTACAAGCAACACTATCGGCAGGCTGTACGCAACTGTGGAGCATATAAATGGCATTAGATTACATACAGTGTTGACTGCTGCTTCCAGTGCTGTTATACGCTGGTGAAACATTGACTGTGTATATTTGAAGAAGTTCAATCACTTTAATACAGCTTGATTTTTATAAGACAAAATTCCAGATACCTCTGTCCTTGACAGAGTTTGTATCCCTCGTCTGGACACTATTCTTACGCAGACACAAAATCGTTGGGCAGTGCTCATGTGGCACGTATGCTAAAATCATCGCCTACTATGGACACTTCTATATGATTAATTACAGAAGGCCATGCATTCGCACGGTATTAAACAGAATCGCTATAATGACTCGTTAAAATTGAAAGCTTTCGAAATAAACCAAGATGCATGGGAAGAACTTGCACGAAATAAAGTCAAGTGGATTTACGGTAAAAAAACAGCGCAGCATCTTGTAAAAAGTGGGAAAATATAGTAACTCGACAGAGCCAATAGAAAGTCACGGGTGGATAAAAAACTAGCAGTCATCTCATGCCTTACCTGTCCAGGGGCATTTGGCCAGAAATGTCCATCAATATTAGCCGTCAATGAGCTTATAGTCAACTGAATTTCAAAAGTGGATGCAATAAATGGTCATCATCACTTGTGATGGACGAACAACAACAAAACAAACAATCTTGAGTAGTGCATAAGTGTGTTCTATACAGAACAAGAACAGAATAACACAGGCCTAATCAACATTTCTCAAAATGAAAAACATTTTCAATGGAATAATGTCAATGTATACACGAGTTAGAGTGCTAGGGTGTTGTATTGAACCAACACTTCTTTATGGAAGCGAAGCATGGACAGTAAACAAAGGTGTCCAAGATCAGATGGAGGCAACTGAGAGGTGGTTTCTAAGAAGAATACTGAAAATCTCATAGACAGTCTAGAAAACTAATGTAGAAGTTCTCGGAGATGCTGGAGTAAAACGACAAATTATAGCAGAAACTAGAAGCAATCAAGATTTTTAGGGAATTTGATGAGAAAAGTACAACTTTAATATTTAATAATGACGTGAACAAAAGTAGTCCAAACGTACGTATCAACCTTTGAAATACGTGTTACGATGAATATATGACAAGCCATACTTCTTCCCATATTTCTCTTCGACTTGTAACACATGGATCGAACATTTCTTCCAATAATCTCTGGTTTTATTAGAGATGGCGACATTGCAAGTATTCCGTTTTTTTAATTTTAACGCGTTGTTGCTACTTTTTCCTTAATTGTAGCCCAAATTAATTTCATTGAGTTTATGTGAGAATGGTAAGTTGATAGAAAACATATGTGTTCCCAAAATAGCCTTGCTTATATGAAAAATCTTTTCATAGTTTGTTGGTTAGTTAGTTTGTTCCTTTCATGCCACAGACGGCAACAGGGTAGAGGTTTTGATTCTCCGTGCATTGCGTTCCGCTGCCTGTACTTTTTGTTCCTGTATAGACTTACAATCTATTATTTCTCCTTCTTTATGTACTATGTGCATTTTTAGGGTAATTTTGGGTCTTCCTCTTTTTATTTTCCCCTCAAGTTTCCACTTAAAGACTTCCTGGTTCAGTCTATTTAACCATTCTTCTTTTTTACAATTCCAAGTAATTCAGCTTTCAGGGACATTTCGTTGACTGGAATGCTGTTTTTTGTGATGAAACCTTTATGACATCTTTAGTACGTGGTGAATTTGGAACTTTATCTTCTGCTGCCACTGTTTATCATACCGTTTCTTTTAGCACCTAGTTTCTCGCTTAAACTTTACTATCTGCTACAATTTAGTTTTTACCATTCTACGAGGTCATTGGTAACAACAATTCACACACATAAATTGCGCAGTTCTAGTAGAACTGGGAACACTGCACCCGGATACAACCATAAACATAGTCTGTCTTGTGTTCACGAGTATAGTTCACTTTCACCCTTAATTAAATCATGATAATTGTACGATAAACCAATGACAGAGAGATAGAAACAAAAGGACAAAAACGAAATGATGTGACATACCAGCTGAAATACATACCAGATGTCACCATTGCTTTTACACCCAAAAATCAATATGGATGTAAAGAAACTTCTTCTTTCGTTCACTTAAAACATGTCTATATCTGTAATTCTGTGTCCTGAATAAAACTCACTGTCTTTTGTAGTGCATACAGTGGCCCTTAGAGCTTTGTTTCCTCTGGCCAATATGTCTGCCTCAGCGTTTCATACTCAGAACACTCTTGAAGTATATGTTTGGCACTCTGTTCTGCATGTCCACATGTGCAGATGGTCGTGTTGACAAACTTGAATTCTATGTACATGTGACTGCGAAGTCGGATGTGTCCCGTTCTGAGGCGTAGAATTACAACTTGTTCTGATCGGTTCATAATGGGATAGTCATCTTGTGTTTAGAAGTAAATAAACACATTACTAGGAGCATCAGTATACTAACACTATGCTACCAATGCCAGACTTGGCAACTGACATCTACACATAAGAGAAAGATCAAACTTGCGAAATTGAATGTCTAAGGCAGGCTATTGGAATCACCAGACTCGACAAAATGTGCAGTAAGAACATCAGAAATATAATAGGTATAACATTATGCATCGAATATATAGAGAAACAACAGATACAACGGTTTGGACATCTTATGAGGATGAACGATCAACTTCCCATACGAGCGTATAACAAGTTGGAATCAGGATACAGAACCAAGGGCAGACCTAGGAAAAGGTGGATAGACAACATCAAGACCATCCTGAATAAACATGACTACACCTCAACCAGAGCAACACACCTGACTATGGAACGCAGACTACATCTCCTTCACATAGCTCTACGCTCAGCGTCAAATGCGGAAGCTACGACAACACCACATGAGGATAGACAATAGACAACCAATGGCGTGTAAATTACGTCTTATAATTAACTGTAGAACCACTCAAGATGTGAATGTGATGTAAATGTGAATAATTCCACGCAATAGAGTATTATGAATGCATACATGAATTCGAGTGCTATGATGTTACATCGTACCTATTCTTCCGAGTGATTGAATGAAACATGGACGATGAAACAAAATATTTTGCAAATTAGATGAAGGCTACTGACATGTGGTTTGTGAGAAGAATCCTGAAAAAAATCGTTTTTTAAAAAAAAATCGATTATTGAAAAAAATTGAAAAAGCCAAAATTGTAGAAGTCCTCAGAGATACTGGAGTAAAGAGACAAATTAAAGCAAAACTTTGAAGCAGACAGTGGAGATTGTATGGCACTGGATGCGGGAATATGTAACTACCGGAATGATGAAAATGGGGTGGGGGTAAAAAACGTAGTAATACACAGAGTTTACCACTTGTGGCTTGTTACTGAGAAAGTTACCAGCTGAACATTTTAACAACTCAAGAGACAGAGAGTTGTGGAGAAACACGATCGCTTACATCACTCGGTATGTCAATGTCGGCCTTCACTTTATTACTCGCTATACTGGTGACAATTGTCTAAAGAAAGTCTTAATTTGTTTTAACTAGTTTTCACAGTTACCACTCACAAAACGTATAGAAAAATCATAGCACTGAAAAGTAACTCTCATCAATGATTGTTTACAAACTGACTACTATAGTGACGTGCAATCAATGCAATCATGTTGTATACCCTTGTGTATAGCGAAACATAACCTATGTTACAGCATACGCAGACTCGTACAGAAGTGACCGACAAAGGTACTCAATACACGTACATACATTTTATCAAAATTTTCGGTTCACCGTTCTATATTTTCAGAGCGCCAACGTGTAATAGCTCTCGGCCTCGATACCACATTTCCTTTCTTCATTCGCCCAAATTTTGTGTCCTCTGAAAACGTCTCTAGAGTACAGCATCTGCTTCTAAGCGACGCTCACTACATACAACACGGGATTATCCGTCCACTTCCAGAACTGATACAGCGTAATCAGAGAGACCAAGAGTCTCATCAGTCTGCTGCTGTCCGTAATCCAGGTAAGAGTGATTCTGTGGAAGTCCATAGCACTTCCTGTACTCGAGAAATAGTTTTTTATTTCTATTATTAATATCAGGTTTTGTACATGTTTCTAAAATAGCATGCAATTTTTAAAACTGTGCCCACACGGGCTTACGTAGAGTTGTTCTTTCTTGCCTGGAAATAACGTGAGTACTAATAAGATATATACGTTATTATTTTGTGTGTCAGTTCAGCTAAGAAAAAAGGGAAAAAAACATCTAATTCTAACCAGTGTTTTTCAAACGTCTCCCTCCCATCGTCCCCTTTGGTGTATATGTCATCGTCCGAAGACAAGCAAACACAGTTGTAGATACCTTTAAAGGGGAGTTACTGAAGAAAATGCGATTGTGTTCGTTTCTGTGAGATTTGTTTTTGGACTTTTTATTTCCAAACGCAACTTTAATCTAGATAGTAACGCAAAATGAGGTAAACAGGTTACTAAAACACTTACCTAGCCTATTAATAAAAATATATTTAAAAAAGTATATATAAAAAACATACAATAAAACTAAACAGGACAATTCTCCACGTATCGGCTCAAATTGAACCTTTTTCAAGAGACAAACAACAGAAAACGACAAAATAAAAAACAAAATAGATGTCTATATTTCATCAAGCCCCGTCTCCATAGCGCAGGGATGGCAACGCATCTAGTAAAAGTGAAAATGCGTGCATTCATTATAAACATGTTACTGCGGCACCATCCACTTTGTCGGACACCCTCTGACCATTTGGTTATTTATATTTAATCTAGATATCATCGTACACTCATTGAAGAACACTGTTCACACATCGAGCTCAGTGGCAATCATTTTTGTACCAGGAAAAATAATACTTTCGTATTGAAAGCGTTCAACACTGTACTAATAGCACTTCTTTGTTTGTGTGTGTGTTTTTTTATCAATCATGATTGCGGATATGATTTATACAGACAGTGGTATGATTCACTAAATCTCTTTCTCCCCCCCCCCCACCCGAAAGCCAGACTTGCTAAAACAAAGTACTCAAATATACTTTTTTTAAACCGAAGAGAAACAATAATAAATACGTTAACAGATAAAACAATTTCTTCTGCTGGGCGAACATCAAGCTTACAAAATGTATTTTCAGATTTCCTTGCGGCTGTAAATCATGGTTTTCTGTTGTTAAGATATTTCAGATTGTTTTCTTTCAAACAGTTGCGTTTAGATTTGGGTCGACTGCAGCTGTTTAGCACGAAGTTTTCCTCAGTTAGTGAAATTGTATGGTTTAATTAGACGACATTGCCCCTTTTACCGAGTGTCCTCTCGTACTGGCGCTGATCTCGACTGTAAGCCTTTTTCCAGTAAAGGTAATTGCTGAAACAGTTAATCGTGTTTTCGTTCACGACATCTTGAACACCTCCGTCCAAGTCTGAGTTTCTACACAACCTTTCTTCGTACCGGCACAATATGGTACCTACCATTACCTTTCTACACAACCTATTGCCGGAAGGCAGCTAAAAGCGTATTTTGGGGCATGAACATTGCTTTAATTGGGGTTACGATATTCTCATTTGTCGGCGCACATAGCTCGCATTTCCGTGTTAGTGAGTTTTTCGATATGCCAACCCGTCACTCCAGGTCAACCTATGTTCATCACTGTGATGTTGCAGTGTTTTGACTGTGGGGACTGTGAGTTTTTATTAAGAGATATTGTTAATATTGTACGCACAATTTCATTTCATCTTTGTCACGACAGCCCCGAGACGACACATAAAGCGTTAGCCAAATTACTTTGCACGAGCGCCGTAAAGATATATTTCCAGAATGCAGCGTGAGGAGGTGCTTTTATAAACTTGGTTATCTGCTAATCCTGAAATTGCACGAGAGAATGAATTTATTTTCCACTGTTCATACAGGATACGTGATGTGACAAGGAGAGATAGAATACTTGATATCACAACAAGATGTAGAATACTAAATATTACAAAAAGAGATGAAATACCTTGATGTGAATACAAGAGATAATATACGCAATATTATAAAAAGAGATGACATACTTGATGTGACAAGAAATGATAGAATACTTAACGTGATTTGAAGACATAAAATACCCGATGAGGCACAAAGATACAGAATACTTCATATGCTAAGAAGAAATGGAATACTTGATATGACAAGAAATGATAGAATTCTTGGTATGACACACAAGAGAAATAACATTTGATGTGACAAGAAATGATAGAATTCTTGGTATGACACACAAGAGAAATAACATTTGATATGACAAGAAATGATATAATTCTTGGTATGACACACAAGAGAAATAACATTTGATATGACACGAAATGATAGAATTCTTGGTATGACACATAAGAGAAATAACATTTGATATGACAAGAAATGATAGAATTCTTGGTATGACACACAAGAGAAATAACATTTGATATGACAAGAAATGATATAATTCTTGGTATGACACACAAGAGAAATAACATTTGATGTGACAAGAAATGATAGAATTCTTGGTATGACACACAAGAGAAATAACATTTGATATGACAAGAAGAGATAAAATTCTTGATGTAAAGCCAAAGATAAATACTAGACAAGAAGAGATAGATTAAGTAGGGAAGACATCATGAAGCGTGCATACCTCATAAAAACTATTTATTTCATGAGAAAACAAAAACATTTCATTGTGTATTGTGCTACACAACAATTTTCATTCAATTACCACGAAGACAACAACACTCAGATATAGCGGAATAAAGACCACTGTTCATATCTACACCCCCACCCCAAAAAAAGAGCTTTGTGTGGCGACAGGGGCAACGAGCACAGCAATGTATATGACATACACCAGAGTATTATTGAAAAGATCTCTACCCTGACGCTGAAAGGTGCAACTAGGAACAGTCAAAGTCAATCATCATCATCAAATCCATAACCGGTCAGAGTTGTAGGAGTACCATTGGAAACATCAGCAACAAATTTTCGCAACTCCTCTCTGTTCTTAGCTGTTTACTTAAGTGTGGTGAATTATAATCCTGTTTAGTCTATCCAAAGTAAATACTTGTATGTGTATAACTCAGAGACAGATATCTTCTTTCTCCAGTTAATACTTGCATGTTTATAACTCAGAGCCAGATATAATCTCTCTCCAGTAAATACTTGCATGATTATAACTCAGAGCCAGATATCCTCTCTCTCCAGTTCCTGCGTTAAGGCCAGAGCAATCCTCTACAATGGCAGGAACAGGAAGTTCTGATCAAAGTCGTAGTGCAAGCTTTCGACAACCAAATCCTGGAATTAGGGACGCTCTGATGGATTCCAATAATATTGCCAAGACCATGGCCGACTTAGAGAAACGAAGGAATCAACAGTCTGAAGATGAGGTTTGATTCAATAATACTCTGTATACACATTTCAATCATACCAAGTTATAACACCCTTAGTACGATTTATGAAATAATATATATACATAATGATATATATATGTATATATATATATATATATATATATATATATATATATATATATATATATATATATATATATATATATACATACACAGTATACAGCCCACGAGATGTTAAACTTCTACCGCTGTCTCCCATACCCAGACAGGGCCTGCAGATCTGCAATGTTTCAATTGTGCAGCCACTCCCGCCCATACAATTCTCAAGAACACTATGAGAACTTAGTCCACCGACAGAGTTAAACTGGCTCTCACCTTCCATCCCTATAGCTCTGGTATCCGTCATGTTCTATTTCGACACCTTACTTTTCTTTAGTTGGATCCTAAGAAGGGCGATGTATTTAGTTACACCCCCTCCCCCGTCTTTTTTGGTCACGTACAGACAAGAACTTCAGTGACATATTGGCGCGGAATCAACTCATGCCTCACGTTCTTAAACATTTTATCACCATCTGTTGCACACGTAATAAATGCTACATCTGTGTCTATGTCACCAGGACACGGTCTGTCAAATTCGCAAAGAAAACTTCACCATTTAAGGGAGTGTCTAATAATTGTTCCACGACGTCATCTATGACATCATCTGCAAGCGTTGCCCCGTGACGTAGATAGGAGAGACTAGTAGAATGCACACAAACCGGTTCTGTAACCATCTGTACAGCATTAAAAACCAGACTGGTAATATCTTGCTGACCACTAAAATGAGATGGCCAATCTATGAGCCACTAAAATGAGATGACCATGATATTCATATGACGGTCATTACGTTGTGTTTTTCAGCTGACTGTGCCAGACACGCTAATTAGAACCGTTATATTTATCGATTTAGCACAATTGATCCTTTATATGTCCGTCAGTCTTGTCTATAGAAATCCTGTTGTTTCGTCTTTTTTGTGTTTTGATTTATCGATATTTCTGTGTGTATTATTTTCCATTTTTCAGTTCGTGTTGTTTCACATCTGACCTAGATTTTACTCTTCCGGGTTATATCTATATTTAGCTCTGCCATGTGAATGTAAACGTCAATAGTGCCGTTATTACTCGTCGTATTTTATTGTGAATGTAATCATCATAAAGACCTGTTTGTCCAAACGTCAATGTGTGTGGTATTATTTGTGTTACCAGAGATTAGCAACACTTCATTACCCTATTCCAAGTTACGAACGCGAAAACTTCTCGTTCTTCCACGTTGGTTATCATGCTTAAAGTTAAGGATAGTCATGCATGCTTGCATTTGTTTTTTTGCCGCCGTGTTTCTTCGCTATCAACATAGCCATAGACGCCCACTTTACGTTCATTGATATATATATATATATATAATATTAATTATTTTTTAAAAATCGATTACTGATTCATTTCACGCTTCACGTGTTTATGTGCGTGAACGATTCGCCAACCCAAAACACGTTCTAGTGATGACGTTCGTACAATCCCATTGTTTTGTTGATGTGATGTTTCTATCTCATTTTTCGTGATTCCCGTGCAAAACATCAAATAAACAGATCCTGATTATATTAAAAGTGAAAAAAGGTTAAATTTGGCACACGCATCAAACTAGTTTAGTCGAGGAAATAGCATTATCATAGTAGGTTAGTCGTCGGATCATCATCACTGCAAACTGGACACGTCCATAGTTGCTCCGATGAGTGTATCCACCATTACACTTCTGCTGACAGTACCGGTCCTATGCTGGTTGACCATCATTCTTCTGCGCCCTCAAAAATGTTCACCTCTAGCAACATCGCATTTCAATCCCTGATCTTTAATCCTAGCCATTGAAAAGGAATCATCATCCACATTAGTCTCACTCTCGCGTGTTATATTTCTTAAGGAGTTCAAAACGTCAGCGCGATCTATTGCCCCATAACCCTGTGCCACAATCGTGCACGATGTCAGTTGATCCGCTCTTTCATTGCCTCGAACGCCCACTTTGTCCCGGCACGAAAATAAATGTAACCACTTTCAAGCTTGCCTTTCTCAAGACCTCAATCCACTGTTCGCGAACGAGACCCACTTGTACCTTCTTAATCTTACTCATAGAGTCACTCAAGATGCAGACCTGGGTTACTTTCTGTGTGCGTAGCCACTCAAATGCCTTGGTCACTGCCATAGTCTCCATGGTCATACTACTCGTAGTTACCGCAAAGGCACCACTGTCCTCCTTGATCGTTTTACCTGCGCACTGAGCTGTAAAGGCCCAAGCACTGCGAACATGTCTAATCACAGATCCATCAGTGTATATAATCAGCATTATCATGTTTTTATCGAAGGAAGGAATGTAACTGTTTTATCATGCATCTGCTGTCGTTACAAGAACAATATCAAAATGCTGATATGCTTGTCAGTTGAATGGCGACCAGAGAAACTGTCAGACATTTCAATTGTGACCAGTCCAGTATAGTTCGGCTGCACCAACTATTCCTGGCGACAGGTACTAACGATGACCGTGCCATCCCTGGTCAAGGTCGTGGAACAACACTAGCTAGAGATCCTCATATTGTACTGATGCCTTTCGCAACAGCAACTTAGACAGCAGCTCATACACGTGGATTCTTATCGCAAACACTGTGCGAAGAAAACTTCGCCCTTCTTGCTTACACAACATAAATCCTAATATTAGTCATATCCTTACTAGACACCACATAATCAACATTCTGGCTTGATTATACCTTATTAGACACCACATAACCAACATACTGACTTTATTATACCTTACTAGACACCACATAACCAACATACTGACTTTATTATACCTTACTAGACACCACATAACCAACATACTGACTTTATTATACCTTATTAGACACCACATACCCAACATACTGGCTTTATTATACCTTATTAGACACCACATAACCAACATACTGGCTTTATTATACTGTGCTAGACACCACATAACCAACATACTGGCTTCATCATACTTTACTTGACACCACATAACCAGCATGCTTTATTATACCTTACTAAACACCACATAACCAACATACTGGCTTGATTATACCTTACTAGACACCACATAACTAACATTTGATTTCTACCGATTTGATTCAGCAAATGGTTCACAAATGTGGGAGAAAAAAGTTAAAGTTAGTTTTAATTCAACACGTACAGTTAATCATGTAAAAACATGAAAATGTTTTTTTTTTAAATTTCCTAATAGAAATTGAATTACGATTCCAAATACATAAACTTGTACATCCTTATATTTACTTTTCATACTGTACCTGGATAATGCAGGTGGAACGTTTTTCATGTTCTACGGTATAAATAGGTAGCTACCTGGCGTGTAAAGATAGGTAGTTACTTACCTAGGATGCAAAGATGGATAGTTAGTTAGCTAGGGTACAAAGATATGTAGTTACCTTTGGCATAGTGATAGGTAGTTTGTTACCTGGGGTGCAAAGGTAGGTAGTTACCTGGGGTGCAAAGGTAGGTAGTTACCTGGGGTGCAAAGGTAGGTAGTTACCTGGGGTGCAAAGATATGTAGTTACCTGTGACATAGTCATAGCTAGTTAGTTACCTGGGGTGTAAAGGTAGGTAGTTACCTGGGGTGCAAAGATATGTAGTTTCCTGTGGCATAGTGATATGTAGTTAGTTACCTGTGGTGCAAAGATGGGTAGCTATGTGGTGTGTGAAGATAGTTTGTTAGTTATCTGTGGTGCAAAGATGGGTAGCTACGTGGTGTGTGAAGATAGTTTGTTAGTTATCTGTGGTGCAAAGATGGGTAGCTACGTGGTGTGTGAAGATAGTTTGTTAGTTATCTGTGGTGCAAAGATGGGTAGCTACGTGGTGTGTGAAGATAGTTTGTTAGTTATCTGTGGTGCAAAGATGGGTAGCTACGTGGTGTGTGAAAATAGTTTGTTAGTTACCTGTGGCGCAAAGATGGGTAGATACGTGGTGTGTGAAGATAGTTTGTTAGTTACCTGTGGCGCAAAGATGGGTAGCTACGTGGTGTGTGAAGATAGTTTGTTAGTTACCTGTGGCGCAAAGATGGGTAGCTACGTGGTGTGTGAAGATAGTTTGTTAGTTATCTGGGGCGCAAAGATGGGTAGCTACGTGGTGTGTGAAGATAGTTTGTTAGTTACCTGTGGCGCAAAGATGGGTAGCTACGTGGTGTGTGAAGATAGTTTGTTAGTTACCTGTGGCGCAAAGATGGGTAGCTACGTGGTGTGTGAAGATAGTTTGTTAGTTATCTGGGGCGCAAAGATGGGTAGCTACGTGGTGTGTGAAGATAGTTTGTTAGTTACCTGTGGCGCAAAGATGGGTAGCTACGTGGTGTGTGAAGATAGTTTGTTAGTTACCTGTGGCGCAAAGATGGGTAGCTACGTGGTGTGTGAAGATAGTTTGTTAGTTACCTGTGGCGCAAAGATGGGTAGCTACGTGGTGTGTGAAGATAGTTTGTTAGTTACCTGTGGCGCAAAGATGGGTAGCTACGTGGTGTGTGAAGATAGTTTGTTAGTTATCTGGGGCGCAAATGATTTACATTGCTCTCGTGTATCTTCAAATTGAACAGATAACCATTATCCTAAAAGTGTCTCCAACTGGTTCACAATGACGACAGATGCACCATAGCTTGTGTGGACGTCGACGCTAAAAATTGCAACTAAATGATAAGCTATATCTCCGAAATCTCTTAGTCCGTACAGTCAGCGACACTGTCACAACACAATGTCCGTACAGTCAGCGACACTGTCACAACACAATGTCCGTACAGTCAGCGACACTGTCACAACACAATGTCCGTACAGTCAGCGACACTGTCACAACACAATGTCCGTACAGTCAGCGACACTGTCACAACACAATGTCCGTACAGTCAGCGACACTGTCTCAACACAATGTCCGTACAGTCAGCGACACTGTCACAACACAATGTCCGTACAGTCAGCGACACTGTCACAACACAATGTCCGTACAGTCAGCGACACTGTCACAACACAATGTCCGTACAGTCAGCGACACTGTCTCAACACAATGTCCGTACAGTCAGCGACACTGTCTCAATACAATGTCCGTACAGTCAGCGACACTGTCACAACACAATGTCCGTACAGTCAGCGACACTGTCACAACACAATGTCCGTACAGTCAGCGACACTGTCTCACTACAATGTCCGTACAGTCAGCGACACTGTCACAACACAATGTCCGTACAGTCAGCGACACTGTCACAACACAATGTCCGTACAGTCAGCGACACTGTCACAACACAATGTCCGTACAGTCAGCGACACTGTCTCAATACAATGTCCGTACAGTCAGCGACACTGTCTCACTACAATGTCCGTACAGTCAGCGACACTGTCTCAATACAATGTCCGTACAGTCAGCGACACTGTCTCAATACAATGTCCGTACAGTCAGCGACACTGTCTCAATACAATGTCCGTACAGTCAGCGACACTGTCACAACACAATGTCCGTACAGTCAGCGACACTGTCTCACTACAATGTCCGTACAGTCAGCGACACTGTCACAACACAATGTCCGTACAGTCAGCGACACTGTCACAACACAATGTCCGTACAGTCAGCGACACTGTCTCACTACAATGTCCGTACAGTCAGCGACACTGTCACAACACAATGTCCGTACAGTCAGCGACACTGTCACAACACAATGTCCGTACAGTCAGCGACACTGTCTCAATACAATGTCCGTACAGTCAGCGACACTGTCTCACTACAATGTCCGTACAGTCAGCGACACTGTCTCAATACAATGTCCGTACAGTCAGCGACACTGTCTCAATACAATGTCCGTACAGTCAGCGACACTGTCTCAATACAATGTCCGTACAGTCAGCGACACTGTCACAACACAATGTCCGTACAGTCAGCGACACTGTCTCACTACAATGTCCGTACAGTCAGCGACACTGTCTCAATACAATGTCCGTACAGTCAGCGACACTGTCACAACACAATGTCCGTACAGTCAGCGACACTGTCACAACACAATGTCCGTACAGTCAGCGACACTGTCACAACACAATGTCCGTACAGTCAGCGACACTGTCACAACACAATGTCCGTACAGTCAGCGACACTGTCACAACACAATGTCCGTACAGTCAGCGACACTGTCACAACACAATGTCCGTACAGTCAGCGACACTGTCACAACACAATGTCCGTACAGTCAGCGACACTGTCACAACACAATGTCCGTACAGTCAGCGACACTGTCTCAACACAATGTCCGTACAGTCAGCGACACTGTCACAACACAATGTCCGTACAGTCAGCGACACTGTCACAACACAATGTCCGTACAGTCAGCGACACTGTCACAATACAATGTCCGTACAGTCAGCGACACTGTCACAATACAATGTCCGTACAGTCAGCGACACTGTCACAACACAATGTCCGTACAGTCAGCGACACTGTCACACTACAATGTCCGTACAGTCAGCGACACTGTCTCACTACAATGTCCATACAGTCAGCGACACTGTCTCACTACAATGTCCATACAGTCAGCGACACTGTCTCACTACAATGTCCATACAGTCAGCGACACTGTCTCACTACAATATCCATACAGTCAGCGACACTGTCACACTACAATGTCCGTACAGTCAGCGACACTGTCACAACACAATGTCCGTACAGTCAGCGACACTGTCACAACACAATGTCCGTACAGTCAGCGACACTGTCACAATACAATGTCCGTACAGTCAGCGACACTGTCACAACACAATGTCCGTACAGTCAGCGACACTGTCACAATACAATGTCCGTACAGTCAGCGACACTGTCACAACACAATGTCCGTACAGTCAGCGACACTGTCACAATACAATGTCCGTACAGTCAGCGACACTGTCACAACACAATGTCCGTACAGTCAGCGACACTGTCACAACACAATGTCCGTACAGTCAGCGACACTGTCACAATACAATGTCCGTACAGTCAGCGACACTGTCACAATACAATGTCCGTACAGTCAGCGACACTGTCTCACTACAATGTCCGTACAGTCAGCGACACTGTCTCACTACAATGTCCGTACAGTCAGCGACACTGTCACAATACAATGTCCGTACAGTCAGCGACACTGTCTCAACACAATGTCCGTACAGTCAGCGACACTGTCTCAACACAATGTCCGTACAGTCAGCGACACTGTCACAACACAATGTCCGTACAGTCAGCGACACTGTCACAACACAATGTCCGTACAGTCAGCGACACTGTCACAACACAATGTCCGTACAGTCAGCGACACTGTCACAACACAATGTCCGTACAGTCAGCGACACTGTCACAACACAATGTCCGTACAGTCAGCGACACTGTCTCACTACAATGTCCGTACAGTCAGCGACACTGTCTCACTACAATGTCCGTACAGTCAGCGACACTGTCACAACACAATGTCCGTACAGTCAGCGACACTGTCACAACACAATGTCCGTACAGTCAGCGACACTGTCTCACTACAATGTCCGTACAGTCAGCGACACTGTCTCACTACAATGTCCGTACAGTCAGCGACACTGTCTCACTACAATGTCCGTACAGTCAGCGACACTGTCACAATACAATGTCCGTACAGTCAGCGACACTGTCTCACTACAATGTCCGTACAGTAAGCGACACTGTCTCACTATAATGTCCGTACAGTAAGCGACACTGTCTCACTACAATGTCCGTACAGTCAGCGACACTGTCTCACTACAATGTCCGTACAGTCAGCGACACTGTCACAATACAATGTCCGTACAGTCAGCGACACTGTCTCACTACAATGTCCGTACAGTAAGCGACACTGTCTCACTACAATGTCCGTACAGTAAGCGACACTGTCTCACTACAATGTCCGTACAGTCAGCGACACTGTCTCACTACAATGTCCGTACAGTCAGCGACACTGTCACAATACAATGTCCGTACAGTCAGCGACACTGTCACAACACAATGTCCGTACAGCCAGCGACACTGTCTCACTACAATGACAAGAAACTTTTAAAATAAAATATTTGGTACGATTGTTCTACATCATGTTATCTAACATACATTTGAAAATTAATAACAAATAGAAGACGGAGAAAATGTTCATAAATGCCCAGATATCGTATTCATGGTACGAAGTGTAGTAGTTGACCCCTTAACTTTATGCTTTCTTTCATATTTCCTCGGGATATATACACAACACTCACTATTGACATCATGCTCATGAAATCTGTACAAAGTTATAGACCCACAAACATTTGCAGTTCACCCGAATGGCTAGAAAGTCACTCTGGTATAACAATATGATCTGGAGTTTAAACCGCGCTAAGGACTACATTTTCGTATATCGCAGAGAAAATTTAACATATTCTTCCTGTACACGTTGCGTGGCAAAAAATCTTATCTCTACAACCTATGATGAATCCCTTACAGAAAAAAACATACAGTGTTGAAAGTTTACTCGCTCTACCTCCATGAAGGAGTTCAGAATATGAACGCAACGCTGTGCTCATTGGAATCGTATGGTCGTTTAACCAGAAAACTTATAACATTCCCTATGGCTACAGCATATCTTGACCAAACGATGAAGCTGATTATTACATTTATTTGTTTCATCAACTTAATTTGACTGTTGATACATTGAATTCTTGGAATACTGTCATTAATCTTTCTTCGTTTGCTGTTGATGAAATGGATTCTTTGAATCCTGCCACTTATCTTTCTTCGTTTATTCTTGATATAATGGATTCTTGGAATACTGCCATTCATCTTTCTTCATTTACTGTTGATACAATATACAATTTATTCTTGGAATCCTGCCTTTCATCTTTCTTCACTTACTGTTTATAGAATATGCAATGGATTCTTGGAATCCTGGCCTTCAGCTTTCTTGATGTTTTTTATAACTATCATTCGTAGTTATTAGAAAGGTGAAGCACGCATTCATGTTTTTACCTGTTTGTAAACAGGTCCACCAATTCACGTATTTAGGTACATCGATAATGATGACAGATGTTCAACAGAAATAAGAAGCAGAATATGGCAGACAAAAACAGCACTCAGAAAAATGGAAAATATGTTGCGTAATATGACTCTGTAATTAGAGGTGAGGAAGAGAGTTCTGCAGTGATACATAACTTCTAATCTAACATATGGATGTGAGTCTTGGACAATGAACAAACGGGATATTGGGAAAGTAAAGACAGCATAGATGTGATGGAAAACCGCTAAAGAATACAATGGACTGTTGGAAGAATCAAATGCAAGACGGAGCTTAATCAATAATAAAAGGAAAAGACAATATTTATTTTTTGGCCATGTTATGAGACAAGAAAGTTTTTTAGAACATACTTGCAAAACAGGCATGATTGAAGGCAAAAATAGGGCGACAACATCAGAAAATATTTGACAATTTAGCAACCTAGCATGGTAGGGAATCAGCGATACATACTAATGGAGATATAGAGATGTAAAGATCCATGATCTTCTACGCCAGCCGACATTGCACCTGATGATGATGATAAGTAAATGGTATCTGCTGAGTATATCAGTGTTTCTAAAACTTTCGTTACAGGAGTCTGCAGATATCAAGAGTTATGACAGCTCAGTTGATGATCCTAACACTTACCCTGGGTTGCCTGCGATCTCTAGACGACAGTCTGAACAACTTGATAGAGTAAGTTTAATCTGTTACAGCTTCTCCAGAATTCACAAAATATATTTTTATTTGAATTGTTTTGAAACGTTTTTTCACAATTAAAATTATTTATTATTCTGTATATTGTTTTGGTTTGATGCGCTTTCTCTTTGTAACTTGCAGATTTGAGTATGATTACAAAAAAAATTAATCATAATAATGTCACGTAATTCTTAGACTAATTCATATATTTGAAAAATCCAATTTTACAAAATTATACTTAAAATTCAGGTTGCTTTCACAATAATTTCTGTTGAATCGTTCCATAAATTGAATATGCCTGAAAGGTAATTAAGTCTGTGAATTGTGCTCGTCTGTCGAAGTCGACGATGACCATTCAGAACAACAGGGATGATGATGAAGTTGATGATTTCTGCGGTGTGTCCGACTGTGACTAATGAGTCACATGCGTGCTGTATTGTCTATCACACCGTGAGCATCTTTTAGAGGAGTCTGTGGAACATTGAGCAGTTCTTACCTTTCTTCTAGTGCATTTTTGCTGCGCAGCTGAAGGTTCTCTGCAGCTGGTGTACCACTCTTGATTCTGTGACGCAAGTTCGATGTGTCTTGTGCAGGCTTCAGGTTAACGAATAAGCTTTATATCACACAGATATTTGCAATAAAAGAGCAGATACACAACTGTAAAGAATGAATGACGCATGATAGCTCAGTGGGTTGGTTTAGGATTACCAACATTCAAAGAAAATAGGAAGATAAATTAGGCGAGACTGTCGCTGGTATAGAAAACCCTCCAACAGAATTAATTAGGACCTCATTCTTTACATTTTTAATTATTCTTGGCATTTTGTTTCTTCACTATTTATATATTTGGAGTCGCCTTGGCTATTTTTGACATGCGATTCCAAATATAAATAGTGGCTAACCGACAGCCAAACAATAATCAAAAACTTAACCAATGTGGTCCTAATTAGTTCTGTTGGAAGGTCTTTATTGGAGACGGTCATGGATTATATCATGGCCGTTCACAGTATAAGATATATTGGCCAATGGGAAATCCACTCTCATAAAATTACTCCATTCACTATTCCTATGATCTTCAAAGACTGCCACACGCCATGTTCAATCATAGTGACGATGCAAATCACGAGAATAGTCAAAAAAGTCATTAAGAGGTATTGATTTGCTATTAACAAGTAGGTTTATATTGTAGACGATATTGCATGGCAACTTTCATACTCGCCACAGTATATAATCCCAGGTGCCCATTTTCTGTGGCCGAATCGACCTATTAAGCTTTTAAAATTTATTTTGCAAGTTACTGGTGAACTGGAATCTTGGATGACCTGATAGATAGACAAGGGATGTAGACATTACTTGATTACCTCCACATCTAACCTCGTTAAACTGTTGTTACATTTTCTTCACTTGCATTTTTATACAGACTTTAGTCACCAAATGTGTGTTGCTGACAGCTGCATTGAATGATGATGATGACGTCGAAGATGAGCATGGTATTGAAAGAGGTCAAGTTGTATTTGTAGGTCTTCAGGTGGCTGCACTGCATGAACTACAATATCGCTTGTAGGTCTTCAGGTGGCTGCACTGTATGAACTACAATATCGCTTGTAGGTCTTCAGGTGGCTGCACTGTATGAACTACAATATCGCTTGTAGGTCTTCAGGTGGCTGCACTGTATGAACTACAATATCGCTTGTAGGTTTTCAGGTGGCTGCACTGTATGAACTACAATATCGCTTGTAGGTCTTCAGGTGGCTGTACTGTATGAACTACAATATCGCTTGTAGGCCTTCAGGTGGCTGCACTGTGTGAACTACAATATCGCTTGTAGGTCTTCAGGTGGCTGCACTGTATGAACTACAATATCGCTTGTAGGTCTTCATGTGGCTGCACTGTATGAACTACAATAGCTAATTTATAAGGTGTTTTGCTAAATCTCATGCTTCCATGTTTTCAGAGGGCAGGAAGCAACCTTCTAGGGAAATGGTCTCTACCAGATCTTAGGAGAATTGAAACAACCTTTACAAATATATCTTCCATGGAAGGCATTACTGACCCAGATATAATTCTGAGAATACTTCAAAGACATCCGGAAATAGGTAACTTATAAAGAATACAGTAAGCAAACAATTATTAAATGCTGTAAACATTATATTGTTACAGTCTCAAGAAATATAAATTATGGACAATTTCCAATACGGCGATAAAAACATTCAGCTTGTTGCACTAAAACTACATACTGATTGTAGCATTTATTGCATGAGGTGGGATAGTTTTACGTTTAACAACTACTTAAATTTCAATAAAAACACCGTTTTCAAGCACATGAAACTAAATCTCGGTCGGTACAACAGAGAATGTCCAAGAACAGAATTATAAAAACATAGAAAGTTCGACAAATGGAATGTATAATTCCGAAATAAAACAAAACCGAAATGAAGCGGGGGATAAAAGATTGCTAGACAGACAGACAGAAAATTTACATGTGGAAATCAAAGGGATTAAGGTAAACAATCGATATTGTGAGATATAATGATTATTACAGCTATGCTGTAATCTATCGTCGCGAGTACACGTGCACACTTTTAATGACACATATTGGAATGATGCTGTTATTCAGATGGCAGCTGCTGATGACGTGTGCAGCAACAGGAAACAAAGATAATACCTTATATTGTGTAGATGGAGGCAGAAATAGTCACCATGCCTCCTTGATTCTCGATTAGGAACAAGCAAGCGTCACTGCACTGGGGGCATTCCCATATATGCTCTGCTTGCCGTTCCGTCAGCTATCTAACCCCCACGGAAACGACGTATTTTACATAGATATATATTAAAGAATTCAGTATAAGCTGTTAGCATATAAAATCTGACTGTGGCTTGTGATAAAAGACTTCAGTATAGGCTGTTATCATATAACATGTGACTGTGTGTTGTGATAAACGCTGTATACACTTTTTGTCGCCAAGTCACGCTCATGGTTGATTTTTCTAAAAAATAAACACTCGACAGAAAAAAACCGGTCCGTACAGCTAGCCGATCCCTGGACCTCACGAGTGAGAGACCAAAACTAAAATATGTATGCCACGCGTCAAAGGCTTTATTTGTCAACACTAGCTATAAATCGTTGCATTGAGACTAAGCTTAACAAATGGACAACGGAGGGAGCAGGACTCGCCTGAGGCGGTAACTAAAAACAACATTGGTAGTATATCCTAGTTAGGATGTAGCCATCAACCCAAAAACTTTTGGCTGTAGTGATTTTATATGCAATATAAATACGTTAAGTAGTTTGTCATTGCTTTCTGAACGTCCGGAAACAACAATTGCCTGCGGTAGGTTTCGATCCCGGTACCACTACAGTGTACATCTACCTCAACAGAGCCGGAGAGTAAGGTAACTACAGTGTACATCTACCCCAACAGAGCCGGAGAGTAAGGTAACTATCCGAAATTATTTGGATAAGTGAAATTAAAGTGTGCCTTAGAAATACACCAACTGACGGTTGATATTGTGGGTGCTAATGTTATTGTGTTGCGCCTTTGACATCCTTTGACTTTCTTTTCCCCGGTTTCTACTTTCTCAGCAGTTTAGTTATAACTTGGTTTTGCTAATTATCTCTCAGTGTGTTCCTAACTTTTCAATGAAACGTCTATATACTTTAATGTATCCACTCGTAAAACTGTATCATAATTAATTTTTCAGCATCAGTTACAGCAGTAATACTATGCAACTAATAACTGCGTTAGTACGTTATTGGTTGTACAGTTTTACAACATTTCTCCATGTTGCAATCTACAGTTTTACAACATTTCTCCATGTTACAGCGTACAGTTTTACAACATTTCTCCATGTTACAGCGTACAGTTTTACAACATTTCTCCGTGTTACAGCGTACAGTTTTACAACATTTCTCCGTGTTACAGCGTACAGTTTTACAACATTTCTCCATGTTACAGTGTACTGTTTTACAACATTTCTCCATGTTACAGTGTACTGTTTTACAACATTTCTCCATGTTACAGTGTACTGTTTTACAACATTTCTCCATGTTACAGTGTACTGTTTTACAACATTTCTCCATGTTACAGTTCCTCAAGTTCATTTTCTCATACTACAGTTTCTCATGGTACTTCACTTCCCCATGTTACAGTTCTCCATGTTGCCTTTTCCCATGTTACGGTTCCCCGAGTAACATTTCTCATGTTACAGTTTCCCATGGCGCTTCACTTCACCATGGTACAGTTCCCCATGTTGCCTTTCCCCATGTTACGGTTCTCCATGTTACAGTTCCCAGTGCTACAATTCCGCAAGTTATAGTTTTCCATCTTATAATTACCCGTGCTACTGTTCCCCATATTACAATTTCCCATGGTACATTTACCCATGCTACTGTGTCCCATGCTACAATTCCTCATGCTACAAGTCCCCATGTTACAATTCTCCATATTACAGCTCCCTGTGTTACAATTCTCCATGTTACAATTTCCTATTTTACAATTCCCCATGTTACAATTCTCCGTGTTATAGTTCAGTGTGTTGATGTTTCACGTGCTGATGTTCCTATCTTACAATTCCCCATGCTACAATTCTCAATGTTACAATTCCCCATGCTACAATTCTCAATGTTACAATTCCCCATTTTACAATTCCCAATGTTAAAATTACCGTGTTTCAATTCTCCATGTTACAGTTCCCCATGTTACCGTTTCTCACGCTGCAGCTACCCATACTACAGTTCCCCATGTTACATTTCTCCATGCAACTATTCCCCACGATTTTATTGTATGTCTCTATAGTATTCTAAACAAGAAGAAATCAGAACTAATGGTTGTTTAACAGGCATGTACACACCATCAACATGCGGTATTAATACCAATTATGCACAATTAAATCAAATTAATAACGTCAAATATCTTGACACCATTTTAACATCAAACGATCAGTACTCCATTGAGATAAAAAAGCAGGTTAGCAGAAGCCAAATCATCATTTTGAAAAATGAGAAATATTCTATGCAATGAAGTTCTATCAATGTATGTGTGAGTTAGAGTGCTAGGTTTTTATACTAAAGCAATTCATCTATATGGTTGTGAAACATGGGCGGTAAACTAGAAAGCTCAAAGCTGAGGGGTACTGAGATGTGGTTTTTGAGAAGAATAATGACAATCCCATGGACTGCCAAGAAAACTAGTGTAGAAAACCTCATTGATACTGGAGAAAGAAAGACAAATTATAGGAAGAATTACAAGTAGACAGTCGAGATGTTTAAGGATAGTGATTAGAAGAGAAAAACATGAACATTTAGTAACCACTGGAAGTAGCAGGGCAGAGGAGATGGAAAGACAGAGATGGAAGTTGCTGGATTGGGTGCGACGAGAGAATGTCCACTACTGAACATATTAACAACACAATAAACAAAGACTTGTGGAGAAACACGATCGCTCGCGCCACTCCACATGGCACTTGATTGATTGATGATAGTATCTGATGTATTTGTGCACACACATTATTATTATCTCGAGTTTTCCTATTGTTAACTGTCTGCGGTATAGTGTATTTATATTGTTGTTACATATCGTTTGTTATTTGTATTAGCTTTGAGACAGGACAATAATGAAGTTTTACTAATCACTAGAAACACACATAATAATACACACTAATCGACGATTCGACCAAAAGGGTTTATCAAGACTACATACACAACAACAAAAACGACGAGAAAGAAATTTAGATCTGCCTTGTGAACATCAATAGTGCCGCGTTCTTTCTCCCCTTTTTTTGTTGAGTCTTGATAAAAGTATTTTAGTCGAAACATCGATTTGTGAGTCTTATTAAGTGTATTTCAATTGATTTATAAAACTTCGTTACACTGTTCAATTTTGTGTCTCTTAGATTTCAGTTGTGCACAGTAAGTACATATCAATTTTTGATTTAGTTTCTTTTGTATACTGTTCTCAACATTTGTTTGTGTCGTTAGTCTTATAGTCTGCAAGTGGTAAAACAACCTTGTCTTCATTACAACAACCTTACTATTTTTTTAAATAAGTTTTACAGTGGGTTTTTTTCTACTTTCTATTTTTGTTAATTCTTAGACTATCTGTACATGTCTCCAACAATGAAACCAACAAACGCCAGGTACTCCCCTTACCTGATGCACCTGGCGTACCCTGGCAGAATAGACATCCTGAATTGTTGTGTTGTGACCAGGAAAAACGTCATGAGATATATAAATGGGGTAAGACGTGTGTATGTGTGTATGTATGTCTATAGAAACAAATTTTAATAAATATAAGCAAATACTTTTTTTTTCTTAATGACAATTTAATGTAGAAAAATGCAACGTATCGAAGTTTCGACCAATAGGTCTTTAGCCTTTAGTAAGATAGGGACAAGAAACACAAATGGGAACAATAAAAAAAACTTATGCTTGTCAGTTTTCATTACAATTTTCTAGGCAGTGTTCTGGCTAATATTTTGCTCGTTAATGTGTTAATTTGTCTTAATTTTAATGAATTTAAAAAAAAAAAGAAAAGTCGTTTCCATGTATTTGCTCAGTGTAAAACTGCTATTTATCCAACTTTATGCTTACTTTTGTATCCATATGTTTTCTATTTTTACTGCAATCACATTCTCATGAAAATTGTATAATTTACTTTGAAAATTCATAATGAATTCCTAATTTATGTGCGAGAATAACTTGTCAGCGTGTTTGAATTCCAGAAGGAACCTCGATGTCTCTCATTAAAAAGATGGTCCTTCGAACAGAGAGTCATGTTCAAACTCAGAAATATTTCTTTCATTAAAAACTTCAAACAAATCAAAGCATTTACTGCGTAAGTATACACTATCATCATCTACACTACCGACTGTTAAAAATCAAAGTTTAGTATATCCTTCCATATTGATCAACAACATGCGTGAGGAGCAGGGCCGGATTTAGACTTGATATGGCCCTATGCTATTTGAGATATGGGGCCCTTCACGATTAAGAATATATAGATAGTGAAATTTAAAAAATGTGGGGAGCCCCCAAGAAAGTGGGGGCCCTAAGCTATAGCTTGTTTAGCTTAATGGTAAATCCGGCACTGGCGAGGATTGTTGTAGTAAGCGTTAAAACATCATTCATTGCTTGACGATCATTCATTGCTTGACGATCATTCATTGCTTGACGATCATTCATTGCTTGACGATCATTCATTGCTTGACGATCATTCATTGCTTGACGATCATTCATTGCTTGCAAGACGATCTTTAACCTATGTATCAATGTGACGTGATCTTGCAGAACTTTGCACTGACTGCAACTCTGTAAGCATTTCGGTTCCGTACAAGCTCTTCATTCTCTTCCAGTGCAATATTCAGAAGTACTTCGATATCATGTGCTTATATTGGTCTACCTCTTGTTCCATTCCTTGAAACATTTACATCCATGATTAATCTTTTTAAACTATAATTTTTTCACATGTCCATAATAGTTTAGCTTGCTTTTTATTTTTTGATAGTTATGTCTTCGATGTTCAGGTCTTTGGGCGTTTGTGTTGAACGTCTTTCTAATCACGATATTCTTCAGAACTTTCTTATCATCTCCTTTCTTCTTCTTCAGCATTAATTTGCAAAATTCCGCTGGATCTCTCTTGTAGCAGGACCATTGTCCTACTAGATTTCCATCAGGATGTATTCCATAGAATTGAATGGCATTGTGTCGCCGTTTTATTTTTTCCAACCCTGATGCTGAAAGACAAAGGGTTTATCGAATATATAGATAGCTAGACAGTATTTTTCCCGTTAGGAAGTTACATGGAGTATTAGACTGGCTTGTGTGATAAAGATTAGAGTGGCTTGTGTGATAAAGATTAGAGTGGCTTGTGTGATAAAGATTGGAGTGGCTTGTGTGATAAAGATTAGAGTGGCTTGTGTGATAAAGATTAGAGTGGCTTGTGTGATAAAGATTAGAGTGGCTTGTGTGATAAAGATTAGAGTGGCTTGTGTGATAAAGATTAGAGTGGCTTGTGTGATAAAGATTAGAGTGGCTTGTGTGATAAAGATTAGAGTGGCTTGTGTGATAAAGATTAGAGTGGCTTGTGTGATAAAGGCCGCGTGCCCTTGCTGTAGCTACGTCATATTCAGGGTGAGTTTTTTTAAATTTACACTCCGAAAGAAAAAAACAACCACCTAAGTGTTTATAAAATTATGATGCCCCCCTGTGTAGAACACATATGTTTTCTATAGTAAAATATTGAATTATTTTCTAAATAAAGCTTAATTATAACTTTTTCTATTTGTCCTCCTGAACAATCACATTGCCCCTCTATGGGGCGGTACCCTCGTTGAGAAACACTGTTCTAGAGTATAAAAGTAACCACTATTTTTCGTTTATGAACGCACTGTACTAACAACTTCCTGTTACAGTGCCACTATAAGTAGTTGGCACTCAGTGTAAAAATATGGAATTTCATGAATACTTAAGCCAAACACACACTTGTATTATTATTATTATTATTATTATTATTATTATTATTATTATTATTATTATTATTATTATTATTATTATTATTACCGAAAACAAAACAAATGTGTTTCTGCATAATAGTATTATTGTGTTAGCGGTCAACAAGAACCATTGTTAACAATTGTAAAATTTCGAAAACACCGGGTGTTACGGGCACGTGATGAGACGTTCATCGATGACAAATATTTTCTTCAAGGTATGGTTTTTGTGGGGGGAGGGGGGAAACTGTGGCCAGAAGACTGGAGAATATCAAAGACTGGACCGTGTGTAGTTTCCAAATTCATCAGAATGGTAGAGAAGATAGATGCTTGGAAGTCTTCCTCAACCAAAACCTCAACGGACACCCCTACGACCGTGACGGGTTATGGATTGTATTATTATTATCATTACGCTAAACAATATGATTTATGACGACGAATTTTGCTGAAATTTAACAATCTTGCTTCGATCGTGAATCTACTAGGAATATAACTCATGTATATATACATATATATTGTGTGCATTGTGGAGATTTATTCAGAGCTAATCTCATACCAAATCCCAGTGGTGTGCAATGCATTGTGGAGATTTCTTCAGAGTTTATCTCATACCAAATCCCAGTGGTGTGCAATGATACATTGAGAAAGGTGCTTCTGTTCAATAAACGTTAGAATATAAAGTGATGTAGATCATTCACAAGAGAAATGTCTCAATGTACATGCATGTCATCTTGTTAACAGTTTACTGACACAATATGGTTGGTCTGGCTGATCAGCTACTGATGTAACCTTGTATAACAGGATCAGAGTTATATCTTATCTTTATGTTTCATGACGTGTGGCGTTGTTCATCATATCTTTCCACGGTCTTTTATTTTGTGCGGCCAATCCTTTCCGATGTTCTCCCATACCACAATGCTAGGTTGTCAAGAATATTGATCTTCCCATACCTCTATTGCTCTTCAATGTTTCTGTTGGTACAATGTGCTCCATCTTTCCTCTTCTCATGATGTGTCCAGCAAATATATCTCTTTTTGATGCGGGTAAGAAGTTCTCTTTTTCAATTAACTTCTCTAAAGATAGCTTCATTACGCTTTTTATTTGTCCATTGTTTTTTCATAGTTCTATAAAACCACATCTCTGTTGCCTCAATATAATTTTTTCACTGTTTTGTTGAATGTCCAAGATTTACTTCCATACATCAGAACTACACATTGATTCTATATAATTTTTAAGAACGCACTTTCTCACAACTCAATTGACATAAATATATTATATAGGATGGTCTTCATCTTTTTAAATATTGCACATAGTTATATAACATATCGCCTTGCGATGTTTGTATTTATTGCCCAAAATTGTTTTCTTTTCATCTGTCACAGCTTGGGTATGCATCTTGATATGAGCTTGTTTGGGAAAAATAGAAGAAAAATTAGAAGCCAACTTCTGGCTTGCAACCCAAGCTATGCTGAAACGCTGTTGCTAGTACGAACAATGTGTTTGGATATGGCCTCCATGTCATTAATTCATGTGGACGCAGAGGTCAGTTTCAGCAAAACAAAACTGTGTTTGTCAGTTTGGAAAACTACAGACATGGTCATCTTACTTAGCCGTTTTCATTTTGCTAATATATTTATTTGCAGTTCATTATTTATTTATCATTCGTCCTAAATCTTCAGCTGACCACTCTTGTAGCACTACACTGACCACTCTTGTAGCAGTACACTGACCACTCTTGTAGCAGTACACTGACCACTCCTGTAGCAGTACACTGACCCTGCATGCTAGATATCTAGCAGGAAGTAGTCAAGAGAGTTGGCATGCATTGTAAAAATATTTTTAATTGAATCAATTGCCCGAAACATCCGACTGCAGAAATGGTAAGTATATACGTCTAGTGTTTTAATAATTCTACTAAAAACTGCAGATATCAATATGTTACAAGAAGAGAAGGAGAAACCACTTCCATGAAAAATGCTGATAGATCAGCCTGTGTGACGTAACTTAGTTATCAGCGTTGCTCACACTGCGTGCTCATCTTTAATGTCATCTATCTGAATTAGGCGAACGATGAACGATGTTTGGTTATAATATTATTATTCATTATTATTATTATTAATTTTATTATTATCATTGGCCGTATCGAACCTTTTTATGCGTCCATCATCGGTAATGATGAAAATGTGTTACATCCACTTTTTAAATTTAGTTATATTTATGTCCGTGGCAATGAGTTCGTAGATGGCTAATAAGCCATAGTCTGGCTACAAATGTCTGTGGACAGTTCGAGCATGGAATTAACACTGTACATGATTTTTTAAATCTATCCGTGACTGTCTATGTACACTGTTGATCTGCTGCATTTCTCCTTTTTTCACAAGCTTCTGCGACTTTTTTAACAGTAGAGTGCCACGTACCTCTATTTTGTACAATTTCATCTCATGTATCTAGGTCTATTTCAAATGCATTCATTGAGGGCATTTATCGAATCCTTGTAACGCTTGAATTCGCCATCTTGAGAACGTATGCCCTTCTGCAACTCACCATAAAGTATCCATGGCAGGAGATAGTCTGGCATTCGTACCAGATGACCTGCCCAGAGAATCTGTGCCTGCATCAGAAAAGTATCAATGCTAAGGATACCAGATCTGTTAAAGACAGTGATATCCAGAATCTTGTCCAGCCATCTGATGTTTATAACTACTTTGAGACAAGTTGTGTGAATATGGATGTTAATGTATTACAACAGAAATGACTTATCTACAAAGAATCCTCGGAGCAACAATAAGAGACAGAATCAGGAACTAAAACATCAGAAGACTAACAAACGCAATGCCAATTCTGGATTACATGAGAAGACAACAGATTAGGTGGTTTTCGCAAGCTTCCAGACTACCATCTAATAGTGCTCCTAACAAATATTACTATAAAAAACACGATGAATACACAGCCAGGGAGAAACATTGCAAACGATGAATTACAGAAATATAAGTCATCGAAAACAAACATATGAAGCACACACAAAAAAGCCATCTTCGGAGGGCTCTTCTTCTCCTGACGCTGTAGGGCATAAAATTGTATAAAGCGAAAAGAGGAAAGAAAGAAAGTTGTGTGAAGGTGATTGAGTTTCATCACAATCCACACACAATCTGTTTCACCATATTATACAAGCACTAGAGGTACCACAGCTCTGCAAAATTTCAGATGTTTTTTTTTAAAAGAATCTTCTATATTTACCCAGTGATAAATTTTACCCACAAGCACTCATCACAAAGGACCTAACAGCAGATTCAAAACAACATAGAATCAGCCTTCTTACGTGTTTTTGATTGTTGCTGTGTTTTCAATTGTAACTATTTACATGTTTTGTGTCGCTCGGGTGTCACTTGCTAACGCCGGCCATCACAATGCCTAGTTTCTATTGTCTGTCCTCAGGTGGTGGTGTCGTAACTTCCACAATTCCGGTTTGTGAAGGAAGCGTTCCAGAGCCAGGTGAGCCGTTCTGGTTGAGGTTTAATCACGTTTATTCAGGATAGTCTTGATGTTGTCTATCCAACTTTTCCGGGGTCTTCCTTTGACTCTGTTTCCTAAATGCATATTGTTATAAGCTCTGATAGGAAGTTGATCTTCATTCTCATAAATTGTCGAAACCATTTTATCTGTTGTTTCTCTATATTTTTTCGATGCATGATGTTATACTTTTTATCTTTCTGATATTATCACTGTGTATTTTGTCGAGCCTGGTGATTCCAATACACGTGAGTAATAAACAAAATTACCCATAAGTGGTGCTTGAATTCTGTGGGTTGATCTTCTACTGGCGATAGACACGCTTTACCATTGTAATTGCGATAGTAGAATAATGTGTAATTGAAATGATATAGAAATGTGTAATTCAGAGCGTATAGAAATGTGTAATTGCGATAGTAATGTGTAATTGAAATGGTATAGCAATGTGCAACTGAGATAGTATAGAAATGTGTAATAGAAATAGTATAGGAAAGTGCAATTGAGATAGCATAGCAATGTGTAATTGGGATAGTATAACAATGTGTAACTGAGATAGTATAACAATGTGTAACTGAGATAGTATAACAATGTGTAACTGAGATAGTATAACAATGTGTAACTGAGATAGTATAATAATGTGTAACTGAGATAGTATAATAATGTGTAACTGAGAAAGTGTAACAATGTGTAACTGAGAAAGTGTAACAATGTGTAACTGAGAAAGTGTAACAATGTGTAACTGAGAAAGTGTAACAATGTGTAACTGAGAAAGTGTAACAATGTGTAACTGAGAAAGTGTAACAATGTGTAACTGAGAAAGTGTAACAATGTGTAACTGAGAAAGTATAACAAATCTATGCTGAGTGTGGAAAATACGGTAATAAATGTGCTGGTAGAACTGGGTGCATTCAGGACGAACTGATTAGCTTTTGCATTCACTGAACCACAAGTGATCAGCAGTACAGTCATATAGATCTATTTAGGAGATCAGGCATAAACAGGCTTACCTGGAATGCGTCGTTGTCGTTTCATAATCATTAATTCAATAATATGACAGCTCAAGAACACTGTGTGGTTTGCACTTACAGCTGACCTACACACTTGGGGAGTTTCTGGAAGAGCAAGATCAGTATTCTCAGGAGATTGTGACCAAACTAGAGCGCTACCAAGCCATCTTGCTTCATCTAATATCTCGCATGTGTTGGGATGACGTTATAGCTGCAGGCCTTGCTGAAGAAAGCAGAGGAAGACGAGGTGGTGCTCCTAAACGTGTTAACGAGTTCAGGAAAATGCAGAGGCTGAGACAAAGGTAACTAAAAAAATTGTAGGTTTTTTTTTCGTTCGCCTTAATGTGCTTTTATCTGAAGTTTTCTTCCTTCTATAATCCAGATTGAGTGTTGTAACCTATACAAAGGTCCGTATATTTTCCTCAACTGTTTTTTCTGAACAACGAATTCCGCCGAAGATGGATGTGTTGAGTCATTCATCATCATCATCAAGTGACATATTCTTTCCAGAACGTAGTCTTTCCTATGGATCTCTTGAACTCTCCGCTGTCTTGAGCAAGTTGCCCTGCATCTTCCAGTGACATGCGCAGGCATTCTTGAATGTCTTTTGTCCAACGGCGTCTTGGTCGGCCTTTGCCCCTGTTGCCTTCTATCATCCCCTCCATTAACACTCTCTCCATGCCGTCATTGAGTCATTAGCGCAAATAAAACGGTTACACAGCGCATTTCCATTCTCTGGAATACATCCTGTTGGAAATCTAGTAAGACAATGATCCTGCTAAAAGAGATATCCAGCGGGAGTTTGAGAATGAACGCTAAAGAAGAAAAAGAAGAACAGTGAATTTGCCTAAACATTTCATATTTGGGATATTCTTTAAGCGAATGTTCTGCTGTCTGACATGCCTGTCCACGCGCATGTTCTGTTATGTTGTAAATATTGAATTTTGTGACTGCATAGTCGGCAGTGTTATGTTCTGGGGCTCAGTGTACAGCTTAATCTGGGGTGCAGGATGACAAGTTGTTCTAAGAAGGGAGGTGACAACTTATTCTGGAGGGGGGACACAGTGGCAACTTGTTCTGGGGAAATGACAACTTATTCTGGAGAAGGAGGGACAGAGTGACAACTTGTCCTGGGGCGGAGAATGACAACTTGTTCTTGGGGGGGGGGTAGAATGACAACAAATTCTGGTATGTTCATAAATTGGTAGTCTTGTTCCGGGTATAGAGTAACAACGTGTTCTAGAGGCGCAATGACAAATTGTTCTCTGAACACAATAACAAATTGTTCTCTGGGCACAATAATAAATTGTTCTCTGGGCACATTAACATATTGTTCTCTGGGCACAATAACAAATTGTTCTCTGGGCACACTGACACATTTTTTTCAGTGCACAATGACAAATTGTTCTTTGGGCACAATGACACATTTTTATCAGTGCACAATGACAAATTGTTCTTTGGACACAATGACAAATTGTTCTCTGGGCAGAATAACAAATTGTTCTATGTTCACAATGACAAATTTTTCTCTGGAAACAGTGTGAACTACAAAAGACAGTGAGTTTTATTCAGGAGACAGAATGACAAATATAGACATGTTTCAAGTGAACGAAAGAAGTGATAGTTATAGCCATCATATACACGAATAGTAAAACTCGTGAAGTAATAGTTATCACATACGCAAACAGTAAAAAGTGTATAGTAATAGCGATGACATTTCACGGGCAGTACAACGTGAAGTAACAGTTATCACATATACGGACAGTAACACGTGTAGTGATAATTATCGCATACACGGGACAGTAAAACGTGTAGTAACAATTGCTACATGCACGGACAGTAAAACGTGTAGTAACAATTGCTACATACACGGGCAGTATAACGTGTTGTTACAGTTATGAAAAACACGACAGTAAAACGTTAATTAATATTTATCACATACACAGTCAGTAAAACATATAGTAATAGTTGTCACATGCACGAATAGTAAAACGTGTGTAGTAATAGTTATCACATTTGCAGGAAATAAAGTGTGCATAGTAATAGTTATCACATTTTCAGGAAATAACGCGTGTATAGTAATAGTTATCACATTTTCAGGAAATAACGCGTGTATAGTAATAGTTATCACATTTGCAGGAAATAAAGCGTGTATAGTAATAGTTATCACATTTGCAGGAAATAACGCGTGTATAGTAATAGTTATCACAATTGCAGGAAATAAAGCGTGTATAGTAATAGTTATCACATTCACGAACAGTAAAAAGTTTAATAACAGTCATTAACAGTGTACTTGTTGACCAAGTATATTCTTACTGAAAGTTGACCGGAGATAATGTGGAAGACGTATAGACAAACGTATAGCTATTAGTCCTTAGTAATTTTGTGCTCACTTTATTATAGTCAACAAGAAGAGGAATCAAACACTCATTGAACTGTGTGCAAGATAATGCAGTGGTAACTAGCTCTCTGTGTGATACTAGGAAAGAAGAGAGACTTTTACATGACCAATAAATGCTGTTATTGATGACCAATTACTAAATAGTTACGGGTCGTGTGTTTATAACATATTGTAGAATTATAGGCACTAATACACCCAATCGAAACGACAATGAAATGTGAAAGATCGGCTTTCAAACCACTATTAAGTTCGACTTTTCTGTGTTGTATGACCACGTTACTGAACACTCTACAACCGATCTATCAGCTATAAGCAGTTCGCAAAAGCTAAAACATAATAGCTTAATATACATATATGATTGCTTCGCTGTTCTCAGCTATCCCCATTTGTACACCGTTCGCTTAACAAAGCTCTAAACGATTTCCGAGAGTACCACTCACAGCACGTAATTCCGTAGCTTTAAGCGATAATTTACAGGGATCTCCGATACTTAGTAATATATGCCCTAACCCTAGAGCTAAAAGTACTATATGCCCTAAACCCGGAGCTCAAAGTACTATATGCCTAACCCAGGAGCTAAAAGTACTATATGCCCTAACGCTGGAGCTAAAAGTACTATATGCCCTAACCCAGGAGCTAAAAATAATATACGCACTAGCCCCGGACCTAAACGTACTACGCGCACTGGTCCCGGGGCTAAAATTACTATACACTTTAACCCCCGGGGGTAAATGTTCTTACTATATGTACTAGCCCAGGTGGGTAACAGTTATATATGTGCTAAGTTCTATATGTGCTAGACCAGGTGGTTAAAGTTGTATATGTGCTAGCTGGGGGTAAAACAAATACTAATTGCAAGTACAAAGGACGTTGAAATGGTTCTGGTTGGATACCACACGAAAAAATCCCAAACAGATACACCGGTCCAAATACATTTCCTACCTATAGAGTATCTATACTGTTCAAAAAAAGAAATACAATTTTTGGAGTTACATTTATAAAAGATATTCTCTTGATTAGATACTATTCAACCAATCGACTATATCCACCTTGTCATGAACTTCTGGTGGTTAAGTGAATTGTACTCATAATTCGTGAGGTCATGAACGTCAAAACAGCTAGGCAATAATTAGTGACACGTTCATGAGAATCCCGTGAAACCTAATGAACACAGAATTCTTTGACTATATTATTGAATGTCTATAAAAGATTGACGGTCTTTGTATAATTCAGTTGAAAGGTCAATGCGCAAGTATGTTTTATCTTACTAAATAACAGCGATATATCATCATTAGACGCTTACAAATTGGACAGTCACAAAGTGTAGTGGCTAGACAATGTAATGTGGTCAGAAACAGCATTAGTGCCTTAGGAGGAGAGTTAAACAAATTGGCTCAGTGACAGACCAGCAGGTAGTGGAAGATCCAGTGTCACAACTCCTGTCGAAGACTGCTTCATACGACTGCGTCACCTCAGGAATCGAAATGAATCTGCGTCCTTCACAGCCCACTCAATCACAGCAGATCGTCGAGTTTTAGAAGAGACCATTAGAAAACGACACTACTCTTTGGACTAGAATACCTTACAGTCATCCTGTTCTTACGGACCAGCACCGCTAGAACCGAATGAATTGGGCGAACCGGCATCATCAATGGACCGATGGGAATAACTGGAGATGGGTTTGATCTACTGATGAATAATTGTGTGTACTCCAGCGTGACGATAGATTGAGAAGAGTTTACTGCAGAGTCCATGAGCGCCACGCCCTGAGAAGTGTTGATGAGGTTCTTCCACATGGTGGTGGAGGTGTACTGATGTGGGGAGCGATCAACTTCATGGGAAGAAGTGACCTGGTGAAAATTGAAGGACGCCTGAAAACCGAGAGATACGTCACTGAAATTGTTCCTACTATCGTGCTTCCAATATTGGTTTGCAAGAGAGTATATTTTTCAGCAGGACCTCGTGTAGCACAACTGACCATCCGATTTCTCGCTGACAACAACGCCCAGGCCATGTTGTAGCTAGCCATGTCATCAGACATGATTCATATAGAATACTTATGGAATGAACTCGATAGACGACTCCGCCTGCTAGAAGTGGCTCCAGCCAATGACCGACAGTTGTCTCTTGCAATGTGGGAAGAGTGTGCAGCAATCTTACAATAGATTCAATGGCTAATCAGATCAATCTCACGGAGGTGTCATTCTCTGCTAGAGGCCAGAGGATGCATACACCTTACGACAACGGAGGCCTCAGTCACAAAGAATAAAAGTCCAAACCAAATTTCATAAACATCATTTCATTGTTATGTTCTGAAAGGTTCTTCGTGCCAAGATTGAAACATTAAATGTGCAACATAAAACTTTGGTATACGACTGAAACGTGGTGTCCATTAGCACTGCAATAATCTTGGTGTCCATTAGTACTGCAATAATGTTGTTGTCCATTAGCACTGCAATAAGCCTTATAACACACCCCAGTAAAGTGATGCTCACAATACTACTTAACAGAATAAAACACAAGTCAGAAGAAATAATTGCAGAAGAACAAGCTGGCTTCAGAGCAAACAGAAGCACTGTTGAACAAATATTTAACATCCGAACACTAATCGAAAAACATATTCAGCACCAACGTGATCTATACCACAATTTCATTGACTTTACAAAGGCCTTTGATCGTGTTTGGCATGATGGTCTGTGGCACATACTGAGGAAATTTAATTTTGACACCACAATTATAGACATTATTGAAGCTCTGTACGAAAATGCAAATAGTGCTGTCTTGTCACACAATACAATTGGAGAGTTCTTCAAAACAACTGTGGGAGTTCGACAGGGATGCATAATGTCCCCAGTACTTTTTAACATATACTTAGAGCCCATCATACAAGAGACATTGCATGACTACAACACGTCTATATCGATCGGAGGTCGCCCTATTTGCAACTTGCGTTTCGCTGATGATATTGATCTTATAGCTGGGTCAGAACAATCATTGCAAGAATTAACATCAAAGTTAGAAAAAGTTACCAGCAAGTACGGAATGGAAATCCATTCAGATAAGAGCAAAATCTTGGTAAACAGCAGAGACACAGAAAACCAGACTAATATCATGATGAATGGACATAAGCTTGAAGAGGTGAATACCTTCAAATACCTCGGATCCAGTATATGCAGCGATGGTAAATGCAAAGCAGAACTAAAAATAAGGCTGGGGATGGCTTTAGCGTCCTTGTCAAGGCTAACTGTGATTTGGAAAAGCAACATCAGTGTTGGAGTGAAAATCAAACTGTATAGGTCGCTGGTGCTTTCCGTTGTGTTGTATGGTTGTGAGAGTTCGACACTCACTGCGGACATGGAGAGAAGATTACAGGCCTTCGAGTATAAATGCTACAGAAGAATTCTACGAATTTCCTATAGGGAACATAAGACCAATGTGTACGTAAGAAATAAAGTAGAGATGTGTGCAGGTGTCCAGGAGCCATTGCTTTCAATAGTGAAACGACGAAAACTAGCATGGTTCGGGCATGTATGCAAGCACGATTCCTTGTCAAAAACAATACTGCAGGGAACTGTCGAGGGTGGAAGAAGCAGAGGAGGACAAATAAAGACATGGACAGACAACATCAAGGAATGGACAGGGCTAGATATTTCCACACTCATCCGCATCGCTGAGGATAGAATTCGCTGGAGGACTCTGTGTGCTGAAGCTTCCAATGTGGTACCCCTACGACCCTGAAGGGTTATGGGTTTTATTGATATTGATTGATTGAATGCTGGTGTCCATTAGAACTGCAATAATGTTGTTGTCCATTAACACTGCAATAATCTTGGTGATCATTAGCACTGCAATAATGTTGTTGTCCATTAACACTGCAATAATGTTGTTGTCCATTAACACTGCAATAATGTTGTTGTCCATTAACACTGCAATAATGTTGTTGTCCATTAACACTGCAATAATCTTGGTGATCATTAACACTGCAATAATGTTGAGTTTATCTTTTTTTTCAACAGTATAAATCAAATAAGGTAAGTTCATTTAGTTATGGTGAAGTAGAGGACAAGTATCAAAAATAGATACATTTCTGTAGCTTTAATAAGTACCATTTATTGCAGTTCTCCTAGCACTGCGACAAGGAATAATGCAGATGACGTCAACATTGGTATGTGGATCAAAAGCAACGACTTTTTAGAGTCACGTGAGATGGAAGTGAGGAAGAAAGAACGATGTAATAGGCTGTTTCGGTTGATTTATCTCATGGATTGTTTGATACGTGACGCACTCTATCAAGTGTTTATCTCGTCTTTGAAGGTCAGCAGCATATATATATATGTATGAGTGCGTGTGCGTGTATTATATACAATATGTATGCTTTTGTGTGTGTGTGTGTGTGTGTGTGTGCGCGCGCTTGTAATCAGTGCAGTATTTACCTATAAGCTATACAAGCTATAACCCACACAACATTTTTATTTCACTATCTATATACTTCTTAATTGTTAAAGGGCCCCATATCTCAAATAGCTTAGGGCCCCATATCTCAAATAGCTTAGGTCCCCATATTTCAAATAGCTTAGGGCCCCCATATCTCAAATAGCTTAGGGCCCTATATCTCAAATAGCTTAGGGCCCCATATCTCAAATAGCTTAGGGGCTTATCAAGTCTAAATCCGGCGCTGCTTGTAATGTATACATTATGTATGTTTGTATGCTGTACTAAAATGAAATTTGTCATCAACCCACCATTTTTTGGCTGTAGTGATTGTATGGGCAGTGAAGAGAAGAATTGGTATAGAGACATTGAAACTTGCCCAAATAAAAAAATCTTTGTCTAGGTACCAGCAGCATAGGCAAACTATATATGAACAAAACACGCGTATTTCTAGTGGAAATATACGGTTGTGAGGCATGAACATTAAATAAAACTGTAGTTGAGAGAATCGCTGCTTTCGAAATGAAATGCTACAAAAGAATTTTGCGTATACCACGGACAGCTAAAAAGACAAATTCAAGCAGTGTTAAGATCAACAAACGTCAAAGAGGGCTGTCACCGTAACAAATTTCTAACAAGAAAGTTGTGTTATTTTTTAAGCTTTTTTTAAAGTGGCATACAAGGAGACATAACAACATGCAAACATTATTAGATGGAGGCAGAGTTAACAGCAACAGGTTTCTTGATTCTTGATTAGAAATTGGCTTCATAGCAAGGGGGGCATTCCCATAAGTGTTTCGTCCTTCTTTCCAGCAGCGATCCCAGTGTATGCAGACTTGTGTATGTAGAGTCCTTGTCAGGTGTTCATTGCGCTATCTTCAGGACTTTCCAAAAATTTACTTTTCCTTCACTTTAGATAATCCAATTTCTTACATTCTCTGTATGGGTACAGTTTCAGCCACTTTGACATCATTTCCATCTTGAATTAAATGTATTACTGCCTTAGTCAAGTCTCCTTTATCTCGTCTCAGCATTGTGCAGTCTATCATATAATAAGCCAATAGGTCGGCTCTCTTGTTTCCTCTGACCCAAACATGACCACAGCAGTATATCCATGTAATGCTCTGGACAATTGAGTTGTTCAGTAAATCCCACAATTCTTTTCTCATGTACTTTTCTCTCTTGCACAACATGCTTTGAGAGTCTTTGAGTATTACCGAGTGTGTTGATGTATCAGTTATCAATCACGTGCTGCTTAACTCCATCTATCTACATGTTCATGATTGATTTGACAGTGGAATATGCTGAAGATTTTTCAACCAACTTCACGTCGTTTCTGTAGGCAACAAAACCCCCAACCGCTTTTATTTGTATTTCTGTTAACTGAGCCATCTGTGTATATGAATAATGTGGTTTCGAGTGTAGCTGGGCGAGTTCATGCACTGTATCCTGGGCCCTGACACCCGTCCATTTTCGATATGCTTTATCTAGTTGAATTATTACTTTATTCAGTGATTGCTTCTCAGTGTCTACCTCCACCCATTCACTGCCATTTCCTATTTCTTCCAATTCACATACTCTTTGCAGAGTGTCTTCAGCCTCTGCCATCCATGATCTGCCACGCTTGATTCGTATTCCCTTTGACTCGTCCCTAACGCTTGTACTGTGTTTCGTTTTTGTTCTTCGCTTCACTGACATATGTAGCTTCCAGAACTTGTGTAATGCTTTGTTCACCGTGACGTCCTGAGTATATTTTTTGCCAAACACATTATCTTTATACTTCTGTTGCATCTTCGGCAACATAGGAAAAGGGCACCCAAGACGACGATTTTTCAGTGATTAATGAGATTGTTTAAACATGTTTCTTGCTGCGGCAGGTCATCTCGCTTAGATATGTGGTGTGTTCAGAGAATTCATACGGAAGGCCATGATCTGGAAAGGATGTCACATAATTATGATTCATTTGGGCAAGGTTAAATTCGGAGAAAACAGGTAAAAATTAAAGTTCTTTATTTATGACATCTCCGGGAAAGATACTGTAATTTAAGACGAGGAATACTCATAACCGATGACATGAGAATGAAAAGGTGAATCTAAAACTACAAAGGAACCGCGATGAGGTAAAGAAGACATGGCTAGGTAAGAGACAAGTTGTGAGGAAGTGACAAAAGGCGAACAAGAAAAATAAGCTAAAAACAGCACCTCATTATTTTATTCCAAATTCACGTGGTGAGAAAATTGGACATTTCAAAACAGGTGCTAGAACGGTTATAGGGTAGAAGTAAGCAGAGATTTGTAGGAAGATAAGCAAGACAAATCTCTGTAGATGTTCTTTAGGTTTCTATATGAATTACAGAGTAGATAGATACCTGACTTTTAGAGCCAGATCTGACAGATAACGGATGAAAACCAGGCAATGTCATGCTCGAATATTACCTAGAACAGTGTGCCCAGAAGGATGGACAGGGAGCTCTGTGGACTAAGCATCTGTTTCAGAAAGATGTAGTCCACTGACATGCAATGTTGGGATTACGTGAGCGTGGATGCGAGAACGAGTTTTTTTTGACATTGTATGCATTTCAGTAGTTTGTCATTGCTTTCTGATCCAGTTTTTGGCGTTTATCCGTACCCGTAGTTGATGCTCACTCAGTCCTTCAACTCCTGCCTTCGAAGCCATTGTCAATAATACGGTCTTCCGTCCTGTTCACAGCAGTTTTGTGTACAGTAGTGTATATCATCCCCTTGTTGAGTAGCTGCGCGTAGTTCAGCCTAATTGCCAAAGTAGTTGACCAAGGATTGCGTTGTCAAACACACGATTGTCTCAGTTAACATCATGGCGAGATATAGAATCTTTTCCTCCATACAAAAAAGACATACATTATACTTATAAAAAGAAATGAACTTACATCTGTTACAGGTAATGACGAAGATCAACTATAAAATGTTACAAACATTGAATATCTTGGGTCAACCACTAACACCATAGGAGATTGCTCTGTAGAGAAAAAGTGATCAGAAAGAAATTAGCAATTTCCCTACAATAAATATCACAGATAACAAATCCATGGCAAGTGACAAACAGAAAAACTAAGTTACGACTATTAATACGTTATATTTTTCCAGTGACTACATATGATTGTTAAACTTGGGCAATAACATCCACAATGGAAAAATATATCGACATTAGAAATGAAATATAGAAATATCTTACGAACATCATGAACATAGATGAAATGTTATCAACATAGATGAAATGTTATCAATATAGATGAAATGTTATCAATATAGATGAAACAACGCACACGTTCGCAAAGACCTGAACATAAAAGAAGACTGGCTTCTCAAAACTATTTTAAAAAATGCCAGCTAAAATATTTGGGATATATAAAAAAATACACAATTGTTTAGAAAAATTAATAATTGACAGAAAAAATTCCAGGGAAAGAACAAGAAGCAGACCTAGACTAAGATGGACACAGGCCTGAAATTGAAGACATTTTGAACATGATACTGAAAGAGTCTGGGCTGCTAGCATAGAACCGAGAGCCTTAAAGAGTGACAGTGTGGACGACGTGGTCTAGAGGACATGTCACATAAATAGATAGGATGAGATCAAGGCAGTTCTACGAGAGCGGTAAACAGTGCACTAGGTCCTGATGGCATCCAGAACAAAGACACTGCTAAATATGTTTATACTCAGTTGGAGGAATTGGAAATAATGTACAACAATATTGAAAATGCAACAATTCCAGCGAAATAACTGCTCCTTTACCTAACGTCTCTGCTGAAACAGGAATAATTACAATCTCGCTGGCCTAGAGGACGTTCACTTTGTGCTCAAGATGTGCTGTGTTCAAATCGCGCTCACGAGATCTTTTTAAAGTGAAATTTCTCGGAGATCCCGGAAATTAACGCCCGAAGCTAAGGACTTGAGTGATATGAGATGTAATCTCGGCAGGTGATGTTCCGCTTCGTTGAGTTAGGACGGAGAGAACATATCGGTAACACGAGTAGTCAATCCTCTACACCTTTTGAGCCTATCTGAATAATTACTATACAATCGGAAAGCTTTTAGAATAGACATTCGCCAAGAAAATATTCTGTCAACTTGAGTGCATACATTTTTTCCAGCTACCTTTGAAGGACGCCATCCTAACAGAAATGCTGTTGGGATGTATCAGTTATCAATCAAGTGCTGCTGTAACTCCATCTATCTGTATATCTAATCTATCTAATCCATCTATCCATTCATCTATCTAAGACTTAAACAGCTTTGCTGTATCTATCTACGATGTGTAGGAGGTTTTTCACTCTAGCTTTGAGATACGTGCTGTTTCATTTAATCTTGAGGTAGTTAATATGACATATTTAATACATTTAGTTTAACATGAGAATCGGCACCATCTTCATTAATTGTCATTGTTTACATTTTTCAGACGTCGGCAAACTTCCTAAGCATGCACTTAGTCACCTTTCCTTCAGATGATGAGATCAGTGCTCTTGTCAAAGGCTACGTTGGTGACCTTGATCAGGCAGATATGTTTACTTATAATGACAGAAGTGATGATGACGGCGATGGAAAAGGCCCAGGTGCTCGGAGAGAGCCAGAAACAGATGAAAATAGGAAAGATCAACATGAAAATAAAAAAGCTGCAGAGAAAATTGATGGAATAAACTCTCACGAGCAAGCCACATATGAGGTACCACACGCTGCGCACGAACAAGGGAGGCCGGAAGAGCCATCAAGTTTAGGTAGGTCTCGTGCCAGCACAGAAATGGATGCATCCACTACTCTGACCACTTTAAGAATGTCATCAAGTGCGGAAAGATTCGGGATAGAGACGGACACAACATCCACAATGGATAACGCCTTGTACTCACCTGCCTTCGGTGAGACTGATATAACGGACTCTCTTCATACGTCTTCGTCAACCTTATCTGACGAAAATAGAAATATCAACCCGATGGGTGTAGCATCAGAGTTGTACACACACCACAATGCAGGGAACGATGATTTAGTTGTACCCTTAATTATTGGAACAGAAATGCGAATATTGAGATTGCACGACGTTCAAACGCAGAACCAGTATACGAGCACTGTGGAGCAGCAGGGAGCATCCGTTGAACAAGAGATGGACGTTGATGACGTTACAGTTATTGAACTGTTTAGTGATATCCATCAAGCGATGCCAGTATTGGTTGATCCCGCGTTGTCCACTGCGAGAACCCCTGTCTACTTAAATTGTTTGAAGGGAAGTGACTCTGATGAAACTGAAGAAGATCTCACAATCACATCCGATGAAAATAGTATCATATTAAACACGAGTACAAACACACAGAGCAACAATTTTTCCTTTCAAACAGCAACGATTTCTGAAAACATTCATCTCAGCAAGAGTGGAAACAAAGCAATCAAAATAGGTGGGAGTCTACATCGAACGAGCAGCAGCACATTTAGTAGTGTCCCCTGCGGTATTTTATCGTCAGCAAATTTGCAACATCTGATCAGTAAAAAACATGGAACAATTAAGCGCTTGAAAAATTTAGACAAAACTCTAAGTATATTGCAGGAGCATGGTGAGATGCTGGATAGTGATAGTAGTGAGTCTGTGTGCACATTGCCTAACGATAAAAATGTTGTTTCTGAAAAAGAGGAAGTACCTGTCACATCTTGCTGTAGTGTATCTATGGTGCACAAAATTTCAACGAAATCTGCGAACGAGAAAGCTAGTAGCGACGATGAAGTCTTAATAAAGCTTATTAAAAGTCAGTCGGTCAGTTCAAAAATAGGTGTTGAAGATGTTGGCATCCGCATGAGAAAAAACGATTTCATATCATCTCTTTCCTTGTCTAGACTGCCAGATAAACGGCATACAACTATTCCTGCATACACCGATATGTATTCAACCGACATCACATGCTGCCGAAGTACTAGTCAAAACTACTTAGAAGAATATTCTGTCGCAAATGATGAAATGGTCGCTGAGAAATCTCTGTGTACTAGTGCGATGGCTTTTTCTTCGACTACTGACAAACCTTTGAAAGATTCCCGACTTTCGGGAATTTTGGGTGGACTATTTTCTCAGAACAATGATTCTTCCGTGGATTTCGTTTCTAAGTCAGAGTCAGAACGCATCGTAGCTTCGAGTTACCCGATTCTCGAAAAAGCAATCTGGGTATCTGGTTACATTGGAAACTACATGAATCTGCGGCAATCACGAAGTAGTTCCGTTGATGAAAATGGCATCATAGGTGTTCCTGTTCCTCTCAAGCATGTGATTGTAATGAACGAACTGGCCAAAAGTGGAAACTCAACAGATATTTTGGAAAAACCCCGAGAACTTGAACATGTATTAAAGAAAGAAGCGGATGACTCGGAAGATGAAACAACCGCGAGTTTCGATAGCGCTCGAAACTTTGGAGATTATTCCGAGTCAGAAGTTATAGAGACGCCTACACTGGGCGGGGATAAAAATGCCAGTCATAATAAACCTATAGATGAAGAAAAACCCGATGTAAAGAAAATTAATGAAAATAAAACCTCAGAAAAAGGAAGGAACCAGGTTGACAATGGATTGAGTTCCGCGATAGATGACCAGACATTAATCACTCAAACAAATGATGATACGGATACTTTTGCACCGATCCTAGATGCTCATAATGCGCACCTTATTGCACCTGACGATATGAATGATGAAAATGAATGTGACGAGAAAGAAGATATGTTTTATGTCAATGCGAATACAAGCCCTAACGTTGACTATGATGACAGTCTTAAAAACAATGCCGTCCTGAATAATGACAGTTTTAATTACCTCAGTACGGGAAACATTTTCAGTAAACTTGGCATGCTAATGGATAGTGATCCGGATATACCGGAAAATGTATTTACTAATGAATCTTTATCTGGTGTCAGAAAAGATGGGGGTAAGCGCAAAAAATCAAGCCAGTACAATGACAATCGCAAACTCTCAATAGTTATAACAACAGATGAAGGCACTGTTCAACAGGAACAAGAACATATTGATGATGATATACGAAAAACTAATCAACAAGCCAAGTCTCTAGATAACTCAATGTCTTCAGATAAACAAATATCGGTCAAAACTAATAAAAACCTTGAAACTCCATCTTATTTATCTGAAGAGTCTTCTAGTGCTAGGAACCTTCAGCAGCTTACCACTGTATCACCTAATTCTATACAACTAATGTTTAAAGTACCAATGTCCAAATCAAATGGGCAGCTGCTGGACACCATTCGCGTCAGCTCTGCACATGGTCACGAAGTGCATTTTACTAGCATGAATTCTTCCTTTGCTAAAACGGATTCCGATCGTTCTTTTATTGACGAAGAGGCCGACAGCGTTATTGAAGGTTTTGGACATTCACAGACGGTACTAGATATCCTAGAAGAGGAGTTATTAGTTGGTGGGGAGTTCAAAATGACTGACAATGACACAGAGAATGACTTAACGGATAGCTTTCTAGAATCAACTTATGATGCAAATATTGGATTAACTGGCTCAGGAAATATTTACGAGAATGAAGTGCAATCTGCGGGTCAATGGAATCCTGACAAATATTACTTGCAGAAGATTCATATTACTGACGTCAATGAAAATCAAGAAGAGAAGTATAATGAGGAAGCTGGCAAGGGAGCAGGATACGGCGGGGGTGGCGGTGGAGGAGGAGGTGGTGGAGGAAGTGGTGGATATACCACATTTGTGAAAAAACGATTGGTACCAGATCTAAAGCCTATGTTTCATGCGTCTTTAAATATTGTTAAGGAGTTGGTTTGCATGACACCAGATGTTTATGATTTTACAGCGGCATCTTTCAACATTGTTCATCAGATGGAAGTGGTAAGAAAGACTACTTATATTTCTTCTTATTTATATACTAGATTCGTTCGGACTCCGTCGAGACCCGTCGTCCCGTCGGGACGAAACGTATTGGTTTCCTTACCTTGATATGTCTCACATTGCCAATGTGCTTGCCAACCCGGTTCACCGTATGAGAACAAAGGCGAGTATGACATCACCCAGCCCATAACCAATATTTTATATATGAATAAATGCGAATGTCGCGGTGAAATGGTGATTCGCCATTTTCGTTGGCGAAAACCATTGATGTTGGTTCATTATAGTGGCGGTGATCAGATTGGCTATCGCGCTTGAAGATCATGAGAAGTTCGATGACACCAATCGTTTTGATTACATGTTTCACGGGAATTCCTTGACGTAAATGCGCTGTTTATAGAGCGTTCCAGGTTGACAGAAAACGACTATTGTAATATAAATATTACATACCGTGTGGCGGTGGTTATTCCTGTCTTTCCTACTCTGAGACCGCAGGTTTCCCAATAACACGTCATTTTTTACAATGCCCCTTTTTTAATAATGTAGATCAAAGAATATAATGTAAATGGGGTTTTATATAGTATACAGAAATATGTCCGGGACTTCGCCAATAGAAGACCAACCAACAGAATCCAAAATTGCCTTTTAGCTGATGATTTCGATTATTTCCGTGTATTTCCTTGGCCGGCTTTAGCATGTGACACAAAGTATATACACTCGTAAATAGAGGCCACATAAAATCACGGCCATAATCAAAAATGTGGCCCAAAAGACTTATGTGAATTCTCTTGGTAGGTCTTATACAAGCGATTGGTCTCGCCTATGTCTATAGGTGTGTTATTTGGTGCGTTGACTTGATTAATCTTAAGTATGTGTGATACATACGTATGTTAATAATTAGCTATCTACGAGTATATCACAAATGATGTTCTTCATTTTGTGAAGTTTTGCCTGTGCCTGAATTATACTAGAAGTTAATTGATATATCAACCTCTTTTATCTAGGTACTTATACATTTGAACGTTTTGACTTGCTCCAAACAGGTCCGGGTTTACTTTGATTGTTGCACTCCAGACGACATTTCGTGTTTAATTACCCCTGGTACAGTTTTCTGCTACTCCGATTATGCCTTTTGTTTTCACTATCTCACCCTTTGCTTATGCTAAACGTGACTGTCTGCAGTACAGAAGACATATGTACAGAAATAATTAGGACTTCTTTCGTTACGTTTTTTATTATTGTCGTGCTATTCGTTGGTTACTATTTATTTACTGGAGTCGCCTTGGCTATGTTTGATCTGCGACTCCAAGTATATAAATTGTGACCAACGAAAATAACTACAATAATTTAAAATACGTAGCACATGAAGTCCTATTTAATTATGTGCATAGGTCTATACAGCAGGCGGTCATGGCTAGACCTCCACTTCATCGTAGCGTTCCTCTAGCGACGAAGAGGAACTGATTTAATGAAAAGATGAATTAAACACTCAAGTAAACTCATTGCTTCAAGTCTTTTGAATTGTCATTTGTCTGGCACTATGAAACACACATCAATCCACACCTCTATAGCGCTTTATAATGACCGATTGTCTTCATGATTCTAATATTTCATATTTCTTTCCAGAAACAAATATCAAGTTAGGTCATGAAATGTTTGGTTCATTCGCTTTTCGTGATCCATTGCTATTAGTCCACTTATATGTTCTATTATCCTTGAAAATAAGAAAATCATTTTATTAAAACATTTTTAAAAAAACAGTTGAATTATTCGAACTGAATATAAACGTTGACGTCTATTAAATATTATCGAGAGGTGATTTACACATCCAGACATACGGACAACCACTGGACCATCTCTTCGTGTTCAGGATAGGACACGTATAAAACCGAACTTTTGAAGAGATAATGGCGTGTCTTAGTGAATCACAGAAATAGTAGCTTCATAAATTTATTTTGATAAAATATGAACTAAACAATCACATTGAAACATATATGTCTTCCAGATATGAGTTTCTATAAAACCAATCCTGTGCTACGGAGTAAATAATTTCCTCGTAGGAAACCGATTACAAATAACCAGATTTGTGAAATAGGCTTACATATTTAAAAGGATTGTACAGCTAAAAGCTGCCTCCCTCCCACCACCCCGATTTCAATAAGATAACCCCTTCAGCTTGTATCCCAATGGCTCCGAGAACAGTTACAAAGAATACAATTTCGTTCTAGATCCAAAGAAATTTATCTGTTAGATATAAAGAAACTGTTCATATATGCATGTCTTAACCCACATAATCAACATAAGCTGAAGACTTCACCAGTGAACAGTCGGAGCAAACATCATGCACCATCTTGGCAAAACTCTAGTATATGATATGCAAACATTTAGTGAAACTTTATTATTATGAAAATCACAAAGCATTTCATATGGATAAATATGGAAATCTCAGAGCACTTCATCGGGAAAAATATGGCAACTCCAGAGCACTTCATCTCTACCAATATGGAAACTCCAGAGTGCTTCATCTGGACAAATACGGAAACCCCAGAGTACTTCATCTGGACAAATATGGAAATCTCAGAGCACTTCATCAAGACAAATATGGAAACTCCAGAGCACTTTATCTGAACAAATATGGAAACCCCAGAGCCCTTCATCTGGACAAATGTGGAAACCCCAGAGTACTTCGTCTAGACTAATATGGAAGTTCCATAGTACTTTATCTGGACAAATATGGAAATCGCATAGCACTTCATCTGGACAGATATGGAAACCCCAGAGCACTTCGTCTAGACAAATATGGAAGTTCCATAGAACTTCATCTGGACAAATTTGGAAATTCCATATCACTTCATCTGGACAAATATGAAAGTCCCAGAGCTCTTCATCTGAACAAATATGGAAACCCCAGAGCACTTCATCTGGACAAATATGAAAGTCCCAGAGCTCTTCATCTGAACAAATATGGAAACCTCAGAGCACTTCGTCTAGACAAATATGGAAGTTCCATAGCACTTCATCTGGACAAATATGGAAACCTCAGAGCACTTCGTCTAGACAAATATGGAAGTTCCATAGCACTTTATCTGGACAAATATGGAACTCCCAGAGCACTTCATCTGGACAAATATGAAAGTCCCAGAGCTCTTCATCTGAACAAATATGGAAACCTCAGAGCACTTCGTCTAGACAAATATGGAAGTTCCATAGCACTTCATCTGGACAAATATGGATATCCCAGAGCACTTCTTCTGAACAAATATGAAGTCCCAGAGCGCTTATCTGGACAAATACGGAAGCCCCAGAGCACTTCATCTGGAAAAATATGGAAGTCCCATAACACTTCATCTGGGCAAATAGGTTTAAACCCATCTGAGTACGAGACTTCCTTGAAGCACTGCAAACCGATGAGAGAGCCTTTGGTGAATTCAATAAAACTCTGGATAAACCTACCCATCGCTTAAAAGAAATCTTCTTCTTTTTCCTCAGCGTTATTTCTCAAACTCCAGCTGAATCTCTCTTATAGCAGGACAACGTTACTACTAGATTTCCAGCACGATGTAGTCCAGAGAATGGAAATGCGGTGTGTCACCTTTTTGTTTGCGTCAATGACTCGACACAGCCGACTTCGGTATGGTAAAATAAATACGCTCAGTGTTTCTGCCACTTCCACTGAATATTGTACGTGTGTAACCATATAGTTAGTATATTACGCCAGCAGCCGTACGAGAGAACTGGATCGGGTACTTCCACCCTGTCACCAAACCTAATGCTAACAGCGGTCACTTCATTATTAATCTTTTGCCGCCGTCTTTTATCGTCATGGACATAACCATAGACGACCATTTGAGAGCTATATTACTCTGAATTCTTGAAGATCCTAACAAACACACTATATCATCATGTAACATATGACCACTATATATAAATGTTTCAGTAGATTGGCATACTTCCTTTAGGATAGTGATAACAGAGAATTTAGGAAGATGTATTCTATTTCTGTTCAATCTGAGGTGCAGGCATTGATCAGTGAGAATTTGGTGATATGGTTATATACTCTGGTGATTAGACGTGTCCATAGTTCGTGGTCCTTCACAGCGCAGTGTATGGAAGGCTAATATAGAGGAGAGTGAAGCTTTCAAATACACGTAGCATGCCAATGCAAACTATGGCAGTGGCCAGGTCCTTGAACTGGATAGGCACATAGAGTGCAACTGATGTCTGCTTTCTATGTGACTCAATGAGCGTAATCAGGACAATACACGCTGGCTGTATTCTTGGACAGTGTCTTGACTCTTTGGGGATGCCAAAGTTGGAGGGTGTCACATTAATTTTTTTGCCTGGTCATGTTCAAGTCAATGAGAGAGCGGGTAGATTGGCAGCTCTGCCACTGTATGGAATGGCAGAGAAAATGGATCGCGCCGACATATTGAACTCTTTTAAATAAACTGCACGATCAAACGGAATCAATGATAACGATTCTTTTTCCGTGTCCAGAAAAAAAGGAACTCGGCTTGACGTGTGGGCTTGGCAAGAAAAAAACATTATTATGGACTGCAAAGAATTTCTGTCAAGCAACATGTCAAGCTTGAACTGTCAATCGTCGTGTAATTACTGATATAATTACGGTGGAGATCGCAGCACCTATAAAAGTGTCTTGTGTGTAGTGATGATGATCTTTTGACTTACTAACTAATTTACCATGTAACTTATTTGCTGGGCTGGATATGCTTTTCTTGCACTAATTTATGTATCCAATAAATGATTTTTTTTTCCATTCAGCGTGTAATCTCTATCGAAAGTTTAACGTCAAATCCTACCTTTCTGACATTCGCTCAACCTAGTACAGATGGTCACACTTCAGTGGATAAAAGACCCCGAGGTCCAAATCTGGAACGTGTTCTCCGTATAGACCCAGCAGTTATCAAGTACGTTTTCTTTGTTCATGATTGTTTCTACGACTTATTTTTTTTTAAAATAAGTATTGGTTTAGTTATCTTTAATCATGGGATATTATTTCCATATATTTCATATTTCTGACCAGACTGTTCTTAAGGGGCAATTGAATTATGAACGTGTATTACGCACGGTTTAGGAGATGAAAGACCAGGCGTATCATGTGTAGTGTTGTTCTCATTATTTAATCAGTAGCGATTCAAACATTTACCCGATTTCACAGAGCATGGACCTTCTTACTCATTCCCTGATGGTTGTGTGTAGCCATGCACATCTAGATATATACTATCTATCTATTCGCTAAATTCTTTATTGCCTTTCAGCGTTAGGTGTATGGGAGTTCTCTGGAGATGGCCCTCGTGTGTGCTGAGTATATTGTGGAATTTGTCGCCTCTTTTATTTCGGTGGTCCATCGTTTTCGAGGTCGCCCTTAAGGTCTGCCTTCACTGTATCTGTAGCATAGCTTGCTGTGGTATGCTGTCTGATCGTAGTCTGATGATGTGTAAACTCCCTTATAACTGTAAACCTAAATATGACCAAAATATATGAATGCAATCGGTTTGTATCCAAATGTCTATATGGTGTAATTTGGTTAAATATGTCGTTGCTTTTATCTCGGCCGTAGATACGTCTTTGGTGTTGAGCATGTTGGTGAGGGGGATTACCCTTCTTTTGGCTTTCTTCCAAGTATTACATGTCAAGTTCAGATTTTCTAAGAACTGAGTCTGCTGCCTTGTTCTGCATATTTTATTATATATTTCTTGTTATACACATAACCACACTGATAAATAAAATATTGAATTATCTGATATAACCCATGTACGTCCTCAGCTTAAAGAACAGTGTTTACAGTTCCATAGATGAGATGTTTCATTCTGTGACAGTCTATACTAAAGAGATGCAGAACTTGTACTTCAAGTACTTCCAGGATAAGCGCACTGATTTTGACATCGGTGTTAGGAACGTTGACTTCTACTGTAATCAATTACAGCGTTCCGATGCTCGGGTAGGTCAATGATGAATAATCTTCTTTTTTTCCATTAATATAGGTTATTTCGTGAAGGTCAACGATTAATAACTTTTTTTGGTATTAATAGGTCATATAGATGAAACTATGATAGGAGACAGCAAGGGGTGGTTTCAACTGTCATGTTTAGATGTTTAAATGTGTAATAAAAAAGACAGAAATTCATTGCAAGATAAAATAAAAGACTGTAATACTTTCAAAACAACGTCATTGTGCAAAGTAGCATACGGATATGTTGTCCAGATCATGCAGGAGTTAACAGAAATGAAAGAGCTGAAGAATGTGTGAGTAATGATACATTGAATGGCACATTGGTTTGTGAAGATTAAGGACTTAATTATTTAAGGCAGTCATTGACTGACACGCTTTAGCATGATGAAGGGAAGGATTGAAGATTGTATGCACATATTCAGAGAAGGAACGAAATAGGTGTGATATGGGGAAATAGGAGAAGCTATATCCTCCTTGGGGGTGATCCGGAATAACTCACAACGAACAACTAGTTTGCCCGCTGTTTATATACTCATAGATTGCTGGCAGGCTGGTTGATCTTCTTTACACTATCTGGAATATTATTCTCTCTAGCCCAAGCTGCTTACTTCGTGATTACATAAGCAAGTTCATTTTTTTTAAAATCATCTTCACAATTGTCATATCAATAATATAATTAGTTGACGAGAAATTAATATTGTTGCCTTTCTTCCTTTGACAGCTAAAAATTGTGGAGAGACTACCGGAGTCTCAACGGTTGGGTATGTTCCTCATAGATCTAGTACCGTATAAAGAGTTTGTTCGACATTGCTCCATGGCAAGTCTACAGCAATTGCAATTGGAGTTAAACGCCGATGTTGTTCGTAGGACTCGTTTTGTGATTGAGGTATAACTATAAGTACTTGATTATCATTTTAAAATATTTAAACAAAAATCATGCAACAAACAGGATTTGAACCAGGTCCGCTTAGATGGCACCCACTCGCCTCGCAGCTTGTGTCAACAAGTTTTCCGTATTCGACCACACTGCATCCCTAAACAACATATTATGTTGTTTTTTTTTAAGTCAACCTCCAGCATGTATATTCTCAAGCTACTATGAATATGGGCCGTTCAACCGACACACATACAATAATAACACAGACGCAACACAAGTATGTAAATTCCTCGATAAGTATGCTCCAGAATGCCTCAGTACTACAATGACCAAATTAGGACTGGTTATAAACATAAAAAACACATAAACATAAAAACATAAAAAACACATAAACATAAAAAAAGTTGCTTCAAATGTGACATGAGTACATGAATAACATAATATAGAGCATTGAGGATTTAATAATAAAGAAAAAACATGCAGCAAACGGGATTTGAACCAGATCCGATCAAATGGCACCCACTCGCGTCGCTGCTGAATTTCATAATTTGTGTTCGCCCTGGTGTTGCTGGAGCCTGAAAGGTGAGCAAAGAATAGCGACTCGGTTACCTACCATGAGTGTTGTAAGTGACGACAAAGAAGTTTTTGGGGTGGAGCTGACATTCGCATCATATATAAGGTTAAAGCTACATGTTGAAAGCGAATATGTCAGGACAAAAGGTGCAGATATCACACCTAATCTGTAAACTATGGCACAATGCACTACCTTATCAGGACTACATCCAGCTAATCTGGAGAAGTATGAGAACACAGGGAAAAGAAGAAGAAAAATTAGATACTGAATATGTTAAACGTTTTTATGTTGTGAGTATTCAATAATAATAAAGAAACAATTTGAAAAGTCATACAAGAATATAAGTGTTACCATATATATTCAATAACTTGAAACAAAAATACATTGTTGGTAGTCATTAAATGGTGTGTTTATTAAATAGACCAAACTAAACATTCGAATCATTGGAATTTCACAAGAAAACTCACACAAATCAACGTTTCGACCAAAAAGTCATTATGCTCACATATATTTCGATCTTCAGAATAGTGCAGTTTACTGACATTCAACTGACCATCTCGCGATGTTCTTAATGAATACATCTACCTCGAAACGTCGTTTTGTGTGTTTTTTATATGGGTCTCCGGTAATTCGCAAGAATACTTTTCTAACGTTCCGATATGTGGAGATGGAAAACGAGTATATCGCAGCCTAGCTGTAGCATATGAGAAACACATTCAGTTTTCAGGAAGAGCATCATTGTGACAGGAGTGAATGAAATTCGTAGAAGAAGAAATGTATATGAGTAAATAGCATGTTGTAGTTTGTTTAGTTTGTGATAATCATCACTGGTTGTTTTACATTTAAATTGATGTTGTTGTAGTTATGTACTATAATGTGTCTCAATCGCGGGCCACGGTAACATGGATATCAGGCCGTGAGCGATTTCCTTGTAGTTATTATATTATTTATGGTTCATTAGAATTTGTTGCCATACAAACTGACAATGTCAATGTCAGACCTGGATACCAACAAAATAGCAGGAGAGAAAGCTTACTAAGTGTGAAATGATTTGTCTAAGAAAGTCAACAGTCAAAACAAGAAGAGATTGTATGAGAAATGACAAGATTACAAGAACTGTTGGAACAAAATATGTGGTCAAATATATTGAAAAACAAATTTAAATAGTTTGGCCATTTAATGATAAGGAGCTCTTGTCGGCCAGCGGCAAGACCATACATCATAAAAATTGAAACATCAAGATACAGAAGACCAAGAGGAAGGTAGATGAAAGGAGCTACCAGCATTCTCAAACGTCGCAATATTACTGCATATCAAGCGACCAGACGTCCCGTAGTTCGAAAACTATATCGTCATTCAATTCTGCGACTCCTTACAGCAAAAGCATAGAAAAGACATTAGATAGGTTGTTTTGACCACAGCCTGGTCTTATTGAAAAATAAATTGTCAGACCGCAGTCTGACACAGGTTGAAGAACACTGTTGTATTAGATTCAAGCAATGAGTATTTTTAATAATTTTTACAGAAATTGAATGATCTACACACCATACTTGAAAGTCACCCTACGACGCTTGTTCCACTGTTCGAATATCTAAACACTATGGATTCGATCAATGACATTCTAAAGAACATGGAGTTTATAGAAATTAGTCATATTGGAGCCCTCTACAATGTAATAGACAGGTAAAATATATTCTCTAACTAACCTTTTATCAGTTTTTTCTTATATATCTACATATATATATATGAAGATACTTGTGTTCCTCTATTTATGTGTTAATTAGACGTTAGATGTTAGTTAATCGTATAATCGTCACTGCACTCCGGGCAAGTCCATAGGTGATCAGATCTTTCTTTGAGTACATCCACCATTACACGTTGACTGACGTCCCAGGACATTATTTATTGAACATCATTTTTTCTTGCCCACGAAACTTCTCTTTCTAGCGATACCACATTTCAAACAATGCTCCCTTATTCTAGTCATGGAACAAGAGTCATCGTCACTTGTACAGTCATTTATTTGTTCGTGCGTTTTCCCGTAGCGCGTTCAAAATGGCTGCCCGATCCATCGCTCCTCCAATAGCCGTAGTAACCGCCTGTGCGGCCAAACTATCCACTCTCTCATTACCCGGACTCCTGCATGTCCCGACACAAAAATGAAAGTCACTTTACTCACACAGTAATTCTTCACCGCATCCAACTACTGTTCCCGAATGTACCCCGCCTGTACTTTCACAATCGTGCTCATCAAGTCACTGAGTATACAGACATGTGCCGCAGTCTGCGAGCACAACTATATTTATGCGTGATTATATGCAGTATATTCTTGATTAGATATCAACATCGCGGCAGATGGGATATTCTCATAAGTTGTCATATCTCCGTTCCATCAGCCATACAATAGTATGCAGGCTTAAATTTCCATTCAGATATCGATTATGTGAGCTAAGTATTTCTCTAACGAGGACACACTTTCTGCCCTCACCAATCATCGCTATCTCTTTCATTCTTTGTACATTCTGTCATTCCTCGTTAGCATCTCCAGTACTGCCTTCTTCACTCTGAAGTACATGAATGACTGCCCTCATTAGGTCGATCCTATCGCTTCTCAGTACTGCGACATCAACCGCATCATTCCCGTCAATGTCTCAGTTCTTTCGTTGCCTCTACACTGTGTAATAAAAGATGTGTCTTTCTTTTCAGAAATTTGGGGAAATGGGCAATGACGTTTTGCACATCTTTCAATGTGGGGCGGAATTATCAATTATGGGAAATTAATTCGAATTGTATTTCTATCCCCTTTCTGTCTGGAGAGAACACGCCGGAGTTCGCGGTAATTAATGAGAGAAGAGACAGGTTTTCATCCCAGGCTCCAGTAGATGGGGCATTGACAATGGATAAGGGGGATACACTAAAACTGCTTCATGAGCGCTTGCTGGATGTGAATACTACGTTTGATGAGGCATCGAGTTTGAGATTTAAATAATTCGGTATTGAGTGTGGTAGTTATAAAACTGGACGGTTGCAACGAGAAATTAGAAAATGTAAAGTCAGCGGACCACATAAACCATCACTATGCCTATCGTCATCTGCTAGGAGAAACTGAGCGCTAGTGGATCTGCCCGGAGAGCAATGATGTAGGTTTACAACCAATAACCTATATATTGTGTCCACGTTTTCTACAGATTCGATGTTCCACACACACATGTTGACAGAAGAGCCTTCGAATCAACACATTACCTCATAACTAGCGCACGTCACGCAGGCGAGGTCTGCCGGAAAAACAGAGAGGAAGTCGTTGATGACGTGGAGAAATGTCTGGCTAGAGATGTGCGCTATATACACATTCAGGTAAGAAATTCTTGGCTAGGAATATACTCTGTTTACACATTCAGGTATGAAATTCTTGGCTAGGGATATACTCTGTTTACACATTCAGGTAAGAAATTCTTGGCTAGGGATATACTCTGTTTACATATTCAGGTAAAACATGGTTGGTAGAAATGAGCCCTATTTACATATTCAGGAATGAAATATTGGCTAGAGATATGCGCTATTGACATATTCAGGTAAGAAATTATTGGCTAAGGATATACTCTATTTGCACATTCATGTAAGAAATGTTTGACTATAGGTGTGTGCTATTACACATTCAGGTAAGAAATGTTTGACTATAGGTGTGCGCTATTTACACATTCAGGTAAGAAATGTTTGTCTATAGGTGTGCGCTATTTACACATTCAGGTAAGAAATGTTTGTCTATAGGTGTGCGCTATTTACACTTTCATGTAAGAAATGTTTGACTATAGGTGTGCGCTATTTACACATTCAGGTAAGAAATGTTTGTCTATAGGTGTGCGCTATTTACACATTCAGGTAAGAAATGTTTGTCTATAGGTGTGCGCTATTTACACTTTCATGTAAGAAATGTTTGACTATAGGTGTGCGCTATTTACACATTCAGGTAAGAAATGTTTGTCTATAGGTGTGCGCTATTTACACATTCAGGTAAGAATTTATATATCTGTATTATTCCTTATTGTGTAACAGTTGTCCGATGTTCAAGGTTCCAATGGAATAATTTTAGATTTGTCTTTATTCTTTTGGTTTCCTCTACCCTTGTGACTCGTGAATCTTCTTCCTCGTATGTGGACTGCATTACTTCGACGTTGTGACCTTTTGGAGAGCTGGTAAAAGATGTATTATTATCTAATTCATAAATCAACATAACCCATAATTAGTAACAACTCTTGCTTCTCTTTAATATTTATCCCACATTACAAGCTTTATCTTTATCTTTATATGATCTTCATAAATATATGGTAATTATTGCTATAACAACATAGCTCTGATAAATGTAACAATGATAACTTATAGTTATGCATGTACGTACAAATATTATATGTTGTGAATGGCACATGTTTTCGTAGGAATCAGTTGCTGTTTCAGCAGTATGAGAACCTTGACGAGCTTTCAAAAATATCAGCATTCATCAAGAAAACCAGACTTGCTGTGTAGACAGGTTAAACTGTGAACGACAAGAAGAAAATGGAGGGAAAATCTGCTATTGCATGGAAAACTCACATTTAGTTAATAATCGTCTGTATAAGTAGAACACACATTTAGTTAACAATCGTCTGCTATAAGTAGAACACACATTTAGTTAACAATTGCCTGCTATCTTAAGAAGAACACACATTTAGTTAACAATTGCCTGCTATCTCAGGTAGAACACACATTTAGTTAACAATTGCCTGCTATCTCAAGTAGAACACACATTTAGTTAACAATTGCCTGCTATCTCAAGTAAAACACACATTTAGTTAACAATTGCCTTCTATCTCAGGTAGAACACACATTTAGTTAACAATTGCCTGCTATGTCAGGTAGAAAACACTTACAGTTAACAACCTCCATACAAAGGTAGAAATAACATTCAGAAGTGATTAGTGGTTATCTGAACCGACGACGGTATACTCAGGGCATCCCCATAGGAGTTCTGTCACGGTCAGTAGATGGGGAAAGGTTTATATGCTGATAGTTCTCGTGGCGTATTGATTGTATATTTTATTAGTCCTACACGTCAATTATCCTTCTCTACCATGTTCTCGACAAATTTCCAATCTACCTCAATCTCTTAATAATATTCTCATCCCCGTGGTGGCATCGTACGAATGAAACGTTTACTCCGAAATTTAACCCCCCCCCCCCCCTGTTCATTTTAATATGACCGGACACATGTGATTTTGATGCTAGTCTGTCGACCCTCTCATTACCCGCAACTTCAGAGTGACCAGGACACAATATTCACGTAACTTCTTGAATGTGTGTTCATCTACAATTTGACGCAGCCATCCAATCAGAATTTTGTGCATCATGGACTGAGTTTCCGGTACAATAACGGCCCTGATTGTCACTGTTTCTGTGATTCATTTTAGGGTCTCCGTAATTGACTAATCTTCATTCTTACACTACAGGTTGCTGTATTATACGCGCCACACAGTTCATAATAACTGTGCCTCATAGAATTGCAGAAAATTCACAGCCAAATCTTGACTATCCCTGCACAGAACCATCTGTGTATATGGCCACATCATTTTCTTCCGTATTGTCGTTTAGGAGTTTTCTTCTTCTTCTTCTTCTACGTTCGCTCTCAAACTCCTGCAGATTAGCAGGATGTAGTCCGGAGAACGGAATGCGTTGTGTCATGGTTTACAGTAGTGTTGCGATATCTGTGCCTTTCGGCCTGACACATCCGACTTCAGCATGGCTTTGGGTCACTGACCCTATATGGGATGGGACAGCCAACTCCATCCCATAACCTCATTAGTCGCCTTTTACGACATGCGTGGAAGGTAAACAGTGTTGCTATTCTTGCTCCCCTTTCGGGCCCCGGCAACACACAGGCGAATGAGTTGTCTGATTTCGAGATCAGTTTTTCCATTACCATGCATTCCATGTTGAGTGTGATTATAACATTTCAATATCTTGACAGATTTTTACCATATCTTATCCATTATTCCCTTTTGAATATTTCCTCACCGTAGCTGACCTGTGCTAGCTGACCTGTGCTATCATCTTCTGGACACCTGTCATTCATGACATACCTCGTTGGAGTCTAGAATCTTTAATATCAGATATGTTTCATGCAGAAATTGTCACTCATCACTCTCAGGTAGTATTTCGCCCGTGCTACTGCTTGTCCTCACGTGATAGGCTACCCCCCAGAATGTGCCTAATAATCACGATACGGTTATTTTGCTTACACCCGAAAGCTATCCGCATTTCCTCATTTTAAACAGATTTCAAACGCTGACATATCGAAGTTGACAGTAAGAGGAGTCCTAGGACATTATCGGTCACCGATAAGACCAGTGTATGAAAAAGCAGAACAAGTAACATGTTATATAAGTCCTTGATGTATCTGTAACTGTCATTATAACTTCCGCGATCACACACATGTGTATCGAAAGGCGACAAGAAAGGAAATTTGTCGAGAATGGAGACAACAGGAGACAAATAGATGAGAACAGATACTCTATCTGATACAATAATAACTTTTCTGTACAGGAAAAAAGTGAGAAAAATGACGGTAATTAAATAATTAAGAATTCACAGGATGTAAATATACAACATTTCCTTGATGAAATACATTATAGGATAATAGAATGTGATCCGTTTCTGAGACAAGTCTTGTTCACATGCAAACTTAATAGAATGTGATCCGTTTCTGAGACAAGTCTTGTTCACATGCAAACTTAATAGGATGTGATCCGTTTCTGAGACATGTCTTGTTCACAAGCAAACTTAATAGAATGTGATCCGTTTCTGAGACAAGCCTTGTTCACAAGCAAACATAATAGAATGTGATTCATGTCTGAGACAAGCCTTGTTCACAAGCACACTTAAAAGAATGTGATCCCTGTCTGAGACAAGCCTTGTTCACAAGCAAACTTCATAGAATGTGATCCATGTCTGAGACAAGCCTTGTTCACAAGCAAACTTAATAGAATGTGATCCATGTCTGAGACAAGCCTTGTTCACATGCAAACTTAATAGAATGTGATCCGTTTCTGAGACAAGCCTTGATCACAAGCAAACTTAATAGAATGTGATCCCTGTCTGAGACAAGCCTTGTTCACAAGCAAACTTAATAGAATGTGATTCATGTCTGAGACATGCATTGTTCACAAGCAAACTTAATAGAATGTGATCCCTGTCTGAGACAAGCCTTGTTCACAAGCAAACTTAATAGAATGTGATCCATGTCTGAGACAAGCCTTGTTCACAAGCAAACTTAATAGAATGTGATCCATGTCTGAGACAAATATTGTTCCCAAGCAAACATAATAGAATATGATCCATGTCTGAGACAAGCCTTGTTCACAAGCAAACTCAATAGAATGTGATCCGTTTCTGAGACAAGCCTTGTTCACAAGCAAACTTAATAGAATGTGATCCATGTCTGAGACAAGCCTTGTTCACAAGCAAACTTAACAGAATGTGATCCATGTCTGAGACAAGCCTTGTTGACATGCAAACTTAATAGAATGTGATCCATGTCTGAGACAAGCCTTCTTCACAAGCAAACTCAATAGAATGTGATCCGTTTCTGAGACTAGCCTTGTTCACAAGCAAACTTCATAGAATGTGATCCGTGTCTGAGACAAGCTTTGTTCACAAGCAAACTTAATAGAATGTGACCCATGTCTGAGACAAGCCTTGTTCACATGCAAACTTAATAGAATGTGATCTCTGTATGAGACAAGCGTTGTTCACAAGAAAACTTAATAGAATGTGATCCCTGTCTGAGACAAGCCTTGTTCACAAGCACACTTAATAGAAAGTGATCCGTTTAGAGAGAAGCCTTGTTCACAAGCAAACTTAATAGAATGTGATCCTTGTCAGAGACAAGCCTTGTTCACAAGCAAACTTAATAGAATGTGATCCGTTTCTGAGACAAGCCTTGTTCACAAGCAAACTTAATAGAATGTGATCCGTTTCTGAGACCAGCCTTGTTCACAAGCAACCTTAACAGAATGTGATCCGTTTCTGAGACAAGCCTTGTTCACAAGCAAACTTCATAGAATGTGATCCATGTCTGAGACAAGCCTTGTTCACAAGCAAACTTAATAGAATGTGATCCATGTCTAAGACAAGCCTTGTTCACAAGCAAACTTAATAGAATGTGATCCATGTCTGAGACAAGTCTTGTTCACAAGCAAACTTAATAGAATGTGATCCATGTCTGAGACAAGTCTTGTTCACAAGCAAACTTAATAGAATGTGATCCATGTCTGAGACAAGCCTTGTTCACAAGCAAACTTAATAAAATGTGATCCGTTTCTGAGACAAGCCTTGTTCACAAGCAAACTCAATAGAATGTGATCCATCTCTGAGACACTCTTGTTCACAAGCAAACTTTAATAGAACCTTGTTCACAGATACATGCTAACAATCATCAGTATCAGGTGCCATTCTAACTGGTGTAGTAGATCATGGATCTCCACCACGCTCCATTGTCATTATCTTTTATCATGATCGTTGTTGACTCTTTGCCATGCCACTCTAATATTTTCTAGCTTTGTTGTCATCGATCTCTTATACCTTCAATCTCCCTGTTGTAAATATGTCCTCCTGGCCCGATGTCTCATAGGGTGTGCACACAAACAATTGTGACAATAAAATTCAAAAGTTATGTCCATTTTGAATTGTTAGTGGCGACAGTAACATATTACAATATTTGGTTATGTCCATTTTGAATTGTTAGTGGCGACAGTAACATATTACAATATTTGGTTATGTCCATTTTGAATTGTTAGTTGCGACAGTAACATATTACAATATTTGGTTATGTCCATTTTGAATTGTTAGTGGCGACAGTAACATATTACAATATTTGGTTATGTCCATTTTGAATTGTTAGTGGCGATAGTAACATATTACAATATTTGGTTATGTCCATTTTGAATTGTTAGTGGCGACAGTAACATATTACAATATTTGGTTATGTCCATTTTCAATTGTTAGTGGCGACAGTAACATATTACAATATTTGGTTATGTCCATTTTGAATTGTTAGTGGCGACAGTAACATATTACAATATTTGGTTATGTCCATTTTCAATTGTTAGTGGCGACAGTAACATATTACAATATTTGGTTATGTCCATTTTCAATTGTTAGTGGCGACAGTAACATATTACAATATTTTATTCAAATATACTTAGTAAATATGATCTGACTGATTTCATTTGTCTGACTCGCAGGTCAGAAAGATAGTGAAGCCACTGGTGGAGTCGGAGCATCTCTTGGACGGTCACTCGGATCCTTTGGAGATACGAAAATGTTTAATAGAAACAGAGGAGGTTGTGAGAACGCATGTGGCAATGGCAAACTGTGTTCGCGAAGTCCAGCGATACTTGGGGGTAGGTCGACAGTCTGAGACTAGGCAAGTGTTATAATTAATCAAGTTATATGTGTTGTTTGAAAACATAAATACCAAACTTAGAGATTGGTATGCATAATGTAGATCCCTGTGTAGTTTGGAAATGTCATCATCAGGTGCCATGCCGGCTGGTGTAAGCGATCATGGCACTCCACAGCTCTATGTCTCCAACATCATGTATCAAGATCGTTGTTGTTTCGCTGCCGTGTTGTCAAACCATCAAATATTGTCTCACGTTGTCACCCACTGTCTCCGTTGCCTTCAATCTTGCTTGTTGTGACTATGTTCTCCAAACCTCCCTGTCTCATAAAGTAGTCAAAACATGAAGATTGTCTTTTTATTATATTATTGATTAAGGTCCTTTTCATATTTGACTCTTTTAACACCTCCACATTAGTTTTTCTGGCAGTCCATGTATTGTCAGCATTCTTCTGTAGAACCACACTTCTATTGCTTCTAATTTCCCACTTTCCTGTTTATGGTCCAAGACTCACATCGCATCGTTTGGAAAAGTAACCACCCAACTAAGAGATTGGTATACATAATGTAGATATATGTGATTACACAGAAGAAAGAAGTAAGTTAGTAATTAAGTTATAAATGGGTGGGGGGAATACGATACGAACATAAACACTATCATTTTAGACTGACATGTTTCCTTTATGTCTATATATATTTTTCACCAAAATTGTAGCACTCCATCATAACCTTCAGATGCCATCTCCGCATAGAAGGTTTCATGAAGAGGACCCCCAACATATCCTGTCTCTTGCGTTCGTGGAGCACTCTGCTTGATTATCCTGTCCTCGTGAAGTTTCTCTCCCACTTGTATATCTGCCGACCTCCGGCCCTCCGGCCCTTATATAGCTTTCCGCCCCTCGATTCTATCTTCATGTAAGGTCTTCAATAAGATCTTCTGATGTTTCTAAAGCATTTAATATGTTTGTTTTCCTGTATTTTTTTTTATTTGTTACGAGTGGTTTTGTCAGAAACGTCTTTCTTTGTTTTCTTCCCCATTCTCTCTTTTCTTCTATATATCCACATCTCAACTACCTATTGTCATCTAGCTGTGTGTTCATTCTTCATGTTTCTGATCCATACTTGTATCTGTAGAACAGATATAGCATTTCATAAGTTTCAATTTAATTTGTGAATTCTATGGATGAATTCATCAAAGCTTCAGTCGCAAATGTCGCATATATGACCCTCTCTTCAGATTGAAATTAAATGTGATAGGTGGTTTCCAAAAAGGAAAAAGTACATTAGCAGTGTTCATTGACCTTGAGCAAGAATTTGACAACGTTTAGAGAAAGGGACATTTGCTGAAGATGAACACAATGAAAATAAGTAGTAAGATGTTTAAATGGATAGATGTCTTCCTGATAAACAGAATCATATTCACCAGCTATTCCGGTACACTATCCCGGAAAAGAACACAGGAGGAGGGACTGTCTCATAGCTCCCTTCTAAGCTACACTCTCTTCCTTATTTTTATTGGTGATCTACTGAAACACCTCAATCTGTCAAAAAATACTGTTTGCTGACAACCTTGTCATCTGGACCACTGATAAATATCATATCCTGGTAAAATCAAAGTTCAGCAGAGCTCTCCTCACAATCTCAGTATAATGTGAATTGTAGAAACTAAAAATCAATACACGGAAAACTGCTTACACTATTTTCTTACGAAGTCACAAAACAGACAAGAGGTCTGTCAACATCATAATGAGAACAAATGAAGAAAGAGGAAACAACCCATGTATACCTTAGAGTAAAACTATACAGTCAACTAACACTAAAAGACCACATAGAAAATCTCAGAGGAAAACCAAGTAAACGCCTAAACCTCATTAACATACTAGCCAGTACAAACTCGGCCGGGGGGGGGGGGGAAGACAGATAAACAGACTCTCTGCCAAACTGTATCGTGGCTATATACGATCAGTAATATAGTATAGTCTTCATTTCCAGATCATTGTAATACTACTCTCATCCCTGAATGAGGTGCAGATCCAAGCTCTCAGACTAATCAATGTAGGTATGAGATCAACACACAGCAATATGTGAGATAGATGAACATGTAGAACCGCTGGATATGAAACAGAACAGATAGAAAGGATAGAAAAGTAAAAGAGACAAAAGAATGACCACCCAAATAAAATACTTATTGCCACTTGGAAAGAAACAAAATGACTAAATCAACTGTCTCTACCATAGATATCCGGAGAGGAGATGATAAGCGCAATCTACCGCAAGAGAGAAAACTGGAACACAAATACCTCGGACAACCCCCTTGAACGAATTTGCACCATCCAAAAATAAAATTACTTGATAAAACAGCCAATAAGGGAACACCAATCCTGAGAGCATGTGCCATTGAAACAATAAACAGTTACCCATCATCAGCAATCAAGGCATGCACTGATCGATCGGTTTTCAATGCCACCTGTTTTGCAGGATATGGTGGATCTGCCTGCGAGTTCAGTGACTCTTGTGGTTATAATTGCTCAAACTATGAAGCAGAAGCTGATGCCATTAAGACAGCCAATGAGTTATTACACCAACAGTTTGATCTCATGGAACAAAAACTATCAGACATAGTCATTTTTACAGAATCTGTGTCAGTTTTGATAGCACTTAAACAAACCCATATGAAAATCAAGATAATTTCCACTTAGCCACTGGATAAGAGACATAAAAGTCTTATCTCTGCATATCCATTCAGTGTGACCATGCAAGGGATTCCTGGACCAAGCAATATAGCAGAAAACAAAGTAGCCGACAGACTTGCAAAAAGTGGCGCCTCAAAACAACAAAAGCAAAGACCTTGTAGTTTGGGAACAGTGAAAAAGATTCTCAGAAACATCACCAGGGAAATCTGATTGAACATATAGGAAAATGGGCTGACTTTTACAAATGTATTTTAGTGCAATGACACGGCCAAATGGCAATGACGAGATAAACACACTCTGCAAAAGAAACGAATATTTATCTTTCAGTTTCGTACAGGACATGCAAGGATCAGAAGCAATTTAATCCGTATCATACTCCAGCAACTATCCACTTGTAGACATTGCTGTCATCCCAATGAAACAGTAGAACACCTCCTTACTGACTGATCGTACGTTTCCACTGTAAGGGGGAAACTTCTACAAATATTTATTAGTCACTAACTTACTGTATGGATCACTAAGTCAACTTCAGAAGACCTGCATTTTTTTAAGAATGGCATTGTGCTGACAAGAGTAGAATTACTTACCACCATTTGGATATCGACAACAACAACAACTTTATAGTTCCACCTTTCTGTCAAATCACAAGTTTCAGGTAAGGGACACCATATTTTCTCCAAAGTTCCACATGTTTATCAAATCGCATTTCTCAGGTAAGTGGCGCCATATTTTCTTCACATTTCCACCTGTCTGTCAAATCGCATGTATCGGGTAAGTAACACCACATGTTCTCCATAGTTTCACCTATAATTCACATCACATGTTCGTGTTTCAGTTAAGTGACACCAGATTCACTGAGTTATTCCATCTGTCCGAACGCTACGTCAACACGAGAAATCTATGGCTTTTAATGGCTGACTGGGATGCAAAGCTGCACAAATGGAAAACGGTATGTGAACAGTATTTACGTCAATTTGAAATTTAATGTCTTTCTCAAGAAATACAAGACCATAGTGAGCGAATAATAAAAATGGTTCATTACGGTAACTAGTGTCCACATTCCAACTTTTTAAATAGCGTGGGTAATTTCAAGCATGTCCATGGCTCGGAGATAAAAAGACGCAACCTGCTGCCAATAAATCGATCTGCGAGAACCACAGAGTGGGCCTCCACCAACCAGGGTCATCCAGAATAAGGGCTCTCATTGCATTGCGTGCAGAGCGATGAATGCGGCGGTTTATGCATTTTTTGCGGAAACTTGTTTAATTAAATAATGTTTAATTCCGCTAAAATGGAGTCAATGATTCCCGTAATGAACCATGAAAATAATGGCACTATCACACAAGTATTAGATGGTACACGTGGGGGTGTTACTAATTAATATCAGAAGACAAAATTTATTATTTTAGGCACGTTATGAGTCAAGGAGATTCGGCGAACATAGTTACACCGGAGAAAATTGAAGAAAGATAGATAAAGGTCGACAGCGTAAGAAAATATCGATACCATCCTGGGGAAATGAAAATAAATCAACAACGATCCTGATAACGGAAATTGTTGATTTGTTAAGATCAATGATCGCTTACGACAGTCGACACGGTACCTGATGATGATTCTATTTTGTTGCGGTGGCGTATTGTGAGGTATTTTGTGCTTGATCAATGATGATTACGTCATTTCTAGATGAAAAACATTTTCTGGGAATTCGACACAATACTGCCGGATGAGCTGCGTCGTATTTTACGTCAAGGCTGCGATAAATGTACGTTCTTACTCAAAATTTCCCATCATACTATGTCAATGTATGACAAATTTAACGCTCTACCTACTGGGTTTGGACCTACTTGTCACGCAACAAGAACATCCTTAGAGCGAGGCGTAACTGTTGAATGAGTATTTTATGTTCTCTATTTGGAGTATAGGAACACAAGCAGGGACATAACAGTCCCAAGGATAGAAGACATATGTACAGAAAATTAAAACATTACTTGAAAGGCAAATTTTGATTATTTCCATGCATTTCATTATCGGCTTTGTCTATTTTTGGCATGTGACTTTGTATATAAATAGTGACCAACGAAATCCCCGACAATAATAAAAAACGTCACGAAAATGTCCTAATTAATTCTTTTTATAGTTCTTATAGAACTATCGAAGGTCACGACTGAGATACACAATGAAGTACGTACTCATTTAGTTTGATAGTACTTAAAACGTACAATAATACATATATATATAAAACAACATTATAGGCAGTGTATAAAGTCGTTGTGCACTGAATTCACATAGACCAGATCAGAATGATGTTCGTCCGTCGTGGTCGACGATGACCATTTAGATCAACTCGAATGGCCATCATGACGTCTACGATGTGCCCGACTGTGACTTATGAGGCCTATTTGACTGGATTTGTCTATCATACTCTGAGCATGTGGGGGAGAATTATGTGTGACAATGAGCAGCTCTCGCCTTTCGTCTTACGCGTTTCGGATGAGCAGTATTATGTGTGAGGCTGTCTGAAGCTGCTGCACCATTCTTGACTCTGCGACACCAGTCGAATCTGTCTTGTGCACAACTCTTCCTTGAGTGTGTATCTAAGATGAAGTGAATCAACAAAGCCATTCTGTGATATAATGCAGAGAGGCGGCCGCATCAAGCGGTACCAATCAAAATAGATAGTCAGGGGTGTCATTTCTAAGAAAAATCATTCAAAAGGGCGACATTTCGAATACTTGTATCATACTGAGAAAATCTATCGCACGGTCCTGTTAATCGGTGCTGTCGTGTAGTATTGCATCTTTAAAGTTCTTCATATGTCCTTCCACCATGCTGGAACCAATCTGACGTTCTCTAACTTTTTTGGTAGACGATAATCTTGCATGCGAACCATGTGTCGTGCCCATCGTATCTGTGTCTAGATCAACATTGTGTGTATTATTATATATTTAGATTTCGTTACTACTTAACTGCCTGGTATATTTTTTTATCCGCACCACATACTTACAATGTTCATATGACGTAATGTAATCAGGAGCTTAAGTGAATATACGGTGAATTTATAGACGCTGAGCTTGTATGTGAATGAATAAATATTTATATATCTGTGTGTGTGTGTGTGTTCGTGCCTGATGTTCAAAACAAACGAAACGCAACTTTATAGGAGTTACTTTTATAAAAGATATTTGCTGATTGGACATCAATCTATCGACTGTGTCCATCTTGTCATTAATTTTTCGTGGTTACCTGAATAGTACTCACCTCATGCTTTGTGAAGGCATGAAAGATGTCTTGGTCAAAACGATAATTTTGGCAATAACTCGTGACAGGTTCATGGAGAATCCTCTAAAACGTACTGAACACCAAGATCTCTTACCATATTATTGAATGCCTATAAAAAATTAACGGTCCCCGAGTGAACGAATAAATTCAGTTGAAAAATAAATGCTCAAGTATGGCTCATCTCATTACAGAACAATGATACCTCATCATTGGACGCCTACAGACTGGACAATCACAAAGTGTAGTGTCCAGACCATTTAATGTGGCTAGAAGCCCCATTACTCACCTATGAAGGCGCACAGTGGATGTCCCAGAGTCACAACTCCTACTGAAGATCGCTTCATAAAGCTGTGTCACCTCATGAAATGATTTATACCTGCGTCCTCCATAGTCCACTCAATGCAAGCAGCTCGTCGAATTTCAGATCAAACGGTCAGGAATCAGCTGCACGACAAAGGTCTTTTGGCTAGAATACCCTACATAAGTCCTGATCTTACGGACCAGAATTGCCAAAACTGACTGTAGTGGGCGAACCATCATCGTCAATGGACCGTTGAGAATTACTGGAGACGGGTTTGATTTAGTGATGAATTTTATTTTTTTTAATTTTTTTTGGGCCACAGCGACACGACAGACGGAAAAGAGAGTTTGTGAGAGTTACGCCTAGAACAATGTTCATGAGGCTTCTCCACTTGGTGGTGGACGTGTACTGATGTGTGGGACGATCACCTCATGCGAAGAAGCTACCTTGTGCAAATTGGAGGACGCTAGAATGCCAAACCGCACGTCGTTGAAATTGTTCATCCTGATTTCCTTCCCAATTATGGCTGCGTGAGGGTAAATTCAGCAGGATAACGTTAGACCTCATGTGGCACAACTCACCATCCAGTTCATTGCTGACAACAAAGGCCAGAGCATTCCGTGGCCAACCATGGCACCTTATACATGAACCCCATAAACACTTTTGTGACAAACTCGACCCCACCAGCCAATATCCGACAGTTGTCTTTTGCACTGCCAAACGAGTGGGTAGGCATCGCACAACAATATATCCAACAGTTAATCAGATCCATGTCGTTATCAGATAGAGGCCACAGGAGGGCAATACACCTATCTGCGACGGAGGCCTCGGTCACAAAGAATAAAATTCCAAACCAAATTTGATAAACATCATTTCATTGTTACAGTTTTTCATATCACGGTTGAAACATTAATTCCGTAAAATAAAATCGTGGTACATATTTGAAACTTGGTATCCATTAGCACTGCAATAATGTTAAGCTTTACTTTCTTGAACTGCGTGTATATATATATATATATATATTGTGAGCCGCGTTAGCGCAGTGGTTAGCGTACTGGCTTCGCATATAAATGGTCGTGGGTTCATTCCCGAGTTGAGGTGGAAATGTTTCTCAGATCACAACGGCTCCCAAGTTGACCCAGCCTTAAATGGGTACCGGATTAATCCGGGAAGTAAAGACTGCGAGGGAGAGGAGATGGCTACCGCCCTCATTTGCAGAGCCTGTGAAATGTGAGATCGCTAACATCCCACACCCCTACTGCATTAATAAATGCTATGGGTTACTTTACTTTTTTACTTACTATATATATATATAAATATTCTTGCAGCAAAGTTTCCTGACGTTAGATATTCAAGAAATCAATAGCTATACTTTTCGGTACATGGAGGCCTGTGACAAACTTGAGAAGCTGCTACCAAAAAATACAATCATACCAGTGTTTGAGGAAAAGGTAAGTTCCTAGAATTAACGAAAGCTGCGCTTTGGAATAGTAGTGATCGTTTCTTTCTCGAAAACCATCTTAAGCGGCAGTTAAGCCAACGTTCACACATCAAACACTGCGGCAGTTAATCCAACGTTCACACATCAAACACTGCGGCAGTTAAGCCAACGTTCACACATCAAACACTGCGGCAGTTAAACCAACATTCACACATCAAGCACTGCGGCAGTTAAACCAACATTCCCACATCAAGCACTGCGGCAGTTAAACCAACGTTCACACATCAAACACATTGGAAGTCATTTCCTTTGCGTATGATGAACAACATTGAATCCGTATATAAAGTATTCAACACTTTACTGAACAAATATTTTAGGGATTTCTTCTGTCATATTTGAGGATATACATGTTGTACACAACACTATTACGAACACTCACTGCTAGACTCCCTAAATCTGTATTGAAATATATGATTTTCCCCAAGAACAACAATACCAAATACACGTTGAAAGCTAGAACACTTTCAGCCAAGAACAACAATACCTAACACACGTTGAAAGCTAGAACACTTTCAGCCAAGAACAACATTAACACTTTCCACAGTTGGGTGCTACATTGAGTTTACAAAGTAAATTGCCATGTTATTTGGTTAAATACAAAGTTTCTCTTATGGTGAGACAAGCTATTGTCAATCACGAACGTTAGTCCAATTTGGTTATATCCGAGCTTTTAACTATTAAAAAAGTCGTGGTGGTCGCGGTCCTGGTAATAAATTTGATTAAATCGCAGCTTTTAATTATCAAAATGTATAGAGGTCCTGCGTGTTTTTGTAATCCAGTCGTGTTGTTTTGTCCTGTTCTGTTGTTGAAATAACTTTGATTATTTTAATTTTAACACAGATATAGAGAAAAAAATCTCATTTTTACTGGAAGCTAATCACTGGTTTAAATAAAATCATTTGTTGGACCTTGATTCAGATAGTACAATTAATATCCAGAGATTTGTGCATCTATATAACATGTAGTAAGTACTTTTGATTTTATTATATTCAATATGATGTGTTCAGTGTCCCATAAAACTATTTTTTCAACCTGATCATACATCAGCCCCATGTCTGCTACGCCACATAAATTATCTCATCCACTACCCCCCCCCTACCTTTCTGATCGGCGTTCTCGACAACTGAGAAACGCTGTCCTAGATCTAGGGGTTGCACGACACAAATTGCAAAATTCCTTTGGATCCCAACATGATGTACGTTATATTATTTTACCATTGGTAAAAAACGTCATAAACATCGAAGAGAGTTGGCTGCTAAACAACATTCTAGCAGAAACGTTGAGTTTATTGTCCATATATAGAGATATAACAGCAAGGAACAATTTGCCACGGAATTTATGGTTGCTTATAACTGAGGTAAGACTTCCCAAAAAAAACGATGGATAAGAGACACCTCAGATTGCTTATACATATCTTGTTTTTTTTTGTCCGCGGGATGGTCAGCTAACCCGGGATTGTGAGTTCAGAACATCCACACAGAAGATAAACGGTCTGGAAAGAATTCCACCTGAATAATCATAATTATAAATAAAGTTCAATTTTGTTTTCTAGATGGACGTAATGCTTCGTTGGTTAAACTTCATAATTGAATTCAGAGGTCAAGCTGTTAAACAGCGACATTGGACTCAAATTGAGGAGGTTCTTGGGGTTGAGTTTGGAGATCAATTGCCTTTAACATTGGCTAGTCTCATGTCAATCAATGCCATTGAGAAACAGAAGATGCTACATGTCATTCTAAATAAAGCAAGGGCGGAGTCTAACGTCCAACATGAGTTTGATGAGGTAGGTTCTCAAGTCTATTTATTTCACTGCTATGTTAGTTGTAATGTATTCACTGCTGATGTTATTTCTGTATAAATTATCTAATTGGTTATGTTTTTTATATGTGAAAACTTATGTTTTTCCCTGAATTTGAAATCGAACAGGTTTTGATCTATTCATGTTGATCATCTTGACATATTGTCAATTTTATCAAGCTATTCCCCGTGTTCAAGAATTAGCTGTACCTAGCTAAGTACTTAGCTGTACTCTTTATTGTTCATGTCTAAATTTCCTCTAAGTGGGAGAGTATCAGATGGACAGGTTACAGACTAACAGAGTGCGCCACCAAGACAAGAGACTAGGGATATTGGAGGTCTGTTTAAAGAAATGACTTCTCACTGTAGTAATGAAGTCTAACTGGCTATCTCATACGAGTACATTGGTTGAGTCTAGCCAACTTGTACATGTCTTACTTCTATCTTGCTGAAGAATTGCCTGTATTCTATACACAAATGAAATCTCAGTTTAACATCTGTAAATTACATAAAATATTGGTGAGTATTACATGTATGCATATGGAAGGCATTATTCGCCTGGTCAGAAGGTATAAAGGAATCTTTTATCAGTTGGAGAGCTGGGATTGGTCAATCATTTCTTCTCATGGGTAAATCTAGCATTATATCGATTTGATCATTTACAGACAAATCATGTGCGCGTTACATCACTAGGTTGTTGCTCCTTGCATCATAGCATTAAATCTTCTGCTCTGCACAAAATTAAGATCTGAAATGTACTAGCACCACTATGTTGTCTTGTTCTTCATGTGACGTAATACTCTGTCAGATTTTCATATTTGACAGAAGCGATGACAAATGTATTCCCTGGTGTTTTGTATAGTTGGTAGAGAAATTTTCGCCTGCATCTACCTCTTGCAACCTATGTCAGTCCTCAACCCTATGTCAGTGCACATCCTTATATCAGTTCCAATCCTATGTCAGTCCCCAATTATATGTCAGTTCTTCACCCAATGTCAGTCCCCAATCCAATATTAGTGTCCCGTACAATATTTATTTTGGGATGAGGTTTTCATTTTTCCTCTTAGCGTCGCCAAGGCAAACCCACCAGTCGTTGGGGGGGGGGGGGGAGGAAGAGGGGGGAGGTGGAAATGTCAGGGGAAGTGTTTAATAGTTGTTTATAAAGGTGAGAGGGTAGGGGTTCACAGAAATGAGCACCAATAATACTGTTTTTACACATCAGTGAACATCAACAAAACAGTTTTCATACATCAGTGAACATCAACAAAAGTTTTCATACATCAGTGAACATCAACAAAACAGTTTTCATACATCAGTGAACATCAACAAAACAGTTTTCATACATCAGTGAACATCAACAAAAGTTTTCATACATCGGTGAACATCAACAAAACAGTTTTCATACATCAGGTAAATGTGTGAATTTGCAAAAATATGAAATAAATCATGTATTTTTTTATATTTTTTTCTCTTCCTATTCAAAAGCAAAAATGTTGTATGTGTGTGTGGTATTGGGGTATTGGGGTGTGGGGGGGTGGGGGTCCATATTTGTGAACATTTTTTAATCGGTCGTCCCTTAATTATTGCCATTTGTTGACAGTGGATGTGGGTGGGGGTTCAAATATTGACAATAGTTTTTTAACGTAATCATCTATGTGTTATGTATATTCCATATATATGTATTTATGTATTATGTGAATCATATTATATATATATTCTTTATTCTTGATTAGGAACAAGCGTCACGGCACTGGGGACATTCCCATATACGCTCTGCTTGCCGTTACATCAACCTTCTAAAAGTGTCTACGTTCAGGTGTCGCAGTCAGTTGCTGACTACGCGTTCTTTTGAGCTTACCAGAGAGGAAGCACTTCCTCCCATCATCTCTAGTCTTTTCCATTTCTACCATTTTCTGAATATGTACATTTTCCTATTCGACCTCCTCCTTATTCGACCTCCTCCTTATTCGACCCCCTCCTTATCGACCTCCTCCTTATCAATAACTTTCTATCTTTGCCAGATGCCACTCATTCACATCTTCTTCCCACTTTTTCCAGCTGACAAACTTTGATTATGGTTTCTTCTGCTTCTTACATCCAAGGTTTCCCCTCCTGATAAGCCTTCCTTTTTTTTCTTTTGATTGGTGTAAGAGATGATGATCATTATTGGCAACCTTGAAATATTCTATAACCTGAGCTATGATTCTATGTCTTGATATGATGCTAGGTACGTCAATGAGAAACCTCATGGATGTAATAGGTAAAAACGTGCATCTTAGGACAGCTTTCATAGCCTCCTCGTTTTGAACTCTAGCCTGTGTTTGAGATAGTACAAGTAAACCTAAACAATAGTCCAACACAGATCACTGCCTGCATCATCTGAGAAAGGGTTCGTTGCGCATCTTTGCAGATGCCGTGATTTTGAAAGCACTCACCCTTCCTAGCTTTCTGAGTGACATTGTCCACATGTGCTAATGTCCAGACGCATTACTCTGAGATTGTGATCCTGGACGTCAGAGATCAGAACTATAGCATCGGGATTGTCACAGGGATCGCCACTATCACCTGTACTCTTTAACGTGTACACATACAAAATAGCCCGGCTTCAGGAGCCTGGACCTGGCAGGATACTAACATATGCGGACGACCTCTTGCTGTACAAGCATGAACATAAATAGGACAGACATAATTGATGGCGTCCAGAGTAATCTAGAAAATTTGTCACTCTGGTGCACTGACTACTAGGCAGTCATCCATCCCACCAAGCCAACGAGCGCCTGGTTCTCGCTGAACAACAACATAGTCACAGACAACAGCCACCTGCATGGGTATCAATATTGACAGGAAGTGGACTATGAAATATCTAGGCACCACTGTTGATAGAACTCTTTCGTTCGCGAAACATATATATGCATATCTGTATATACTTTATGCATATACATATATATTATGTATATAAATGTTGAGATTATTGTTGGTAGATTGTCCCTAACCTAGGACTGACCTCAGTGTTGATAAGTTTATCCATATGTGACCGCCGGCATTATAGAAGACCTTCCAGCAGATGGAATTAGGACTCTAGTCTTTACGTTTTTATTATTATTGAGCATTCCGTTGGTCACTGTGTGGCGCATGGCCGAGAGGTTAGAACGCTAGTATCACACGAGTGAAGTCTAGAATTCGATTCCACGTAAGGATTGGGGTTTTTTTTCCTGTTGGAGGGTAAATTAAAAAACTCACCTTGTACATGACGTGGCGACAGCAAGTGCAATGCGGCCGTTATCACACAGCTATTCAATCCCCTCCCTGCAACATCTGAACTGGTAAAATGCAGTATTGACAGTTTTTTTTTAAAAACTGTTTATATACTTATACCTTGACTAGTTTTGGCATGAGATTCCAAGTATGTAAATATTGACCAACCGGAAACCCGATAGCAATCCAAAACGTAACAATGGGGTATTAATTAATTATTTTGTCTTTATTTGAGACGGACACAGCTGATGCCACATTAGAATCAACATTTTCTGGAGACAGGTAATTAATAGGCAGGTACATATTTAAGCTTTTCTCTTGTTGTGTATGTAGTCAATGTTAGTATGTTAAACATATAAGCTAAATAAGGCAGAGAATCACCAGTTTTAAGAAATCTAATTTGCCGATACTTGCTAAGCTACAGCTAACAAGAAAATCCGTGCACTAATAATATGCATTGATGACTCAAATTTCTACTGGCAAATGTCAGAGTCGTTAAAACATTTATTAACATAAAAGTCATACAAAAAATAACGTTATTTAACATAGGACATACAGGAGAAGAACGTTATGTAACATAGAGGGTATACAAGAGAATAAAGTTATGTAACATAGAGGGTATACAATAGAAAAAAGTTATGTAACATAGAGGGCATACAAGAGAATAAAGTTATGTAACATAGAGGGCATACAATAGAAAAAAGTTGTGTAACATAGAGGGCATACAAGAGAATAAAGTTATGTAACATAGAGGGCATACAATAGAAAAAAGTTATGTAACATAGAGGGCATACAAGAGAATAAAGTTATGTAACATAGAGGGCATACAATAGAAAAAAGTTATGTAACATAGAGGGCATACAAGAGAGTATGTAACAAATGAACTAATACAAGAGATTAACTGTATGTAACATATAGGACTATTCGGCCAGAGAACAACTTTCTGTAAAAGAGAACAGTTAAGATTGTTAGTATTTAGTCTGGGTGTTATCTATTTCTGTTAAAATCATATTTTCTCTAATTCTTATCACCATAACGGCCATTATCGTTTCTGATATTCCTCACAGGTTGCCCACCAGTGCAGAAGTTTATCGCTACCAGTACAAGTTCGGCAGAAGTCTCTGGTAGACGGAGGAGAAATTATGACAGTCTATTTACTAGGGGATACTTTCGAGGTCAAGACGTGTGAAATAATTTTTTTTAACTGTTTTATATGACATTATGTCAACTTTGTTGCAAAAGCTTCAGTAGTTATACAGGAAATGTGTTGACATTACCACGTTCTTATAGTGTTGCCTTTGTCACGTGGTTAGAATACTGACTTAGTCATGTGGTTTGATTTTTTTTAATCACGTGGTTAACGGGTGTTTGTAGTCGTGTGGTTAGTGTACTGACTTAGTCACGTGGTTAAAGTGTTGTAGTCACGTGTGCTGCGTTTGACACTTGTTTAGCGTTTCCTTAGTTATGTGGTTAGATTCATGAATTAGCAACATGGTTATAATGTACACTTCGTTATGTAATTAAGAGTATTGACTTAGTAAGTGGTTGGAGTATCAACGTGTAGTTGAGTGGTTAGAGTGTTGGTTAGAAGAATTCAGTTGTCTAATCAGTGTCAAATGTTCTGACTATAAGGATTAAATTAACGAGTTAGAGACAAGTATTTTAAGCGCTGGCTAGAATTAATAAGTTTTCTTGTTAGAGTCGGTATTTAGAGTGCAGGCTAAAATAATTAATTTGTCTGGTTACAGTCAAGTGGTTAAAGTATTGATTCAATCACGTGGTTAGAATGTAGTCATGTATTGAGAGGGCTTTCTATCCAAGTATTTAGTGTTCACTTAGTCACGTATTTAGAATATAGGTTAGCTACGTATTTAGAGTGTTTACTTAGGTATATATGAGGAGCGCGGTGGCCCGGATGATCGCGAATAGCGTGCCATGTTCGAAACCACATCCGGACATAGAAAATATTCTGGGTTGTGATTTCTCACTTGACACGACCACTCCTCCAGTCGATTCAGCTGTAAATGCGTACAGTAACGCAAAATAATGTAAACAGGTTACTAAAACACTTACCTAGCCTATTAATAAAAATATATTTTTTTAAAAACATACAATAAAACTAAACAGGACAATTCTCAACGTATCGGCTCAAATTGAACCTTTTTCAAGAGACAAACAACAGAAAACGACAAAATAAAAAAACAAAATAGATGTAAGCGTTAAGTGGTAGATGAAGTGATATAATAAAAAAAACCTATGCTAAGTGAAAATGAGAAACAAAAACAAGTAGACAACGAAAACCATGTAAAGTAGCGGCTGGAAGACAAATATAAATAACCAAATGGTCAGAGGGTGTCCGACAAAGTGGATGGTGCCGCAGTAACCTAATGAACAAATAGTAACGCAAAATAAGGTAAACAGGTTACTAAAACACTTACCTAGCCTATTAATAAAAATATATTTTTAAAAAAACATACAATAAAACTAAACAGGACAATTCTCAACGTATCGGCTCAAATTGAACCTTTGTCAAGAGACAAACAACAGAAAACGACAAAATAAAAAAAACAAAATAGATGTAAGCGTTAAGTGGTAGATGAAGTGATATAATAAAAAAAAACCTATGCTAAGTGAAAATGAGAAACAAAAACAAGTAGACAACGAAAACCATGTAAAGTAGCGGCTGGAAGACAAATATAAATAACCAAATGGTCAGAGGGTGTCCGACAAAGTCGGTCTTTGTCGGTCTTTGTATATCGTGGTCTTTGTCGGACACCCTCTGACCATTTGGTTATTTATATTTGTAAATGCGTACCTCACTCATGAGTTAGAGAAGGTAAACAACAGCAAGGAATGGCACTGGCTGTCCCACCTAATAGTTGCTGCGGCTTAGTACACGAAGCTTTATCTTCATCCCCGACGGCAGATGCCATGGGACCTACCTTTTACTTATGTATATATTTAGAGTGTTAACTTAGTCACGCATTTAGAGAGTTTACTTAGTCATGTATATATTATTTGTTTAGTCACGTATTTAGAGTGTTTATTTAACCACGCATGTAGAGTGTTCACTTAGTCATTGCTTCAAGATTTAACAGACATCTTATTAAAAAGCCGACTTAATAATACTTGAGTAGAATTCTGATTAAACATATGGTTAAAGTATTGGCTTAGCCACATGTTTAGAGTGTTAATTTGGCTACTTAGACATTTTGATTTGTCTTGCTAGTCAAGTGTTTAGAATGTTGTCTAGTGGATAATCAAATATTTAGGTACGTTTAGAGTTCATATTTCGTCAAATGTTTAGAGCACTGTATAGGCATACTTGTTAGTTTGTTTCGCACAATGTGCTCAACTGGGATGAAAATCACGACGACTGTCCGACTGCGATTAAGTGCTATGTATTCCTGAAGTAGTATTCCACACTCTAAACATGTGATAAGGGAATATGTGAGACATTAGGCAGCTTCTACCTTTCTTCCATCACTTTTATTTTAGCTGTAACTTTTTGCAAGAATCCTGAGTCTGCGACGCCGGTATGTTTTGTGCCAGATTCTCCCACGGATTTATGTCTATATTGAAGTAGATCAAAGGTGTCTTACGTTCTCATTACTTTGCTTCTCTGTCTTCCGGTTTTGTGGAAGCAAGGATTATAAAATATCTTCTACCTACCTATTTATGTTCGCATGGATTTATGTCAATAGATATGCTGGCACTCGTAGAAATGAAATAGCAGATTTTCGGCTGTAATCCGTAATGGAAGTTGGATAAGGAACAGATTAGTTAGTTTGTTAGCCGTCGTATTATCATCACTGCAAACTGGACACGTCCATAGTTGCTCCGATCTCTCCCTGAGTGTATCCACCATTACACTTCTGCTGACAGTACCGGTCCTATGCTAGATGACCATCTTTCAGCTACGGAACAGTTTGAAGTTAATAAAGGCAGACCAGTTAAATGTGGGCACAGTGATAGACAGCGGATTCCTGAAACTATTAGACGAATTTGTAATTGTGGCATTATTAGGGATGGGCATTTGAGGGACAATTTGAGAAATATATTAGAGTGCAGCATGAAGCACAGGTATGCATAAACGTCGCCATCTGGTGGGGTACTAACACTTGATCCGAGTGCAATAACCTTGGTTTACAAGACATTATAACTAGCGACCATTTAAGAAAATCCTTTTCTGATTAACACAATAACGATATGAACATTTGATTAGAAATAAACAGATTTTCATTGTCTGATTGATACAAATAAGATTTTTGTATTTGATTAGTTACAAACTGATACTTTGTCTGACTAATGCAAACACCAGCAATACCTTTGATAAGATAAGAAGCTTCATATTTATCCAATGACCAGCTATACTTTTGATATGATAAGAAGTTGCTTCTTTTATCTAATGACCAGCGTAGAAACTAGAAATTGTGGCGCCTAAAATAATATAAACTAGTTTCCTTTAAAGGCAACATTTCACAAGATGAAGACCATCTTGTATAATATATCTTAGTTAGATGATGTGAGAAATAAAGTTATTCAAAGTTATTAAAAGTTATATAGAACCAGGTCTGCTGTATGGAAGTGAATATTGGACGCTCTTCAGAACAGTGAACAATTATATTGAGAATACCACAAACAGGCAAAAATCGTAATGAAGATAACTTGAAAGAAGCTATTTTTTTTTTTTAAACAGAGCATCTTACCAGAAAGACACAGGCCACATATTTTGGAACACATCATGAGTAGAGAGAAGATGGAAAACATTCTAACAACTGGAAGGAAGAGCAAAATATGTAGTGGAAGACTAAGAGAGACGATGCTTGACAACTTAGCATTTTGGAATGGGAGAACATCGGTAGCAGATATGATTGACAGCGTTCGATAAAGAAGGCTGTTGAAAGACATGATTGTTGTTGTTCATCCATCACAGGTGATGATGACCATTTGTTACATCCACTTTTGAAAATGCAATTAGAGTTGTGTCCTTGATTATGAGTTCGTAGATGGCTAATGAGCCCTATTCGAGCTGTAAATGTCCTTGGGCAGTTCGGACATGGAATGACGACAGTAGTCGGATCTTGGTCTATCCGTGACTTTCTAGCTGCTCTCCGCTGTTGAGCTGCTGCATTTCTGCTCTTTTCACAAGATGATGTGCTCTTTTTTATTTTAGAACGCCATGTAGATCTATTTTGTGCAAGTTCTTCCCATGTATCGTGGTCTATTTCAAAGGCTTTGAGTTAGTTCTTTAACGAGTCCTTGTAGCGCTTCTTTTGGCCACCTTGAGATCGTGTGCCCTTCTCCAGCACACCATAGAGAAGTATCTTTGGCAGACGATGTTCTGGCATACGCACCAAATGAACTGCCCAACGAATCTGTGTCTGCATCAGGATCGTGCCAATGCTGGGAATACCAGCTCTATCAAGGACAGTGGTATCTGGAATCTTGTCTTGCCATCTGATGTTCATAACTTTTCAGAGACAATTTGTGTCAACAAAGAAAAATAAATGATTTTAAAACATGAAAAAAATGAAAGACATGATATCCAAAGCCACACGGCATGGACCATAAGAAAAATAAGAAATTCAGTTTGGTTGGATCGACACCCTAACGCCATTGTATAGTTTCAGCGTTTGAAATGGTAAACTAATAGTTTTCTTACATAAGCAAATGACTTATTGATGGATTAATTGATTAATCTATGGATTATTTATCATGTTTAGATTGAGGAATCTTTAAATTATTTTGTAATGGAATTGGAACGCATAGAGTTATCTCCCCACGCTGGTTTCCTGCACAACGTCTTAGAAGAGTTTGTTCAGAGCATATTCGAAGCTTTGGAGAAATTAGTTCAATGGATGGAGATGCAGATGAAACTGAGTAGGGTAAGTTCAGAGCATATTCGAAGCTTTGGAGAAATTAGTTCAATGGATGGAGATGCAGATTAAAATGAGTAGGGTAAGTTCAGAGCATATTCGAAGCTTTGGAGAAATTAGTTCAATGGATGGAGATGCAGATGAAACTAAGTAGGGTAAGTTCCAATTTGTATGACTTACAACGTTACAACAGTATTGAGCAGAGTAATGTAAGTCCCAAATTTCATTCCGCTAGTAATATTAAGTAAGATTACAATCATCCGAAATGGAAATGATTCTGCCACTTATAACCTTTCTTGGTCCGCGGTAAGAGCATGCAACATGAAAATTAAAACAAAAAGGTATAGAGGAAGACAAAGAGAACGGTGGATTAAAAGAGTTACAAACATTCTGAGACGTTAAAATATTACTGCATATCAAGCAACCACATGTGCTATAGCCCGAAAACCGATGTTCCTTCAATCATGCCGCGCCTTACAGCACAAGCAGAGAAAAAATAAAAGACAAACAACCAAATAAATGGTCAAAAATTGAAATAAATTACCACCTTCATATTATATATCTATGTGACCTGTTGTTTACAGAACGTTGTTCTCACTGCTACTCTGTAAGCCTCTCGGTTCTGTGCCAACTCCCCAGCCTCTTCACTGTCATGTTCAAAAGGTCTTCGATAGGTCCATCGCGGTTTTGGTTTGCCTATTATTCTCTATCTCGGAACGTTTTCCTCCATAGTTAATCCTATTCACCTAACAATTGTGTCTCTTTATTTGTCCGAAAATGTGTTAGCCTACGTTTATTCGATGGTTTTAAGGGGCCACTTTTCTGTGCTCAGATCTCTGTGAGCGTCTGCGTTAATTCATATTTTAATATCACTTTTTCTTAAATATATGACGGTAACGCAGGGAATAAGATTCAGTTTAAACTCGTGATGGCGATGGATACCATGGCGAGGATAAATATAATGTGGACAAAGAAGATCGTTATTACAGTAAAGATCTCTATACATATTTCTATACTCTGTTAATTCTAAGAATGAAGTGGGTCAAAACACACCCATATATTACTCCGCGACAACAGATTATGTTTATACAGCTGATAACATTTAAAAACAATAACATAATTAATTATTCAGAACTTACGTCATAGCAACCATAAAAACCAGTAAAGTAACCCATAGCATTTATTAATGCCATAGGGGTGTGAGATGTTAGCGATCTCACATTTCAGAGGCTCTGCAAATGAGGGCGGTAGCCATCTCCTCTCCCTCGCAGTCTTTACTTCCCGGATTAATCCGGTAACCATTTAAGGCTGGGTCGACCTGGGAGCCGTTGTGATCTGAGAAACATTTGCACCTCAACTGGGGGATGAACCCAGGACCATTCATATGCGAAGCCAGTACGCTAACAACTGCGATACATCAACCATGCACCCTCCCAAATACCCCTGATAGCTTATAATAAACGATCATCTGGATACAGAGCCAAGGGAAGACTGAGAAAGAGATGGATCGATAACATCACGACAACTCTCCACAAACACGGACTCTGTACGACTCAGGCGTCACATCAGATCTTGAACAGAAACTTACAGCTCCCGCCCCTACGCTTATCGGTAAGTGTAGATGCTATCAACCAGCTTTCAACTGGGGATAGACAATAGGGCACTATAATGGTTGCCTCCTGACCTCCTTGCCCCTGCACAACGATATAACAGCGGGAATAGTAATTTATCATGGAAAGATATATCATATGAAAAAATTTTAAGACATACATTTTTGTTGTTATAGACATGTTTCATTTAGCCACAATTTATTTCAATTAACAACATCATTATGTTCCGAAGAACTATATTATTGCGCACTCAACATTCGATATATGCGCTCTGCGTCCAACAGCCAATCATTAGTACTGCCTACTTCATTCTTAGAATGAACAGAGTATAGTGTTAAATATACTTTTGTATTGACGTGGGAGCTGGAAATGTAATTCAATCACCGAAAGAGGTATTCGTGCACAAGAGCTACAGATGTTTACCAAAATTTAATAATATAGACCACAAGAAAAATATATTCGTTCAGCAACAAAGTAAATTGCAGGTTATCACGAACCATTTTTGACTTTTTAATAAAACGGCGTAATTAGTAAGTATAAAACGGCCTTTTTAGTAAAACGGCCTTTTTAATAAAACGGCGTAATTAGTAAGTATAAAACGTCCTTTTTAGTAAAACTGCGTAATCTTGTGTGACGTGAACATGTAACAGGACAATACTCACTTTCTAAAATTATTTCTCAAGAATCAGCTGAGGATGGAAGGAAAAGAGGAAGAAAAATGAAAATATGTAGTAAGAGGACATCCTGGATAGGCAACGTCAAGAAATGGTACACGTATGATTTTTCAACACTGTTCCACATGACTAATTACATAACTGTTTGGAGGGTTGTTTGTGCTTATGTCTCGAATGCACGAGTCAGTTTCGATATGAGTGCTATTAATATTAGAAACATTTGTCAACAGAACACCAAAACACTGAGTAGACACATTTGTCAACAGAACACACAAACACATTTCTCAACAGAACATATAAATACTGAGTAGACACATTTGTCAACGGAACTCCCAAACACATTTCTCAACAGAACATATAAACACTGAGTAGACACATTTGTCAACAGAGCACCCAAATACTGAGAAGAAACATTTGTCAACAGAACACACAAACACTGAGTAGACACATTTGTCAACAGAAAATAAACACTGAGTAGACACATTTGTCAACAGAAAATAAACACTGAGTAGACACATGTGTCAACAGAACATATAAACACTGAGTAGACACATTCATCAGCAGAACACACAAACACAGAGTAGACACATTTGTCAGCAGAACATACAAACACTGAGTAGACACATTTGTCAACAGAAAATAAACACTGAGTAGACACATGTGTCAACAGAACATATAAACACTGAGTAGACACATTCATCAACAGAACACACAAACACAGAGTAGACACATTTGTCAGCAGAACATACAAACACTGAGTAGACACATTTGTCAACAGAACACACAAACACAGAGTAGACACATTTGTCAGCAGAACATACAAACACTGAGTAGACACATTTGTCAACGGAACACCCAAACACATCTGTCAACAGAGCACCCAAATACTGAGTAGACACATTTGTCAACAGAACATCTAAACACATTTCTCAACAGAACACCCAAACACTGAGAAGACACATTTGTCAACAGAACACCCAAACACAGATTAGACACATTTGTCAACTGTACACCCAAACACATCTGTCAACAGAGCACCCAAATACTGAGTAGACAATTTGTCAACAGGACACCTAAACACATTTGTCATACAATCACTGAGTAAACACTCCTTGACATTTGGTGGCAATCATCCTGCACCTAATTACACACAATTACTTGTAAACAATCATCCAACAATGAGTGCAGTCACCATACGTTGGGTGCAGCCAGCCCACACTCAACATTGGTGTTTCACTGCAGGCTCTAAAACGTGCTTCCGCATCAGATTTTTAAAGAGAGCTACCATAAACCTCAATGATGACTCAGAAAACACATCAAAACATGCCTTACCCAACAACTCAGTAAGGCAATCACGAAACATCACATAACAAGACCCAACACACTTCAGAACATGACTTATGAAATACCTTATAAAGTGGACTTACCCAAGATCTCAAAGAGACTTTCGAAAGTCTTATACATTTGCTGCCTCAGACACAATGTCATTCACTATTATGGCTGCGGTAAAGTCACAATGTGTAGATAACTTATGAATATCTGAGGCCAATGTGTAGATAACTTATGAATATATGAGGCAAATGTGTAGATAACTTATGAATATTTATATCTATTATCAATGCACAATCACAATATATTGATCTTATGCAGCTACGCCGTCTCATAGTTCGCCATTCTGAAGTCAGTGAGACATTACCAGCAGATGTCGCTCGATACAAACAAATCTACATGATCTATAGCCGGTTTATGGAAGATGTTATGCCACAACCCAATGTCATGAGATGGTGCGCAGCTCCAGATTTGAGCAGCCTCATTGAGGTTAGTTCCCTATCATGCATCAACGGCCAATTCAAATGTGTCTCTGAAACAAATTTTAAACTTCTATTACAACTACTATTACAACTACTATCACAACTACTATCACAACTACTATTACAACTACTATCACAACTACTATCACAACTACTATTACAACTACTATCACAACTACTGTCACAACTATTATCACAACAACAATAACAATTACTATCACAAATATTATCACAACTACTACTATCACAACTTCTATTATAACTACTATCACAACTGCTGCCACACATACTATCACAACTGCTGCCACATATACTATCACAAATGTTATCATAATTAATCACAACTGATATCACAACTACTATTACAACTATCACAACTATTATCTCAATTACTACTATCACAAATACTTTCACAACTACTATCACAACTACAATCACATATACTAACACAATTACAATTACAATGACAACTAGAGTGACAATTATTATCACAACTTCTATAACTTGTTTTAGATTGAACGAATGGGAGACATCAGTAAAACTTACGTTATATCATTTGTATATACGCGTATCTTCTTCTTCTTCTGCGTTCGTTCTCAAACTCCTGCAGATTAGCAGGATGTAGTCTGGAGAACGGAAGGCGTTGTGTCATGGTTTACAGCATTGCTGTGATATCTGCGTCTTTCGGCCTGACACATCCGACTGCAGCATGGCTTTGGATCACTGACCCTATATGGGATGGGACAGCCAACTCCATACCATAACCTCCTTAGTCGCATTTGACGACATGCGTGGAAGATAAACAGTGTTGCTATTCTGTGTTCCCCTTTCGGACCCCGGCAAAAGAATAAATTCATTTGAAATGAGGTGCAACAGAAAGATCCTACGAATATCATGGACAGAGAAAAAGAAGAACATTGATAATTTGAAATTACTGAAGCTAAATGAAGAGTGGGGATCGCGGTAGCCTAGTGGATAGTGAGATTGCTTGCTGTCATCTGGTAACAGCGTGCCGCGTTCCAAACCACGTCCGGACATAAAATAAATAAATCCGGGTTGTGATTTCTCACTTGACACGACCACTCCTCCAGTCAACACAGCTGTGAATGATTATAAAGCATGAGTTAGGGGAGGTAAAGACAGCAAGGAAGGGAACTGGCCACCCCTCCTAATAGTTGCTGCGGCTTAGTACATGAAGAGTTATCTTCATCCCCGACGGCAGATGTCATGGGACCTACCTTAACCTTTAAATGAAGAGTGATTTCTAAATACCATTATAAGAAGAAAGCTACAGTATTTTGAAAGCATTGTTCTACTCCATCTATGCAAATGCCAACACATCTACACTAACTATACCACCTACTCTCAACACATCTACACTAACTATATGACCTACTCTCAACACATCTACACTAACTATATCACCTACTCTCAACACATCTACACTAACTATATCACCTACTCTCAACACATCTACACTAACTATACCACCTACTCTCAACACATCTACACTAACTATATCACCTACTCTCAACACATCTACACTAACTATATCACCTACTCTCAACACATCTACACTAACTATACCACCTACTCTCAACACATCTACACTAACTATATCACCTACTCTCAACACATCTACACTAACTATATGACCTACTCTCAACACATCTACACTAACTATATCACCTACTCTCAACACATCTACACTAACTATACCACCTACTCTCAACACATCTACACTAACTATATCACCTACTCTCAACACATCTACACTAACTATATGACCTACTCTCAACACATCTACACTAACTATATCACCTACTCTCAACACATCTACACTAACTATACCACCTACTCTCAACACATCTACACTAACTATATCACCTACTCTCAACACATCTACACTAACTATATCACCTACTCTCAACACATCTACACTAACTATACCACCTACTCTCAACACATCTACACTAACTATACCACCTACTCTCAACACATCTACACTAACTATACCACCTACTCTCAACACATCTACACTAAATATACCACCTACTCTCAACACATCTCATCACATGCCATCTCCGCAACGAAGGTTGGCTGCAACAGACCTCCAACATACCCTGTCTCTTGTTTTGTTTTGGTGGTGCACTCTGCTAGACTAACCTTCCATCTTGTGATGTCACTCTCCCACCTGTATCTCTGCCTACCTCTTGATAGCTTCCCTTCGACCAAGTAAGGTCTTCAACAAGTTCTTTTAATGGTCTTTTACAAGGTCTTTTAATGTGTCCAAAATATTTTATTTTTCTTAATAATTCTTCCTTCATATTAAGTGTTGTTAGAACCTCTTTGTTTGTTTTCTTCTCTTTCCATGATGCTATCCATATTCTTCTATATACCCACATCTCAAAGGCATCAATTCTGTCTTATAATTCTTTGTTTAGTGTCCATGTTTCTGAGCCATACATTAATATAGAATAGATGCAGCATTTTATAATTCTCATTTTAACTTGGTTGTAATTTGTTTAGATGTAATATTTTCCTCGTGTCATTGACGGTACTTTTAGCCATTCTTGTTCTCCTATTAATGTGTTTCGCATCTGCCGTCATATGTGACTATGTGTCCATGATATTGATGTTGTTATACTTGTAGTTTATTTCCATGTAATTTTATGTTTAGTCCATGTTCTTCTGTGACTGCTGATTATCATGGTTTTTGTTTTATGGATATGTATATCCAGTCCATATTCTTTACTTGATTTATCGATTTGAACTATTAATATGTGTAGTTCATGTTCACTTTCTGCTAAAGGAACAATGTCATCTGCATATCTAAGGTTGTTTATTATTTTCCCATTGATCTTGAATCCTGGCATTTCTTCTACATGTTTAAAGATATTCTCTGTGTAGATATTAAATAGGCTGGTAGATATTAAAAATACATCCTTGTCTTACCCCTCTTCTTATTTCTATGTATGGTGGGTAGCTGTTTTCACACCTTATTGATGCAGCTTGTTACCAATATATATTTCTAATCAGTCTGATGTCCTATAGTAATTTTTCATGTTGGACTCTTGTCAAAGGCCTTGCTGTACTTTTTTGACTTCTATATATTTATCTATTAATAGTCGGATACTAAGTATAGCTTCTCTGTTTCATTTATTTTTCCTAAAACCGAATTGCTCTTCACTGACCTCAAAAACTATCTTGTTTTTAATTCTTTCAGTTTCTTTCTTGAGTAGTATTTAGTTAAATGACTCATTAGACTTATTGTTCTGTAATCTGTACAGTCCACAGCCCTGGGCTTCTTAGATAGTGGTATGAATATTGATAATTTTAGGTCTTTAGGTATGTGGCCTTTTTCATATTTGTCATTGCAACGTTCTGTGATAATATCCGCACCAAATTCATTTACAGTTTTTATTTTGTCTGCTGTTATGATGTCGGAGCCTCCGACCTTTCCATATTTTATTGCGTTTTCTACTTCTGCTTTCAGTATTGCTGTTCCATCATTGTTGTGTAATGTAGGTTTTTATGTTTCGTTGGTCATCAATCAGTTCTGTTTGATGTACTCATATTTTAAGTACTTCAGTTTTATCAGATATCATTTTTCCATTAGTATCTTTAATCCACCCCCATTTATAGTAGTATTCTTATTTGTGGTCCGCCTTTTCTTATGCATTATTTTGTCTTCTGCTGTACTGACATCTCCTCTATGTCACTGCATTTTGTTTCTAGCCATTGTTTTTTCGCTGTTAGGCACATGTTATGTATCTCTCTATAATTGATTATTTTGGGGTATTTTTAGCTTTCTTTCTTTCTGACATTTTTTCTAATATTTCATCTGTCATCCCTGTTTATTGTTTCATGGCTTTTCATATTGGTAGATTTTCATTTGATGTTTGAATACTTTTCCATGGTCTATCCCATTTATTTGTCTATTTTCTATTCTGGATTTTCCCTTCTGTATTGTTCCATGCATTCTATCATTAGATGCTCATATTTATTCCTGCATCTACAAGGTATTTTTGTTGTTTGTCTGGATGTTTTAGTGTTGAAGTGTCTAACTTTGGATCTTTATTTCTTCTATGCTCTATCTTTTTCAGTTTAACATGTATTTTGCACAGCACTAGATTATGGTCAGAGTTGAATTAAACCCAAGGATATTGTTTAGTGTTCTTTAAACTATTTCTAAATCTGTGGTTGATCATAATATAGTCTATTTGGTTCCTATTTTTGTCTCCATGACTTTTCCATGTATATAATCTTCTATTTTCATGTTCACAGAATATATTGCATATGGTCATGTTGTTCTCCTCAAAGAACTGTATGTCTTTCTCCTCTGTCATTTCTTGTCCCTAGCCCAAATTGCCCTAGAACGTTCTTGTGTCTTCCTTTCCCTATTTTTGCATTCATGTCTCCCATGACTATTAGAGTGACTGTTGATTTTACTGATTTGAGTAGTTGTTGCATTGCAGGTCTTCCTGGTAATTTTCAATTTATTCTTCCGCGTAATCTGTAGTTGGTGTGTATGTTTATACAATGGCCAGATCGAAATTTTTGCATTGATCTTTAGCATCATCAATATGTCGTTATATGCCCAACACCAGCAGAAATTTTTTTAATCTCTTTCTTAATCAGTATTTCTAATCCCTCCCTCCCCAAATGGTACACTTATTAATGAAAAAAACTACGTTTTCCTTTCTTGTGTACCCAGCATCATTCCATCTCGTCTCTGCTGCTCCTAGCACATCTACACTAACTGTACTACATACCCTCAGCACATCTACTCTAACTATATTATCTACACTAAATATATTATCCACACTAACTATATTAACCTCTACCAGCCGATCTACACTATCTCTGTAGATTACTACCAGCCGATCTACACTATCTCTGTAGATTACTACCATCCGATCTACACTATATCTGTAGATTACTACCAGCCGATCTACACTATCTCTGTAGATTACTACCATCCGATCTACACTATATCTGTAGATTACTACCAGCCGATCTACACTACCTCTGATACTTTCTACAGTACACTTCTATATTACGCTTGCTACCAGATTGTTACATTGGTTTCAACAGGGACAGCATGATGAGATTATAAGAATATACAGAACCATCAAGCGTGACATTGAACTTAGAGGTGGTCAGGAGAACACACAGCAAGAAGCGCAAAGACAATTTGGTACCTGGGTGGTTATGTAGTATGTAACTAAAACGCTGATTTCAAACCCTGGAACTTCTTGGGCAGTCTGATTTGTAATATGATTTCTTGTGATCAGAAGATAGTTTCTAAAACTGATCGGTGATTTAATGTGACCGTACGGGTGTTGGATTGACACTAGGGTAAGTAGATAATGTCTCATTTGTTGATACGCTGTTTTTTCACTATAATAGATGCGTTTTATTAGTTTGCTGGTTAAGAAGACAGGTGTGAAAGACGTAGAGAAATTATTTCATTGTACTTGGATTTCCCTAGCCGTGTTCCCATACAGCCTCATATCAGGTAACTCTGTAGCTCCTAACGTTAATGACGATAAATTTGTCTTCTGTCTTGTAGACAACACGTCACAGGCCGCATTCGAACCCGCTAGTCTTATATCACTAGTCGAACGTCTTAACCAGTGCGCCACGGAGATTATCAGTCTCTGTGTTTCTCCGTTCGTAATGGTAATATTAATATGTAGTCAAGAGAACTGAATATGTTTCTACGTTTTTACATGCAATATTAATGTGTAATCAAGAGAACTGAATATATTTCTTCGTTTTTACTTGCAATATTAATGTGTAGTCAAGAGAACTGAATATGTTTCTACGTTTTTACTTGCAATATTAATGTGTAATCAAGAGAACTGAATATATTTCTTCGTTTTTACTTGCAAAATTAATTTTGCAACTTTTTGACTCGATTTGTCCGACTTAAAATGATCATTGTTTTATCACTTTTGTACATTCTGCTGCCAACCTCACGCCCAACATTTCTAGTCGCCTCCTACGATATACATGGTAAAGTACAGTGTGAATACTCTTTGCCCCTTTTACACCACACGGGCTAATTGACCAATCATTGCGTTAGTTATCTAGCTTACTTAGCTAGCTGTTTTATTTGTACAAGAATATTCTTTTTCTGAATTCATGTGCCAGCACATGAGAGGGTCGAATGTAATGAGGAAACACAATGACAGTGGCAATGGGTACATCAGTGTATCGATCTGACATAGTTCAAGGGTTAACGAACCGCATCTGCTCAGAATATATTCGAGTGTGATCATGGTCGCTCTCAAGACTGCGCAAGATTGGTGTAACGATCAGAACAGCCCGTAAAGAGAGACAAAATAGATATACGAAGAGACTGATAAACCAACATTGAATTGGAACTGTCAGCCGCTACACTTTGATGGATTTATTAATACTGAGATCGGAGCACCTACGGACTTATCCATGATAACTCATGACTGATAATCTTCCTTCTTTAAATCGCCCTTCAGTCAGTCGCCAGGTTCCAGCACCAAAACATTACAATGTGCTGTGTAATTGGTTTCCTGTCATACATAGAGGTCGCTCCACATTTTCATGTTGGAAAGAATGCTGTCTCAATCTTCTTCTTCTTCTGGTTCGCAGTTTAACATGTCTGCACATCAAGTTATGTCTCAATAAAACCATGTCTTCTCTCTCTCTATTTTCAGTGCAGTTGATATTCGTGAAGAATGTGTTCTTCAGTCAATGGTCCCAATCTAATGAGCGTACATATATATCTACTCTATAAGATAACACATTCTGACATGGGTGTCCACATATGTACATGACGATAACACATTCTGACATGGGTGTCCACATATATATCTACTCTATAAGATAACACATTCTGACATGGGTGTCCACATATGTACGTGAAGATAACACATTCTGACATGGGTGTCCACATATGTACGTGAAGATAACACATTCTGACATGGGTGTCTACATATGTACGTGAAGATAACACATTCTGACATGGGTGTCCACATATGTACATGACGATAACACATTCTGACATGGGTGTTCACATATATCTACTTTGTAAGATAATATATATATATATATATATATATATATATATATATATATATATATATATATATATATATATATATATATATATATATATATATATATATATATAGGTATAGTAATGGTAGAATTCTCCATGCACACTTTATTAAAATTGTACAATGCATCAAATAACTTATTTGCATAAATATCTACAGCTCTGTATTTCTAGTATATTGTATCAGAGCCGTTGTTGACCCTTTGCCATGCCACGATATTAAAATATTTAATAATTTCTCACGCTGTCATACTCAATTTCTCTTCTATTGTCTATTCAATGTTCCCCAGACCTTGTTGTCTCATGACATGTCTAAATGGTCAAGAAAGTATTAAATAACTCCTGTCTCGCATTATGATTTTCCAAGAACCATAGAATGCTAAGCATGTCTGGTGCGGTGTAAGGGATATAACCATATAATATATACTCATTCTGTTTGGAAAAGGGCGAAAGTTTTCTTTTAGTCTGTCTTTTCCCAGGTGGAATGTGATCCACTCTTGCTGTTCAGCGTAGGGGTCATTGGAGCTCGAGCTTGCGTTCTAAAGCCAGATGTGTGGCCTCGGCTGTGCTATGACCGTGTCTGTTCAGGATGTCCCTGACGTTTTCTATCCATCTTTTCCGTGGTCTTTCTCTGGCTTTGTACCCTGATCTCATTTGGTTATATGCTTGTACGGCTACTTTTCGTGATGCATTCTCATAATTTGGCCAAACCACGTGATCTGTTCTCTCTCTATGTAATCTGTACAAAGTATTATACCTATTCTTTCCCTGATATATACATTTCGTATTTTATCAAGCCTGGTGGCTCCGGCAGCTTTCCTCAAGCCTTTCATCTCACATGTCAATATCTTTCTTGCACAACGAAAAGCCAACTGGCTTGCTCCATGAAATATGTTTTCACATAAATACTTCTATCGGTGTTTTTTCTTTTATTGATAGTTAAAAATACGAAAGTTAGTGTACATTAAGATAGACAAAAAGGGCATTGCGCGGGTGTAATTTCTGGACTAATATTTCTATCTCTTCCCTTTTCTCTGTTGTTACCGTTAGGTGTCGCAGGATTGAACGACGATGATTTCAAAGTATGGCTCGTTTCGTCTCTTGATATGCAGTAATATTGTGACTTCTTAGGACGTTAGTAACTCCTTCAATTCTCCTTCTTCTTTGTTTTTTGTTGCCTATTCGTATTTCTATTCTTATGTTGTGTGCTCTTACTGAAGGCCAGTATGTGGTTAAGTGGTCAAACTATTTCAGTCTCGGCTGTTCAATATATTTGACCACAGGTTTTGTTGCAACAGTTTTTGTAATACTTTCATTGATGTCGTGGCGCTTTCTTGTTCTGTTTGCTGCTTTTCTTAGATATGTAATATCCCGCGTAGTAAGTTTTCTCATTTGTCCATGTCTGACATTGATAACACAATGTTGGTAGGAAGATTGAATTTATGATTTTCTTTTTGTTTCCAGCGGGGTAGTTGTGTATTTCAAGATTAATGTGTTCATAATGGACATAGTAGGCACTTTTGAATTATTGTCTTGATCTCGCTATCCACCCTTCTGTCGTCGTAAAAATTACCGCAAGATATTTAAAATTATGCACTTGTTTCAGTAGTTGGACTAATACTTATAAGTTGAAATACATCTTACAAATGAACATCAATATACATAAATCGTCTTGCCAACAAATTCATCGATTTCACACCAGATCCGACACGAGAGTGAGGTCGATGCTTTGAACAACTCGTCCTAACTTAAAGCAAAGTCCCCACTGCAAGTCATTTTCCACGAAAATTCATTCGAGAGGGAAATGTTTTATCACCGACTTTAGGTACATGAATGTACGCAAACTTCTCGATAATGGCTCGAACACATATAGACCTGCTAGATGAACAGTCAGTACTGATTGGGAAATAACTAGCAAGATACAATATGGGCATAGCGAATGGCAAAAGCATACAAATGAAGCTCAAAGTTTACAAAACAGTGATTACTTCCAGTGCTATTAAAAGTTGGTGATGCATAGATTGAGCGTGTATAGGAGACATGTGAGGAAGATCACTCACTTTCACACGTCTTGCCTCAGAAATGTTATGAGAATCAGATGGCAAGACAAGTTTCGGAATAGCACTGTCTTTGATCAGACCTGGTAAAACTAGCATTTACACTATTCTAATGCAGACAAAGATTCGTTGGGTGAGTCATTTGGTACGATTGCCAGATCACCACCTACTAAGCATACTCCTCTATGGTGATGTGCAGAAGGGTATACGTTCTCAAAGTGGCCAAAAGAAAATCTATTTGGACTCGTTAAAGACATCTCTAGGAGCCGTTGAAATAGACCAAGATACATGAGTAGAATTTTCACAAAATATGGCTATATAGCGTTCTACCGTCAAAATAGTCGCAGCATGTTGTGAAAAGAGACCAATTTGAAACTTACTAAGAAGCTGCAATTGTAATCATCGAATTAAATATTTCGTAATTTAAAATTATACAGAAAATTTTTCTAAAGAATATTTTTTCCGATGCGTTTCCTCTTACCCTATTTAACAAACTTTTTTGTGTATATCTAGGTCTCAGGTCACTGCTTTTATTAAGTGTTATGGACTCTGTTGGTTTGCTCAAATAAAAACCTATTTCTTAAGGTGGCGCAAGCTCATTTCTTCCGCGGGCCGACGCTAGTCATATGTGGTAATATCAGACATGTTTTCATCTATCAAATATAGTAGAGATTGCCATGTTGTTAATCCAGTCACCGCGACCTCCGGATGTTAATGTGTATACCATGAATTTTTCACCACTCTAAGAAAAATAACACAAAAGAAAGGTTGAGAACCTGTTTATTAAATTAATCTAATTGAAATGTGTTCTGGTAAATGTGTTCTGATGAATGTGCTTTTGGTGAATGTGTTCTGGTAAATGTGTTCTAGTAAATGTGTTCTGGTGAATGTATTTTTTTGTGAATGTGTTCTGGTAAATGTGTTCTGGTAAATGTGTTCTGGTAAATGTGTTCTGGTAAATGTGTTCTGGTAAATGTGTTCTGGTAAATGTGTTCTGATGAATGTGCTTTTGGTGAATGTGTTCTGGTAAATGTGTTCTAGTAAATGTGTTCTGGTGAATGTATTTTTTTGTGAATGTGTTCTGATAAATGAGCTGGTAAATTTGAGTATTGAAACTAAGAACAGAAATGATTCTTATAAAAATGTTTAATTCTTGAGGAATCAGTAACACTATCTATCGGAATCTAATTTTTTTCCGTTATATATCGATGTCTGCATCCAATTTATATCTAGTATCTTTCGGGACTACCTGGCATAAAGCAGATGGCAGATGGCGTTTTGCTACCTCTCCCTGCCGTAAAAGAAGTACAGTTTCTGTATTTTTCAGTGTTTTTCTAAATAGACTACGTGATTTCTTTTCTGTATGGGATTTATTAGAACACGACTTAACCATTTTTAGTCACTGGAACGACACCGAGACTGACTTAACGACCCGACAGTGTAAAAACTAGTACTAAGTAATACCGCTGGTAGGAAACAATGGAGAGTTCTCAGAGAAGACACGTGTTTTTAAGAATAAAAACGTAAACGTAGACACTAAATTTGCATTATACAAAGCTATTATTATCTCATTACTGTCCTACCAGTGCCAAATCTTGACATTGACAGTACAAGACAAAATAAAAAATAGTGACAGCAGAAATGACGTGTCTACGAAGAATACTCGTAGTGTCATTAAGCGATAGAATTAGAAACAGTAACATTAGGCAGATAACCAAAACAATACCAGTATTGGAACACATGTAAAGACAAAATATTAAGTGGTTTTCACACTCTTCCAGACTACCAACAGACAGCATGCCACAGATGGCTATGACACATAGACATAACGGCTATAAAGCCAGAGGCAGGCCACGTAAAAGATGGATCACAGAAATCAAATAAGCAACAGTAACAGGTTTACAAACAGCACACATGAAGGACATCTCTAGAGAACTCTTCTACCACTGACGCCGCAAGGCAAACAAGAGCCACAGCGAATAGATAGATCTATACTGCAATTACTAACCGTAACCGACCTATATCTTGTATTTATATAATCATTATTATCCATATCCGATTTATATTTTGTATTTATTTGGTCATTTCTATCAATAGCGATTCGTGTTTCTCTTTCTTGTGTTATCTCTCTTTCCTTGTAATGTTTCCGTTATTGGATTCTTGTATTTAGAAGACTTTGCTTAGACAGAATATCTACTTTTGAAAGTTGTTCTTGTTATTATTATGTTTAGACAGGATATCTAGTTCTGAAAGTTGTTCTTGCTATTATTGTGTTTAGACAGGATATCTAGTTTAGGAAGATTTTTGTTAATGTTCATTTACCTTTTTTAAATAGGTTTTACTCATTAAGGGACTGTCCATAAATTTCACTAACCTTTTTTTTTACCAATCCACATTCCCTCTTTGTCAAAAATTGACACGAATTTAGGAACTTCCGCACACCCTACCCAACGTTTAATTACACCTACAACATTCGCCATTTATTGCAGATACAAATGTAAATCAGTAAACAAATTTGTTTAAAATTCAATAATTTTATTAGTGTATAGAAAATAGCATTGTTGACGTCAACCTTTATTAACTCCCCCCCCCCTTTTTTTAAACAATTGTAAAACTGTTCCAGATCCCCCACTCCTGCTCTAATTTGTGACGTTTTATTGAGACACACAAAGGATGTAGATGCTAAATTTTCTGCATTGATTATTCTCCCCTTGCCTCAGGATAAAAACCGAACATACTTTCAATCGGCCGTTCTACCCTAACAGAATTATCATTCTTCACAATCACTTCATGAGCGGAGCTCTTTACAAAAATTCCTTAAAAAGAAGTCAATGATTTTCATAAAGGCGAATTAATTCATTATAAGAGCTCTTTCGTGAATGGAGAAATAAAAGTGCATCCCTTCATTTCGGGATAATTCTTTAACAGAAGAAGAGTGTAAATATGCATAGACCTATTAAATGACATATATAATGACATATATAATAACATATAATGATCAGATAGTCGTAGAGGGTCGACGATCCAGCGAGACTATAGTAAAAATGTGAAATTAAATATTATTTTAAAAAACACGTGTGGGTGTGTTCCAAGGAAATAGAATACTGCTGATATTATATTAATGAGACAGTAGAAGTTTAGATAATAAACAATTACAAAACTAGCAAACGTTTGGTCTTATGCCTTCGTCAGAAGCAGTAACGATAACACTACGTTCTCATAAGACCACATACTAATCATCATCAAGTGCCGTCTCCGCAACGAAGGTTGGCTGCAACAGATCTCCAACATTCCCTGTCTTTTGTTTTTGTGGTGGACTCTGTTAGACTGTAACCTGTCCATCTTGTGATGTTACTCTTCTACTTGTATCTCTGTCTACCTCTTGCTCGCTTACCTTTGATATCTAGTTTAGGAAGATTTTTTAAATGTTCTCTACGTTTTTTAAACAGGTTTTACTCATTAAGGGACTGTCCATAAATTTCACTAACCTTTTTTTTGTCCTCAAGTAAGGTCTTCAATAAGATGGCATGTCTTTTAATGTGTTCAAAATATTTTATTTGCCTGATTTTATTTTTCTTAGTAATTCTTTCTTCGTATTAAGTATTTTTAGCATCTCTTTATTTGTTTTCTTCTCTTTCCATGATGTTCTCCCTATTCTCTTATATACCCACATCTCAAAGGCATCAATTCTGTCTTTATTTTGTCTATTTAGTGTCCATATTTCTGAGCCATACATTAATATAGAATGATCACATACTGGACGAGAAATATTTCATGAAGTGCGTTATATAAGTGTGTTTTATAAGTGTGTTATATAAGTGTGTTATATAAGTGTGTTATATAAGTGAGTTATATAAGTGTGTTATATAAGTGAGTTATATAAGTGTGTTATATAGGTGTCTTTTATAAGTGTGTTATATAAGTGTGTTATATAAGTGTGTTTTATAAGTGCGTTATATAAGTGTGTTATATAAGTGTGTTTTATAAGTGCGTTATATAAGTGTGTTATATAGGTGTGTTTTATAAGTGCGTTATATAAGTGTGTTATATAGGTGTGTTTTATAAGTGCGTTATATAAGTGTGTTATATAGGTGTGTTTTATAAGTGCGTTATATAAGTGTGTTATATAGGTGTGTTTTATAAGTGCGTTATATAAGTGTGTTATATAGGTGTGTTTTATAAGTGCGTTATATAAGTGTGTTATATAGGTGTGTTTTATAAGTGCGTTATATAAGTGTGTTATATAGGTGTGTTTTATAAGTGCGTTATATAAGTGTATTTTATAAGTGTGCTCCTTTAAGAATAATTGTTTCATGTGAAGAGTCCACTATAGTCCGTTTAGACAGCCCATACATGGCTGACTTATCTGTAGTGTAGCTATACATGGCTGAATTAGCTGTAGTGTAGCTATACATGGCTGACTTATCTGTAGTGTAGCTATACATGGCTGACTTATCTGTAGTGTAGCTATACATGGCTGACTTATCTGTAGTGTAGCTATACATAGCTGACTTATCTGTAGTGTAGCTATATATGGCTGAATTATCTGTAGTGTAGCTATACATGGCTGAATTATCTGTAGCTGATTCAAATGGATGAATAAGTTGTATATATTTACTTCTACCACGGTCATCTAGATATATAAGATCCTGCTACGACATCCACATAAACAGTCAGATTATACTACAAATAGCCGGGATATATTTCCCGTACTGCAAGTCCTTTTGCAAAAATTGTTCTGCGTACTGATCTGACACAGGTTTACTCATCTTTGCTGATGCGACTGATCATCAGTATATTGTGTTTAATGTGTATCACAATCCGAAAAACTTAACAAAACATGATCATAAAATATACATGGTAGTAGTCTATCGAGAAAATAAAAATGAAAAGATCAGAATGACAGGTTTCCCCACGTTCTCCTTTTGCCATTGAGGAAATGAGATAGCCGACCGTAACGAATTAATTAGTGTTCCGCACACAAGAAATGAGGACGCAATTGTAAATACAGATCTGTCTGTGCATGACCAATCGCCAGTAGGGGACCTGCCAACGGAATTGAAATAAACATTTTTATGCGTCATGATTTTGATTATAGTCGTGCTTTTTGCTGGTCACTATTTGCACACTTTGTGCAACTTGATAATGTCGATCTACGAAATGCATAGAAATATTTTCTACAAGGTTTGCTTGAATTCAGTTGGTGTTTATTGGCGGAAGTTACGGCGTATCCATCATGGTCAATGTTAGTTTAGTTTAGTTTAGTTTAGTTTAGTTTAGGTTTAGTTTAGTTTAGTTTAGTTTAGTTTAGTTTAGTTTAGGTTTAGTTTAGTTTAGTTTAGTTTAGTTTAGGTTTAGCTTAGTTTAGTTTAGTTTAGTTTAGTTTAGTTTAGTTTAGTTTAGTTTAGTTTAGTTTAGTTTAGTTTAGTTTAGTTTAGTTTAGTTTAGTTTAGTTTAGTTTAGTTTAGTTTAGTTTAGTTTAGTTTAGTTTAGTTTAGTTTAGTTTAGTTTAGTTTAGTTAGTTAGTTAGTTAGTTAGTTAGTTAGTTAGTTAGTTAGTTAGTTAGTTAGTTCGTTCGTTCGTTAGTTAGTTAGTTAGTTAGTTAGTTAGTTAGTTAGTTAGTTAGTTAGTTAGTTAGTTAGTTAGTTAGTTAGTTAGTTAGTTAGTTAGTTAGTTAGTTAGTTAGTTAGTTAGTTAGTTAGTTAGTTAGTTAGTTAGTTAGTTAGTTAGTTAGTTAGTTAGTTAGTTAGTTAGTTAGTTAGTTAGTTAGTTAGTTAGTTAGTTAGTTAGTTAGTTAGTTAGTTAGTTAGTTAGTTAGTTAGTTAGTTAGTTAGTTAGTTAGTTAGTTAGTTAGTTAGTTAGTTAGTTAGTTAGTTAGTTAGTTAGTTAGTTAGTTAGTTAGTTAGTTAGTTAGTTAGTTAGTTAGTTAGTTAGTTAGTTAGTTAGTTAGTTAGTTTTAGTTAGTTAGTTAGTTAGTTAGTTAGTTAGTTAGTTAGTTAGTTAGTTAGTTAGTTAGTTAGTTAGTTTTGTTTTGTCTAGTCTAGTCTAGTCTAGACTAGTCTAGTCTAGTCTAGTCTAGTCTAGTCTAGTCTAGTCTAGTCTAGTCTAGTCTAGTCTAGTCTAGTCTAGTCTAGTCTAGTCTAGTCTAGTCTAGTCTAGTCTAGTCTAGTCTAGTCTAGTCTAGTCTAGTCTAGTCTAGTCTAGTCTAGTCTAGTCTAGTCTAGTCTAGTCTAGTCTAGTCTAGTCTAGTCTAGTCTAGTCTAGTCTAGTCTAGTCTAGTCTAGTCTAGTCTAGTCTAGTCTAGAGAAAAAGAAGATGATAGATAATATGAGAGAATGGCAAAAAAAAGAAGGAAAAAAATACGGCAAGAAGTTCCACAAAGATAAAGCGGGAGCATCTGCCTTAATGGGTGGGACACAATATAATACCGGATAGATTACCTTTATATTCGTGTCAGGTCAAACGTATGTTGAGGGTAATCAGTGAGCTGGTACACCAGTACATCAATGGATGGATCTGACATAGTTAAGACATTAAAGGGCATCGTCCGATCATTCCTGAGGTCGAGGTTATTGATAAATCTGAGTCTACATACACTGGGATGGCTGCTGTAGCGAATGGAGGAGCACTTATGGGAATGTCCAGCGTGCTGTGAAGCCAGTTTCTAATCAATAATCAAGGGCATCGTCCATTCAGAAGATTCTCAAAAGTGTTAATCGTGGTCGCTCTCAGGAGTGCGCGAGATTCATGTAAAGATAGACACAGCCCGAAAAGAGAAACATGAAATATATACAAAAATATGGATAAACTGGCATTGAGATACAACTGTCAGACGCTACACTCGGATAGATTTATTGATACAGAGATCGGAGCACTTATAGATTTGTCAGGTGTATGTTGATGATAACATCCAGCCATAACTCAAATAATCTGGAGAACGGATGTGTTATGTCAAATTGTATAGCTGTGCTACCATATATGTGCATTTCGGCCTGCTCTTCCGACTTCAGCAGGGCTTTTGAGCTGCTTTGAACCATGCAAAGATACAAACACCTTCACTCCAAACTTCCAAAGTTTACTCTTACGAAATGCATGCTAGGTAATTGCGCTGACATTCATTGCACTATGTCGAACCTAAACACCACACTGGCGATGTGTATCACAAACACGATATGCTATGTATTCGAGAATATATATGAGTGTATACGAAGTTCTCAGCTCATCAGCTATATAAGAGTGTATCTCTGTATATAGAAGCAAACTGGATTGAAAAGCTATCTCAAGTAATAGTGACAATTGGGTATTATTAATACAAAGCTCACCTGAAATGTTTGTTTATAACCAACAACGTAGTAACGTAGCAAGTTTCAAATCATATCCTTTTATCTAGATATCCATGCATTTTTTACTACCTTAAAAACTACTATAGGTCAAATCCGTAACTTATGTATAGTGTTATTCGTCCATCACAAGTGATGATGACCATTTGTTACATCTCTCTATCCATCCATCTATCTATCTATCTATCTATCTATCTATCTGTCTGTCTGTCTGTCTGTCTGTCTGTCTGTCTGTCTGTCTGTCTGTCTGTCTGTCTGTCTGTCTGTCTGTCTGTCTGTCTGTCTGTCTGTCTGTCTGTCTGTCTGTCTGTCTGTCTGTCTGTCTGTCTGTCTGTCTGTCTGTCTGTCTGTCTGTCTGTCTGTCTGTCTGTCTGTCTGTCTGTCTGTCTGTCTGTCTGTCTGTCTGTCTGTCTGTCTGTCTGTCTGTCTGTCTGTCTGTCTGTCTGTCTGTCTGTCTGTCTGTCTGTCTGTCTGTCTGTCTGTCTGTCTGTCTGTCTGTCTGTCTGTCTGTCTGTCTGTCTGTCTGTCTGTCTGTCTGTCTGTCTGTCTGTCTGTCTGTCTGTCTGTCTGTCTGTCTGTCTGTCTGTCTGTCTGTCTGTCTGTCTGTCTGTCTGTCTGTCTGGCCATCTGTCTGTCTGTCTATCTGTCTGTCAGTCTGTCTGCCTGCCTGCCTGCCTGTCTGTCTGTCTGCCTAGCCATCTGTCAGTCAGTTTGTCTGTCTGTCTGCCTAACCATCTGTCAGTATGTCTGTCTGTCTATCGTCTTTTCTCTGTTTATGCTATCGCAGATTGTTACATCCACTTTTTCAGCTACCTTCTCAGCTAAGATCTCAGCTAACCAGCCATATACGTGTATATAACCTCAATGTCCCAGCAGTTCATGGCGTTGGCTCTTCGGAACATTCCTTGGGGACGCTTTTTTCTTCCCTCTGCCATGGTAAATCTAATTTCTACCAGTATCTGTACAACATCTAGTCATTATTGCTTGACTAGTACTATTCTAAACTGAAATCTATTTACCACAGTGTCTATATACTGAAACAGAAATTGCTATAGGATTCATTATTCCCAACGGCAAGAAATTGAGTAATGCTTACGTGGACTAGCTTTATCTCTTTCAAAATGTATGTATATGTAAATATTAGTTTCGTACAATACAGCATTCAGCAATTTCCTCTTTTTTTTTCTTCATGTGCGGACGTTCAAAGTCTGACTTTTCATTGATGTATATTGATTGCGTTGGAAATATCAATAAATAAATAGAGAACTATCTTATATTAATATCGTTTACGAGAAAGGAATGTTAGGAAGTTAAGTATTCTGTACAGCTGATATTAATCAAATGTATCTTTATCATGAAAACTGCGGTTTTAATATCTATTTAACGTTTTCAATGACGTATATGAAGGTAATACTCGTTTCAATGAATATATGTCTTATGAAGCATTGCACTCACAAAGGCATATAATACAGTGGTGGCCATCCTTTTGCATTCATCGCGACCCTTTTTTTCTCACGAATTCAAAATCACCAATTTTTCCACACTCTAGTTCAAAAGTACCAATTATTTCTTACTCAAGTTCAAAAGCACCAATTATTTATCACTCAAGTTCAAAAGTACCAATTATTTCTCACTAAAATTCAAAGGCATCAATTATTTCTCACTCAAATTCAAATGCATCAATTATTTCTCACTCAAATTCAAATGCATCAATTATTTCTCACTCAAATTCACATGCATCAATTATTTCTCACTCAAATTCAAATGCATGAAATATTTCTCACTGAAATTCAAATGCATCAATTATTTCTCACTCAAATTCAAATGCATCAATTATTTCTCACTCACGTTGTTCAAACGCATATGTTATATCTAACTCAAGTTCAAGGATTAATTATTTCTCACTAAAGTTCAACGGCGTCAGTTATTTCTCATTCAAGTTTTAGAGCACCAATCATTTCTTACGTTCACAAGCAACAATTATTTCTCACTCTTATTCTATCTATCTATCTATCTATCTATCTATCTATCTATCTATCTATCTATCTATCTATCTATCTATCTATCTATCTATCTATCTATCTATCTATCTATCTATCTATCTATCTATCTGTCTGTCTGTCTGTCTGTCTGTCTGTCTGTGTCTCTGTCTGTCTCTCTCTGTCTGTCTCTGTCTGTCTATATATATATATGGATATCGTATTTTACACAATTGCTGTTAGACATCGTGAGAAGATGAAAGCTTTTTGTCTTTGGCCATCTTTGTCGCGCTTGTAATTGTTAGGCTGTAATTTTTTACATTCTCTCTGATTGAAACTTCCTATCTTGTTTTTGGTCTTCCTATTGATTTTTAACGGTTCTTTCTGCTGTTGGATGGCTGGTTTAGATGGTTTCATTCACATAAGGTTGCAGAACCAGTTGATTTATTGTCGCGCTGTATATTCTTTACATGATATGGTCTTTACTATCTTTCTGATGTCTTCATTTCTCATTCGGTCTCTTCTGGTGACGTTTATAGCATTTCTCAGACATTTAATTTCATATGCTGTAATCTTTCTCAAGAATGTTTTTGTCAGAGCCCATGTCTGGTACTGATAACAACGTTGGAATAAAGATGGTGTTTACCATATGACGTTTGGTCGACATGTTGATCACTGGTTTTTTAAGCAGCGGTGACAGTTGGTATGTTACAGCTGTTAATTTTGGCACTTCATCTCAACTTCTCTGTCAATTTGTCGTCTTCTGTTAAAATGCTTCCTAGATATTTAAATTCTAATGTCTATGTTAATTTTGGGCCTAAAGCATACATATTTTACTGTTCTGTTGCTCTGTATATTTTCATAGTTTTATATATATATATACTCTCATTTAAAAGTACCAATTTGTTTATACTCTATAAACCCTATTTTTTCACGGTATAGTTCACAAGCACACATTTCTCACTCTAGTTCAGATGCACCAATATTTATCACTCTAGTTCAGATGCACCAATATTTTTCACTCTAGTTCAGATGCACCAATATTTTTCACTCTAGTTCAGATGCACCAATATTTTTCACTTTAGTTCAGATGCACCAATATTTTTCACTCTAGTTCAGATGCACCAATATTTTTCACTCTAGTTCAGATGCACCAATATTTTTCACTCTAGTTCAGATGCACCAATATTTTTCACTCTAGTTCAGATGCACCAATATTTCTCACTCTAGTTCAGATGCACCAATATTTTTCACTCTGGAGGAAGACAGTCTCACCTTCATTCACCGCCACTCGCTGAGACACAGAGATGTTAATTACATTTTGTCGTCAACAGCACAAAATAAATATAGGCAGTTTCATTTATGATATTTGATTTCTGAAGTATGAATTCTTTGCTCTGTAAATAAAATAGTTTGAAACTACAACAATAGTCAATGTAATAACATATTGGTAAGAGTTTTTCTACCTTTCACGGGTCAAATTTCACTAGTTCCACGTTTAATACTACATTCTTGGAGTCTCACTCTGGATATATCTTCAATCACGGTGTCCTCATCCTGCAGGTCTCGGGAAGAAGGGTTAGTACGTCTTCCTTATCCAATGTCAACTCCTGGTCTGTTTATGCAAGTCTGGTCTCTAATTACCGTGAATTCCAGCATTTCCTGGACAGTAGATTTCTGTGATGCCATGAACATTTGAAATGTAACTATAGATAAATATCGCTTTTGTTTGATGAACAGTAGTATGCATATATATATATATATATATATATATATGTGTGTGTGTGTGTGTGTACGTTCGTGCGTGAGTGAGTGCGTGCGTGCGTGAGTGCGTGCGTAGGTGCGTGCGTAGGTGCGTGCGTGCGTGGGGTTTAGATTGTGTGATTGTGTGCGTGTGATTATGTGATTGTATGTGTGCTATTGCATCTACATTCTTAGAAGAATACTGAGAATACCATGGACTGCCAGAAAAAAACTAATGTAGCGGTGTGGAAAGAGTTAAATGCGAAACGGACCTTAATCAACAATATAAGAAAAAGGCAATCTTCTTTTTTCGGCCACTTCATGAGACAGGCAGGTTTAGAGAACATAGTCACAACAGGCAAAATTGAAGGCAACAGAGACAGAGGGCGATAACGTGAGAAAATATTAGACAGTTTGACAATCTGGCACGGCAAGGAAACAACAACTACTTTGATACATAATACTGTGGACAGAGAGCTGTGGAGAGCCATGACCGCCTACGCCAGCCGGCATGACGCCTGATGATGATGCGTGCTATTGTGTTTGTGATTGTTTGTGTGAGTGTGTGTGTGTGTGTGCGCGTGAGTACGATTGTGTGTGTGTGATTGTTTGTGTGCGCGCGTCCGTGTATGTGTGTGCGCGTTCCTGTGTATGTGTGTGTATGCTCATGTATGTGTTTGTACATGTTAAAACGTGTGCATTCTCGTTCTTACACGCGTGTGTACATTTTGAAATAGGAATGTGAATATTGACAGCTGTCAGGGCATTACCTATTGATTGTAAAATGAGATTATCTCCAGTTTTCATACAAACTCACAAGATGAATATTGCTGAAACTCAACTGAACTGTTATTGCTGATTTAACAGTTCTATCTTGCCTAATTAAAGTAGTGGTCATTTTTGTCACAGTCACGTCATTATATTTCCTCTTGTCAATGCTACCGGATCTAGTTATTTTTTAACGTGCACATGCGCAGAAAGCACTTCGGTTGATAAGACATATTTTTAAAAACCATTTATTGATGGGTTTGACGACATCCATCTTGGAAAATAAACATTCGTGACTTCTCATATCCATTTTTTTCCTTTATTTGGTATTATTTCTCTCTCTCTTTTTCTCTCTCTCTCACTCTCTCTCTCTCTCTCACTCTCTCATTATCTATCTCACTCACTTTCCTTCGTTTTCTCGCTTAAAAAATAAATGTGAATTTACTTGTTCTTTTTGTGTCGCACTTGAAATGTTTCTAGATCAGTCATTTTATTTCTTCAACAAACTTTACTGTCTTGTCTAGCTTGTGCAGAGAAATCCGTGATGTTTATTTTGAACAAACTTTTCTCTCTTGTGTAGCTTGTACAGAAAAATCCGTGATTTTTTTTTCTTGAACAAGCTTTACTGTCTTGTGTAGCTTGTACAGAGAAATCCGTGATGTTTTCTTGAACAAACTTTACTGTCTTGTCTAGCTTATACAGATAAATCCGTGATGTTTTCTTGAACAAACTTTACTGTCTTGTGTAGCTTGTACAGAAAAATCCGTGATGTTTTCTTGAACAAACATTTCTGTCTTGTGTAGCTTGTACAGAGAAATCCGTGATGTTTTATTGAACACACTTTACTGTCTTGTGTTGCTTGTACAGAGAAATCCGTGATGTTTTCTTGAACAAATTTTACTGTCTTGTGTAGCTTGTACAGAGGAATCCGTGATGTTTTGGTTCGAGCGTTGTGTCTCTTGGTCAGAGTGTTTGTCTCAGGTTCTCATATTCAGTGCATTCTTAAAGTATACTTTCTGCAGTCTGTTGTGCCTCTCTACATTCACAGATGACTGCACGTGTACAAATGAAGATGTTCTATAGACATATGCTTACTACTATCATGTTGTGGCATGTAACCGAAATATGTGATATTACTTAACCTGGTCACGATTAGTATGTACTCATCACCGACAATAAAATCACAAAAACTATTCTTATATCGTATTGAAAGTCACATAACATTTAGAAGTCAATTATACGCTCCATAACGAGACATAGCCGATTTCTCAGTCACACGCACACATAATTCAAGATGTGGCAACATTGTTCTTAACACTCGTCGCCTTAATGTGACACTATGTTCAAAATGGCGTATCATAACCATATATATGTCTTTAGTAGGAGAGGGGCGTTTACCTACAACACAGTCATTCTCTCATTTTCGTGTGTAATTCCTTCTTTTTCATGGCAAAGGTGAGGACTTTTTTCAGGAACAATTGTTAAAGGGGGGGAGGGTGTGGTATAACCATCTTTTAGAAATATTCCTAGTACTAAAAGCCGTATCCTGACATTCCCCTGGTGAGAGGGGTTTTTAACATCCAAACCACCACTCCCTTACATATTTAGGTAAACACGTCATGCTTACATTTCTGTACACGGGCCTTTATACAGGAGACCGGTTATGGCTGGACTGATCTACACCCACATTCTACGTGAACTTGCGTCTTCCAGCAGTACATGCGGGGACTCCTTAATATATCTTAAGGCTATAGTTATCTACTTCGTCATCGTTCTTTTTATCAATACACACAAATATATTTCATCATATTTTCTAGACTAACCAGGTAAGTACCGAGTTCGATCCCCGCCACAGGCAATTATTTATCCGGACCGTTCAGAAAGCACTGGCAAACTAATGAACTTATATTGCCTAGAAAATCACTACATCCAAAAAATGTTGGGTTGATAGCCACGTCCAGTATAGGATATGCTACTAATTTGTTTATCCAGTAGAGTTTTTCCGATGTTATGTTACATCGAATCCATTTTGCTTCTTTAAATGTACGAAGTCCAATAATTGATTTTCCAAGACATTCTCCCAACGATTTTTCCTCCTTTTACGATCACTCAAGAATACGAAATAATTCTAATTGTTTTCCTTCTGAAATGAATATGCATATACAAGCTGTATGTATAGTCTCTGTACACAGACGTCATACAGAGCATGCGGCCTTTATCACACAACTACAAAATCCCTCCCTGCAACACCTTAACGGGAAACATGCTGTGTTTAACAGTTTGTTACACTGACATCACAAATATTGCACTGAATACTCACAATTCATATGACGTAGTTTCAACACTACTGTAATTGAGTGCACAGCGTCTTTTTATACACCCTGTTTAAAAAAAAAACTAATGGTATGAATATATATCTGTGTTTGTGCGATCATTTTTTGTGTGTGTTTCATACGATCCGAAAGAGCACTAAACATCTCAAGGGTGTTAGGAAGTGCTAGACTTAAAGGGGAGAATATCATGTTTGGCACGGGGTGCAAAGGGAACGCATTGCTCTAGGCGGACCCAGGGTTAGCAGATAACCAAGATCCCAAATGTACCTCCACGCGGTGCACCCTGGAAACAGAAATACAGCAGCTCGTGGCCAAATCATTTGGGGACCGTGTCCGAGAATATGGAGGTAGCAGATGGAAAGAGATTTGACTGCACAAGAGACAGACAATATCTCCGACACCACCAGCAGCACCACATATAGCGACACTGTCGACATACAGTGAAGCTAGTCAGTCCAGTCCGAACATTGGAGGGGCGGCCAATGTAAAATGCACGTAAAGGTAGATGCATGGCGAGAGACAAATTTATTTCATACCGAGTACAATGAAACAATGAAAGGGCAGAACAGCGCTAGAGGGCAGCGCGAACTGCAAATAGAAAATGAAAAGTTCCTAGGAAAGGGGAACTACAAGCTCCATCAGCTCGAGACGAGCTTCTAGTTACCTGTGTTCCTTACAGGCAGAGACCCAGACCCATTCATTGGCGTTTGGTAAAGCAAGAAGACCTAATCCAACTCTAATGTCGAGCCTTCCTAAACCGGAAATATGCTCGCGAAGAGAAAGGGTTACGTACTCGATGCGCTCAGGCACAAAAGGGACAACAATTTAGCCCTGGCCCAACTCTACTGTCAGGTTTTCCTACACCGGAAATACACTTGAAGAGAGAAAGGGTTCAGTACCTGATGGGCTCAGGCGCTATTGGGACAAGGACGTTCAGCTCGAGAACGCCTTGCTCTCAAACGCGTGGTGTGAGACTCGAACTTGGACAAGGGGTACACGATGTCGGTGAATGACACCTCGGCTAAGAGGGCGAAAGAGCCAGGGTCCAACTCCTCTGTTGAGTTCTTCCCCTTAAGGAACCATTCTCACGGATGATAAAAAAGTTCAGTACCCAATGGGCACAGGCACAGCACGTCCAATTACACGAGGCAAGTTCATAGACAGTGGAACACTTCGTTCGAGTCAGACGAGAGCAAAAATTCGTCTGGGCGAAGAGGCTCCACTACGCGTGCCTGGAGACAGATACAGAGGCTGTCACAGGCTAAGGGTAGCCCACCCGAATTGTCAAGGCATGCCGAAATCGGATGTGCTAGGCCTACAAGGCGCATAACGGTGGCACAACGTAATCACGCTCCCGACGGAAATCGCACGGATATCCGTGATGGTTACAATGGAGCGAACGAAAAACAAACAAACAAACATGTATGGCACAAGCGGAAACAACAATTGTACTGGCAGCCATAACAAATATCGGTGGGTACACAATTCCAGAAATAGGATACGCAGAGGACACATAACTCCTTACTTTACTACTCATCCTGAGAGATAGCTAATAATAACAACAAATGGCGAGATACAAAAGCTAATAATAACAAGAAATGGCAAGATACAAAATCTAGATCTAAAAACGCAGATCACAAAAATTATGACAACAGACAAAACAAAGATCAAACCGATAATCAACAGAGACAATATATAATTAAAATGTGTAAATAAATTCGAATATCTGGGAACAAATATCAAAAGTTCCGGAGATTGTTCAGTCGAGATTTGGAGAAGACTTATAATTTCATCACTCAATTAACACAGATGAGAAAGCTGTGGCAAAGTAGTAAAACAAAATTTCAAACTTTCATTACTGCGTATTTTCCTGTTTAGGTATGCATGGAGGCAATTTATATTTGCCATATCTATAGCCACGGCGTGTACATGAAAAATTTCTTATTACACCTCCGAAAGAAAAATATTGGTCTCATTTGGGTCCTCAAATCTCTGAGGCCGACGTTCTACCCGTACGGCCACGCGTTCGACTCGACACTAGTAATACTAGCAAAGTAGTAATTATGACCTTACAGTAACCCTTTTAAGATCATGTGTTCTCCCAGTGGCAAAATATGGATGCGAGACTTGAAAACTAAACAAGACAATATCCAAAGGAATAAATTAATTTTAAATGAAGTGCTACAGAAATATCTTAGAATATTATGGATAGAGAAAAAAAAGTTCATTGAAGTTTTGAAATTACTAAAATTAAATGAAGGGTGGCTACTAAATACCACCATAAGAAGGAAGTTACAGTATTTTGGACACTTAAAGCGACATGATGGTATCGAACGGCTGATTCTAAAGCACAGAGTGCCAGGCGAGCGAAGAAGAGGAACACCAAGAACATGATTAGCAGGCGACATCGAAGAATGTATTGCACATGTTTCTGGTCAATACGTGCCTGCTTGCCTAGGACAGAGAGGCTTTCAGAGTATTGACAATGAAGACAACGTTCTGGAAAGAATATGCCACTTGATACGACCATAACATCAAATCCAAGAATAAATGCAGCATAACATACTAAGACATAAGTCATGTATATTCCAGTTTCTATTGCAAATGTTCCATATATTCAAAGGTTCTAGTGCAAATGTTCCATATATTCAAAGGTTCTAGGGTAAATGTTCTATATATTCAAAGGTTCTTTAGCATGTTCCGTATATTTCCGAAAAAAAGATGTGAAAGTGAACACCAAAATAACATTATACGAAACAACCCACCACTGTGCTATCAAATTTTAACTTGGACACTAACAGCAAAAGAAAACTTCAAGACATAAACCTCATGTTTACAAAGACACTCTTGGTGTAACAATAAGAGATTGAAATCAGAAATGAAAATATCAAGAGACTAAGACAATGCCATATCTACTTTATATCATATACAACATATTAAATGGTTGCCCCGCACTACAAGCCTACCGGCAGATAGATTCACTACCAGCCTACCGGCAGATAGATTCACTACCAGCCTACCGGCAGATAGATTCACTACTAGCCTACCTGCAGATAGATTCACTACCAGCCTACCGGCAGATAGATTCACTACCCGCCTACCTGCAGATAGATTCACTACCAGCCTACCGGCAGATAGATTCACTACCAGCCTACCGGCACATAGATTCACTAAAACGAAATATTATACAGACAATAAACCAAAGGCCGATGATTCGCAAGCTGAATATAATACGTTGACTAAGTATGTATTAAGTGTACTAAAATTGTACTGTGTACTAAGAATTTACTACGTGTACTAAATATGTACTATGTATGTATTAAGTGTACTAAAATGTACTAAGTGTATTAAGAATTTACAAAGTGTATTAAGTATGTATTAAGTGCACTTAAAATGTACTTAGAATGTACTAATAATGCACAAAGTGTACTAAGAATGCACCAAATCTATTTCGAATGCACTAAATGTTTTATGTTTTTATAAAAATGTACTTAGTGCAATAGGAATGTACTAAGTGTACTAAGAATGCGTAAAGTGTTATAGGAATGCACTACGTGTACTCTAAGAATATAGTAAGTGTACTAAAATTGTACCAAGTGTGCAAGCAATGTACTATGAATGCACCAAGTGTACTAAGAATGTAGTAAGTGTACTAAGAATGTAGTAAGTGTACTAAGAATGTAGTAAGTGTACTAAGAATGTAGTAAGTGTACTAAGAATATAGTAAGTGTAGCAAAATTGTACCAAGTGTGCAAACAATGTACTATGAATGCACCAAGTGTACTAAGAATGTAGTAAGTGTACTAAGAATGAACTAAATGTACTACAAATGTCCTAAGTGCACTAAGAATGAACTAAATGTACTACAAATGACCTAAGTGCACTAAGAATTAACTAAATGTACTACAAATGTCCTAAGTGTACTAAAATGTAATAAGTGTACTAAGCATTTACTAAGTTTACAAAGAATTTATTAAGTGTACTGCGAATGTACTAAATGTACTAAAATGTCCTAAGTGTACTAAGTGCACTAAGAATGTATTAAGTGTACTGAAAATGTATTATGTGTACTACGAATGCACTAATTGTACTAAGAATATACTACGCGTACTAAGAAGGCGCAAAGTGTACTGAGAATGCACCATGTGTACTACGAATAAAGTAAGTGTACTAATATGCATTAAGTGTACTAAAATGCACTAAGTGTACTCAAATGCACTAAATGTACTAAAATGCACTTAGTGTTATAAGAGTGTACTAAGAATGTACTGAGTAAGCAAAGTATACTAAAAATGTACTCCGTGTATTTTATCAATAATTTATCATTCGTCAAAACATTCCTGACCCCATAATTAGTGCGCGTATTACAAGTATTTGTAAACAGACAAGAATATTTTTTCTGTCCTATTTTCACATAATTGCTTTGCAAAATGAGGATTCCATAACATAACAGAAATAAAATAAGACCCGGCAACAAACGCATATGAAACACACAAAATAACCGTATTCAGAGAACTGTTCTACCACGGACGTTGTAAAGCTCAAAGAAATAATGTGTAAAGTATGAATGAAAGACCTACAACTGTTTCTTTAGTTAAAGGAGAGGAGAGACACGGGAAGAGGACGGGAATTAAAGACAGGTCATTATTATTCTGGGCAGCATTGCAGAATATGGTACAATGGGAAATTATAAATTGAAATATAATAATTGATCTGTTATAACATTACAGAAGATGATGTTATATACACTATTAGCTCTGCAATTCCTGATAGCAATTCAGGATTTAGCTATTAGGCTAAAAATGTGGGTATAACTGTAGCAGAGCAGAATTGAGCTTATATGGCAACATCCTTCAGCATGATAATGGTGGTCATGGAATTACGTACGGCGCTACTGAAATCGATTTGTGGCACAGAAACTCATAGAGTTGTAGTAGTGACATGAATCTCAATCCATATATAGAATGTGGGGAAAATGGATGCGCATAATATGTTTAGTGATTATCTAAACAGATGGCGGTACACTCTGGCCATTCCCATTGGATCTCGGTCTCTTTCAGAAGATGACGAACAATGGGTATGCTGATGATGAACAGAACGTATGCTGATGACGAACAGCACGCATGCTGATGACGAGCAGCACGCATGCTGATGACGAAGAACACGCATGCTGATTACGACAAACACACATGCTGATGACGAAGAACACGCATGCTGATTACGACAAACACACATGCTGATGACGAAGAGCACGTATACTGATAGTTTCCGTAGTGCGGTGATTGTATAATTCCCTAAACTCACTCTTGAATTGTCCCCTCTACTGTCTTCCCAAGATGTGAGTGGGTGGAAGACATTGCGTATTATAATCTGCGGATAATTTTTCGTGTTTATTGTTCTGGACATGCCGGAGTCCGCGGCCGTGAAAGAGCGCAACAACGCTGACTTCGCACGCAATGGTTTTTATGTGAATTAAATATGGACATAATGCTATATTAAGATAAATACACGAACACTAAATGAGGATACCAAACATTCCGGTGGAAAACTGTCAAGGAATCCAGTGGTACCTTCATCACAACCATGATCAGTCTTACGATGGCGATCAAAGTCATGATGGATACACTGTTTTAGCTGGTATCAGAAGCTGCTGTTTCTCTCATGCATGCATACTTAGTGATTCAGGACATGGTGTAAGCTCTTCAAAATAGAAATGACATGGATTAATCTTTCCACAACCAATAGTACGTGGTCCAATATCTCCAGGACAAACTGCACATAATCTAATCTTCCCATGACCAATATTACATTATCTAATATCTTCGGGAACAGCAAAACATGGTCCAATCTCTGCAGGAAAAACATAAAAGATGGTCTAATCTCTTTAATAACCATGGTACATGATCTAGTATCTCCATGAATAACAGTAAATTGTCCAGTAATAAGACTTTCCAGGACCACCAGTATATGGTCCAGTACCTCCATAACTAAGAGGACATTGTTTAATCGTTCAGGACAAACATAACATGGTAAAATATCTCCAGGACCAACGGTACATTGTTCAATGTCTTTGATTTTAATTCAAGGGAATATTGTAAGCTATCTTGTGCGCGTGTGCTTATCTAGAAGCATTTCTGAATAAGTCTAATAACGAATTATGGCAGATTGCGATTAACGTCGAGAGAAATACAATTAAGTGAATATGGATATAAGTGCAGGAGACAATGGCGAACTAGTCTGCATAAACAGTATGTCTACTAATAAAGTGGCATGATAAAGCACCAGATACTGACTTTGTTTTATGCAAAACTCAAGTACAAAAATAACAAAATAACATAGAACATAAGTAAGCTTCATTAACACGGGGTACGTTTATAAATAGTGTTGGGTTGCTTGCTAGTATATTGTATTTATTTTCTATTTGTATGCATTGTTTTCCAGCTCCGTCTTCATAATCTATATTGCCTTCAGGGTATTACTGAACACGATCAGAATGTTGCTAAAAGGCCTTATTTGCTATGATGAAACGCAGAGAAAACTAAGTGAACCAGACAGATACTAATGAACATTTGTGATGACGAGACATGACTTCTGATACCACAGAAAAGTCGTAATCCCCAGGGCTTTTGTTCACTAATTGTCCAGTATGACCGATATTTGACATTTACGGATGTAGGACTGCTCATTTCAGAGGATTCATATAGGAATCACTGTTCACTTTTGTATTCATATTTCACTACCCCTGGGGATTTCTCTGTAACCTTGAGGTAAGGAGGTGGTATTTTGCCAATGCGAAGTGTCGTATTCTGTGTTCCAAGTTGATATAGTCACAAACTATGTGACGGATGAAGGCTATCATTTTAACACTGCTTCCTTTTATTCTGTGTACTCAGATAAATTATACAACAATCTGTATGTTACATAATAATATCTCATTTTGTTGTTTATGTTATCTGACATGTGATTAATATGAATGGCTCGGTTAAAAACATCAAAACTTGAGAGCCGGACATTTATTTATATCTTATTAATTTTCTTCCGCTATCAAATTCATCAAATATTTACACAGAAAGCTTGGAACTGTATACATTGCACACATGTCAGGGTTACATCTTGACAAATTGAGATTTATTTTTACTCGTTCAGGGCCTCCACGAATCACCAATCGACATTATCTCAGTCGACTATGAAGATGGTACTCTAACAAGTACCATAGATTTGTCGCTGTAGGCCTTAGTTGGACATAGTGGGGGATACTAATTTTCTTATTTATTTTTGCTTTAACATTTTTGAGAGGTGCATGTTTGTAAATGTTTCTTAACAATAATTTGCATTCATCGTTTTTAAGAGCCATTTTATTGCGTCATTTCTTACCAGGTTCTTTGACGACTACGCGATTATCAATAATCGACTACCACAATCCAATTATTTAAAACATTTTTTGCAAGTTCTTAGCAGGCAATGATTTTGCCTCATTTATTGCTTATTACTTTTCTTGAATGAAGACGACTATTTTGGTTCTTCTATAAAACTTTCATTCATTTTCCTTTTGCGCTGAAGTTAGCGCATAGGGCGGAGGTCAGATCTCTCCAATTCTGTCTGTTCAGAGCTATTCTGTGCAGTTCTTAAATAGTATGAATATTGCTTGTTTTACTTTCTAGAAGTATTGTTCTTCTAAGTGTTTCTTTTGGTCTACCCCTTGCTCTTTTGCCTGTAGGTATCCATTCAAGAGATCGGTGGTGTATTCTGTTGGTGTCTGCGCGTAGGACATGCCCGATGTAGGACCAACGTCGTTTTCTGATAACATCTGTGATGAAATTTTGATGTGTTTCTTCTCTGATTTTATCATTCTATTTGAATTCACTCCAATGGGTGTTAGTTATCCTACGAAGACATTTGTTCTCGAAACTCAGTAATTTCTTTTCTGAAGATAAAGAGCTTTTCCAGCTCTCACATCCATATGATAGCATTGGAATAACGCAGGAATTAAATAAGCGCATTTTCGTGCGTGTGCTGATTGACTTTGATTTCCAGATATTAGACAGTTTGTTAAATGCACTTGATGCTAGGGCAATGCGAGTTGTAATTTCTGTCATGACATCACCGTCGAGTGTTAATTTGCTTCCTAGATAGGAGAATTTGTGTACTTTTTCACGTTGTTGTCCATTTAAAGTAATTTCGTTAGGTGAATTGGTGAAGTTCATAATTTTTGTTTTTGATGAATGATTTGGAGACCTATTTGTCCTGCAATGAGTTTTAATCTATCAGTTTTTGTTTGTGCATGTTGATGGTTTTCACTCAGTAGTGCAAGATCATCGGCAAAATCCAGATCTTCTAATGTTTTATTTATCCATTTGATTCCTAAATTTGTGTTGGGTGTGCTTTTTCTCATAGCCCAGTCAATTGCGATATCTATAAAACTTAGTTTTATAATATTTTCGAGATTTGTATTGCTAATTATATACTGCTGATTTTATGGTCGGGTGTTATCATCATGTGCCGTGCTGGAGAGGTTAGGAGCTTATGGATCTCCCCAACATTATATCCACTGTACTGTATACCAGTATTTCACTGTAGACTCTCTAACATGCCAAGTTGTCAAACTATACACAATTTTTTTCCCCGTATACGCTCCTGTCTGTTTTTCCTCCAAATTGTATCTGTTGGTACATTGTATTCTAAACCTTGTCTTCTCATGATGGGGTTAATAAATGTGGAATATTTTTTTATATGATGTTTTTTATGTAACTTTATTTTTGTGTGAATCTTCCTTAGTACATCCTGATTAGTTTTCTGGCTGTTCGTGGGATTCTTAACAGTATTCTGAAGAATCATACCTCTGTGTTGTTTAATTTCCTTTCCTATTTGTTTGCTTATTTAATGTACATGATTCACTTCCACATGACATAAGTGAAGAACTCTTTTCCTTGATTCTTGATTAGGAACAAGCGTCACAGCACTGGGGGTATTCCCATATATACTCTGCATGCCGTTCCGTCAGCCATCTAGAAGTGTATAAGCTCAGTTTCCCAGTCAGTTGTTGATTACGCGTTCTTCTGATCTTACCGGAGAGGGAGCACTTTCTCCCATCGCCTCTAGACACTCACATTTCTACCATTCTCAGAATATGTATAATGTCACGTTAGATTTCCTCCTCGTCTTCTCGTAGGGTATCCATGACTGCTCTAATCAATTCAGTCCTGTCTCGTCTTATCTCGGTGCCGTTCACCAAAGCTTTACCAGCCAACACATCGGCTCTTTCGTTTCCCCTGACTCCAGCATGACCAGGACAATGAAACCATGTAATGCTCTGCGCATTGTCGAGATTATAACGTTGACTCTTTTCCTTACTTATATTGATAAGAAATTGATGTACAGAAGTTTCATATTTTCGAAAAAGTTGATTTTGTCTGTCCTAATATATTTCGTATACTGATGTACACATCATCGTTACACCCACTCACGATAGATCTAGGTATGTCCTGAACGCCGTTTTTTATTGCATTTTGGACGCTTAAATTATTTGCTCTTAATGCAGATCATTCATTTATTTAGATTTGAGTGGTGAGTCCCTTGTTGTGATGTCATTCATGTTGTTTTGCCATTTAATTTTTTTCAGTCACGATTGTTTTATTTCATTCTCATTCCCCATACTTTTTTAATGCATAACAATGCTTGTATATACATACGTCATTGTTACCTTGGATATCATTGTTGTTAAAAATATCTCTCGTCTAATGCATTTGTGATACCGCCTTTATTTCTACTGTCGCTGTTTATCTTGTATTTTCTTGAAAGAGACCTTACAGTTGAACTGTTGAAACTGTTTTGTATATTGTTATTTCTATATTTCTTATACCGTACCAAATAGCATGATAGTCTGTGCGTGCATTGTGAAGATAATTTATCTTGTTTTTTACATAGGTATTACTGTTAAACAAATTAGATAGTAAAATATCCGAAAAGATTTACATAAACCAACACTTTGACTGAACATTAATGTTCATATAGGTTGGAATGTGTGACAGTATGATTTTCATTTATTAATTCAGTTTGCCCCACCTGATTAGGTTAAATGAGTGAGCATTGTTCTACGGACCATCTACACAAAAAATGTGTGGTTTGTGGCAACATTGTGAAGTATCTTCTGGGATATTGTGTAAATACTCTGAGCCTAACACTTCCAAAATCTGAAATAAATACATTTTGATTCTATGAGTTCAATGACATCGGTGCTAACCAGCTGGTGTGTGTGTATGTGTGTGTGTGTGCGTGCGTGCATGCGTTCGTGTGTGCGTGCACACCAAGATTTATAGTATAATTTAATTTAGAAGCTGCTCATGTAACATATTCTTTCCAAAACCCGGTCTTCCTTGTGGATTCTCTGAATACTACGATTCTGGGCGAGTTGACATGCCGCAGCTAGATACATGTTTAAGCAATCTGATATATCACTTCACCATCGTCGCCTTGGGCGGCCTCTTCCCCTGTTGACGTTAAAATGAGATATTTAGAATCATCCAGTAGTTATTCTTATAGAAAAATCATAATGCAGCAAATAGGATTTGAACCAGGGTCCGGTCCGATGGCAAACACTCGCCGTTCGAAACTTGGGTCCACACTCCTTCTGTTTTCCACCACATCATATCCCATACTCCGGATATCCTCTAACACGTTGGCTTTTCATGCATATCCCATACCGTTTTCTGCATTATGATTTTTCACGTTTTATAGGGAAACTTTGACTGAAGAGTTAATTAAGAATTTGTATGCTCCATATTTTGTAGTGAAACTTTAAAGAGAAAATTTAAAAGTGTGCATTTTCCTTGTTTTGTAGTGAAACTTTGAAGAGCTAATTGAGAAGTTTGTATGTTCCGAGAAACTGTGAAGTGTGAATTGAGAAGTTTCTGTGTTCCTTGTTTATAGTCAAACTTTGTTTGGTTAGTTAATTAAGAAATGAGTTGTGTTTTTTATATTACACTGAAACTTTTATTGAAAAATTAATTGAAACATATGTGTGTGTGTGTGCGCGCGTGTGTTCGTGTGTGCTTTCACGTGCGCGTGCGTGGGGGTGTGTTTGGGGTGGGGGTGGGGTGGGTTTTATTTAGAAACTTTATTTAGAAAGTTATGTGAAAAGTTTGTTTGTTCCGTATATTTCAGTGATGTTTTGTGTGAACCAATTTTTTTTTCTGGATTTCAATATAAAATTGTCTTAATACGCGTTTTGGTAATCTTCTTGAGCAAAATATCCTCCCTATTATTGGTTTCTGCTCCGGGATAACCCACCGTGACCTGTTCACTTTGGTTATACTACATTTATTTTGCTGGAAATTTGTCAACACATCCCCCTGACTGTAATTAATTTGACTGTGTTACGTGTAGCTCGATAAATAGACAAGAATTTGTCTGTTGCTGGTTCTGTTTTCACATAATTGCTTTCCAGGCAGAAGACTACATAAACAGCAAATGCAAACTCATTAAATGCCTTCCGATTAAGCTGAAGTTATCTACGTAAAAATTCCCACCAACTGAAGATTGAGGAAAGTCTGATTTTATCCAAAGCATCTCGTTTGTTTGGATATCGAGAGGATAGTGATGAAACGAAACGTCTTCGCCACACTGATCCTGCTGGATGTCTCGAGGAATCAAGCTGGGGATTTGTTATTCATTACAGATGATCCGAGATCGATGATATTTTCTGAATAAGATTTGGTTATTCGCATTTCCGGCAGTCAGCGATTGGAAACGTAGCAATCATCTTGACGACATCATACGAATTGGATAGGCCGGTTTCTGGTGAGAATGTTATTTTTTTGTGTTTTATCTTAATCAGGGTATACATCACAGTTAACATCATCTACGATTTGCTGGACATTTGCATACACATCATAATCATATATTCACACATGCAAGTGACATATACTCACGCGTGTCTACATACATATGTATATATATACACGTTCGTACATACATCCGTTCATGCATACAGACATTTGCATGAGTATAAATCTGCTTGTGTGTAGATGTCTGTCATTGGAATGTTTTTTTGTCGCTATGAAATATGGATAATGAAAAACAACTAGAAGATAGAACTGATGCTTCTGGCATGTGGATATATGCATTCTTCCATTTTGTGGTAAGAAAGAATAGGGAGAAATTCATGGAACGAGAGAAAATCGAAGAAATTGTCTCTATTAAAAGAAATTTAAAAAAATTTTTTAAAGTATTTTGGACATATTAAATGATATGACGCCATGCTGAAGATCTAACTCGATGATAGAGTCGATGGCAGACGAGAGAGAGTTAGACAGAGATAATAGCCGTTCATCGCAGGCGATGACGACAATGGTTTCAGACTTGGGTGAATGCATGTCTCTTGTGTGTGGAATGACTGAAAAGTCAAATGCTGCCACAGAATTCCCTGCCAAATTTGGGACACATGATCAGACGTGGGGGTCTGTGTGTTTGTTGTTCTGTATTTTGGGGCAAGACATGTTCTCTGTGACTACGAGTTTGGATGCCTCTAGGCAATACATGCACCTTTACTGGTCGTGCTGTGCAACACTGTGCGATTCTGAGCTACAGATACCCAGAATGTGGTGACGATGTTGAAGCATTTTAGCACCAATTTGATGGAGTCTTTCAAGTTTTTTTTCTATCCACCGACGGTAGTTTTTCCTAAAGAATCTCAAAAACATCGGCTGTTATGGGATGCGTTCGTCAGGCACGTACGCAACATCCGACTCATCGCTGTTGGACATTCTTCAGCATTGTATGAATGATTGGGATGATGTCTCTAGTGAGGACTTTAGTAGGTGCTTCATCTTGCCACTTTATCGGTAGACATAGATAGAAGTGAGAGAGAAACATCACGAGATGGACACACGCTACACTGTAGCAGATGCACCACTAGCGCACGAGAGATAAGCTATTGGAGGTCTGTTGCAGCTTACCTTCGCTGCGGAGACGACACTTGACGACGATGGATCTATGTATTTGAGTATCTATCTATATTGATTCCATGTACTTATACAGAGTTCGTGTTCACAAGTGGTCAACATTTTTACCATACAAACGGTTTCTGGGTTTGATGTTATGGAATATCTACATACAAATCCAATCAGTTGCTGGGTTTGATGTGATGGAATGTCTACATACCAATATAATCAGTTGCTGGGTTTGATGTGATGGAATGTCTACATACCAATATAATCAGTTGCTGGGTTTGATGTGATGGAATGTCTACATACCAATCCAATCAGTTGCTGGGTTTGATGTGATGGAATGTCTACATACAAATCCAATCAGTTGCTGGGTTTGATTGAAGGAATGTCTGCATACCAATATGTTGTTGGGTTTGAGGTGAAAGTATGTCTCCTTGCCAATCGTCTGCACATTAATCGTGTGGTTCTTTCAATAGCATCCTGTTAAGATGGGAGCTTATTGTATTCCGATGGTAGAATATCCTACTCAGATATTCTGCTCAGTGAGAGCATATTATCCTTAGATGGGAGCATATACTAAATAGATAGGAACATATCCCACTCAGATTGGAACATATCCTACTGAGATGGGAACATATCCTATACAGATAAGAGAATATCCTAATCAGATGGGAGAATATCCTAATCAGATGGGAGAATATCCTAATCAGATGGGAGAATATCCTAGTCAGATGGGAGAATATCCTAATCAGATGGGAGTATATCCTAATCAGATGGGAGAATATCCTAGTCAGATGGGAGAATATCATAATCAGATGGGAGAATATCCTAATCAAATGGGAGAATATCCTAATCAGATGGGAGAATATCCTCATCAGATGGGAGAATATCCTAATCAGATGAGAGAATATCCTAATCAGATGGAAGAATATCCTAATCAGATGGGAGAATATCCTAATCAGATGGGAGTATATCCTAATCAGATGGGAGAATATCCTAGTCAGATGGGAGAATATCATAATCAGATGGGAGAATATCCTAATCAGATGGGAGAATATCCTAATCAGATGGGAGTATATCCTAATCAGATGGGAGAATATCCTAGTCAGATGGGAGAATATCATAATCAGATGGGAGAATATCCTAATCAGATGGGAGAATATCCTAATCCGATGGGAGAATATCATAATCAGATGGAAGAATATCCTAATCAGATGGGAGAATATCCTAATCAGATGCGAGAATATCCTAATCAGATTGGAGTATATCGTGCAAACATAAACATAATTGTACTGATGAAAGTATGTCTGGTTTGAAAATTTCATTTTGTAAGATTGTCTTCTTCTGCTGGATTTCAGTTGTATGGTTGCTAATCTGGTGCAACAGTTGTGAGACCGTGTAATTCTGAGTATATATATGTGTATTTGAGGTTGCGTCCGTGTCTATATATTATAGGAAAACCATAATCTTTGATTTAACAGGACATATGTGTCTTTTGTCGTCTATGTTTTGTGTCCAGTATAGTTTTGTTGTTTTTTTTCTTCAAAAAGCGGTGTGTCCGGCTTTTCAACACACTGTAAATGTTCCCTCAGAAACTTTGCTTTCGATAACTTGAAATTTGGCTCGCGCAAAATAAAATATCTTGACTAAGTTAAGATCCATTGTCGCATTGATACAAGATTCCTGAACCTTGGAATAGTTGTTACTTGTAGCAGTCAATATAATTATCAAAATGTATGATGACCAGAGTTTTAAATGGGTATAACCACTAGTGGACATAGCGTATGGAGAAGAGTTGGAATGTCAGTCTATCCAGTTTACAACTTTCATTCCAGTAATCATCACACTTTCCAGGAAACAGGGCCAGCCTTAGGCCACTGCAACCTATGCAGCCGCAGTGGGCCCCGCACTTTCATAGGCCCCGCGCTAATTTATTTTATAATACAAAATCTTAATTTTTACTTATTATCCTTATCCCTACCCAGACTGGGCCCCGCGCAATCCGTTTCGCATAGGGCCCCGCAATTGTTAGGGCCGGCCCTGCCAGAAAACGTGATGATGACACAACAATGCACATAGATTCAGAAGTCCATGCTCTAATCTAGTGGTCGGGAACCCATGGCTCTCGAGCCAGATTTGGCTCTATTGATGGCTGCATCTGGCTCGCAGACAAATATTCGCTTATAAAAAGTAAAATAGATGTTTCTTTAGACTCCTTTGATCTACATATTAATTGCGTATCAATATTTCATTCTACAAATGAGCTAAAGTCTATTGCAGCTCAGCATCAGAAGTCGCATTAATGGTAAGAAATACTCATTATTGATTAGCAACACCATAAGAATGTTATTAAAAATAATTCAGAGACATAATTATTGTACTTTTAGTGTTTAAATTACACAAAATACACACATTTACTTGAATTTTTAGTTTTAAAATATATGACTCTCACAGAATTAATTTTCAAAATATGTGGTGTCCATATCTCTCCTAGACAAAAAAGTTCCCGACACCTGCTCTAATCGGTAGGATTCCTCACATAAAGATATCATTATATAAGCTTATGGCGCTGTGGGTGAGCAATCGATATTATTACATAAGCTTATGGCGCTGTGGGTGAGCAATCGATATTATTATATAAGCTTATGGCACTGTGGATGAGCGCTCACTTCTCATTGCAGGGGAATTGTTCTAGAGACGACATTGGCGCTTTCTATACATCCACTAGTAGAATAACGATGGCGGTGAATATGACAATGGTATAGTTAAGACTCAGAACGCTATATGTGTTCTGTATTTTGCAAGATTCTATGTGTATTCTTCGAAAGATGCAGTCGGAAGATTTATGGTGTCAGTGGCTGGAGTCGATGACATCTGTACTTGGGGTCTTTGTTACCTCTAATATTTTATGGTATTGTGTCCTGCTATAACCTAAATGGACTTTGTTGTTCGCTGGTTGAAAGGGACTCGCCTCTCCAAAAGAGAGGCAAATTCATTAACTACCTACAAAACGAATCTCCTCTTTTCTTAAAAAAATATACGAATACACTATGATATCAGAACTTGTATTTCTAGTTGTATATGTTCGTCTTCATGGATGACCGTACGGGTCTGCATTTGTGAATGTATGTATGCGTCTGTATACTATTTTGTGTGCGTCTATATGCTAGTAAGTGTGTGTATATATTTCCTGGCACGGCTACGACTGTTTACTGGTATGCGCATATAATATGTAGTGTGTATATATATATATATATATATATATATATATATATATATATATATATATATATATATATATATATATATATATATATATATATATATATGTGTGTGTGTGTGTGTGTGTGTGTGTGTCTATATGCTAATATGTGTGTTTACGACAAAGAAAATGCTGAACATTTAGTTGTGTTAGCACGTTCTAATTCACATTGTTCCTCGCGCCGACTGACGTAGGCGATCATAAATATTCATCAGCCTTTCTGTATAAGTATTTTATACAGTAGAGACATTGGAAACGTCTTGGAATGAATAAATAGGCAGAACATGGGAATGCAGCAATACAAAAACAATGGGAAATAGGAAGACATGTAAGAAATCCAGCGAGGACAAATAAGGGAATGTCGTGAGAGGAAGACGGAACAAAGAAGGATAACATAAAAACTTGAAAGGAATGAGGAGAGGAAGAACAATACAAAGAGCTGAAAGAAAGAAGAAGGAAGAATACACGAAAGACTGAAGTAAGAAGAAGAAGAAAGGAAGAGAAAAACAAAGATATTGAATACGGGCTTATGTAAGAAAACAATGACACGACATTGAACGTGGTGGGAAGATTTGGCAACAACACGTACTATCTTCTTATTCTCATATGACGCCGTACGTGGCCGGTTACTGTATTAGTATTATTTCCCCTCATTTTGATTACCAGTTACAAAAACCTGTCAAAATACTGCATGTTTCCCGTTAGTGCGTTGCAGGGATGTGGTATTTGTAACTGTGATCAAGGCAAAATACTGTTGTCATCGTTACGTCATGTACAGGGTGAGTTTTGTTAATTTATCCTCTGGCAGAAAATTAACGCATTCCTTAACGGGATTTGAACTATATGAATCTGATTCTTACGGATATTAAGAACAACGATATAACCTCTCGACCAAGCGTCATTGACACTGCTAACACGTACAATTGTAATAAATATAAATACATAAAATGGAAAATAACCAAAAATATTAAATGTATCAAAGAAAATGTTAGTACAGAACGACAGATGAAAAGATGAAGATATAAAACAGTTAATAAGGAATAAGACCTGATAGCCAACGAGTTTGGTTGGAAATACAAATATGTGAAGAAAACAGGAAGGTGGATTTACGTACGTTAGAAACTATTACTGTGTTATCTTTACTAATGTTACAGTGTGATACTAAAAATAGATACAGACACTAATTATGATTAGTCGAAAATATCACGTGATATGCGCTGCTAAAATGGTGATGGCTATAGCAACCAGTGAGACTATACATTTTCATCGATGATTTAGCCAATCTATTTTATGCTCAATCTTAGAGTTTCCACGCGGGAACCCATCAAGACTCCAGAGACATGAACGCAGACCGTTCATCTTGTCTGAGAGGCTATGTTTGACCACTGCATATACTCCTGTCTCTCGCCAGGGCATTGGTTATTGCAATCGAGCGGACGCAAAAGATGTATTGAGATGATTTGAATTCGTGACCATGGATGATCTTCTGGCAGGTGTTACGGCGAATGTGAAATATGTTGTATATGAAGAGAAACTCGAAATCAATATGTTACATAATGGAATCGCTTGAAACCTGCTTTCTTTTCTCCTTCTTCTGTGGTAGTTCTCAAGCTTCTGCAGATTATCCGGTGAACGGAATACGTTGTGTCAAGGTTTGCAGCTTGACTGCGATATCTGCGACTTTCGTCATTATACATCCTATTTCAGCAAGACTTCTGTGTCATTATTACCTTCTTTGGGATGTGACAGCCAAATCCACACACAAAATATCCTTTGTCGCCTCTATAACTAACATGACAGGTAAGTTTCTCTATTATTTTCTCCCCTTTCAGGTACCGACAACCGACGGGCGGAAACCTGCTAATTGCATAGGCAATGGCAAAAATTGGTTCATTAAAACGTGTATTTACCTATCTCAGAGATATTTAATATATATGTGTATTACACGTGAGCTACCGAGGCCCGAACAGGAAGATATAGAGGCCCGAACAGGAAGATATAGAGGCACGAACAGGAAGATATAGAGGCCCGAACAGGAAGATATAGAGGCCCGAACAGGAAGATGAGGCTATAGTTTGCTCCAGAATTCATGTTACTCAGTTGGAATTATTTTTCTCCATAACTTCTTGTTAGATTGAAAAGATCTTTTGGGTGCAACTTGAATTTCTCTATGACCCTATGAAACTATTTTGTGCCTTTTAGAAATGTAACTACATTAAAACACATTCTCTGTAAAGTATACATTTAGAAACATTTTGTGAATGTACGTAATGTGCCATTTTTTACAGTACAGTCGAGTCTGTCAGAATGTCAAGATTGATGAGGATAAATTTAAATATGCGTTTTTGGTATCTTTCCCACTAACTTTTCATTGGCTGTGAAGTAAAGTATAAATATACTGGCCAATTAAAAGTGTGACAAAATAAGACGTCATCAGTGATTGAATTATACTCATGTGAAATATAACTGTTTTTGTTTTTCATGCGATTCAATTCTACCAGCTATTGTACGGAAATCTAGTTTTCTATTAGTCCGAAATGAGTCATCGTTTGTATTTATTCAGAGATTTCATTATTATTGATTATTTATTATTCATAGATTTCGTCAATTTATTTGGCATGAATATGTTCGTGCTTTTCTAAGGTCATTGTGGTGTGTTATCATGAGTGTCACCAATGAAAAGCATGGAAATACAGGGGTGTGGTTTAGAAGAGACATTGTCAGGATATTTAATGTCATTTTTACTGAATTTTTGGTTAGATAACCTAATTGTTTATAAAATAATAGCTCAACTCCAGTTTACTTTATGGCATATCGCATATTCGACATGCTTTTAATGTGGTATCTTGTTTAGTTTAGCAATGTATATATGTAGTTAAGAGTTGTATTAAAAATGGCTTTGAAGTGTAAACTCACAACTATGTAAAATATAACTACACAATTGTGCAGTAATTTTTGCAGAGAAGCTAGAAGGGGCAATTTATATCATGACATAAAAATCCTTAAAAAGAGAAAACTGCATGCTTTCAGTTTATATAAAATGTAATTTAACCGTTGGATACAACAGGACAGTAAATATGTAAATCACGAACGACAGCAAGGTTGGAGAAGGTAAACTGGCGATTTCGACAAAAAATGTTATTGCACGTGAGGTGCTTAAAATGTTTCGGGAAAATGATGTTGTAATACTACGTTAACTTAAAGTCCGTCTGCGTAGTCATTGTGATATTAATATTTTTTAAACCGCGTTATGGAGGGTTGTTAAGTACAGTAGATTCACTTCTTGAAAATCTCAAATAAGCAAATGCATATTATCTGGGGAAACGCACCTCATATCTGAACATGACGCAAATATCCCTGAGGCAGAGACGTGAGAGTAGGATGGAAGGTTATGCCATAGTATTAATGGATGGACCGTGGGTAAATGTTCATCATACATTTGATAGAAAGTGCCAATCACTTGATGGAACTAAAAAAAAGGAAAATTCCAAGTACCAAAGGTAAACGCATTGTAATAGGTCAAGCAGGAAGTAACGCAAATGATTTTGTCAATGGGACAGGGCTTATTTTCCAAGCAGTATCTTCAGATGTTAGAGACTACCACACCGTAGTGAATGAAATTATTTTTAGAAATTGGTTATTGAACTCGCAGTGCACGGTCATACTTCTCTTCGGCTACCACCTAATGATTCACATCTCAATCCCATAAAATTGTATGGGCCTTCAGTCAAAAGTCAAGTTTCCGCACTAAAGACTTTAAAACTGTATGATGTAACAAACATACAACGCGATCATCATCATTAGGGCTCGGATTTTTATGACCTAAAAATCCTGAAATATGACATGCAAATATGACCTAAAAAATGCAAAATATGACCTAAAATATGCTAAATATGCCGAAATATGACCATAAGGTTTTTCTCATTTATGAACCAAAAAAAACGCAAATTATTATTGTTTGCATGTTTTACGCATTACATAGTAGTCATAGTACCTACATAGTAGTAATACTTAACAAAGCATGTATAAAAACACTTACCACATTTATTCCTCAGTTTTCATTGTTTGTACAATTGCAACCGACAACAACATGCATTTTTAGAGTTTCAAATTTGAACGATCGTCGATTGTCACTGAGAATTGTTTTATATTTTGAAAAACTTCGTTCTACATCACATGATGTCACAGGGGCAAATCTAAATAATGTCAGATCATTTGCTGAAAGTTCAGGTTCATCCTCTTGAAATGTTGCATGTTTACCACTAAGTATGTCTGCAATTTTGCACAATGAGAAATAACCAGAATTTCTATGAAGAACACTTTCTAATTTTACTTTAATCCTGTTGCTTACTTCACCACGTGATCCATTTATTTCTGTTTGAATTTGTTTCACAATATCTAATGCATCATAAAGTGCAGTCCCTTCTCTTTCCAGGCGTTTTATTGCTTTTAAAATTGCCGAAACGTTTGACTTTATATAAGTCAGATTTTGTGATAGTCTGGTAGAAAATAAGCTTTGCACTGCTTGTATTGATGTTGCATCGTCTTTGTCTAGGGCATTAAATATTTTAATTAGTGTTGAATAGTTGTCACAGTAATACTTTACAGCGTCCAGCCATGTACCCCAACGTGTAAGGATAAGTTGTGGAGGAAGTGGTAGTTGAGGAGCTTCTTCTTTGAATTGTTGTCTCTAAACATAGTTTAAGATGTGCTAACATTGATAAGCAAACGGAGTACACCATAACGTTGAGTACACCAGAAAATATGCAAAATATGACCAAAATATGACCTAAATCTCCAATTTCAGGCAAAATATGACCTCATCAAAATTATGGTCAAAATATGCATTTATATGACAAATAAAAACAGCTTAAAATTGTTCAGAAATGCTTGAAACATGTAGAAATTAACTTAAAACTGAAAATATGCTTCAGGAAAAAAATATGACATTTCATGAAAATCCGAGCCCTAATCATCATCATTAAGTGTCGTCTCCGCAACGAAGATTGTCTGCAACGTATCTCCAACATCTCCTGTCTCTTGTCTTGGTGGTGCACTCTGCTAGACTGTAACCTGTCCATCGTGTAATGTTACTCTCCCACGTGTATCTCTGCCTACCTCTTGCTCGCTTCCCTTTGACTCTCAAGTAAGGTCTTCAATAAAGTGTCATGTCTTTTAATGTGTCCAAAGTATTTTATTTGCTTGATCTTTATTTCTCTTAGTAGTTCCTTCTTCATATTAAGTGTCTTTAGCACCTCTTTATTTGTTTTCTTCGCTTTCCATAATGTTCTCCCTATTCTTCTATATACCCACATTTCAAAGGCATCAATTTTGTCTTCTAATTGTTTATTTAGTGTCCATGTTTCTGAGTCATACATTAATATAGAATAGATGTAGCATTTTATAGAAAGCGATGCCCTCACACAAATAGCTATTGCGTTCTGGAGAAACTGTCAAGAGAATGTGCTTCAAGAGGAGGAGACATATTGGCAATGAGGTGGTTTGCATTTTATCCAACACTTAGCATTAGTCGATATTTTCTAGTCTTCATAATCTGAATAAAATAGTTAATGTTCCGATCTCTGTTGTTCTAAAATCGACCAATTATCAAACAATATCACGGACTTTTAGTAAAATCAACTTGTACTTTATTGTTTTGCTTCTCACGGCGATGTGTTTGCGGTCACCTTTATTTATGGAATGTTCAAATACCCTTATTCTTCTTTAACACCAATGTCGCAGGAAAAACATACGACTATTTGATCAAATATAAAATTTGCTTTACATACACTCTGGAAGTAATGATAACTGTCTCACATTTCCTGTTATTATATGAAGTTAGAATACGCCTTTCGTCTACAAATTTGTTTATTACGATAAAATGTAAACTGTGACATTTTTTTTCTGCTAAATTCAACACTGTATGGCAAAATACGTTTTGTACATGTTCCAATCTACCTATCAATTTATAAATATGAATTCCTAAGGTCGTGCACTGTGTAAGTCTAACTGTGAAATATGGTTGTTATGCATCAAGTAGTGTTCGTGGAAATTTAGCTCAAATGAGTAATATGAATTATGGAACGTATAGCAACATTGCTACCTGTCCGACTGTTTGGCTGTCGGCCTAATAATAGTAGCACTGTTACCTGGGCAAAATACGGCCCGCTTGCTAAATAATCCAGCTCTCAAAGTCATTTTTTATGATCCACCAGGCTGAAACATTTTGTAAACACTAGATGAAGTTGTGAACATCCAGAGGAAGACAACGTGAAATGTTTACGGATGGATTGTCATCAAGGCATTAGATAATGTAAAAAACTAACTTGTGAACTTCCAGAGGAAGACAACGTGAAAAGTTTAAGGATGGGTCGTCATCACTGCATGAGTGAATGTCACATACTGAACTTGTGAACGCAGAAGACCTTCCATAGTTGTAAATAAACTGGTTATGATGACGACATTCTAAAATAGGTAGTACACTTAGTTTGATAGCTGTACAGATAGGTGTACAGAAAGGTGTAAAGACAGGTGTGCAAATAGGTGTACAGGCCCTTATATACAGATAGCGGTGATTTGTTCCGTCAGCCCTCCCCTCCCCCCTCCCCCCACCACCATCACCAACAAAAAGTATGAAGTATAACCTCATAATTACGTAAAACACAATATTATTGAGAAAAACAGCAACCCTCTACCGCACCGCCATCTTTTACCACAGTTAGAAGATCAGAATATTCAGGACGTGTCAAATCCTCCCAGTATTTTCTAGTTCTACTTATTTTTTTACACAATATAAATATTTTCAGTAAATTGACATTGCTTTCTGAACGTTCCAAGTTCATAAGCTAAACATTTTTCAACAACCACGCATAGTAAAGCACACCTTTTCTTCTATTGACGTTAGTCCAATGTGGTTATATCAGGTCATTTGACCAAGAAATTTAGGGAACCACAGTTTCCTAGGTAATTTGGAGTTTTTCACCACTGTCTGCCACAAGAAGTGAACCTCGAAACTCTGTCATCCGTGATGCTTTGCGTGTATGTGTCAGCCACAGAGCCGGAGAGTAAAGAATAGCAATAATATTGATCCATAAAAAAGGTCATCTGATAGAAAGGGAAGAGTTTATTTGTTGGGACCACTTACCTTTCTTCACATCCTAAGCTTATCTACCAATGAAAATTGTTTTTGGGGAGAAGACAACAACAAAAATATGTTCTCAGTGATAAGAATCAAGTTTAAGCCACTATTTTTTACATACACGAGATCGTGCAAAACGGAAGGAAAATATGAAAATTTGTCCAAAAAAAACTATACGAATTTAACGAGTTTATTGATGAAATTAATCCAAAAATAGATTATCGATAAGGCTGTGATATGAATGTTCTTGGAATTATCACATAAATCCGTGTTATCAGAAATGTGTCAGAATCTTCAGTTGGTAGCACTTGATAATGACGACGTCAATTGGCGTACTTGGGGACAACTTGAGGAATCTCAGAACCAGAATTGCTTTCTTTGTCCCATCCGTCACTGCCTTACACTTTACTTTTTTCATTATTGTTAATTATTGCTGGCATTAATTAATCATGTGAATATAAAAATATAAATAAGCAAAACATTAACTACAAATTAAACTGTGTATGTGTTAATTTGTGTATCTGTTTTAGCAGTATATGAGTTAATTTATTCTGACACTAGTTAAACTTACTTAATCTCTAGGAAATTAACGGAGTTAATTTAACTAATTATAAAGTATGACACTTGAGAAAATCAATAAAATGTGAAATGAAAAGTAAAACAGTGTAAGCAGTACGTAATGAGTGTAGGTTATACTTCACCGAGTGTGATCGTGGCAATCTTGTTTTGGTACTTGTGTTTAGCAGTTTCTTATTCTTCAGTGATCAAGTTATATCGCGCTTCGTCCTATTTTTGTCATGTTTTATGTCGTTATTGTTTAAACAACTGTATTTGTAGATATAGTCTTGTGTTTGTTCAAGATGGATTGTTATCAAGGCATGACATAATGTAACCAACTGAACTTGTGAGCATTATGAACAATCCAAGTTCATAAGCTAAACATTTTTCAACTACCACGCATAGTAAAGCATACCTTTATTTGACATATCTTTGTGTTGTGTAGGTAACAGAATATTGTCTTCATTTTCACTCTCTAAATCGCTTGGTTCTGTGCAAGCTGCCCAGAATCTTCTATTTATCTCCTTAGCCTTTACAGTGGTAATTTGTGCTATAATTGTTCTCTTATACTCCAGCATGTTCTAACGACCTCTGCATTGGTTTTCGTAGCTCCATAGTATCTTTACTATTCCTCTAAAAAACTATATCTCAATAGACTCCAGTTCACATTGAGCATTTTATGTGTACAGTTTACTCATAAAAAATGAAAGGTAAAGATAAGCTATCGGAAAACTGGGTTGTGAACCAACGTCCTAGTTTATGGTTGATCAGACACTGCCCGACTTGTGTCTCATAGAGCATTTGCTAAATAGCGATGGCTCCATTCCTTGACCTTGCTAGAGCATGAGCTCTGGTACTCTATTTTGTGATTTACAGGTGAACCACGAGAGTAATTTTTTATTTCAAAGCACAACACTAAAATAAAAACATTGCTTTGCTAGTCAAATTGCGAATGTCTTAACATTAAATTATATCTACTCCGACCGTCTATGGGTTATTTCGAGAGAAATGAATTGGTTCGATATAATAACCTAGCACTTGAATTCGCATATGCATTGATAGTGCTATATTGCACACACTCTTTCTAATATATACATTTCTAATTAAAGAGTTTAAAAGCCGTAGAAGATTGACTTCACTGTACTCTGTTTTTCATATGTACTCCGTCCCTCTCGAACATTTATAATAATCTGACATATATATATATATATATATATATATATATATATATATATATATATATATATATATATATATATATATATATATATATTGTCCCTATGTTAGCCAGCCAAGGGTAGACCAAAATAAACACTCAGAAGAACAATACTTAGAGAAAGTAAAATAATCAATATTCATACTATTCAAGAACTGCACAGAATAGCTTTGAACAGACAGAATTGGAGAGATCTAACCTCTGCCCTATGCGCTAACTTCAGCGCTAAAGGAAAATGAAAGAATGAATGTTAGCCAGCCTGAAAAGAGAGTAAATATTATCTCACCGTCGCATATCATGTAATGCCGTATTACAAATAAGTTGTTCATGGGGTCTACTGCTCAATCTTGTGCTCACTACTAACAAATACGTTTTCCCTGATGTTTACTCGCCAACCCCATGATTCGACCTGCTGAAGACACTGATTGCAGCCTGGGAGGGGCTACCGATCCCTATCAGGAGCGTCCACGGGGTGGCGGATGGTGGAAAAGCTTCTATAGAGGCCAGCTGTGAATATCCCTCTGGCAAAAAAGCAGCTGCTGACCGAACCGGTGTTGCTGACTACGAGGACGGGGCGAGATATCAGACGGCGCTATATCCCCACTGAAATATCCCATGTGCCCAGTGACTGACAGCATCAAGCGAGTATGAGCCGCTATAAGCTCAGGTTGCTGGAGTGGGGTCGCTGACACCACACCAGGAACGTGACTGGGAGAGGTGTAGGGATAGGGGTTAGCTAGGGTTAGAGGGTTGGGTAGGGCGAGGGGGAATTGTGGATATTGTAATAACAATAACTCTTAAATCATCATCCTTGAGTGAGAGGTGCCTTAGACAACAAAAAATAAACCACAGAGGAAGGAAACAAAAATATTATACTAGGAGAGGGGAACTCTGACTTCAAACCCCGGGCAGATGGTGCTCGTTAACCCTGGTAGGTAGACTCTCTAGGAGAAGAAAACTCTAAAATGAAACCTCAACTGCCCTGTGGACAATCTTGGATTAGTAATGGCCATGGACACATCCTGGCTCAAAAGTAAGATGGAAGACGGAGACACTGTACCGAAAGTTACAAAATAGTCCAGCAAGGGCATGACTGCCAAGGCTGAAAACCACAGTGACTTCACATGTCAAATAAAAGGTTGCAGAAGATTCGTTTTGGTGCTTCACCTGTGGTTTTTCTGTCCGGCAGATGAAGTGCTGTGCTCTAAGCCTCGAGTGGGCTCACCTTCAGCGACTGGTGATAAATATGTCTCAATTTGTGGAGTTATGAAAATACACCAGAGGACAATAACTTCTGGTTCAAAAACACAACATACAAATCATGATACAGACTCCAAAGACAAGAATAAGCATTTGAAAATATTGTAGTGGACTGCACAAAGTATCTACAATAAAAAAGACTGCACTTGCAACCAGATTACACAAAGAAGAAATTGATATAGAATGTGGATAACTCTCGCATATGGAATAAACGGAGATAAGGATGTGCACATTTCTTGCAATCTTGATTTCCATAAACATATGCCAGAGATACACCGATCTGTACCCGATAGTAAAAATACACCGCCTGACATGAAAACATCTGTGTTCGTTCAGTGTGTGTCGGATACGGAGCATAGAGCAGAAACCAGAGCTCTCCAGTTCGAACGATGTGATGTTATTCTGTGTATAATTCTTGAATGTTCTTGCGACCCATAGTCATACCCTTTTGGTGGTTTTTTTTCAGCGAAGTCTTCTTTCTCTTTTTCCCATCTGGTGCCAATTTTAATTCTTGCAGTGGCAGACTGTTTTCATTCATTCTAAATACGTGTCCGATATGTCTAAAGGTTTCTTCTTATTGTCGTAGAAACATATTGCTGTTTGGTGTCTTCTCTTGCTTGCTTGTTTGGTATCTTCTCTTACGTGACTTGCATTCTTCGCAACCAATATTTAAGAGTTATTTAAGACATGTAAATTAATTTTATTTCTACTCAGGTGCATTTGTCATTTTCCAACTTTTGCTACCATTTGTTAATACGGATATTACATTGGAGTTTAACAGTTGTAGATTAACATAAAGTATAGGAGAGACTAACTCCATACTAGGATATTGGCAGTCTCTTACTCCGGGGGTTGGACCTAGCCGTGACTTTCATCCAATCTCAATGCACGCTAAACACATATTAACATATTTATGTATATAGGATCGTAGATATAATTTCCTTAATGGGCTAAAAACAGCCATTCGCGTGCTTTCCTGTGACATATTATCTTATTGGTAAAACATTTGATGTAATTTTTTTGTGAAAAATGTATGGGGATGTTGGGAGAGGTCGATTTTTTTACAAAGTAAACTTTCGTTACTGCATGTCATCCTGTGAAGGAATGCAGGGAGGTTTTATATGAGCTGTGGAAATAAAGACAGATTTGCCATAGCAGACGCCGCAAAATGTACAGAAAGGATTTTGATTGTACCTCCGAAAGAAGGAATCTTGTCCCAACAGTGGATTGAATCCCGGACCACAAGGGTCTGAGAACGGCGTTCTAACCCCACGGCTATGCGCTCCACTACAAGTCTTTATAAAAAAAAGTCTTTATTTGTTTGAAAAAGACTTATAACTCCTTATATGTTCGACAATCACATGAATAACTGCTACATTCTATTTAGGGTATACTTCCTAATGATGTATGACTGCCTGTACGTATGTGTATGTGTGCTGTTATGTGGTACATATTCAGGGTATACTTCCTAATGATGTATGACTGCCTGTACGTATGTGTATGTGTGCTGTTATGTGGTACATATTCAGGGTATACTTCCTAATGATGTATGACTGCCTGTACGTATGTGTATGTGTGCTGTTATATGGTACATATTCAGGGTATACTTCCTAATGATGTATGACTGCCTGTACGTATGTGTATGTGTGCTGTTATATGGTACATATTCAGGGTATACTTCCTAATGATGTATGACTGCCTGTACGTATGTGTATGTGTGCTGTTATATGGTACATATTCAGGGTATACTTCCTAATGATGTATCACTGCCTGTACGTATGTGTATGTGTGCTGTTATGTGGTACATATTCAGGGTATACTTCCTAATGATGTATGACTGCCTGTACGTATGTGTATGTGTGCTGTTATGTGGTACATATTCAGGGTATACTTCCTAATGATGTATGACTGCCTGTACGTATGTGTATGTGTGCTGTTATGTGGTACATATTCAGAGTATACTTCCTAATGATGTATGACTGCCTGTACGTATGTGTATGTGTGCTGTTATATGGTACATATTCAGGGTATACTTCCTAATGATGTATGACTGCCTGTACGTATGTGTATGTGTGCTGTTATATGGTACATATACCAGATAATCATCTGCCAAAGAAACATCTCTATGATGCGTTACAGAAGGGCATACGTTCTCAAGGTGGCCAAAAGAAGCACTACAATGATTCGTTAAAGACATCACTGAAAGTCTTTGTAATAGACCAAAAGATACGCAGGAAGAACTTGCACAAAATAGAGCTACCTGGTCCTTTACAGTAAAAGTTAAAACGGCGCATATCTCGTGAAAACAGGAGAAATGCAACATCTTAACAGTGGAGAGTAGCTAGAAAGTCATGGGCAGACCAAACACCATCTACGGTGGTCATCCGATGCCCGAATAGTCCAAGGACAGTTGCGGTCGGATAGGGCTTACTAGCAAGGGATCTTTCTGGTGTAGTGGTTAAGCCGCTTTGTACTCAAGAAGTCGCGGGTTCGAATCCTGCTCGTATTGTAGGGCCTATGTGAAGTGGATGTTTTCGATCCCTGGGGATTATCGCTTGAAGCTACAGAGATACGTTCTATGAGTGGTCCTTTTGTCGGACGGCTTGCCGCTTCGTTGAGAGGGACGATGTACAGATGGGATAATCAGAGTTCAATGAAGTCAGTCCTCTAAGTCCTTGAGCCATCTACCACCTCATAGTCACGGACACAACCACAATTTAATTTGAAAAAACGGATGCAGTAAATAGGCATCATCACGTGTGATGAACGAATTAAAAAAATTATGTGTACATTTATATATGTGCGTATGTGTGTATGTATGTATGTATGTATGTATGTATGTATGTATGTATGTATGTATGTATGTATGTATGTATGTATGTATGTATGTATGTATGCATGTATGCATGCATGCATGCATGCATGTGTGTGTGTGTGTGTTTATGTGTGTGTGTATGTGTGTATGTGTGTATGTATGTATTTATGTATGTATGTATGTATATACGCTTTAAATCAACGTTCTCATTAATAATAAAGAGTGGTTGGCGACATTGCTGATAATAACGACGATAATATTGATTATTGATGACCCTTGCGATGATACGAACGAAAGATCGATAGTTTCTGAACTGCTATCAAATTATAAGCACATCAGATAGATATCAGTTTTAATCTCTCAAATGTCTTTTAAAAAAACACTGACAAGCTGGCCCTTTCGTCCCCCCGTAACAGAACTGACGAAATCTCGCCACGACATCCTGTCGCGGGCATTTCCACACGCAGTGTTTCTAGTTTTATAATTATATATCTCAACCTTTCAACTTTCCGGAATCTGCCGTCTATCTATCTCGACTGCGATGGCACATGCTCAAGCGTGATTGGTTGGCAAAATAGAATTATTCCACCACTGTAAGAATTGCCGGCATTTATTCTTCCAATGTTCGACAACTTTCATCAGTTCCGTTTTAAATCCAAATTCAAATAGATTATTTTTATTCTACATCCTAAAAGTAGATTTTTAACAAATTGTTATTGAGTTTGATTAAATCCATTTCTGATTTTTATTGTTAGTGATAATATTTCAATCAAGAACATCCTCGCAAAGAATTCGTTGTTTTTTTTTTTAAAGTAACTTATAACTTACCAATTCGGACATTTCCTGTCAAATCTTTAAAACTTCAGTTCTCGTGTTATTGTATTGATTTATACTTGGGACAAATTTCAATAATTTAAGTGCGTGACACTTCAAGAGAATGAGCAGATTGTAACACGGGGCGACCGATGCAATACCACGCACTTTCATAACAAAGGTAGGAGTATGACTAAGGAACATAATGTAATAAATAATCTAGTGATCATGGAAACAAATAGGATTTGAAACGGACATAATTGTGGTTTTGTGTTCACTCATATTTAAGATTGTGTGTCTTTTCGCCATTGTATAAGTGTATGCACACGTACTTTGTTTTCATTTTTTGTATCATTCATTGGAATTTGTTATTGAATTGCAAATATTTCTCATGACATATTTTATGCACTATAATTCCAGATCTTTAACATGTGTACATAGTTATGTTATAGAGCAGTGGTTTTTAGTGTGAGCTATATAAGCCCTTTGATGGTCATGGACACTTGAAGGGAGAGGGGGTAACAAAGATAAGTACAGTTGGAGAGGTCACAGATCCGTCTAAGTGGGCCACAAAATGGGCATTATTTTAAACAAAATTTAGTAAGATAAAAACGTACACGCTTTGTTGGGCTCTTAAAGGGGGTAGCGAGACTTTCTTAGGTCACAGGGAAGACACGAACTACAATATGTCCCACAAGGAAACCATGATTTTAAAAAATATTGAGAACCACTGTTTTATAGATATGTTTTCAGTGTGTTAAAGGACTCTTTCCTATTTTGTATAAACGTGTCCACATGATGCTGGACATGCTGTACGACACACTGCATATGGGAATGGAGAATCTATGAACGTGTCCTGAGTGCCATAAGGATAATCTGACGACTAACTAACTAACCACATGTTCTCTAACCACTTAATCACATCAACAACATAACTGTTTTAAAACCACGTAATCACAATAATTACTTACCAGTTGTTCTCTAACCACTTAATCACATTAATAACTTACCAACGGTTCTCTAACCACTTAATCACATTAATAACTTTCCAGATGTTTGCTAACCACTTAATCACTTCAAATGCAAATGTCCAACTGTACTTTGGGTTCTGTTAACTATCTAGGAATAAATGTTTCAGTGTAGGGTAACAACCCCAAACAGGAAGTAGGTGGCTGGAGTAACACAGGGCAAATGTCAAGATATACAAACATAAGTAGATGTGTTACCAAAATAAGACATACAACAACCTAACATTGAGATACAGGGACAGACGACGTTTCGACTAAAAATCCTTTATCAGGACAAACAAACGACCATAATAAAACAAATCTTACATAGAGACAAATAGAGTTATAATATTAAGGAGGAGAGGAGGACAATAGCAGACAGGTAATGGAGGAAGGAAAGATGTAGCAGCATGACAGGAGAGAAGAAGGTATGGGGAGAAGATAATAGTAAGTGCGGAGGGGAAATTAGACTGAAGAAAGTGAGATGGAAAAAGGAAAAGATATAATAGCAAGTAAATTCCCCGTCTATTCCTTCTTTTTTTTTGCCTCTTTCTCACTCTCCTCTCTCTCTCCCACCTGATCTCTTGTACCATCTCATTTTGCTCTTCCCGTACATTATGATTGTCTCTAATATTCATTCTCTGTTGCCACTTTTGAGGTAAGTATTTTTATTTTTATTTATTATTGTTAATTTACTCCTAATTTGCTTGCTACTATATCTTCTCCTTGTTCCATCTCACTTTCATCAGTCTACTTTCCCCTCCCTACTTACTACTATCTTCTCTCCATACCTTCATCTCTCCTGTCATGCTGCTACATCTTTCCTTCCTCCATTACCTATCTGTTATTGTCCTCCTCTCCTCCATATTATAACATATTAGTCTCCATGTAATATTTGTTTTATTGTGGTCGTTTGTTCGTCCTGATGAAGGCTTTTTAGTCGAAACGTCGTCTTTCCCTGTATCTCGTTGTTATGTTGTTTTATGTTTTATTTTGGTAAAAAAATCTACCTATGTTTGTATATCTTGACTGTTAACTATCTACTAGTATATCTTCTTCTTCTTCTGCGTTCGTTCTCAAACTCCTGCAGATTATCAGGATGTAGTCAGGAGAACGGAATGCGTTGTATCATGGTTTACATCATTGCTGCGGTATCTGCCCCTTTCGGCAGACACATCTGACTTCAGTATGGCTTTGGGTCTGACCTTATATGGGATGGGACAGTGAACTCCATCCCATAACCTCCTTCTTTAGTCGCCTTTTACAACATGCGTGGAAGGTAAACAGTGTTGCTATTCTTTTCTCCCCTTTCGGGACCCGGCAACACACGGGCGTACTAGTATATAATTGTGGTGTCCTGATTCCTTGTTTTTAGACCCATATATTACATTGCAGTATTTTAAAGATTTGTCATTGCATAATATGTGTCCTTTAACTTTGTACTTGTATATCGATTCATTTTAACGTTTGTGCCGTTCTATCTTTGGTTTCATTTAGAAGCTCGTAGTGTTTGTGTGAGTTTTATATACACTAACTTTAGTCTCAACTCAACAGAGTCCCTCGTAATTGACATATTCCTGTGAATTCATCGGTATCCTCTTTCAAAAGTGACGTAAATTGACAAATACCTTGATTTTCCTTTGCTCTCGGCACAAAGTGACCAATGTAAATCGAGGAGAACGTCTAAAGTGTCAATATTTGAGGAAGGTACTGATGAGTTCTCATGATAGTATGATTGGCGAGCAGTTAGATTCTCTAGAAATCAACTTTAAAAAATTTAGATTGTGAAATACGAAATGTTATATCTTGACAGACTTTCCTATTTTTAGCAGCAGGCAAGTACAGGCAGTATTGATCTGTTACAAGTTACATATGAAGAAGAATTCAGAAAATTAATAGGAGAACTTGTAACACAGAAACAACAAAATGTGCGTATCTTCAATCACGATCAGAATTCAAAACAAAGTTTAACGTGAACATATAATTTCTTGGAACAAGAAAGGTCAGAGTTGGAATTAAATTATGCGACGGCTGGTTAAGGAGGGAATCTCATTTTTAATTGAGGATATCGTAAAAAAAAAATATAAACGCTGGGAGTAATCGGTAATTGAAGCGCGTAAAGGTGGAATAATTTCTGACAAATTGCATGATTCAAAAGAAAAAAATATTATAAAGACAAATTGTTAAAATTAGATTGTGATGCAGAGATCGTAGAAGATTATTTCTGGAAGAGATCGTAGAAGATTATTTCTACAAGAGATCTTAGAAGATTATTTCTGGACGTTTTTTTAAATATGTCTAAAGTGTGTAAAATAAACATAAAAAATGTTGAAGAAAGAAAAGCAATGTTGCTTTGGATATAACAGTAGATAGACACTACTATTGCATATAATAATACATCAGATCACCTGATGTTTTTGCAATGTTGCCAACGATCATTTGAAACATCTCTTCCAAGGAGACATCCGTGTATGTATCTATCCTTCAGCTTCAATACTAGGAAATTGGACTCCCTGGACAAGTTCCATCCAACCGTCATGCATAAACTAACTTCACTTATAAGATGGTGGTGATGATAGTGATATCGACCTGGCATTGGTGTCATCAGCATCTATAGCTATCTGCAAATGGGAACTGCTGGGGCCTCATGGCAGTGACCACCTCGCATGAGTTGTGCTCGTGAAAAATGATAAAAGTAAACAGATCAGGTCAAAGGTCAGATATTTTAAGTATTATCGCAGAGGAGTAGATGTTGTGAGCAGAATTCGATAAGACAAACGCAGGACTCAAAAAGAGGGAAATCAGGTATAAGCCCACCTGGTGTAACGAACAGGTGCAAAGGGCATGGAGCGAGAAACGGAAAGCAGTAGCAATATGGCAGAGGGTAAGAAAACGTGTGGCTGCTCGACCCATGGAGGTCGCACAATGGAAACGGAAGAAAGATAACTTAGTTCAAACATCTAAAGATATTGCAAATTCAGCAAAGGCGTCAAAATGAGACGGATTTTGCCAGAAGACCACACGTGAAAAGTCACTAAAATTTTTCTGAACTTACACAAATCCATGAATGGTCTGACAAGAGGCACGACCATTGCAGATTTCCAGAGCGCTGATAAGGCCTGACAACAGACGGACAAGACAATGTGCGGCGCTACTAGCACACTATACCGAACAAATTGGTCAGAGATTTTGGAGACATATCAAGAAATCAGGAAAACTATTACAGATATGTGTAAGAACTTGAGCATGGAAGAAAATATAATAATTACAGTTGAAGAAATTAGGAAGGCTCTGAAAAGTACAAAAAACACAGCACCTGAACCAGATGACTTTATATATTATGACATTAGTCGTAGAAAGGATGAAGAGTTGGCGGATATGTTCAATTATACCCTGTCAAAAGGCACAGTAAATGAAGACTAGTTGCATGGCTGTTTAGTCCCACTACCCAAACCTGCCAAGGATCACAAAAGGCTACAAGGCTACATAATAATAACAATGCATAATACGATAGGCAAGCTTTTTTTTGTTTTGGTGGGGGGGGGGGATTGTGGTCCGGAAGGTATCGAGTCATATTGAGGGAAATAAGTGTTTACCAACGTTGTTAGGATGGTATCACCCATGAAAGAATGCAGAATGCAGAATACATGGCAGAATGCAGCCATCTTTGCGTATGATGTATTGGAGGGGATCGATTCGCACATGAAGACAAGTGCAGTCGAAATAGATCTTGAGGATGTTTACAATAGAGTGTAAGTGTGGTAACTGGGTATCGATACCAACGGTTATTAGCCCTGGTCTGCCACAAGGATCACCTATCTCCTGTGCTTTTCAATGTATAGAAAGTACATATAACTAGAGCAATCAAATCTCAGGTGCTGGCAAAATGTTGTCGTATGCCGATGACATCTTGTATAGGCAGGGCAGAAATCGAGAGGAATGCGTCGTGGAACTATAGACGGAGCTGGACAGACTGACGAATTGGTGTAGAGAAACGGGAATAGTTGTAAATCATTTTAAGGCATTTGTGACGAGTGTTTTCTTGAACAATCACATGGTAAAGACGCCACTGCCACATGTTTGGTTGGCCGGGAACAGATTAGAAAGAACCAACACAATGAGATATCTGGGTGTGTTTTTTGACAGAAGCCTGAGTTTTAGGGAACATGTTGACAACCTTATCATAAAGGCAGGCAAAGTATTAACAGTAATGAAAGTTATGGCTACAGCGAAGTGTGAGCAAAGGTTGTTATTTCTTTTGTACCAGGGTTTGGTGGTGGATGTGATGGAATGTGTGTCATTTTACGTATTCTCTCAAGAACGTTGTCTTTCCAATGAACTCCATGAACCCTTCTCTGTCTTGGGCGATGCAGCTTGCATTTTCCAACAACGTATTCATGTTATCTTTAATGTCGTCAGTCCATCGTCTTCTTCGTCTACATTTCCTACTCCGCCAGGTGCTCTGCCGTCCATTATTTGTCTTTCTAAACAGTGTGTTTCTTTATATGACCAAACAGGTATAGTTTTTTTTGTTGCTATTGTGTTTAGTAACAAACACTCTGGAATCTTCAATGTGTTTATAATATCTGAGTTTCTCTTTTTTCCTTCCATGATATTCTAAGTATCCTTCTGTGGTATTTCATCTCGATTGCGTTGATCTTCTTTGCCGCTGATTTACTTTGGGTCCATGTTTCGCAGCCATATTTTGCAATTGGAAAAAAAAAATTCGTAGCATTAGGAGTTTCGTTTCTATTTTGTTGTTTTTCCATGTTTTTCAATCGTGTTATTTTACAATATGCCATTGCCAATTTCTTTCTTATCTCTGCCATACCGTCTCCTGCACCGTTGATGTTTGCTAAGTATTCGAATATATCTACATTTTCTATCTCCGTTTTGTCTATTCTGATTTTTGGTTGTTGTATTGTTATATCTGTTGACATGATTTTTGTTTTTTGCCCGTTTAAATATAAGTTTTGTGATTCACTGTATTTTATTTTTTATTAATTTTTACAATTCCCGTATATCATTTAAAAGAAGCACAGTGTCGTCTGCGTCGCTTAGTTCAGGGATTTCAAAATCACCATGGTTTAAAGCGTGGTAGTCAGCGTTGTGTATGTCTTCTCTCACATTCCTCATTATATTTTTCTGCCTAGATGTTGAACAAGTATGGGGTGAGTGTACATCCCTGCCTTACTCCACTCTGTACCACTCTGAGAGATCGCCTTCTAACTTCACTGCAACCTTTTGTTCTTGGTAAAGTTCTTCTATTAGACGGATCAGATGTCTTGGGAAAACCTTGCTGTTCATTATCTCCCATAGTTTTTGGTGTTGGACGCAGTCGAACGCTTTTGAGTAATCTATGAAGCGCATATGCAGGCATATGCAGAACAGTTGAGAATTCCCTACACTTTTACATACATGTGGGGGAATATGCCCTGGCATGTCTCTTAGCGAAACTCAGATCGTAAGACTGGATAGAATCCAGAATGCAGCAATGCGTATCATTCTTGGGTGCACAAGAGACACATCGACAACAGCTATTCGGTACCTACTTGATTGTTCAACTGCACAGATTACAGTATTGCTGTACACGGGCGTACCTTTATATACATGCAGATAAAGAACACGCATTGCATTCCGAATTACAGAAAGTTACAAGCAGCATACGTAAGAGAGGAAAGTCGTGGATTGGACGTGCTAAGGATGTCATACAAAGCGTGTGCAGATTGCAAATGTGGCAGCATTGGTTAAATGGATAGGTCTACCCACAGATTTCGAAACTTGTTTGATATTAGAGATGTTCGCAGTGCTTGGGCCTTCACAGCTCAGTGTGCAGGTAAAACGATCAGGGAGGAGAGTGGGACCTTTCGCTGTTATTACGAGTAGCATGACCACGGAGATTATGGCGATGACCAGGACATTTGAGTGGGTAGGCACACAGAAAGTAACTCAGGTCTGAATCTTGAGGGACTCTATGAATATTATTAGGAAGGTACAAGTGGGTCTCGTTCGCGAATAGTGGATTGCGGTCTTGAGAAAGTCGATGCTGAAAGTGGTTACATTTATTTTCGTGACGTGACATGTGGGTGTTCGAGGCAATGAAAGAGCAGATCAACTGGCGTCGTACACGATTGTGGCACAGGCCGATTGGACAATGTATCAATCTGACGTTTTGAACTCCTTCAGAGATACAGCACGCGAGAGTGAGACGTGTAAATGATGATTCCTTTTAAATGGCTAGGAACAATTATGGATGTGTCCAGTTTGCAATGATGAAGATCTGATTACTAACTAACTTTATTTCTGTTGTGGTGCTCCTGGATATTGCTTCTGGATATTCCTGGGCAGCGTTTAAGTTCATTCAAAGCCGAACCCGTTGCAAAGAGCAGAAACCAGTGCTCTCCAGTTTGGGGAACTTGATGGTGCTAGTTTGGGAAATGTGATGTTACTGTGTGTATTTATTACATGGTGTTAAGTATAACGGTCATACCGTTTTTGATGGTTATTAAGTGAAGAGTTAACCTTGGTCTTGTTTATTCCAATTTTTCAGACATTAAATTTCCAAGTGTAACCTATGTTGTCTTTGTATCAATAATTTATCCAAGTACTCTCTCAATTTGTCTCTGAAGAGCTTAAACATTGACAGCAACAACTAAGAACTCGTCATCCAAAATCGCCCGATATATCGCAGCAAAGGTGTTAGCATCGCAATCAAGCATTAATTTTCAAACATAGACAAATTTTTCACCGAAATTTGTGAACAATATATAGATGTACAACTCTAACTGTACGTGTCCCCATTATGACATCTTTGCTATGACAAAGTGTGATTTTTCTCCTATTACAAACACTATACTCTGTTCACTTTAAAAATGAAGTGGGTCAAAACACACCACGTATTGCTCCACAACAACGTGTGATTTTTAAACAGCTGATCACATGTCAAAACAATATTATTTTAAACATTTTAAAACAGCTAAAAACAATATTTAAACAACATTTTTAAAAACATTTAAAAACGAAATTTAAAAACAATATTATTGGGCACTTAACAATCGAGTATAATGAGTATAATGCTTTCTGCGTCCAACAACCAATCAGAATCACTGACCAACTTCACTCTTAAAGTGAACAAAGTACAGAAAGATGATACAGCAAGTGTCTGAAACTGTTGTCATCATCGTGTGCGATGAGCGGTTGCTATTTGAGTACAATACCACTGATGCGCGTGTTAGTCACACACATGTTTACTTTTATATCTTCAACATTTATTTAAGATAATGTCCATCTCATGGCATGATATATGTTTTTTCCAACAAGATTTGCACTTGATACTTCTGGAGCAATTTATCTTTCATTTAACTGGCTTTATGTGACGCATAGTGGTTGTGTGAGGTTTATATCCAGTCAACAACATAAACTGATATACCGGTGACCGACTGTCCGTTGTTGGTTGCCTATTCTTATCTAGATGTTTAATTTGATCACGCAATGTTTGCTGTAATGATTTTGCTGGCAATATTTACGTCAGTAATTTTCTAATTCTTTATAAACAATTTCGCCCGTGTTTTGTCGGAGCCCGAAAGGGGGGCAAAGAATAGCAACACTGTTTACCTTACAGGCATGTCGTAAAAGGCGACTAAGGAGGTTATGGGATGGAGTTGGCTGTCCCATACCATATAGGGTCAGTGATCCAAAGCCATGCTGAAGTCGGATGTGTCAGGCCGAAAGGCGGAGAAATCGCAGCAGTGCTGTAAACTATGACAGAACGCATTCCGTTCTCCGGACTATATCCTGCTAATCTGCATGAGTTTGAGAACGAACCCAGAAGAAGAAGAAGAATGAACAATTTGTCTTCTTAAAGGTCTGCAGCTTCTTCATCTCATTTCGCTGTAAAACTCCTACTAATGAGCATACTGTAGTACAGGGTACATAGAGTAATAATAATAATACTAATAATAAAGACCAATAATCGTTATGGTTGTAGGGTTGCCACACTGGAGACATCTGCACAAAAAAACTCTCCAAACACTCTATCCTCAGTCATTCGGCGGAGAAATGTAAAACAATCAGGCACAGATGATTCCTTGATGTTATCAATCCAAGATTGTTTCTGCCCTCCTCTCCTCCTTCCACCCTCGACCATTCCTTGCTAAATAATTTTAGAAAGGTGAGCCGTGTCTCGTTACATGTCCAATCTAAACAAGTTTACAGTTTCATCACTGCCAAAAGTAGTTCTTGATAACCTACAAGTTTGGTAATTTGCTGTTGGACAAATATGTTTGTCTTGTGTTCTATATAACTAATTCTTAACAAACTCTTATAAACACTTATAACAAACACTTATAACAAACACTTATAACAAACACTTATAACAAACACTTATAACAAACACTTATTTTCAAAAGCTCCGTATTGTGCCGATATTCCAGTGTAGTATTTCTATGAGCAAGTTTTACTAATAGGCCAGCAGAAAAACTCTCTGCTGTTCTATTCTATGTTAACCAGATTTTTAATCTAGTACAGAGTGTATATATATATATATGTATATGTAGTATAGAGGAGCGCGGTAGCCTAGTGGATAGTGAGCTTGCTTGCTATCATCTGGTTACAGCGTGCCAGGTTCTACAGCGTGAGAGGTTCGAAACCATATCCGAACATTAAAAAAAATTTGGGTTGTGATTTCTCACTTGACACGACCACTCCTCCAGTTGACTCAGCTGTAAATGAGTACCTGACGCATGAGTTAGGGGAGGTAAAAAAACAGCAAGGAAGGGAACTGGCCACCCCCATCTAATAGTTGATGCGGCTTAGTACATGAAGAGTTATCTTTATCTCTGACGTAAATTTTACAGAGTGTAAAATGTAGTACAGAGAACAGAATGTAGTACAGACTACAGAATATAGTACAGAGTCTGTAATGTAGTAGAGAGTATATAATGTAGTAGAGAGTGTAGATTAGAGAACAGAATGTAGTGTAATCAAGAGTGCGATGTATCATATATTACGCTTTCGGACTGACACATCCGATTTCGACATTGCTTTGGAACCAATTCGATATACCGGTATAGTTAACATACTCTCTAAATCTCCTTATGTGACTCTTACGACATGTTTGAAAGGTTACAACGTTTGCTGTTCTGTGCTCCCATTTAGAATTCCTACAAATATACGAAACAGAATCCGTTATTTTTTTACTTTTAAGACGAGCTGTCATCCTCAAACTAGAATCTGTTAACATTTGACTTGTAAGACGAGCTGTAATCCTCAAACTAGAATCTGTTAACATTTGACTTGTAAGACGAGCTGTAATTCTCAAATTAGAATCTGTTAACATTTGACCTGTAAGACGAGCTGTAATTCTCAAATTAGAATCTGTTAACGTTTGACCTGTAAGACGGGCTATGATCCTCAAACTAGAATCTGTTAACGTTTGACTTGTAAGACGAGCTATAATCCTCAAACTAGAATCTGTTAACGTTTGACTTGTGAGCCGAACTGTCATCCTCAAACTAGAATCTGTTAACATTTGATTTGTAAGACGAGCTGTCAACCTCAAACTAGAATCTGTTAACGTTTGACTTGAAAGACGAGCTGTCAACCTCAAACTTGTAAACATAGAGTAGTGTGTAGTTAAATAGCTGTATATGCGTAAATGGACAATTTAGCGACAGGACGTGAGAGGGAGGATGGGTCAGAGTAGATGGAAGATTTAGGATTCCTGTATAATTTAAATAGATAATTGGACTTTTCTAATGACCCACCGGGGTTTGTGTGTGTGTGTGGGGGGTCTTGAATTCTTCTTTTAAATAACTATTTACTTGCAACTACACTGACACAGAGAGAATATGTTGAAATACAAGATGTAGCGTTTGTTGTCTCTATTTATCTAATGACTATCATATTATTAACTCCTTCATTAATAAATCATATTTATTTCTTCTTCAGCAACAAAATCACATTATTATTATAACAATAAAATCACATTGTTTACTCCATCAGTAAAAATCAATTTATATTCTCTATCAGAAAATTCACATTATTTAACATTAGTAAAATCACATTACATGTTTCTTATTTTACATCAGCATAACCTTATAATTATTGCTTCATCGGTAAAAATTCCTTTGTTTACGCCTTATTCATCTATGAAACTATGCTATTTACATCACTTCCGAGTTATTTGTTATTGTCATTATAATCAGTTTCTTTCTATTGTTTGCTATGTCAATATGTCTCCTCCATCTTGCGTGGTCAATTCTCCATACACAACCTTACACGTTAAAATTGTTGTCAATTCTCATGTTGGTTCTAACCCCATTTATGTTGTCGAATAGCTGTCTCGTACTGACTCTATTGTGGTTCTGACCTCATATAGTGCAGAATTCGCACTCTCTTCTAATAAAATATTCAGTCCTCTCGGCGACTATCCGGAAAATGCATGATGTCTTCCTTCAACATCCCGAAAGGTCTTCTGTACTTTTTGACCTCAGTCTGACCATATTATGTTGACGTTAATGGCTTCTATGACTTCTTGACTTCAGAACTCGAGGACAAGTCGGGAGACATGGGGAAATGCACTTTTGATGGTACAGGGGTGGCATACTCATGGCGAATGCGCCATTGGTGACGTATTTATGATTATAAATAACGTATTACATGCCAGCGTCGCGACCTTCGTTGGCCATATCTTTGTGCAGCGTCAGTACCTTAGGACACTACGACTGTTTTTGTGCGTTTCATTAACTTGTGAAAATATAGATATCAAAGTATAAATAAATGACCAATGAAAATCCTTGGCAATAGTTGGAGTGGCCTATGGTAGTGTGGCTGCACAGAAGCCTATCTAATCAAGATCGCGTCAGTGATAATAATGACAAAGAAAGCTTAGTGATATAAACTTTCGTTATTGCATGTTTTCCTGTAAATGGGTGCTTCTTCTTCTTCTGCGTTCAGCATCTGTGGTCTTGCTATACCGTCAGGCCTGTCGTCAAGACGAAGTCCACTGTCTTCTCCAGGTCAGAGCGGCTGCCCCATAGCTTTTGCCTCAAGTCTGTATTCTCTGGCCAGGTCTGCTATCTCTGCTCTTTGTATGTTGGGCAGTCCTGAAGTATGTGTTCCGGGGTCTGGGTTTCGGATCCACATGGACATTCATCTGTGTATGAGATCCTTAATCGGTAAAGGTGACCCAGCAGTCTGCGGTGGCCTGTTCTAAGGTGAAATATTGTGGTCTGTTGATATCTGTGGATGAGATGTATTGCATCATGAAGGGGTGCAAGGAGGCTTTCTATGGGCTGTAGAAATAAAAGCCACTTTGCCATAGCAGACGCCGCGACATGTACAGGAAGGATTGGTGGTGGGGAATGAGCACAGTCAACCCTATCTTGGCTGCAGTGGCTCGGAGCAGTTCATAGGTTGACACCTACCTTCCTAGTAGTGTGATAGTTTTTCTCTGGCTCTGGCCCGGGGTGGGATGAAAATCCACAGACTCCCCAGCAATAATATTTGGTCAAAGGGCATGAGCCCATGGACCGCTGGATCAGCAACCAACCAACCAACCACTCCTTTGTGCTATCGGCGACAAACATTCAATGTCATCATCTCTGTATTTGAGTTCGGGCTCGGGAATGACTTTGAGACTCCCTCCGCAAACCTCTACAATCAGTGTATTTGAAGTTCTAAAGTTTTATAAGCCACTTTAAAATTAATAATCGTGTGATATAACAGTTATAATTTAACAATTTTAAACAGGTTGAACACCTTCCGAAGCACATGATTTGTTTTTACATATCCGTGACAGTGGGAAAAAGGAAATGGGATCAAATTGGCAATATCTGTCAATTTAATGATCAGTTGAGAAATGTGTGTGTGTGTCAGAAATATGTATATTTTTATGATCGTTAAAATAAACGCTTGGTTAAACTATTCGACAACAAATTATCGCATACTCCACCTGTTCTCCTTCTTCCTTGCCCTCCAGTTGAAGATCGATCGCTGATATGAGTTTCATCACTACTGTTCTCACTAGCCCAGAGACAGATAGGTAGAGCTTGTCCGTCTGAGCTGTTTCAGTTGGCCATCTTTTTCTTCTTGTGGAATGCTAGAGTAGATAGTTCTGTAAAATCTGTTCTATATTTTCTGTAGATTTTCTGCAGAGATAAATATCAGTGTCACCAACTCCGATCTTCCTGTGCATGTGTTGTGTGAGTCTGTTGTAGCCTGTTCTCAAAAACAAATATGATTGTTTGCAGTGGCGTAGCGTGAATTTTAGAGTGGGGATGCAGAGTGACCTTTTTTTAGTAGGTAGGTAGATCCTCCCTCCTTTTCTCCCCACCAGAAGTGGGTATTTACGTCCCCATATAAAATATTAGCTAGTTTAAATACATATATTTTATAATCGTGTAATATCGTTGAATCTGTTCACAGAAAACCTTAGAGATGTTATCGAGAACAAATTGGCTTATTGACTAATGCACTATTATTCACTAAATAACACAGTTGCCTACACCGCAGAATTAATACAGCGCCATGATGACGTCACACTGTAGCATATATGGACTTTCCAGTTCTGAGAACAAATCATAAATTATGTCTAAACGCATGATTGGTCTGAAGTCAGCGTCTGAAAGAACAAGTGAATCATTATTAATCGATCAAATGTCATATCCTCAGCAGTGAATAAACGTTGCTGATGTGAACAAAATCTTACGCAGAATCGTTTTTGCGTCAAGAACATATAACTTTCATAACAAGAATAAACCTGCGATTATTTGTCTATAATTTTCACAATAAATAACTAAATGTCTGCGCTATACGATTTTTAATTATTGGCTGGGTACGACGAACATTGTGGCATCTATTGATACTGCGCCACTGATTGTTTGTTCCTTTCTGCAAAACCTGTAGATAAAATCGTCTTTTTGGCTGCATGGATGAGTTGAGTTTCATTCCTTGTCAATTTGATGATGGAAATTATTCTGAATCATGTATTTGTTGTTGATAGTTACTTCCAATTTCTTCTATCTCATTTCCCATGATTTGTGATTGTCCTGGAAAACCACCCCTTTTGCTTGGTTGTTTAGTTGAGATTGTAGTGATTTTTAAGTCATTTCATGTGAAATGTGTTTGGGTTCTGGAATGCTAGCATAGTAGATTTAGCATCTGTCAAGATTATTACCTTTTCTTCCTCCATGTGGAATGATTTAATTAGCAAAATAGTTGCTTCTATTGCTTCACACTCTGCCTTGAAATTTATAAAAAACATACCTGTGGCTATTCATTTTTCCAGTTTATTCCGTTGAATCATTCCATATAGAAACGTCCACCAACAATTTCTCAGTCTCTTTTCAATACATTTTTAGTAGACCAACAGTTCGATGTGCAGCGATAAAGATCTGTTGAAAATTCGATGAGCAGAATAATCCTCTTTTAGTAGACCAGTAGTACGAAGTGCGCAATAATCTGTTGACTAACTGATAACTCTCTGCACATTTTCTTTTGCTTAACAGTATTTCCATTGGTCTAATTTAAACGTCATCGTTAGTTACTAATTATAGCAGCAATCGGCTCTAAGCTTCCAACTATGCCATAATATTTATGTTACTTATTTATATGTAAATGATTTCGCATATGTTTCTTGCAGAACGATATAAGCAATGTATAATTCGAATTATTGTGTATCTTCTGTGCGCCGGTTTATTTGCATACAATTTCTATCACAATTTGTCTTCTAGTCTGAAAGAGTTATATTTGTCTTTGTATCTCTATCTTTCTATTTCTATAAACTGCTTATCAATGTGTACAGACATACGACATTAATTTCCCCCATCCTCTCACAAAACTTCGGTTGTTGTTTTTTTTTTGGTACAGTTTACAGTGATCCTTTACAACCCTTGACATGTCGAACATGTTCCGCATTACATTCCATCAAATTATTGCGGCTCGAAGGGATTAGTGGTGTTATGACTGTAGTCTGAAAGCTTGCACGGTTTACTCATTCATCAAGACTAGCCTCATAAAGACAACGTCGGGAAGGGTGTTTTATAAATGTGATCACATAAAGCTTATGGAACAACGTTAATAGATAAAAGATATTAATCAGAAGCAAATCGTCTTCGCGCAATGTTATGGCTGGTATATCATATCGCGCAATGTTATGGCTGGTATATCATATCGCGCAATGTTATGGCTGGTATATCATATCGCGCAATGTTATGGCTGGTATATCATATCGCGCAATGTTATGGCTGGTATACCATATCGCGCAATGTTATGGCTGGTATATCATATCGCGCAATGTTATGGCTGGTATATCATATCGCGCAATGTTATGGCTGGTATATCATATCGCGCAATGTTATGGCTGGTATATCATATCGCGCAATGTTATGGCTGGTATACCATATCGCGCAATGTTATGGCTGGTATACCATATCGCGCAATGTTATGGCTGGTATACCATATCGCGCAATGTTATGGCTGGTATACCATATCGCGCAATGTTATGACGACTCCGTCGCATATATTGGTGTTATTTGCAGCATATCCTGTTTGGGATGCAGTAATTAGATTAATTTATTACTATATTGATTGCCTAAGCAATGATTATGTTTAGTAGGTTGCTACTGCTTTTTGAAAAGATTCTATGCCCAAATACATGCAGATGAAATCGAACCAGAAAATGTTATCGGTCGGACCACATTTTAATAAATACTACAGGCCGCACAACAATTTGCTTGGTCACTCTCTGTCACATTGTTTTACATCAGTATTACAGGTCTCCCAAAAACTGGTTTGTCATTCGCTCATCTTTCAGTCTCGTGCATCTAATAACTATGCCTACTACAAGCCTTTCTTGGTTTGTCATTTGTAAATAATAAAAACGTGTATTTCTTGAATAGATTTTCAGTATACTAATGTTTTCTAAAGTATCCCTACTTTCTTTGTTATTGTGAAGCCATCGTCTGAATCAACCACATGTAATATATCAGAATATATCGGATCCAGAAGAAACACATCCGATGTTATTATTCACTCTTTGAATCCGAAGTGCCAAGAGGTAGAAATGTAAATTGCCTCAGAATCCAATAACAATGTACGATGCTATCTATATTCATGCATTGTTTTTTTATAGTAGATATCCTTCAACAAATAATTAATTATGTTTCATTTAACTCAGATTGATAACACACGAGATTCCATCAAGTCCTACACCAATTCGTCTGGAAACTTGAATCAATACTCTTACTTACACAGACAATTCGCAACTGTAAAAACAATGATACGATTTCGAACAAGTCGTTCACATGTGTATTCCCTTGTCAATACGAAATATATACATTTCTTTTGTCTTATTTTAAAGGAACATTATCACAGATTCATTGTATAGTTCAGACAGAATACATTACAACATACACTAGTCTTTCTTTTTCTTCTGCGTTCGATCTCAAATTCCTGCAAAATAGAAGTATGTAGTCCGGAGAATGGGATGCGTTGTGTCATGGTTTACAGTACTGCTGCGATGTCTTTGCCTTTCGACCAGACACATCCGATTTCAAAATGGATATCGGTCACTTTCTTTGACCCTATATGGAATGGGGCAGCCATCTCCATACCCATAACCTCCTTAGTCGTCCATGAAGACATGCATGGGAGATAAAGATTGTTTCTATTCTTTGTTCCATTCTGTGTTTCTACTCATGCCCGGTAACACATGTGCGAAACAATAGTAAAGATTAAAGAGAGAAATTGATAGTGTCTCGGGGAGAGAGAAAAAAGTGAGCGAGACAAGAACTTGACTTAAAGAAACAGTATAATAAAAAATATAGCTGCCAAGAAACACACAGAGAATAATTGTATTAACACGGACTGAAGAAACCTGTGTCACGTCATCAAAACACTCTAAGACGTCAATTATAGAAGAGTGTCTAGATGGGAACAACTGCAAACTGGTGTACTACAGGGAATAAAGAACAGGCTGGGTGTGGGAACTCTATGAGAGTTAATAAATTGAATAACAAACCTTGATAAACTGAAAAAACTAGTTGAATGTGGTAACCAGGTGAGCCATCAGCTTGGATGTCATTTGGTATCTGCTTGACTAGACCGGGCACCTATGGGACTGTCTAGATCGCTATGAAGTTGGTTAGGTAACAAATGAAGTCCTTATACTATTCTTTTACTTCTTCATTCACACTCAAAATCCTTCACTTCTTGATTTTTTCCACTAAACAATGGAAATTTATTTCTGCAGACATAACTCATTTTGCATTCAACTTTGCGTATCCGAGCATTGTTCTCTCGTTTCTTGTAAATTTACTCCATGTTGCATTACATATTCTTCTTAGTCTGTCTCTATATTGAACATCCATCCTCTTCTTGGTCTGTCTCTTAAGCATCCACCCTCTTCTTGGTCTGTCTCTGAATATCCACCTTCTTTTTGGTCTGTCTCTGAATATCCATCTTCTTCTTGGTCTGTCTCTATTTTGAAATCCATCCTCTTCATGGTCTGTATCTGAATATCCACCTTCTTTTTGGTCTGTCTCTGAATATCCATCCTCTTCTAGGTCTGTCTCTATTTTGAAATCTATCCTCTTCTTGGTCTGTCTCTGAATATCCATCCGCTTGTTGGTCTGTCTCTATTTTGAACATCCACCCTGATCTTGGTCTGTCTCTGAATATCCATCCTCGTCTTGGTCTGTCTCTGTATATCCATCCTCTTGTTGGTCTGTTTCTATTTTGAACATCCATCCTCTTCTTGGTCTGTCTCTGAATATCCATCCTCTTGTTGGTCTGTCTCTATTTTGAACATCCACCCTCTTCTTGGTCTGTCTCTGAATATCCATCCTCTTGTTGGTCTGTCTCTATTTTGAACATCCATCCTCTTCATGGTCTGTCTCTGAATATCCATCCTCTTGTTGGTCTGTCTCTATTTTGAACATCCACCCTCTTCTTGGTCTGTCTCTGAATATCCATCCTCTTCTTGGTCTGTCTCTGAATATCCATCCTCTTGTTGGTCTGTCTCTATTTTGAAATCCATCCTCTTCTTGGTCTGTCTCTGAATATCCATCCTCTTCTTGGTCTGTATATATTTTGAAATCCATCCTCTTCCTGGTCTGTCTCTGAATATCCATCCCCTTCTTGTTCTGTCTCTGAATATCCATCCTCTTTTTGGTATGTCTATGAATATCCATCCTCTTCCTGGTCTGTCTCTGAATATCCATCCCCTTCTTGGTCTATTTTGAAATCCATCCTCTTCTTGATCTGTCTCTGAATATCCATCCTCTTCTTGATCTGTCTCTGAATATCCATCCTCTTTTTGGTCTGTCTCTGAATATCCTTCCCCTTCTTGGTATATTTTGAAATCCATCCTCTTCTTGATCTGTCTCTGAATATCCATCCTCTTCTTGATCTGTCTCTGAATATCCATCCTCTTTTTGGTCTGTCTCTGAATATCCTTCCCCTTCTTGGTATATTTTGAAATTCATCCTCTTCTTGATCTGTCTCTGAATATCCATCCTCTTCTTGATCTGACTCTGAATATCCATCCTCTTCATGGTCTGTCTCTGAATATCCATCCTCTTCTTGGTCTGTCTCTGAATATCCATCTTCTTCTTGATCTGTCTCTGAATATCCATCCTCTTCTTGATCTGTCTCTGAATATCCATCCTCTTCCTGGTCTGTCTCTGAATATCCATCCTCTTCTTTGTCTGTCTCTGAATATCCATCCTCTTCTTGGTCTGTCTCTATTTTGAAATCCATCCTCTTCTTGGTCTGTCTCTATTTTGAAATCCATCCTCTTCTTGGTCTGTCTCTATTTTGAAATCCATCCTCTTCTTGGTCTGTCTCTATTTTGAAATCCATCCTCTTCTTGGTCTGTCTCTATGTTGAACATTCACTATCTTCTAAGTATACAAACATAAGATTGCACATACGAATCGAATTCGCGACACCCATAAAGTACCGACCACAAGAATAGCGACACAAATCACTTTTACTAGCTCAGCTAATAAGTAAAACCATAATCTTAAAAACATGTGATTTGTGCCAAGTCTTCTAAACCGCTTTTCCCAACATCACCCTCCAACATTGATTGAATACAAAACACATACACAAGTTACACTGGCATACAGATTCCATGACCAAATCAATCTATATATTGTCTTCCACAAATACTGTTATTCGTCGTGGGGAGTTGAAGCTGTCTTTGTCCATCGTTTTTGCGTTTGCCATGGTTATGCCGTGGTTTTTATCAATCTCTCTGAATCTTCTCTTGTTCTTGATCTTCCTCCTGCCGAATACCATTGCATTTTACTGTAACTTAAGCGTGGGTCCCATTACTTAACAACTCGGTTGTCCGACGTATTACGTGGATAAATTGCCTTAGTCATGCAGAGTTCAGAGGCAACGAAAGAGTAGATTCATTGATGGGCAATGATATTATTGATGGCATAGTATTCAAAAGAGATATGGCCACCTAATGAGTGAGTCATTGATTTACAAGATAATGATAGACGTTATAACGTGCACATACAAATAATGACAAAAATGAGGATGACCAGAGTAATGGAAGAAGTATAATAATAATAATAATAATAATAATAATAATAATAACAATAAATAATAAATAATAATAACAATAACAAATATACACATAACACGTCAGGAGCTTAAGTACACTGGAGGCATAAACACAAAAAGCTCTTCAAATAATTATATCGTCAGCCATTCAGCGTAATGTAGAAAAATCACGTCCATACCTTTCATTGATGTTATCAATCCAGGATTTCCTCTTCCCCCACACTCGATTGATCCTTGCAAAATAATTTTCTAAAATTAGTCGTGTCTCTTTACATATTCAAATCAAATACGTTTATCGTGTTACTTCACCACTTCCAAAAGTAGTTCTGCATAACGTGCAAGTTCGTTTATTTGCTGTTGGACAAATATATTTGTCCTCTTGGTCATTATAGCTAATTCTTAACCAACGTCTGTAGCACTTGTTTTCAAAGCCCTGATCCTTCTTTCCGTGTCTGCATTGAGTGTCCACCTTTCACATCTGTGTAAAAGTATAATTAACACGAGCGATCTGAATAGATTGATCTTTACTGTAATACTGATCTTACTTTTCCTAATCATAATCAACCTTGCCATGGCAGCCATCAATATCTTTAGTCTTAGCTTAATCTAACACGTATGCATTCTCTGGAAAGATCAAAAGATCGCAAAATCAACATCTGACTGGGACTTTGAGTCAGCATAATCTAAGGCTGCTACAACAGAGAGCGAAGCACTCATGGGAATGTAAGTTATGACATGGATTTCTAATGAAGCAGATGAAAAGACATGTTTAATGTTGACAATAACAAATAACATGCACACATCAAATAAGATATCTTGAAATATAAAATGGCCAATCATCGGATGGAAGTCTAATGTTGATTGTTATCTTTGTCAGTCATCGGATGGAAGTCTGATGTTGATTGTTATCTTTGTCAGGGTCATCGATGATGAAGTCTGGGGTTGACTGCTATCTTTGCCAGTCATCGAATGGAAGTCTGGGGTTGACTGCTATCGTTGTCAGGGTCACTGATGTGGAAGTTTTGAGTTAACTGCTGTCTTTGCTAGAGTCATCGATGTGGAAGTCTGAAGTTGACTGCCATCCTTGCAGAGTCATTTTTTGGAAGTCTGAGGTTGACTGCTGCCTTTGCTAGAGTCGTAGATGTGAAAGTTTATAAGTGACCAAAAGAGAAGAATTGTCTTGAATGTTACCGTGTTCGGAAACAGGAGCAAAGAATAGCAGCAATGTATCATGCAGTGCATATCGTAAGTGGCGACTGAGGACGGTTGAGATTAAGTTGGCTGTTCTATTACATATTTCAAAGTGTTCTAACAGCCATACTGAAGTAAGATGTGTCAGACTTAAAGGCGCAGATAGCGTAGCCGAATTATAAACCATGACATAACGTATTCCGATTTCTGGATCCTCTGTTTGGGACCATCAGGAGCTTTATCAGGAGCTTAATTGTGAACGAAATCAAGATTGAATCTGGAGATAAATTTTTCTCACATGTATCGTAATGTTTTTAATGTAAATTTAGGAATTCACATAAATTAACAAGGAGTATGACTTGATAACGTAATGCTCATAGTGTATTCACAAAGTCATCCCACTCGCTAGGAGAAAAAGCAAGAAAAAAGTGACCGCACAACCAGATCTTGTTTCACAGTTAAAACAGACCAAAGACGACAGGGTTCAACAATTTAAAGATATCGCTAAAACTGTGAAGGAAAGAAAGTGGGAAGACATTTGCCATGAAATTGCAAAAGAAAATTCACTAAAACTGTTCTAGCGCCTGCATAAATCAATGAACGACCTAAGGAAGAGTGTAACAATCCCCAATTTTCAAAACACAGACATAATATGTCAGAAGACAGATGAGAATAAGGGTGCAGCACTGCTGACTCATTACAAGGCACAAATTGGTCAGAGGAATTTAGGAAATTACAATGAAATCATGAAAACAGTCACAGACATTTGCAATAAGCAAGTGATGGAAAGCGATAATGTAATTTTTTTGTAATGGAAAGCGATTTTTCTGTAAAAATATTAGAATATGTCAAGCTTGCATACATTCCTCAGTACTTTTTAACATTTATATGAAACATCTAATGTAGGAAACACTACAAGATACTAAGCATCAATAACTATTGCCGTTAGAGAACTTTGTAACCTGTATTATGCCGATGATATCGATCTCTTGGCTTGATCTGAATTTGAACTCCAGGAACTCAGCTCAAAGTTGGAAGACGCCAGTCGGAAATATGACATGGAAATCAGCGTTGATAAGAGCAAGATATTGGTGACTAGTAACATTAAGCAAGATTCCACGAACATCCGGTAGGATATTACAATGATATTACTCCTAGCTCTTATATCAGACACGGTAATATACAGACGATATAAAATATGATAGGAGGGAATTTCACAGTTCCATCGATGCCTCAAGTTGTAAGTGTAATTCTAATATTAGGACAGTTATACACAGACGATAAAAAATAATACAAGAGGGATTTCACTGCGAAAACCATGCCTCAAGCTGTACAGATAATGTCTTGTGATTCTTCTTCTATCGTTCCCGTAAAAAGCTTATCTAAATTATGATTAATTTTTGCATGCTAATACTGGTCCACAAATTGGAATAAGTTACCACCTTCCAATATCTCGGGTACGTACCATATATGGGATGACGGCAATTACAAAACTTAGATTAAGTTAACACTGGAAATAGCGATGTAACGACACAAAGTTGAAAGTGATTTCTTAAAGTAATATGAGCATTGCAGTAAAGATCATTCTGTACAGATCGCTAGTACTAACTATTCTTATGTATGGACGTGAGAGTTGGACAGTAAATGCAGATACGGAAAGAAGGATTCGGGATTTCGAAGATAATTGTTATATACTATATATTTGCTAAATCCGTTGTTGTCTTTCAGCGTCAGGGATAGAACAGTTTTCTGAAGATTGCCCTCGTGTGTGCTGAGTATATTGTGGAATGTGTCTCCTATTTTATTTCAGTGGTCCATCGTTTTCGAGGTCGGTCTACCTTCACTATATCTGTGTAGCATAGCTTGCTGTGGTATGCTGTCTTATGGTAGTCTGCTGATGTGTACAAACAATTTGATATGTTGTCTCTTAATATTTTCCAAGATTGGGGCGGTGCCGGTTCTTTGTCTAATGTCCTCATTTCTAATTCTGTCTCTTAGCGATATTCTTAGGATTCTGCTTAAGCATGCAATTTTAGCTGTCACAAGTTTACGTTTGTCTTATTCTTTCGTTGTCCATGTTTGGAATTAGTAGCACAGCGTTGGCACAATAAAAATTATGAATAGTGTTATTTTGGTGTTTAAATATACATTTTTGTTTTGTTTTTGAAGATTGGTGTCATTTGTCCTAGGACTTAGTATGCTTTACTACACCTATTGTATATACCTCTGCTGCTTTTGCCGTCTGTTATATTGCTTCCTTCATTGAATTATTTCACTTATTTAAGTCTATTGTTTTATATATATATATATACATATTGATGTTTCTTTCTGTTCTTCCTATCTTCATTACTTCGGTCTGTTCTATATTTATCTCCATGTTAAAGGTTTGGCATGTTTGATGTAATCTATATATTTGTCTTTGTAGTTGCTCTTCTGATGATTAGTGCTTGGTCGTCTGCAAATAGTAGTCCGTTTCAGTTATCCTTCAGATTGTTTTCTTCCGTTGTCTTTGCTGCTTTGCAGATGTGATCTATGTATGTTATGAACAATAGGTTGGATAGTGCACATTCCTTTCTCACTCCCGAGTGAATTTGGAAATTATCGGATGTGTCTGTACTCGTTTTTACTGCGCATTGACTATTGGCGTATATGCTCTGACATAGGCTTTTCAGATTTGGGGAACTCCATATGTCTGTAGTGTTATCCATAGTTGTGCTCTATTCACTCTGTCAAAAGCTTTGTCTCTTGGTCCACGACAGCTAAATATAAGTCTTGCTAAATATAAATATATCCGTGCATCCTTCTCTCTAGTATCTTGCTAAAGATTTTTCCTATGTGGCTTAAGAGTGATATGCCTCTATACTTAGTGCAATTCCTCTTACTGCCTTTTTTCTTGCACATTGGAACGATCACCGCTGTATTGCACTACTATGGTGTTTTTTTTGTCCCCCATATAACATTGATAAGTCTATGAAGCCACTTTACACCTGTCATCGTTAGCATTTTTATTAGTTCTATATGTATGTCGTCTATTCCTGGTGTTTTGTTATTTGGTGCATGTTTAACTGCGTCTTCAATTTCGGATTTCAGGATGTATGGTTCTAGGTCTTCTTCTATTGTATTTATTGTTGTAATCACTTCTCATTTCTTTAAGGTTAACAGTTGATTGAAGTAATTTTACCATCTTTTCATTATTTCTAGAGGGCTTATTTTGTATGTTGCCGTGTTCATCGTTGGTTATGTCAGTGGGTTCGTGTCTTGTTTACTTCCCACGTTTTGTACTTTCTTGTGGAACATCTTTGGTTCGCTTTGTCTATCCTTGTTAAGCTTTTCTCCATATTCTCGCCATGACAAGTTTTGCAGATTTGATGATCTTCTTGATGTTAAATTTTGTTGTCTTGTATACTAAGTAATCTTCATGTGTTTTGCTTGTTGTCATTTCTTGTCTATTTTTTAAATCTTTTTTTTTGTGCGTACTTTACTTCTTCTGTCCACCAAGCTTTTATTTTTGGCTTCGTGCCTATACGGTTTTTATATCCGCATATGTTCTCTGCTGTTTGTATGATGGTATTTTTGAAATATTTCCATTCTTCTTCTATGTGCTGAGTATTTTCTGGCAGCTTTGAGAATTCTTCATTAAATTTGTGGATATATTTTTCGCGCATGTTTAGTTCTTCCAATCTCTGTATATCTTGTTTCCCTTGGTGCTTTGTTTAGCACTTTTCTTGTGCTTGTTATTATTTGTTCTGTTTGTTTTTGCTGTTATTATTACTGCCTTTTTGTCAGTGTCTGCACATATGCTAGATATTACTCGTGCGTCTGTTATTTTTCGTATATTCTTTTTTTAGTATAAAGTCTATATGGCTCTTGCATTCCATGCTGTTCCATTTATACCATGTTTACACTTGTGACTGTCTATGTTTAAAGAAGGTGTTCGTTATAAAGAGGTCCTGCTGGATGCATGCATCTATTAGTTTATAAGCGTTTTCGTTAATCTTGTTTCGTGTGTTGCCGAAAGGTCCTTTATATTATTTTATCCCTTCTCTATTTGCGCCAGGATGTGCGCTAAATCTCCCAAAATATATAGGTCATCTTGATTGTTGCTGTTATTTATTAATTATTTTTTACATCGTTAAAAAATCCTCTCTTTAGTTTTCGTTGTTTGATGTGTTACATCGGGCATAGGACTGAATAAATGTTGTGTTTACATGGTCTATTGTAATCGTGACAGACATTGATCTTCATTCTTATGAGTAACTTGAACTATGTTCTTAGCGAATGTCGGGTATACGAAAAAGCCCAACCTGTGCCTTATTCTTGAAATTCAGTCACCTCCACGGCATAGGAACGTATAATTTTGATATAGTTTCTTGCAGACTACCTTTAATCCTCGTATTTGCTAGTCCTGGTATTTTAATATTTCTCCTTTTCATTTCATCTATCAGGTCTTGTTTCTTATTTTTTTATTCCACAGATGTTGATTGTAGCAAATTTAATATGTTTTTCCTTTGTTGTTTAATATTACTAGTAGTCGTCTTCAGAGAACTCTCCATTGTTTTCTCACTGACGGTTTGCCAATCCTGTTCAAGTGTTGTATCAGGAAATTCACATGGCAACACCGCGATATCTACCAAACACATACAGAAAGAAACCATATACTCCATGCGAATAATCATGCTGAAACATTGAACTGAAATTGTTACATACGTGTTTTTGAAATCAATTATGCAGAACATAAGACAACAATTTCATTCCATGGCGTACACTTGTTGTGTTTGTACGTGTAATCCACACACGATTTCTTTTTAAAATTATTCTGTAAAGATCAGATAAGGATGGAAGGAGAAAATTGCTAACATCCTATTGTATAACTGAATTTCTACATCTCTACTACTAACGTTATTACTATATATATCTAACTTTGTACAGCGCTACGACTGACTATTTTTCTATCTTTTCGCTTTAACCCCTTAATGACTTGCAGCGCTAGGAGTAGAAGAATTCTCTGGAGGTGGCCTTATTTTGTGCTTCATATATGTTTGTTGAATCTCATTTGAATGTTGCTACGCTGTGGTTCTATGAATGCTCGTAATCTTCTTTCTAAAATTCTGTTGAAAATTTTTTCAGTTGGTCTTAAAGTGAAATACCTCTGTACTTTGTACAATCTCGTTTGCTGCCTTTGTTCTTCCAGATAGGTATTATTACAGCATTTTTCCAGTCTTCTAATGTTTCTTGTGTATTCAAACTACCCAAATAGAAATAAATTGCATATTCTGGAAGAAGTGCATTCAATTGGTACAGACCTGGTTAAAGATTCAGGAAAACTATACTGTTGGGGTAAAATGAACGTATTTTTGACATTTCGCTGATAATGTGATGTTTTGTGCGACAAAATTGTGAAATGTATGTGTCTGTCATTAGTTTTCTATCTCAAAAACTAATATAGATAGCTTAATGAATTTGGTATATACATAAAGCATAATAGTACCTTTGGAATGAATCATTAAGTCTATCATCAAAGATACGGTTGAAAAGTTATACTATTTTTACACGGAACAATAAAACATTTTTTTGTTAAATGAAGAGGAATGGTTTATTATGAATGGTATAAATATATGAAGTATACAATATGCTGCTATGTAAGTGCATCAAATGGTGTGGGTGATAGATTCCTACATGTGTGCCAAGTTTGGATAGCATATATTAAAAACTTTATGACATATTTCCTGAATGCGGACTGAAAACATTGGAAAAGGGAGTTTTGAGAAAAATGCAAAAATCTGACTTACAATGCTGGTTTCCTATGTAAATTCAAACTTAGTAATCTCCTGTTGCATAGGGATCATCCTTGTCATGTTTCTTTGCTTCATGTACACATTTTCTTGCTCTTTATATCCTTCTATCTATTATATTTCCTTCTTCGGCTGCTCTTACTCTGGGTCGGTCGATACGCTGAAATGCTGTAACACTGTGGTACCCATAGCTCAGTCCTAATTTCTTCATAATATCAGTCCTGCCTAGCTTCCCGTCATTGAATACCGTAATGGCATCATTTACAGCTAATTCTAATCAATCTTTTCGTACAAATGTTGTTTTAGAAGAACTATTCCAGATCAGGTGATGGAATGCTTCATGTGAATTTTGTGTCCCACCAGGCACACACTTTTTAACAAACTATCATCCGAAAGATCATTTTTAAAAAAAACATGTTTTATTATTTCTATGACAAAGCCAGTCAGCGTATCCCTGTTTTGACTATGACACCATGATTGTGAACAGTTTAGATGTATTCCTTGTATCATCAGCATCATCATCAGGTGCCATGCTGGCTGGCGTAGGAAAGCGGCCATGTCTCTCCACAGCACTGTCAACAGTATTATGTATCAAAGTCGTTGTTGTTTCCTTGCCGTGCCAGGTTGTCAAACTGTCTAATATTTTCTCACGTTGTCGCCCTCTGTATCTGTTGCCTTCAATTTTGCCTGTTGTGACTATGTTCTCTAAACCTGCCTGTCTCATGAAGTGGCCTAAAAAAGAAGATTACCCTTTTCTTATATTGTTGATTAAGGTCCGTTTCGCATTTGACTCTTTCAACACCTCTACATTAGTTTTTCTGGCAGTCCATGGTATTCTCAGCATTCTTCTGTAGAACCACATCTCTGTTGCCTCTATATACATTCCTTATATATGTTCCAAGATTGCCCATATTGCTTTCTACATAGTGTCTAATTTTCCCATATTTGACCTAATGGCACCTCAGTAGTGACCCTGGATTCTTTTTATTGCTGCTTTTGTTAGTCTTCTTGTGCTTCCATTCCCTTTATATGTTCTTCCATTCTCTATAAATTGTGTCTACCTATAAACAGAAACGTTATTTGCGTCTTGTGTCCATACTCTTGTGCGCATGGCCTCGCCATTCTAGTATTCTTATTAATTTACCCAACTGACTAGTAACCATGGAAACGTTCACAATTAATTAAAACTACTTCTAGATGATTACAACGCAACATGTATCAGTGTTTGCACAAATTATTACTTTAAAATGGATTTTTAAAAACTAATAGTATCAAATTTTCAAGAAGAATATAAATATTTAGGGTTTAAGCTGACCTTAATTCTACGTGTGTGTTATCGGGCCCTGGGGCTTTGTTTGATGAAGCTGTTTGTATGACATTTTCTACTTCTGCTAGCAATATGTTTGGTTCTAAATCTTCCGTAATATTGTTTAGTATGCTGTTGACCCCTTCATCTTTTATATTTAGCGATTCTTTAAAATACTGTTGCTACCTTTTCATGATTTGTTTCTGGTCATGGATTATCTTTCCATTTTCATCATTTATTATTTAGGTTGGTTCATATTTGTCTTCCCTATTTCTCATATTCCTAATTTTCGTGTAGAATTTCTTTGGTGCTTGTCTGTAATCTGTACTTAATGATTCACCATATTCTTGCCAAGCTTTAGTTTTAGCATCTTTAATCATTTTCTTTGTTATTGATTTAGCTGACTTGTACTCGATATAATCTTCTTGCGTTTTGCTTACAGTCCATTTCTTGAATTTTTGTTTCTTATCTCTTATTGCACCTTTGACTTTCTCATTCCACCATGTTACTTTGGGTTTTCTACCTTTATGTTTCATGTATCCACAAGTTTCTCCCGCTATTTGCATTGTGATTTTCTTGAATATTTCCCATTCTTCTTCAATTGACTTGGTAGTTGTTAGTAGCTTTTCAAATTCTTCTTCTTCAGCATTCATTCTCAAACTCCTGCTGATTTCTCTAGTAGCAGGACCATGATCCATTCTAGATTTCCAGCAGCATGTAGTCCAGAGAATGGAAATGCGTTGTGTCGCCGTTTTATTTGCACCAATGGCCCGACACATCCGTCTTTGGCGGGAAAAATTCTTCTAAGAGTCTTTATTTATATTCTTCTTGTATATTAGTATTCAGAAGGTTTTTTTTAGTTTAACTTACATGTTGGTTGTAGCTAGTTGGTTGTGTATCTTTGTTACATATTTTTTCTTGTTATTCCAACTGATGTTATCACTGCTTTTATAGCATCAGTCTATATAGTTTTATAGCATCAGTCTATATAGTTTTATAGCAGCAGTCTATATAGTTTTATAGCATCAGTCTATATAGTTTTATAGCATCCGTCTATATAGTTTTATATCATCAGTCTATATAGTTTTATATCATCAGTCTATATAGTTTTATAGCATCAGTCTATATAGTTTTATAGCATCAGTCTATATAGTTTTATATCATCAGTCTATATAGTTTTATAGCATCAGTCTATATAGTTTTATATCATCAGTCTATATAGTTTTATATCATCAGTCTATATAGTTTTATAGCATCAGTCTATATAGTTTTATAGCATCCGTCTATATAGTTTATAGCATCAGTCTATATAGTTTTATAGCATCAGTCTATATAGTTTTATAGCATCAGTCTATATAGTTTATAGCATCCGTCTATATAGTTTATAGCACCAGTCTATATAGTTTTATATCATCAGTCTATATAGTTTTATAGCATCCGTCTATATAGTTTTATAGCATCAGTCTATATAGTTTTATATCATGTCTATATAGTTTTATAGCATATGTGTCTGACACATATTTAGTATTGCTCTTCTATCTTTTCTAATTCGTCTATATTCAGTCAACTCCTGACTGAATTGGTGCATAAATTAATGTTTACATACGTCATTCACATATTTATATCAGACGTATTCTCTCATGATGTCACACACATACTTACATCCGGCTCGATCTCATGATGTCACATATATTTATTTACATCAGTCTCTCTTCCATGATGTCACACGCATACTTACATCAGGTTCTCGCACATGATGTCATACATATAATTACATCAGGTTCTACTACATGATGTCATAGATATACTTACATCAGGATCTCTCCCTCATGATGTCACGCATATACTTATATAAGGGTCTCTCTCATGATGTCATACATATACTTACACCAGGCTCTCTTCCATGATATCATACACATACGTACATCAGGCTCTCTTATGATGGCACACAACATACTTATATTAGGCTCTCTCCCATGATGTCACGCACATACGTACATCAGACTTGTTCTCATGATGTCACACACATATACTTATATCAGGCTCTCTTTCATGATGTCATACACATACTTACTTCAGGCTCTCTCTCGTGATGTCACACAACATACTTATATTAGGCTCTCTCATGATATCACACACTTACTTTCATCCAGCTCTCTCTCTCTCTCTCATGTTGTCACTCACGTACTTTCATCCAGCTCTCTCTCTCTCATGATATCACACACGTACTTTCATCAATCTGTCTCTCATGATATCACACACGTACTTACTGAAATCTCTTTCCCATAACCTGTTATCTTAGAAAATAAAATTGCTTTCTCTCAATAAATAAAATGTAGTAATCTCTTATTGTGTGAGGTTTAATAGTCTTTATGGCTAGTGTGTGTGTGGTGGGGGGTGAATACTTTTAAATCTTCAAACAAATATTTAGGGGATATACATCTTCGGATACTAAATGTAATGTAATTTTGTTTAGGGAAGCGAGGTTTGAACCCTTGCATCTCCCCTTTCCAATCAACGGGTTTGATTAGCATACAAAAAAAACTGCAAAAAAAAATATTGCTATGCGTAATAGTATGTGGTGTGTAATCGAGACGTGGTAGGTGTATCACTGTCTTCATCCGCTCTGACCTATAAGTTGTTCAATTCAAATCTGGTTAAATGTCTAGCCATGTGCTGGCGAGAGACGTCTGTTGCTAGTGCATCATGGAAATATGATTAATCTGGTGATGGAGACAAAGACACTGGCCTGGGGGAGCGTGTAATGGAAGGAAAGGGAGGGGGTATTATATGCTTGTTAAAGGAAAATATGCTTGTTAAACATGTACAAGAGAGAAGATAGATTTGTGGATTTTTATTACGCAAGGAAGTGCAAAAATAGTTATTAAGAAAGATAAAATCAAATAGAGAAGAGCATGTTCTTGATAGGATAAGAATATAAATTATTATTATGTGAAATATAAATTATATAAGTCGGTAATCGATCTGCATATATGTGGTGACGTCAACTTAAGTGTCTTGTGACGAACATATGCCCAAATGTGGTGAAATCAACTTAAGTGTCTTGTGACGAACATATGCCCAAATGTGGTGAAATCAACTTAAGTGTCTTGTGACGAACATATGCCCAAATGTGGTGAAATCAACTTAAGTGTCTTGTGACGAACATATGCCCAAATGTGGTGAAATCAACTTAAGTGTCTTGTGACGAACATATGCCCAAATGTGGTGAAATCAACTTAAGTGTCGTGTCACTAACATATGCACAAATGTGGTAAAGTCAACTTCATTGTTTTCATTTAGACGTATTGTGACTACGATGTTTGGTCTAAACTGTTTCTTGGTCGTTATTTCTCTATGTCTGTGCTCGGCATCACGTCTATTTAGATTTCTAGATCTCTTCTGGTATCATTTTCTTGTACCCATTTTTTTTAAATTTGTGGCACTATATCCATTCAGCGACAGGCTTTTCAGATGGAGAATGGGCAGTCTACGAACTTAATGTCCGTTGATTCAGATAATCAAAGGGCAGACTACTGACAGACTAGTGAAAATAGGAGTATATTTCCATGATTAACGACTTCATGGATTGAATAAACAGAAGGATCTGAAAATTTGAAACTATATATTGTAAATTTGCCTAGACCTCAATACTTCCCAGCAATATAATGCCATTTAATAGCATTGGGTCACAGGGCATGAGCCCATGGACCGCTGAATCAGCAACCAACCAGCCTAGACCTCAACAGTTATTCTCGACGACATGTTATGTGAAAATATCGAGTCTTCAACTGACTACTGCTTTCAGACAGAGACAGCTTGGAAACAAGAAGTCCCTCATATAATAGTGCGAGTACATGTGGAATGTTCTAGAAACAAGAAGTACCTCATATAACAGTGCGAGTACATATCACATCAAAGATGCATGGAACTGCATGTTCTAACCTACAGTAAGTTATGCTGGCGACCTACCGGGGCTATTATAATTCTTACAGCTGACGGGAATTGAACCAGGTCTGTTCTAACATTTCTATGTTATGTTTACAAGAAGGCCTTTAGGTCCTTGTGTACGAATATGCATGTTCTGTGTTTGTGTTCCTGTGGATACTTTAATACTTGTACGGGATGTTCGTTAATGTTGTAATAGTCCTTGTTTCGATTGGTCTGTTCTCAGTGACTTGAGTACACAGGCTGAAAGTCTTGACCGCGCCACATCTTTTTTGGGGGGATGTGGTTGGTCAAGTACGGAAAACCTGTTTACTTGTGTTGCAAAGCGATTCAGTGCTGCTAGAACAGACCTCGTTCAATTCCCGTCAGCTGTAAGAATTATTTTCATTTATCCTCATGCTTCCTACTTGAATTTATCGGGGCTATTATAGAAGGTTAATCTTTTAGTGCCCAGCTTGCATTCAAGAATACCACAGAGAAGTCATGTTCGTAGTTGATTAAATCATATTTGTGGCAGCGAACAGTACGTTCAACCACAGAGTGTGTCCATCTTTGCCATTTCGGAACGTACAACTATTAAAAAAGTGTAGAGGTTGAATATAAGTTAATCCAGTCAATTAGTTATTTATTTATGATTATAATATCCAGACTAAGAAACGCCAGTAGTGATATGTAATGGAATAAACATTACTGGATACCTACATTGTGTCATTTAACGTAATCTTTGATTTAGACAAACTGTTAACCGTATGCCATTTCTTTAACCATTCATGAATTTCAAGGCGCATACATGCATACTGGCCTTGAGAGTATTGGTAACTTGTAACATTTTACATGTACTCGCACTGTTATATCAGGGACTTCTTGTTTCTAGAACATTTCACATGTACTTGCATTGTTAAATCAGGGACTTCTTGTTTCTATAACATTTCACATGTACTTGCACTGTTATATCAGGGATTTCTTGTTTCTAGTTTACAATATATTTTTGACATATTTGCAGTTGTTGCTGTCCATACGTTACATTACATATTGTTGTCAAGTTTTGCCCACCTCACCCTCAATCTCTCTCTCTTTCTCTCTCTCTGTCTCACACACATTCCTCTCCATAACTGTTAAAAATTAAACATATTTAACACCTACGTATTGTAATATAACACTAACTCCCTTTCTATACAAAATTGAATACAAGAATACAACATTAAAAAACAATACATGTTTTCACATTTTTAGAAAATATTTCAAATGCTAATAATTTAATTAATGTACAAAAATAGTATTGTCAGCCAATATTTGTCATCCACCCTCTCTCCTCGTCAACAACTACCAACCATTTTCAGACTCCCTCCACTTCCTAGTTTTTCACGTAATCTATGAACAGCCTCATAGAGATATACAGATTGACAGGCTGGACTAGATGCAGAACGAGGCCATGCGCATTATCTCGGAATACTCCAAGAATATGCTCTGTGTGATTATGAGAATTCTTCTTAAATTTCCAATTTCGGCTGTCAGAATCAAAGTGTGGCCAACTCAAAAATATCTTAAAATCAGTGTCGACAAGTCTCATCTTATACATCCTGTATCTATTACGTAGTGCCTTTTCACTCAACGGAGTTCTCGGGGAAGAAAGTCTGGTGTCGGTAGGTGCAGAAGTCAGGGCGTTCATTTTGGCGATAAGCTGCAGATATTATCATCTACACTACATTGGTAAGTCAGTCATTCGTTATCAACGCTGTGATTTGGCGTTTTCGGAAAGATCCTGTGGTAGAATTTAACGATGCACTTATGCTTTTTCGGCAAGATCCTGAAGTAGAATTCAACGATGTTCTGAGGATTTTTCGGAAAGATCCTGTGGTAGAACTCTCAAGAAATCCGTTGGTGCTTCTACTGCGATCAGGAGCAGGCATATAATGTAGACATAAGCTGTGATGAGGCACTGTCATGGCTGGTGTCAACAGACTATTTTCTGACAAGCGTACTTAGTGACTTAATAAACATGCTCCACAAAGTTCAAGCGGGAGTCATTTGCCGGTATTGGGTGGAGTTGTTTGCCGGTATTGGGTGGAGTTGTTTGCCGGTATTGGGTGGACTTGTTTGCCGGTATTGGGTGGAGTTGTTTGCCGGTATTGGGTGGAGTTATTTTCCGGTATTGGGTGGAGTTGTTTGCCGGTATTGGGTGGACTTGTTTGCTGGTATTGGGTGGAGTTGTTTGCCGGTATTGGGTGGAGTTGTTTGCCGGTATTGGGTGGACTTGTTTGCCGATATTGGGTGGAGTTGTTTGCCGGTATTGGGTGGAGTTGTTTGCCGGTATTGGGTGGAGTTGTTTGCCGGTATTGGGTGGAGTTGTTAACTCAATATGTGACCAAAAGTTTAACTTCATATTCGTGAATGGAAATTGTGGGAGTTGAGGGTAACGAGCGCACTGTTAAGCTGGCAAGAGTGATTAAAATACCGAGATGCATATCAAGGGATCATTCTAACATAATCAATGTACTGAGAGACTTTGCCGCAATCATAAGATTTTCAGCAATTTGTGAATCATGGTGGCTGTCAAGATTGTATGATATTTGAATCTATTAGTTTCGATTTGAGTTGGAATAGACCGGCAGAGGCAAATATAATAAGAGTATATATACGAAGAGACTGATATATGAAGGCGGAACTGGAACCGTTAGCCATATAATAATATATTTATTGGAGGAACAGTGGCAGAGATGGGCAATCTTGGTAGATCGGTGGGCTGAATTGAGATTGATACAGCCAACAAGCTGTATTTGGTCACTTTGGAGTTATAAGTTGCATTTTGTGAGCTCAGTAGCATTGAATATACTCTCAAATCAGTCTAGAGGACCAGTAAAAATTGCTTAGCGGGCCGGATTTTTCTCATGGTCGTAACTTGCCCAACATGACCTATAGATTTGTCCCGTGTGAGCTGATGAGAACTCTCAATAATAATTCATACCAGCTATCTGAGCTGTGAGAGAGATTCTGCCTATTGGTCTCCAACAATTGCATATTCACCCGTAATAAGTTAGAACACCTTTCAGATAATTGACAAAATATTTGACTTCTTCCGACCACTCTTCCTACCACTCTCTGTCAGGAAAGTGCATCTAGACGACCAACTATATGCATACATTATATATATACATATATATATATATATATTTACACATACACACACAGACACAGGGTTCATCCTATGATGAGATCAAGAGTTACTGGACTCGAATGAAATATATATGAAAGACAATTCAATTTACAATTTAAGAGTGACGTATTACTTCCCCTGCATGCTGGGACAACCACGTTTCACGCTGTCACGTAAATGAACGTAAGCTTTCTGTAATATCATTTGTAGACACTTGGGGGCGCTTCATCTCAGGCCAGTTGTCAAGAGTTCCCTTCCAGTCCCTGCTTTTACCGACACACATTAAAGTCAATCCCTTCCTCACTTTCCGCTTGCCCAGCTCTCACACTAATTCTCATTACACAACGTGGCTTTTTGAGAAACACGACACTTTTTTCATATTTTTCCTACATCACAAATTATTTCAATGAAAAGTATTTTCTCTGCTACGGTTTTCTTCACTTCTTCCTGTCATACGAGTATTGTTTCTCCCAGTGTGCTGACTATCAGTTTCGATATTGTCATTTCCGCTTTATGAAAAGGGATGCCAAAAAGTCTCTGGAAGGCGTTCACTGTCTGGTCCCCAATTTATTTCGTGATTTCTTACAGCGTATTAGAACCAGTGGTTCTATACGGGGATCATAAGCCCCCTGTAGGTCACAGGGAGTTCGGGGGAAGTTGGCACGGAGAAAATTGATTTGGTGGTGGCACATGCACGTCTAGTTGGCAACAGTTCGATAATTATGTGATCGATAAATAACAATAAAAAAAACTTTCATTACTGCATGTTTTCCTGTACAGGAGTGCAAGGAGGTTTTCTATGGGCTGTGAAAATAAAGGCCGCATTATCATAACCGACGCTGCGACATATACAGAAAGGATTTTGATTTTACCTCCGAAAGAAAAAATCATGTCCCAACCGTGGATGAACCCGGGACCTCAAGTGTCTTAGAACGGTGTTCTAACCACATGGCCATGCAAGATCAAGATAAATATATAAATAACTATATATGTATATATATATATATCGCAAAACCTTAAGAAGTCTTTGGTCATCTGGAAAGACAACGACCCTTTTTTATTTAATTAGAACTGAAAAGGAGCCATAGGGGAGACATTGTCCTAATAGGGAGGCACGTATACACGAAGGTTGAGAACTTTCTGGTATGATCCAGTTCTCTAGCAAATGAATTATGCATCTTCTGCTGTTGATGACATACCTCTGCCCGTTACAGTCTCTCATCCCACCAACATCAATATGTTCACATTTGCATGGCATTGTTTCAGATCTTTTGTGTATTTATCATTGAATTTGCCTGAATTAACGTAAATTGAGATCGAAGGGCAATTACGGATATAATATCTGGTTTACTACAATAATATCATGCATGTTTCTACATAATGCTAGAACTGATAATAAATGCAACAGCAACAAGTCAGCTCTGCAACAAAACGTTGTTATATTTAGTCATCAGTAAACATCACTGCAGTTTGTCATTTCCTTTCGATTCTCAATATTATTTATCCTACGCGTACTGTAAAATTTAAGTTTTCTTCCAATTGATATTTGTTGTATATCATTTGTATTTGTATATCAAAGTATTCATCACTAAGAGATAAACGTGGACATCGCATTGTTCATTTTAATTATGTTAATTAGCGTTTGTTAAGATCAATAAATGTCGAAGAGGGCTTGCTCCTTAACAACATTCTAACAAGAAAGCTATGTTTGTGGGGGGATCATATAAAGATACATAACAACATGGACAGATTAATAACTGAAGGCAGATTTAACAGCAACAAGGGAAGAGGGAGCCCAAGACGACAATTGTGTAGTAATATATCAGACTGTTTAAACATGTCTCTATCCGCGGCAGGTCTACTCGTTCAGAATCGCGGAGTGTTCAGAGAATTCATGAGAAAGACCACAACCTAGAAAAAACATGTCACATGATGATGATATGACAGCCGCAGCATAAAAATATAGGGTTGATTTCAGCACTCACAGAAGAGTTATTTCTTAACATGTAGAGGAGAAATACTGCATACATGTCCACAAATGAATGGCTTGTGTGCTGAAACTAAAATACGTGGAATATCAATAAATATAAGGTGTACTGTGTGTGATCACTGAAAAAAATATTAGTACCTCATTAATATGCAAAACATTAGTAAAAATAAAACACACGGAGAAGTCCCCCCCCCCCAAAAAAAAAAACATGTTATTCAGCACATGGATTAAGATTTTACGACACAAAGATTTTAAATATTTCAACAATAATTCGTTCTTGACATAGAATTTTTTAAGTGTATGTACAACTTTTTCCATAATAAAACATGACAGTGCACTTACAATATGTGAATGGACACCCAGGGTAGCCATATGATGAACTTACAATGTGGGAATGGACACCCAGGATGTCTATGCCCCCCCCCCCACCTTTTATGTTCTGCTGCTGTTTCAGTAAATCCTTTTCTAATGGCTCTTGTATTTTTTCCTCCAGATTTTACTTTCTTTGATGAAATTTAATAACTAAATATTGCCGTATGTTACAGTGTGTTAGTACGCAATCTATTGCATGACTCACTCATGCAAGTGATTGTACAAACACAATATCCTTACATTATTTTCGTTGTTTTTTTTTTGTTGTTGTTTTTTTTGCGGCTATCAAAATCTTCATCATATTTGCTACAACTACAGATGTTGTGAAAGAATGTCCTCACAAGCAGTTGCTACAGTTGACAACAATTGCATACCAGAAACCTTGTTTTGAATCTTCAAAGAAGCAATAAATAGTATATAAATGTAATAATATTATTGAATATTCTAACTATCAAATAGTTTGTTTGTTTGTTTGTTTGTTTGTTTGAAATCCCAGGAATTGTGAGCTACTAGCTCTTACTTTCTATGTGTAGTGGGGTGTTTTTTTTTAGGTTTCTTTCATACCTAGGAGATTTTAGCTTTCGGCTTAGTGCAATGCCTATTGAAGAATCATTCCACTCAGAGGGGGGTTTAACTATTAAATATTAAAACTAACATAAACAAATAAATAACAATAAACATAGGAACAAGGACAATGATTTTTTTTTTTATTTGTTACATTAGTTTTACTATATAGAATATTCCGTAACATTATTACATTTATATAGTATTTATGGCTTCTGTGTTTTGTAGGTAAAACGTGAAACAAGGTAATGAAGTTTTGCTAGTAACACGAAGCTCACATAGGCACACATAAATTGACGTTTCGTCCGAAAGGCCTTCATCAATGATAACATACAGATATACATAAAATACGCATGTCTAGTAAAATGCTGGAAGGATATAAATGAGGTCAGAGGTGACACAAACAGGAAATGTGCAGAAATAGGAAATATACAAAAACAAACCTTAATACATATTAAACCAGACAGGGAAATGATGGAATAACCCGATATCATGCGTATGTCAAGCGCTCATTAATTCACAAAGGCTTGAGAGTGCCAAATTCATATAGATAGCGGTTCTCAAGCGCCAGACGAGTTCGGTCGTCGGAGAATCATGCTTTGATGGCTGTCACCTGAATATAATGGTCGCCACGATAAGTTGTTTTGTTACTGCGGCACTCTCCACTTTGTCGGATATCCTCTGATAGTTTGGTTATTTATATTTGAATCTTCAATTACACTACATGACATCATAAACTCATGATAGTCTGCTCTGCACATCTCATGTATGTAATTATTCAGGAGCTCCATATTTATCGAAATAAATTGTCAAGAAATTCATGGCTTTTGTCCTTTTACTATTTCATGTTCGCCTTTATGTTGCTGAGCAAATAACAGTGACACACTGTTACTTACCATCGCCATCCATGATATAAGAGACGGCTAATAGTATTTTGAGATATAATTGTTTTCCCCATTCCATTGAGCCTCTGGAGATTTTGGCAGTAATCAAAGCTTTGAAATGGGTGTGCTTGTAGACTATCTGCGAGCATGCCTGTATACTCAGTGACTCGATGAGAATGATTGTGAAAGTTCAGGTGGTGAATATTCGGGAACAGAGGCTGGATGTAGTGAAGAATTCCTGTATGCGTAAAGTGACTTTTATTTGTGTGCCGGGACATGTGGGAGTATGGGGTAATGAGAGAGCAGATAGGTTGGCCGCAAACGCTGCTACTACGGCTGTTAGTGGAGCGATGATTCGGACAGACATTTTGAACGCTCTACAGGAAAACGCACGAACAAATGACTGTATAAGTGGCGATGACTCTTGTTCCATGACTAGAATAAGGGAGCTTGGTTTGAAATGTGGTGTCGCTAGAAAGGAGCGGTTTCGTGGACGAGAAAGAATGATGGTAAATCATGGCGTACAGGAACCGTCAGTCAACGTGTAATGGCGGATACACTCATGAAGAGATCTGAGCATCTATGGACTTGTCCGGAGTGCAGTGACGATGATCCAACGACTAACTAACTAACATTGAGAGTCAAAATAACCCAGAATGCATGCTGAAGTCGGATGTGTCAGGTGGCAAGGGGATGATACCTATAAACAGATAAGCTATAAACCATGACACAATTCCGCTCTCCGGATTATATCTTGTTAATTTGCAGGAGTTTGAGCATGAATCCCAGAAGAAGAAGAATAGATCAGGGCATTGTCAATTATTGAGCACCAATATCATTGCATTGTAGATAACACAATATGTCCTTATTTACAGCTTGACTGCGATATTTCCATCTTTTGACCCGCTGTTTTGACTTCTATAGGATAGGACGACCGTCCAATCCCATAAAACCTTATCTTAGCCGCCTACGTATTCTGGTTATTTACTCCCGTACTGTGCCCCGACAACACATGGACCATACATTATTCTTACTTGGTATTATTGTGAGGTGGAATATCTTCAGATTCTGTTGTCAAACTGAGTCAATAGGTCATTAAGTCAATAAGTCATTAAGTTACTAAATCAATAAGTCACGAAGTCATTATGTCATTAAGTAACTAATATCTAAATTTCCACATTTATTTATGTGCGTGTGTGTGTTAGTGTGTGTGTGTGAGTGTGTGTGTTTGTGTTTGTGTGTCACCTTGTTTGTATGGTTTGTTAAATCTTGGATTAAAGCAGCCATGTGCCGATGCACGACTCTTTCACCCTAATACCCAAGTCTATGTTGGCTATATCCGACCATGTTGGCTTATATCTTTCATGACTGTGTGGTCTGGTACAAAATTAATTTGTCACGTGTGCAATTAGTGCTAAAGGAGATATGTTGTGCCACACGTCTTCTATGCTGAGGGTACCTCAGCTCACGTTGTCTGGAAATAAAGTAAAAGTCCTGAGAAACACTAAAACTCCTGAAAGAACTGAGTCCCTCCCTATAAGGACTGGAGTAACTTGTCTAGGTGTCTTGAAGTCACGAAAAAGGCTGGTGAAAATCTTGAGAGGGTTCTGGAAAGGAAACTTAAATATTACTAGTTTAAATATTACTAGCTTAAATATTACTAGCTTACATATTACTAGCTTAAATATTACTTGCTTAAATATTATTAGCTTAAATATTGCTAGTTTAAATATGACTAGTTTAATTATTACTAGCTTAAATATTACTAGCTTAAATATTACTACCGTAAATATTACTAGCTTCAATATTACTAGCTTAAATATTACTAGCTTAAATATTACTAGCTTAAATATTACTAGCTTAACTATGATTAGCTTAAATATTGCTCGCTTAAATATTGCTAGCTTAAATATGACTAGTTTAATTATTACTAGCTTAAATATTACTGGCTTAAATATTACTAGCTTAAATATTAATAGCTTAAATATTACTAGCATTATCTTCAAGACGTAGCAATCACCACACAAAATGATTATAATTATTTTCTAGGACATATTCACGTTAGGTAAAATGGCAATAAAAGGTTTAACGAATAGATAGATAGTAACATGGCATTGCTTTTGGTCCGAATTCTGCCTGAAGGTGAGATATAACTATGTACCTTGGCCGTCTGAGACAACGGTACCACTCTCAGCCACATAGTAGGACTGACAAGTTAAATATATACAGAGCAGAGGTATGCACCTTCATTGGGTTTGCAATGTGGATTTCGTGAGACATGGGGGCTTGTAAACCTGTTTTGATGACACTGGGGGCGGGGGCGAGCTCTCAGTGCGTAGCGAGCTGATCGATGCAGACCTGTCCACTTGTTAATCTGAGTCACGAAAGCTGAATGAGACTAAGCATTATATTAAAAAGTTGAAATCTGGCCGCTGCTCCCTGTAGTAAACCACACAATCCCATCATTATAACTTAATGAACAATTATACATCTTCGCCCAAGCTATTGTTTAAGTGTATTTCTATTACTGCTAGTTTTTACGATAATAAATGTATAAACAATTCCCGTTTATTCGCCACATTGCTCTATTTTAAGCAAATGTATGTAGTTTTTGTTTGGATTTTTTTTTTACTCTCGCTTCACTTGAAAATGTATCTCTAACTTTTTATATATTTTGACAAGATCGACGTTTTGAATACATGGGCATTCTTTGATATTACAAACTCTCCACCTTCTACACGTCATATTTCTCGGAAAGAACATTCCTCACTCATTCACGTGTCCTTGCGTAAATGTCCATGATTTGCTCTTATAATAGATTGTATTCCGGATCATTCACTTCAGTGGAACACTCAGCTCTTCAAAGAACACTTGAAATGCACATAAAATTCCCTCGTCCTCTTATCGTTTCCGTCACGCTGTAACATCGTTCAACGATCATCTTGCTACACTTTTTATCTCATGAATAGGGTCCCATTCTCTCGGTATAAAATAAATGGAAATTGCAACTATATAGAAATAATAATTGATTAATGTCTTCGCAGATTGGAAAATAGTGGGCAGTGGTTATCATCCATGGAGAGCGAGACAGTAGAGATGTGTGGGGAAATAAGCGCCGACAGAAAAGATATCTGCTCCTGGGCAGATGGATACTGCCAGATCAAGTGGACGCGCAGGATAATTATGGATATTATAAAATCTGTCTGCGAGAATGTGTGGAGAAAAGTATAGACCGGCGTAATCTGAATAATCAATAACTTCCATGATTAAGGAACTAACAACAACATAATAATAACAATACTAATAAAAATATTAATAATATTAACAATTATAATAGTAATAAGATTTATTTTCTTTCTTTGTTCGTACATGTATACATGGTCATACTAATAATAATAGGAATAACAATAGTAATAATCCGATCTGTCTATTGTCATTTCCACTTGTGCTGTTAAGCGATGTGGGAAACAGTTGGGGTTTTCTGCCGTTGTCCATTTGGGTCGCACTGGCCATGGCAATCCCGTGTATCTTTAATGTTTCTGTGATTGTCTCTACCCATCTAGTTCTTAGTATTCCTCGTGACTCGTAGCCCGATCTTCTGATGATGATGATGATGATGTTCCTCCTTCGCAAGCGAGGATGAGCATGGCATGAAAAACATTAAATGCGATGAAAAAAATAAATAATAATAATTAAAATTGGTAATTAACTAATTTGGTTTGTGAGTTCGTAGATGCCCGCTCAGTTCGATTCGTGCGTGGAAAGTTCTATTGCAGTGCATGCAGGAGTGGTGAAGGTTCGGGGTAGGAGAATTTACGGATTTGTCCTTCCGCTTCTTGCGCTTGTGGAATGCCCGCAGTGTTCTTTCTTTTTCAAATTTCGTGATGCCAACAGTGATCTGGGTGTGCCAGGCTGAGCGATCGAGTACTGTAATCTCCCAGGAGCTAGGATCGATGCTGCAGGGCTTGAGAGAGCTTTTTAGGTGATCCTTGAAGCGCTTTTTCTGCCCTCCACTTGAACGTTTACCTTCGCACAGCTCCCCATAGAATAATCTCTTTGGAAAGCGCTTGTCTGGCATACAGACGATGTGGCCAGTCCAGCGTAGTTGGGACCTAGTCAGCATTGCATGGATGCTTTACATACAGGACTTCTGAAGGATTTCCGTATCTGTTACACGATCCTGTCATTGATCTTCTGATATTGTATGCGCACAGGGCTGGTTACGTTTGTTCGATTCTCATGGCGTGACTAAACCACCTGGTTTACTGACTTTCGATGTAGTCTTGGTTTGAGATGGCCTTTATTTCTATCCTGATATCTTAATTTCCCAGTCGGTCTCTTCTCGTCACATGTATAGCTTTCCTCAAATATCTCATTTCACAAACTGTGATTTTTTCGTTAGTGTCGTTGTCAAGACACCTAAATAATAGTAATAGAAATAATAATAATAATAATAATTTGTGTCTTTTGTTCGATATACATCTACATAATCAGACTGATAATAATAATAATAATAATAATAACAATAACAACAACTAAATAACTATCACATGCATATAATTCTTGGAGTTTTCTTAGAGAGAACAGGCTGTATCAAAATTTTTTCTATGTTCAGTCTGCGCAGAATCAGATGGCTGAGGCACATTCGGTACAAAGATGAATGCAAGCTGGAGATTCATGATACAGTCATTGATATCGGAAAATGGAAACAGGATGATAATAATCGTGTTGCATACTGGTAAAAAATTAGGAATAGAATAAACACAAATGAGGTAGTGATATCAGGTAGTTCAATGGATGCATGTCTTGACAGACACACGATGGTACAAGTTGGCATGTGATTGTTTTTACATACTGTGAAAAACTCGTTATGGCTCAGATTGGTTTTGGGAGGGACTTCTATCACCGCCATGGATCGTACATGACATTTCCTATAGCACAGCAATAATACTTACGATTTGAAACACGGAAAGGTGTCTACTATTGCAGGAGTTGCAGGAAACTGATGTGTGTAGTCATAGTCAGAAAAGAAAACGATGGAATTTCATTGTATTTCTGTATAAACAGTACGGTCATCAATAATAAGTGAGACAGTTGTGAAACTGTATAACAATAGTACTTTCGCAAAAAAAACAAGATCAATCAGCTTTACAATTAAAACACAGACTACCAGACTATAGTGTAAGGGTATTGATAAATACAGATAATAGTATACAAGACAGTTTCAGCGTTTCAACCTTAAGGTCTTTTTCAAGAAAATACAAGACAAACAAACAGTAAAAACAAGAGCACTATCACTAGTGCTTTATACGGGAGACATTTAACAGCAGAGACATACAAGTAATAATTGCGTACGTATGCACAAGTTTTGTCGTAGAGAAGCGCATTAAAAAACATGGGGAATGATAACGAAATAAAACAATTATGCCTGAAATACAACATGACCGACAACACAGCAAAAGCCCTATCACCCAAATCTAAATAAATTGTGGATTTGTATTAAGGCAGGACTGTACTTGTGCCATGGCCGTCTGAGACAAGTTCTCCACATGGCCGCCACAGAATAGATCTAACTTAGATAACGATGTAGAACAATATTATCGATGAATCGATGGCTGACATAAAAATTATATTATCACCAGGTAGCATGAAGTACGTTGTACTGCTAGTTCCACATCAGAGCTGTGTAATTTGCACCTTGGTTAGCCCAGAATATCTGAGGCCCGGATATCCAGGACTCAGCACATCTGTTTTTGACATGCTTTTAATTCGGGTAGTGGGCTTCCCTAGAATAGAAAATAATAATTGTATTTTCTCTGTATTCATTTCTAAACTTCTGTATTCATTTCTAAACTTCTGTATTCATTTCTAAACTTCTGTAGATTAGCAGCATGTAGTCCGGAGAATGGAACACTTTGTGTCATGATTTTCTTTTTATCTGTGATTATGTGCCTTTCGTCTCTACACATCACATCGGACTTCATCATGATTTTTGTATCACGTTGCTCCTCAATGGGCTGGGTCAGCCAACATCTCCTGGTACCCCCTTAGTCTCTTCTTGCGACATTCATATCAGGTTATAGTGTCGCCATTCTTTGCTTCTCTTTCAGGTCCCGATAACACACAGACGATAATGGTGAGACCGAACGACATATGAATAAGAAATAATATGTATGCTATTACATCGGTTGTAAGATGAGCAATCAATAGTTTGAAGAATACAACATACTACTATCGAAAAGAGAATCGCGTATCTATTGGAACAAGTGCTAAAGAAATAAATGCAAGATAAATAGAGCACTGGCAATGAAGGAAGAAGATAAAAACTGGTGGGTAGAAAATGATAGAAAATGGAAAGCACAAATTGATAGAAAAAAATTAGCATGAGCTGTGAAAAAAAACGAAAAAAAATATATACATCGTTCAGGTTTACAAAACACTATAACATCTTGACAAAACACTAAAAATAGGATTTTAAAATAACTTTAAAATACAAAAATGATAAATAAATGCGAATTCTTGTATCAGGCTGTTACTATGAATTAATTTATGAACCCATAACTTGTCCGGGCCGCAATGGTATCATAGTAGATGCTTCAGTTCCCTAGCGATTTCTATCTTCAACGATAAGTAAGTAAAGTAACCCATAGCATTTATTAATGCCGTAGGGGTGCCAGATGTTAGCGATCTCACATTTCAGAGGCTCTGCAAATGAGGGCGGTAGCCATATCCTCTCCCTCGCAGTCTTTACTTCCCGGATTAATCTGGTACCCATTTAAGGCTGGGTCAACCCGGGAGCCGTTGCGATCTGAATAACATTTCCGCCTCAACTGGGGAATGAACCCAGGACCACTCATATGCAAAGCCAGTGCTCTAACTAATGCGCTAACGCGGCTAACGATGGGGACTAGGGAAGAAAAATATTGTCCTGTACAGTCCTTGATGTTATATGTCCATGTTATTTTTTTCCCTCCTCTGCTTCTTCCACCTTCGACCGTTCCTTGCAGTTTTGTTTTTGACAAGGAGTCATGTCTAAATACATGCCTAAACAATGCAAGTTTTCATCGATTAACTATTAAAAGCAATGGTTCCTGTGAACAGGTATGCTTCTCTATGTTATTTCTTACTTGCACATTAGTTACATGATTCCTGTTGGAGATTGGTGAAATTCGTAGAATGGCTGATGTTGCTTAATTCGTCTCCAAAGCTCGTACCAAAGATGCTCTAGGAGATTCATATCAGGATTTCCTGCAGGCCAATCCATTGATACCCGCATGGAATGTTAATGTACTGAAATTAATATTTTTCTGTGAATGGGAATCATGGACTGTCAAAATAAGATGGAGGTTGCTGAGTTGTTGGTTTTTATTTCAGAGGCATAATGAAAATACGTTTACAGTTACGAACAGTAATGTAGTGGTCCCCAGAGATACTGAGGTAACGAGGCATATTATAGAAACAATTAGCAAAGATGTATAGTGCATGTGATGAGAAGATCACAGTTTGAACATTTAGTAAATCGTTGTATACGTCATTTTGTCATAGCCCATGATTGTAAACGTCACATTGGCATAGACCATCGTTGTATATGTCACTTTGTAATCACATAATTGTATGTCTCTTTGTCATATCACATAATTGTATACGTCAATTTGTCATGGCACTTGATTGTACACGTCACTTTGTCTTGACAAATGATTGTACACGTCACTTTGTCATAGCACATAATTGTACACGTCACTTTGTCATAGCACATAATTATACACGTCACTTTGTCATAGCACATAATTGTACACGTCACTTTGTCATAGCACATGATTGTATACGTCACTTTGTCATAGCACATGATTGTATACGTCACTTTGTCATAGCACATAATTATACACGTCACTTTGTCATAGCACATGATTGTATACGTCACTTTGTCATAGCACATAATTATACACGTCACTTTGTCATAGCACATAATTGTATACGTGACTTTGTCACGGCACATGATTGTATACGTGACTTTGCCATGGCACATGATTGTTTAACTTATAAAAATTCAACTGTGGCACTGATTCACATAATACTTACTCTGTAACTGCATCTCATCTGTCAACTATATCAAGTGACATATTCTTTCCAGAACTTTGTCTTCATTGTGGATACTCTGAACGCCTCTCTGTCCGAGCAAGCAGGCCTGGATTGACTAGGGATATACACTCTTCGATGTCGCAATCCGTCTTCTTTTCTTTTTCTTCTTCCCTTTCCTGCACTTTGTCCTCCAGAATCAGCTTTTCGATTCCATAATATCTCATTAATTGTCCAAAATATTGTAGTTTCCTCATTTTTATGGTATTTAGAAGCCAACCTTCATTTAATTTCAGTAAATCAAAATATTTAAATATTCTTCTTTTTCTCTGTGTTTTAATGATATTTGTATGCTCTTTATGTAGTACTTCATTTGAAATAAATGTAATCTTCTGGATATTGTCTTGTTTAATGCCCAAATCTCATATCGTTACCTTTGCCACTGGGAAAACACATGATCTTAAAAAGGGTTATTTTAGTGTCGTTATTACTACTTTTCCACAGCTTTCTCATTTGTGTTAATTTGAGTGTTGAAATCGCGTCTTCTTTTAATCTAATCAGAAAAATCCCCGGAACTGTTTAAATTTGTTCCACGATATTCGAATTTGTTGATATATTCTAGTTCTACATTGTCTATTTTGATTATTGTTTTGTCTGTTGTTCTAATATCAAACTATGCCTGTCAACTAGACAAACTCTATTGCGAAATTATACAAACTCTATGTTGTTCATTGATTATTAAGGTGATTAAAATCTATGCCTGGTCATGACACCTGTAACTTTATTTTTCCTTTTCACACTCCCGTGATTAATGTGTGTGTGTGTGTGTGTGTGTGTGTGTGTGCGTGCGTGCGTGCGGGGGTGGGCGGGGGCGGGGGCGCGGTGGGTGTGGGTGTGTGTGTATAACAGAATGTGTTGTGTAGTTGTTTGCTACATGTGTAGTAGTTCTGCAGACCTCGATCCGACACATCCAACTTAAGCAAAACATGTTTGGTTACTATTACTTTCAAAAGGGTAGGTTGCACAGTTCTTAAAGTTGGTCTACTCAACTCGTCCTAGTGGTCTCTAGCAAGTGACAGTATTACATGACAGGTGACAGTATTACATGGCAGGTGACAGTATTACATGGCCGGTACAGTACTACAAGTCTTTTCTTTCAAATTCCTGGTAACACCAAGAAGAAAGCAACATTTAACATTAAAATATGTGTTGTTTGTTCTCTCAATTGCTACGCCCTTGTCATGCAGTCCATCCATATAGCCTCATCCATGAAAGATTGGGGTTGTAAGGATATCACATTAGATGCAATAACAACACAGAGCTAGGATCATAGCTGTAAAAAATGTAATGTACTAACACGCAACGCCTGATTCGTAAGGGTACCACCCATAGTGAATACGTCCAATACACAGTGTTAGGGTTCTGGGACTATCACATTGACTGCATCAACACAGTTCTCTAGCGGTTAATATCTTCACAGCTACATATGAATGAGGAAAAATCATGTTCTGTTCAGTCTTTTATATAGTCTCTGTCCATGATTTTCTTTGTCCTCTGTTTCTTCCACCTTCTACCGTTCTCTGCAGTAATTCTGTCTACAACTCCTTTATTGTCGAGATCGCCGTAAAATTTGAATTCATTAAGAATCATACAATCAAACAACTTCACACACACCTCGCTCTGTGACGAAGTGGTACAGAGCGCGTCTGTGACTGCCAGGGTACCGAGTTCGATCCCCGTCACATGCAATTGTGCATCCGGGCTGTTGAGAAAGCAATAGCAAACTACTGAACGTATTTCTATTGCCTAGAAAATTACCACAGACAAGAAATGCTGGGTTAATAGCTATGTCCTGAATAGGATATGCTACCAATTTTTAAAAAAATATTACGAGTGGCTGAAAATCAAGACTGGCTAAACTCTCTTTCACAGGGGTAAAATCACAGTCTGCACTAGAAAGTTGAAGTGCTGAGATCGGAGACATTCGTTCAGAAGATGCATCACATCGATAAGAATACCACGCTTCATCGTATATGAAGTTTGCTGCTATTTTATTTGAACTGTTGATCAATAAGTAATCCACTTCCCTACGTCTATCCACATCCAAGTATCCAATCCACATTGTCAGCATTTTCCTACGTCTATCCACATGCAAGTATCCAATCCACATTGTCTGTCAGCATTTTCCTACGTCTCTCCACATGCAAGTATCCAATCCACACTGCCTGTCAGCATTTTCCTACGTCTATCCACATCCAAGTATCAAATCCACACTGCACGTCAACATGTCTGTGCCACAGTTGACAAGAGAACTCTCCTACATGTTTTATATGTAAGCAGGCACTATCTTTAAAAAAATTGGTGTCGTATCCTACTCAGGACGTAACCATTAACCCAACATTTTTGGTTTCAGTGATTTTCTAGGCAATATAAATATTTCAGTAGTTTGCCATTGCTTTCTCAACAGTCCAGATGCACAATTGTCCGTGGTGGGATTAAAACCCGGTACCTTGGCCGTCACAGACGCGGTAAGTACCACGCTACCACAGAGCCGGACAGGCACTATCTTAGCTCAACAATTTCGCTCACCTCTCAATACTAGCGGAATCTGGGTGTGTGTGTATGTGTGTCTCTGTGCTCTCAATACTAGAGGGATTTGGATGTGTGTGTATGTGTGTGTGTGTGCTCTTATTTCTGTCAGATCCTGTCCTTGATAATAAATGTGTGTGCGATGTTTCAATTAGTTCCAGTAAGAAAATAATAGCCGGCAAATCGGTGTCAGTACTTGGATGAGATCATACAAGAAATATACATGTTAAGGTCTTCTGTAGAATTTAAATTGTATGTATAATTTGTACTTGCTTCCTTACTGTTAATATTTCTTCCTTACTGTTAATATTTCTTCCTTACTGTTAATATTTCTTTCTTACTGTTAATATTTCTTTCTTACTTTTAAAATGTATTCTTTACTTTTAATATTACTAGAATATGTGTATTCTGTTGAGTGGGAGAGAGAGAGACTGAGAGAGAGATGGATATCTAAAAATGTTATTTCTGTACTTTTGTTAGATTTTGGTGACCTTTTCTCCGAAATGGTCACTTACTCTAAGACTGCTCCAATTACCTCATAGAAAAACACTGTACGCACATCAAGCACAATGTCAGCCGTTCTTTGCTTCATGAGGAAAAGCAAAGAAACTTTATTTACATTATTCAGCACTATATGACTACACTTAATTTCAAGGCAGATATTATACAGGCAATAGTATGATTTATTAATAGTCCGGGACAGGCTTGATAAAAAATATTCCAACAAAAACACTAACAAACACAGGTTGAAAACTAGAAAATATTCGCCTGTTGGGCGATACATTTAGTATACAAAGTTAGTTTCCAGTTATCAATGGGTCGGATTTGTAAGCGAACATTTGCTGTTGAAATATTTTAGTGAATGTGCATTTTTCCTTTTTTCATCGGGAGTTTGGCATTGGCTTCAACAATCCTAGATGGGTCGGGTTTGAGAAAAAAATGCAATTAATGTCAACATAATTACAAGTTTTGTCCTAATTTACATACAAAGTAAATTCGTATAATAATTTTTTTTGTGCATCTTGATATGTTCAGAGTTTCCGAAAAACTCTTCCGTACCCCACACCCAGCACCCCCACAAATATACTACTTCTCCTCTCTGCCACCACCTTGATCTCACCCACTTTGAGGATCCCTGACGTATCGGTTTTTTTTATTTATTTAAATTATTTACCGAGAGAATATTGATGTAAAACCAAGTTTGTTTGGTTCGTGTAAATCCATGTTACAACATATTTCTTGTCATGTGTCACAACTCAAGGAGATTGCTGGTGTTGATATGTGCAACCATGTAACATCATATTGCGTGTCATTTGTCACAATCTGAAGCAGATTGCTGGTGTTGATGTTTTCACCTACGAGGGAAATACTTAAACTGAATTCAGTCTCTCGTCTCAGAGTATATTTTATTTATTTCCACGTTCATTCTCAAACTCCTGCACATTAGCAGGATCTAGTACGGATTAATGAATGCGTTGTCATAGTTTACAGCTTGACTGCAATATGTGCGTATTCGGCCCGACACATCTGAGTTCAACATCATTTCTAGGTCATTTTGACTATCTGTAGGATAGAACAGTCAACAAAAACTTCAAATTCTCCTTAGTTGCCTCGTGCGACACGCGTGGCAAGTTCTAGTGTTACTATTCTTACTCCCAGCAAGGTCTCCGACAACACCGAAGCATAATCTACCTACCTACCTGCATTTAAAAAAGGAAAGTTACCCATAACATTTATTTATGCCGTAGGGGTGTGAGATGTTAGCGATCTCACATTTCAGTGGCTCTGTAAATGAGGGCGGTAGCCATCTCCTCTCTCTCGCAGTCTTTACTTCCCGGATTAAACCGATACCCATTTAAGGCTGGGTCGACCCGGGAGCCGTTGCGATCTGAAAAACATTTCTGCCTCAACCTACCTGCATATCTATCGTTCATTATAGCTATATATGCCTATCTGTCTTTCTATCTGTCTTTCTATCTATCTTTATATATATATATATATATATATATATATCTGTGAATATAGTCTAGAATAATTAATATCGCTTTTTGTGTTAACATCTTCCTTAATTTATGTATATGTTTGTGCGTGTGTGTGTGTGTGTGTACGTGTGTATGTGTGTGTTTGTGTGTGTGTGTGCGTGTGTTTGTGTGTAAGTGTGTGTATAAGTGTATGTGTAAGTGTGTGTCTGTATGTGCGTGAGATTGCTTTTCCTTTGAAGAGCACAACCATGAAAGAAATAACTATTTATTTTTTTTAAATCAAACATTCAAATGTCAGTCTTCCTGTTAGATTTGCCTGATGTATGTGAAACAGAAAATGTTAAAACCCGCAGATGGACACCATACGAATAGTATGATTTACAAATGAATTGATGTAAAATGTTAATATAGTTGTAACTGTATTATTATGTTTTAACTCGTGATAGACCCAACGCAATATAACGTGTATTTTGAAAAGCGCCAGAGAAAACGCAGAGTTTCTTTTCGTTCGCATCCATGTCTACACAGCAAGTACACAGAGTCAATCATTCTAGTTTGAATATATTTTAAAAAGATAACTAGTAAATTCGTAGTTTTTGAAATTCGCCAACTAAGATTTAATATCGTTTATAGTCTTACAATTCTTGTCTTTTTCTTTGTTCGTACGTGTGTGCACAGTTAGTTTAGTTCTCTGTTCGTACGTGTGTGCACAGTTAGTTTAGTTCTCTGTTCGTACGTGTGTGCACAGTTAGTTTAGTTCTCTGTTCGTATGTGTGTGCACAGTTAGTTTAGATCACTGTTAATACGTGTGTGCACAGTTAGTTTAGTTCTCTGTTCGTATGTGTGTGCACAGTTAGTTTAGTTCTCTGTTCGTATGTGTGTGTACAATTAGTTTAGATCACTGTTCGTACGTGGTGCACAGTTAGTTTAGTTCTCTGTTCGTACGTGTGTGCACAGTTAGTTTAGTTCTCTGTTCGTACATGGTGCACAGTTAGTTTAGTTCTCTGTTCGTACGTGTGTGCACAGTTAGTTTAGTTCTCTGTTCGTACGTGTGTGCACAGTTAGTTTAGTTCTCTGTTCGTACGTGTGTGCACAGTTAGTTTAGTTCTCTGTTCGTACATGGTGCACAGTTAGTTTAGTTCTCTGTTCGTACTTGTGTGCACAGTTAGTTTAGTTCTCTTTTCGTACGTGGTGCACAGTTAGTTTAGTTCTCTGTTCGTATGTGTGTTCGTACGAATGTGCACAATTAGTGTAGTTCTCTGTTCGTATGTGTGTGTACAGTTAGCGGTGTCAAATTCTTCTTTTATTTTCCTACTTGTGCGTATAATTAGCAAGATCTCCATATTCTCTGTATTTGTGTGCACAGCAGGATCTAACTCTTCTTATCTTTTCGCTCTTCTGCGAACAGTTAGCACGATATAGTTCTTCGTCTCCGTTCATAATTGTGGGCACAGTTGGCAGGATTTTGTTCTTTAGAAAACAAAATACTTTATTGTATCGGTCTTTACGGTTTAGCTGCACTGTTTACGCCTTCTTTCCGGCACATACAATGTGCATGACATTTTTGGGTCCCTGTGCTCTTCTACGCGAAGAGTTACAAACTCATAATTATTCTTCCATAGTGGCCATTTGTTTAACCTCATTCGGACCAGGACAAGAGACCACTAACCAAATCAAATAAGACACATTTAAAGATAAGGATGGTTTTTTTGGTTGTCTTTGTCTGTGCCTTACGGCTAAGATGTTTTGTATACGCCTAAAACTATACAAAAAAACTATCTCATTAATTAATATCCAGTTTCATTTTCTTTGACAGAAAAATATTCTACAAAAACTAAGTTTGTTCTACATTTTTTACAGATTAAATTAACATATGAAACATGCAAACGGGAAAAAAATGGTTCAATACGTTGTTTTTTGTTTTTTTGTTGTTGTTTTTTTTGTGTGAATAATGTCAAAAGCGAAATTCTATTCATTTGACACAGTAATTTAAAAATAAGCATAATTCCATTAATGCAGGCCCATTTAAACATTTCAGGAAATGAAGAAGTGAACAAATTTCGTTTTAAGTAGACAGGTTCAATGTAGGACATTTGAATTGTTTGTTTGTTTGTGTACAATCCCCAGGAATTGCGAACAACTTATTTCATATGTGCAGTGGGTAGAGTTTCTTGTAGCTTTCTTTCATATCCAAGAGACTTCAACTTTCGGATTAGTGAAATCTGTATAGATATAACATACAAGGAAATATGTGAACCTCCCCCTCCATTTGTCTTCAACAAAACCGATTTGATTTCGAAAAAAGGCTTTAAAAAAACAATTTATTTTACTTAAGATTTCTTTTAATGGTTAGAAATAAAAGTGTCTTCAGAAATTTAGAAGTGGCACGTAACAAGACTATTCAGTATCTACAGCAAAAATTGGTTTCCGGAATTCAACTTGGTTGATTCAATTTTGTCATTGGTCGCATTGTGTATGCTATATGTAGCCAAATAATTAAAAATCGCTGATCAATAGCATGTCAGGAAACTGGTGTTTCCAGTGTGATTAGTCACATGTCAGGAAATTGGTGTTTCAAGTGTGATTAGTCACATGTCAGGAAACTTGTGTTTCCAGTGTGATTAGTCACATGTCAGGAAACTGGTGTTTCCAGTGTGATTAGTCACATGTCAGGAAACTGGTGTTTCCAGTGTGATTAGTCACATGTCAGGAAACTGGTGTTTCCAGTGTGATTAGTCACATGTCAGGAAACTGGTGTTTCCAGTGTGATTAGTCACATGTCAGGAAACTGGTGTTTCCAGTGTGATTAGTCACATGTCAGCAAACTGGTGTTTCCAGTGTGATTAGTCACATGTCCGGAAACTGGTGTTTCCAGTGTGATTAGCCACATGTCAGGAAACTGGTGTTTCCAGTGTGATTAGTCACATGTCAGGAAACTGGTGTTTCCAGTGTGATTAGTCACATGTCAGGAAACTGGTGTTTCCAGTGTGATTAGTCACATGTCAGGAAACTGGTGTTTCCAGTGTGATTAGTCACATGTCAGGAAACTGGTGTTTCCAGTGTGATTAGTCACATGTCAGGAAACTGGTGTTTCCAGTGTGATTAGTCACATGTCAGGAAACTGGTGTAATCAGTCATTTGTGTGAACAATCAAGGAAACTGGTGTGACCAGTTATAAGGCCTTAATATAGCGGAAGAAATCATGTGCTTACCATCAGCTAGATACCATCCAGATCAAAGTGCCGCAAAAATGGACAACCATATTTGTAGTGGCGGGACTGATTAATCATATATTGTGTTAGATTGGGGCCAATACGTTTTTATAGGTGTTTTTTTGAGCTTTTGAAGTTCCAGGTTGTATTTTCTAAGCTCAGGGGCCAGTGCATATACTAGGTAGTGGTTCTAAATCACTAGCGGGCTGCTTGTTACCGCGGGCTGTATTTTTGTCACATCAGTTATAGGAAATGCCAGGATATGAAACATTTAGGATAAATGCAGGAACGACCCAAAAATTAGATAATATTCCACACAAGCCAGTAGATACGGGGATCGGGGTAGATTTAGTAAGTTAGCAAGTTCGCAGGTTGGGTGGTGGTGCTAGTTAGTAAGTTAGCAAGTTTGCTGGTTGGGTGGTCGTGCTAGTTAGTAAGTTAACAAGTTTGCTGGTTGGGTGGTCGTGCTAGTTAGTACGTTTGCTGGTTCGGTGGTCGTGCTAGTTAGTACGTTTGCTGGTTCGGTGGTCGTGCTAGTTAGTACGTTAGCAAGTTTGCTGGTTGGGTGGTCGTGCTAGTTTGCAAGTTTGCTGATTGGGTGGTCGTGCTAGTTAGTTCGTTTGCTGGTTGGGTGGTCGTGCTAGTTAGTAAGTTTGCTGGTTGGGTGGTCGTGCTAGTTTGCAATTTTTCTGGTTGGGTGGTCATGCTAGTTAGTAAGTTTGCTGGTTTGGTGGTCGTGCTAGTTAGTAAGTTAGCAAGTTTGCTGGTTGGGTGGTCGTCGATTGGTGATTTGATTGTAAGTTAGATAGATATTTAAACAAACAGCTAGCTAAATTATCAATTAACTAGCTAATTAGTTACTTTTAATTAACTAACTAGTCGCTGACTATATCACTGTCAAGTTAAGTTAATTAGACAAGTCAATTAGTCAAGTCAGTTAGTCAAGTAGTTAGAAAGTTATACTGTTGATTTATTTATTAGTAATTTACTTAATTAGATACTTATCTATTCAGTTTGAGCAGCAAATAATAAACTTAATCTTCATGCCAACAGTGTGCTATCAGAGACCCGCATGGATACTTGACTAGAGAACAGGAGCGAAAACTTACTACATGTAAATGACATGTTTAAGAAAAGCAACAAACAGGAGCGAAAACTTACTAGATGTAAATGACATGTTTAAGAAAAGCAACAAACAGGAGCGAAAACTTACTACATGTAAATGACATGTTTAAGAAAAGCAACAAACAGGAGCGAAAACTTACTACATGTAAATGACATGTTTAAGAAAAGCAACAAACAGGAGCGAAAACTTACTACATGTAAATGACATGTTTAAGAAAAGCAACAGACAGGAGCGAAAACTTACTACATGTAAATGACATGTTTAAGAAAAGCAACAAACAGGAGCGAAAACTTACTACATGTAAATGACATGTTTAAGAAAAGCAACAAACAGGAGCGAAAACTTACTACATGTAAATGACATGTTTAAGAAAAGCAACAAACAGGAGCGAAAACTTACTACATGTAAATGACATGTTTAAGAAAAGCAACAAACAGGAGCGAAAACTTACTACATGTAAATGACATGTTTAAGAAAAGCAACAAACAGGAGCAAAAACTTACTACATGTAAATGACATGTTTAAGAAAAGCAACAAACAGGAGCGAAAACTTACTACATGTAAATGACATGTTTAAGAAAAGCAACATACAGGAGCGAAAACTTACTACATGTAAATGACATGTTTAAGAAAAGCAACAAACAGGAGCGAAAACTTACTACATGTAAATGACATGTTTAAGAAAAGCAACAAACAGGAGCGAAAACTTACTACATGTAAATGACATGTTTAAGAAAAGCAACAAACAGGAGCGAAAACTTACTACATGTAAATGACATGTTTAAGAAAAGCAACAAACAGGAGCGAAAACTTACTACATGTAAATGACATGTTTAAGAAAAGCAACAGACAGGAGCGAAAACTTACTACATGTAAATGACATGTTTAAGAAAAGCAACAAACAGGAGCGAAAACTTACTACATGTAAATGACAATTTTAAGAAAAGCAACAAACAGGAGCGAAAACTTACTACATGTAAATGACATGTTTAAGAAAAGCAACAAACAGGAGTGAAAACTTACTACATGTAAATGACATGTTTAAGAAAAGCAACAAACAGGAGCGAAAACTTACTACATGTAAATGACATGTTTAAGAAAAGCAACAAACAGGAGTGAAAACTTACTACATGTAAATGACATGTTTAAGAAAAGCAACAAACAGGAGTGAAAACTTACTACATGTAAATGACATGTTTAAGAAAAGCAACAAACATACCAAAAAAGACCAAATGAGAAACAAAGAGATTACTAGCTAGAATTGTTAGAACACTTGTTGTCAAATAAATCGAACGACAGTTCCGCCGAAGGCATTGGCGCAATTTAACGGCAACGCAAAGCATCTCCATTCTCTGGACTACATCCTGCTGGAAATCAAGTAGGACAATGGTCTTGCTACAAGGGAGATCCAGCAGGAGTTTGAGAGTGAACATTGAAGTAGAAGAAGAACGACAGAGACTGAAATAATTCAGTCATTTAACGAGAAAAACCCTAATTATCTAGAAGCAAGCGCATAGAAGAAAATGTATTTTCTCAGTTTAAGCAATAAAATGTCATCTAAAGCTTTTTTCCTGTGCTAGTGTGATATATTTCGTTGAAATACTGGATATTGTCACGTTATACTTACAATATCGCGTTAACTTTTGTTTATGTGCGATTTGTGCCTATGGACTGTGAAATGCCCCAGTTTGTTGTGTAACACAATAGTTCCAAATATGGTGACTAGCGATGGTTTTCATTGTATTCCGGATAGATGGAGTTCGTTAGTATCAGGAGGACAATCCATCTAAGAGAAGGCCACTCTAAAATCAAACCATTGCTGCCTTGTAGGTCAGGCTATTTTGTCAAAGGCTAGTGGAGAACACCATCATAAATAAACCGGTAGAAAGCCAGGGGGAACTACTACTGTAATTATCCCTAGATAACGTTATGTTTCAACACGATTTAGAAGCCCTGGGAAATTATAGCATTGAAGTTATCACCAACATGTTAAATGACATCTACAACAGTAGCATTATTCCATCGGATTTGCTACAATCAATTTTCATAGTCCTACCAAAGAAACCCGGTGCAGTATATTGCGAAGACCACAGAACAATCAGTCTTACGAGTCAGATGACCAAGATTCTACTGTGCATAATAATGAGGCATATAAGAGGAAAAATAAAACCAGATATAGCAGACGAACAATGCGGATTCGTAGAAGGAACATGTATATATTTCACATTTATATATTTTGTAAATTTCACATTTAGGGCTATATATTTCACATTTAGGCAAATATATTTGGTATGTCTATATTTCATATTTAGGCATATATGCCTATATTGCAAATTTATATTTTTTTGTATAGCCTATTGCACATTTATATATTTCCTATGTTGGTATATTTATTTTGTACATTTGACATTTAGGCCTATATTTCACATTTATATATTTTGTATAGGCCCTTATTTCACATTTATATATTTTGTATACTTCAAATTTACATAGGCACTATTTCACATATAGCCTATAGTACTTACGTAGAACACAGGTTTTTTAAAGTTTCACTTGAACACAACGGACTATCGCTATGGGGTTATGAGGTTTAAACACGAAAACATGATGATGATGTTCATCCGTCGTGATCGACGATGACCAAAAACTCAACCATAATAATAATAACAATAAATAATAAAATAATAAAGTTAATAGTGCGTTTTTAAATGACTAGCAAGTCCAATGCGCGCACAAAATGTTCTTTTACAGAATTGACAACAATAGAAGGTATCTGTGTGAGGTTGAGATGTTTTTTCTTTTCTACGTGTCCGCTTCTGTCTTGCAGTTTCTTGTCTGAATTCTTCTGCCGCTAGTGCTCCCGTTCTAATGCTGTAACGCCAAGCCGTTCTATCCTGAGCGAGGCTCTCCCAAGCGCCTACGTCAATGTTAAGATGTTTCAAGGATGACTTGAGCGTGTCTTTGAAACGCTTTTTCTGTACACCAGCTTTTCGAAATCCTGCCTTGAGTTCTCCATAATATATTTGTTTTGGCAATCGCGAGTTCTCCATGCGCACAAGATGGCCTGCCCAGCGTGCCTGCGCCTTCATAAGTATTGTGTGGATGCTTATTGAGGTTGATTTTTCCAAGACCTCGTAGTCTGGTACTTTGTCCCACCAATGGATGTTTAGTAATTTACGTAGGCAGGTAAGATGGAAATGATTTAACTTTCTTGCATGTCTAGCATACACTGTCCACGTTTCGCAGGCGTATAGTAAGGTTGGTATAACAGCAGCATGATATACTTGTAGTTTGGTGGTTGTTCTTATACCTCTTCTGTCCCATACATTTTTGCGTAATCCGCCAAATACAGCACTAGCTTTTGCCAGTCTATTGTTAATTTCCACATCAATGTTGACATCGCGAGAGAGAGTGCTTCCAAGGTAAGTAAAATTGTCGACTACCTGCAGTTTTTCCTGATTGACGATGATGGAAGTAGCAGTATGTTGGCTATTTGATGTTGCTTGGTGCATGACTTCTGTTTTTTTGGTGTTAATAGTGAGACCAAAGTTGTTGCAGGCCTTTGAGAAGCGGTCTATGGTGCTCTGCATGTTTACGACAGAGTCAGCATACAATGCACAGTCGTCAGCATAAAGTAATTCTCTAACAGTACTAGATTTAGTTTTCGTGTTTGCTTTTAGACGACGTAAATTGAAAAGACCACCATCCGTTCTGTAATTGATCATTATGCCTGCTGTTTCATTACTATGGTGTGTTTCCGTTAACATGGCTGTAAATAACAGGCTGAAAAGAGTAGGGGCCAGCACACATCCCTGCTTTACACCATTTGTGACAGGGAATGCAGGAGATACTCCTCCGTCGCAGATAACACTAGCCATCATACCGTCATGAAATTGTCGTATCACAGTGACAAGTTTTGGGGGGCATCCGAACTTTGTAAGCACCTTCCACAGTCCTTCTCTGTTAACGGTATCGAATGCTTTAGTTAAGTCCTAAAACATACACGAAAACATACACATTACAATACATAAGACATTTTCAGCGTTTCAGACCGTTAGGTCTTTCTCAAGAATATATAAAACAAACAGTAAAATGCACAGAAAACAGTGAAAACAATGTTACCACTACAGAGGCATTAGATACACTATTGACATGTAAACAATACGAAGCTCAAGGTGACAATAATGTATGTGGAAACATGTAGTCATGGGAGCGGGTTTTGTTGGAAATTGGACGTAATGTGATTTCAGATATAACAAATTATTACCCAATATAACATGGACAGCAAGACAATAAGGACCACACCAACACAAATTTAAGCAAATGAATGTTCGGAGTTAAGTACAAAAGGCTTGAGTGTACAACTTTTTAAAAAAATCGATTTTCAAGAGCGTACCTAGATTTGTGATCTGAATCTAAATAGTGCAGAATCTGAGAGCAGTGACCTGGATATCGAGAGCACCATGATGGCTATCACCATTGAAATGAATGGCGACAGGGGTAGATTATCTGTGTTTTATGGCATGAAGATGCCTACAGAAGTGGTCATTCATATGTGTTTACATATGATGACGTAATGTCATTACGGGATTCACATGTAAAGGCATCATCAATAGTAAAAGTAGCCTTAGGAAATGAAACAGAGCGGATCTGAACTACATAAGGACATCTGTAGCAACGACCGTGTTTCCATCGAATAGTATCAAAGTGAGAAGTTTTTACTGTTTTCATTGTTTTTCACTGTTTGTTTTATATATTCTTAAGAAGGACCTACCAGTTTGAAACGTTGAAAATGTCTTGTGTATTGTAATTTGTATGTTTTCGTGTTTACACCTCATAACCCCATAGTCTGTCATGTTGAAGTGAAACTTTCAAAAACCTGTTTTCTACGTAAGTACTATTGTTGTTCCATTTTACGCAGTATTACCTTATAATGATTGTCCTATTTCACGTGTATTTTTTTGTATATTTGAAATGTATATATTTTACATTTATATATTTTACATATTTCAAATCAATATATTTCACATTTATGTATTTTACATATTTAAAATCTACATATTTCACATTTATGTATTTTTGATATTTAATTTGTATATTTCACATTTATATACTTTGTACATTTCATATTTATGAAAATAATGCTATAGCACTTGTTTCTTTCACAGGAAGAAAAAAATCAACAATGAGAAATCAACATCAAAGCTGTTTCTTCATCTTACTTCTGGCTATTACAGTTGTACCAACGCACGCGTCTAGTCTACTATCCCTTCAACAATCTAAGAATCCAGAAACATCCCTGAAAACATGCACTAATCATTTGAAATCATTGCAAACAAATTGGAATCTGAGTTATTTACTAAGCAATGACTGTCGAGAAATGCTTGAACACATTTTAAGAAACACACCATCACTACCACTTCATCCGTCGAAGATGATTTTTGGCTCAAGATCTAATGATGCATATAAGTACTCAAAAAAGCCTGCAACATTTGCTGCTGATGGACATAATAGTGGATATGACAGCGTGACTGGAAATCATGGCACAAGTCAAGTTTATGAGAATAATAGCAGAAGAACGGATCCACAATTCAGTGTTCCCAAATCAAGGAAGAACAGTTTTAACAAGCTTGCTATAAGGAGGACTTTATCACAAGCTTGGAATAATCCAGATGGCATTTATGTTGATCCATATCGTCATCATTTCGTCAAATCAATTGTTCACCCGATTCAACGAATATCTGTTTCCAAGAATGATTTGAAACCTGTTAAAAACTTTGTAAGTAAACTGATGTATGCTGAAAACATTCCGAAGTTATATCACCAAGTTAGAAATGTGAAGAAAGATGTCAATAATGAGAAGGCACAGAAAGATGAATTGATGTCAGTTCTTTATGGAATGCAATCTTGGAAAGACATGGCACAGGTCAAAAAGCGTGTGCCTGGTAACTGGCTTAAAGTTAACACTGAAGTTGCTAAGCGACAGACACTCTCAATAAACAATGCCCTAATGGCATTAACCAACATGGTGTTAGAGCAAGGGAGGGAGAAAATGATGAGAAACAGAAACAATCTACGATATCACATGTACATTCAGGGTTAAACATGACTAAGAAAATATAGAAATAAGGCCAAGGGTGTAATCCATCTTTGAACAATCACATGAATCAATCATATGACTGATTTAACTCGATTTTACAAACAGCTGATAAACTATGAAACTTAACATTCCAGCCAGCTAAAACAAAATTCAGTGTACTCTTCTGTTATTCAGTACTACACTTCTGAACTGCCAACTTAATGTTTCAATATAGGCCTACGAATTCAAGTGAAGGTAGAATTTATGAGTAATTCAAAGTAAATTTCACTCAAAATGCAGAGACATCGATTCCAAACAGTTTTACGGCAACTTTTTCAAACAAGAAATTACTCTCCTGACCCACTGATGCAATTTTTCCACAAATAACTGTCACAAGAGATTTCCATTTATAATGTTCAATCACAGTCTCTCCACAATTCATTGAAAAACAACTAGTATGTCTAGTAAGTTTGGGAACGTAACTCTTGTTATGTACTTAGTGAGTGGGGAAAGAAAAGTAACTCTTGTTATGTCATTAATAAGTAGGGAAAAGTAACTATGTTTGTCCTGGTGAGTAGGGAAAAGTAACTATGTTTGTCCTGGTGAGTAGGGAAAAGTAACTCTTATGTCCCTAGTAAATAGAGAAAAGTATGGTAACTTGTCATGCGTTTAGTGACTTAGTGAGTAGGGAATAGTAACTCTGACCATGTTCTTAGTGAGTAGGTACTGTCATCATTTCTACTTACCACAGCTCCTTCTATAACACTGAACTGAATTGTCAATTGATTATTGCAGAATCTCTTGAAATGATTCATTCAGCTTGAGAAATAGATACAATATTTCCGTCGGATGGGATTAGTCCACAAGAAAACATTGACATTGTAGATAACCAGAACAAATAAAAGAGTTTCACCCCACATTGTGTGGTGACATCAGTTCCACACTTTGTAAGTGTTGTTATTTTACTTGAGTGTGTGTGTATATATGCATATCTCTGTGTAGGCCAATGTTTGAGTGTTTGCTTTTTCTGGTGTGTTTTTCTGCTTCTGTACATTTATTTATTTTGCTGTGTGCATACGCAATCATGTGTGTGTGAGACTGGGTGCATGTTTCTCTTGGCGTGTGCTATGGTATTTTATGTGTATGTTTACTTATAGCAGATATCACTACATGTCATGTGTATGTTTATGTATAGCAGATATCACTACATGGCATGTGTATGTTTATGTATAGCAGATATCACTACATGGCATGTAGTCATATATGCTATAAGTAAACATACACATACCATGTAGTGATATCTGTTAAAAGCAAACTGAAACACTGTTGTATCAGGAAGAGAGAATGTGGTTGACGAATGAATCAACACCCCCCCCCCCCTTCCCATGCATTAAGCTAAATTCCCCATGAATTAAACTAAATTCAGTGAATTAAACTAAATTCAGTGAATTAAACTAAATTCCCCATGAATTAAACTAAATTCAGTGAATTAAACTAAATTCAGTGAATTAAACTAAATTCCCCATGAATTAAACTAAATTCAGTGAATTAAACTAAATTCAGTGAATTAAACTAAATTCCCCATGAATTAAACTAAATTCAGTGAATTAAACTAAATTCAGTGAATTAAACTAAATTCCCCATGAATTAAACTAAATTCAGTGAATTAAACTAAATTCAGTGAATTAAACTAAATTCAGTGAATTAAACTAAATTCCCCATGAATTAAACTAAATTCCCCATGAATTAAACTAAATTCAGTGAATTAAACTAAATTCAGTGAATTAAACTAAATTCATTGCTAGCCATTACTCAACTATCATCATACATCATTATCATATTTTTTTCATAACGCATGCTAGAAGAAAGGCAAGAGCTGCTCAATGTCCCACAGACTCCATCTACACATGCCGAGAGTGTGGAAGACAATTCCAGGTATGCCTCTTTCATACCCAGGAAACTTCAGCTACCAGCATAATTCAATATCTAGTGTAGAAGAGATCTAGTCTGTCTACTCTGCCATGAGATGTGGTAGTATTTTACTTGGCTCACCACTGTGCAGCTATCTTGTATAAAATTTGAAGAAAGTGTGTATGACTGAAAATTCAATAGCTGAAAGTGTGTCTGATTGAACATTCAGTAGTTGAACCTGAAAGTGTGTCTGATTGAACATTCAATAGCTGAAAGTATGTCTGATTAAACATTCAGTAGGTGAACCAGAAAGTATGCCTGATTGAACATTCAGTAAATGAATGAGAAAGTGTGCCTGACTGAACATTCAGTAGTTGAATCAGAAAGTGTGTCTGACTGAACATTCAATAGTTGAATCAGAAAGTGTGTCTGACTGAACATTCAGTAGTTGAATCAGAAAGTGTGTCTGACTGAACATTCAATCGCTGAACCAGAAAGTGTGTCTGACTGAACATTCAGTAGTTGAATCAGAAAGTGTCTGACTGAACATTCAGTAGTTGAACCAGAAAGTATGTCTGACTGAACATTCAATAGCTGAACCAGAAAGTGTGTCTGACTGAACATTCAGTAGGTGAACCAGAAAGTATGCCTGATTGAACATTCAGTAAATGAATGAGAAAGTGTGCCTGACTGAACATTCAGTAGTTGAATCAGAAAGTGTGTCTGACTGAACATTCAGTAGTTGAACCAGAAAGTGTGTCTGACTTAAAATTCAATAGCTGAACCAGAAAGTGTGTCTGACTGAACATTCAGTAGTTGAATCAGAAAGTGTCTGACTGAACATTCAGTAGTTGAACCAGAAAGTATGTCTGACTGAACATTCAGTAGTTGAACCAGAAGTATATCAACCAGAAAGTGTGTCTGACTTAAAATTCAATAGCTGAACAAGAAAGTTGTAAATGATTTCCCCTCTGAATGTTTTCTTCTATGTCTTATGTTCAGAATATAGAACTTAATACTGAAGTGTAATGTTAGATATGAACAAAATATTGCCTGCCATCAATATCAACCAACAAAACATGCATATTTATCTTCCCAGAGAACAGGAAATTTTATTCAGTAAATCAATATCTGATACATGCTGACAAAATACAGCTGACACAAACATCCAACTGTACAGTACTCATTCATGCATCATTCATGCATCATTCATGCATCATTCTTGCATCATTCTTGCACTGTTAAATATGACATTGGGCTTGCAGTATATCTTGCCATGCTTCTTTATTTTGGGTAATGTTCTCAAACCCATCAAGGGTGTCAATGTCTTTCATCTTAGCCTCTTTTTTCAGTGTTCAGTTTCTCTTTTTGGTCTAAACTTCTCTCTTTTCCTCCATTGTTTTCTAACTGGGGGTTTTCTCTAGAAATTCTTTGGTTATTTCTTCTCATGAGTTTTGAATTTTATGTCCACTGTTTCTGATTGTTGATGAAACTGTTGGTTGCATGCACATTTCTCTATTTCTATATAAGTTTGGTACATTCTATCAAAAACTGCATTTTTCCCAGTAGGGAGTTGCGTGAAGGTTTCAAGCGACTTGTGTGACATGGCTACATGCCCTTGCTGTATCCACGTCATGTACAGGGTGAGTTTTTTTAACTTACACTCCGACAGAAAAAAACTATGCCCTCACCAGGGGTCAAACTCTAGTCCTCACCGGGGATCAAACTCTAGACCTCACAGATGTGAAAGCAAAGCCCTAGGCTCTTGATCATACGACACTCATTCCATTTTACATAAAGTTATCTTTCTGAAACAAGATATAACATATTTAACAATATTTATTTCTCTGATATCAACACACAGCTCAACAAAATTGTATACTGTAAACATTAAGACAGTTGATGAAAGCTTATCATCACATTTGTTCAGGTCTGCTATAAATATATTACCATTTGGCTACACTGTTCATTTAGTCATTTGTTAACAGATCCAATTGAACTGCACTCTAAGGAGATTCATAAGTTCTGAGTCTCAACAGAACACAAAGAAGACAGACATTTAAAGAAATTTTTTGCAAGTATTTCTAAATGTTTCTTCCTATTTGCTAAAATGTCTTGCATGTAAATTATCTGCTGAAACATGTCCATGTTGCATTATCTATGCCAGCACTCAAGAAGCGTGAAGACTGATGTAATAAGTACACTGATGAACAAATGGTCATGTGGTTATTCTCTTCATATGTTTAGTGTCCAGTATTGATCTATCTTATCCAGTAAATATTCTGCACATATTGTAAATTATCTTGTCACTCTTTGTCCTACTAAGATTGAAACTTTACTTGTCAGTATTTGTCCTACTAAGAATTAAACTTATCTTGTTATTTTTTGTCCTACTAAGATTGAAACTTTACTTGTCAGTATTTGTCCTACTAAGAATTAAACTTATCTTGTTATTTTTTGTCCTACTAAGATTGAAACTTTACTTGTCAATATTTGTCCTAATAAGAATTAAACTTATCTTGTCAGTATTTGTCCTACTAAGAATTAAACTTATCTTGTTATTTTTTGTCCTACTAAGATTGAAACTTTACTTGTCAATATTTGTCCTACTAAGATTGAAACTTTACTTGTCAGTATTTGTCCTACTAAGATTGAAACAGATTAGGTCAGTCTTTGTCATACTAAGATTTAAACTTACAATGTTAGTCTTTGTCCTACTAAGATTACAATCTATCTTGCTAATCCAATCTTGTTTATGTACTAAGAATGTTACAATCTATCTTGCTAATCCAATCTTGTTTATGTACTAAGAATGTTACAATCTATCTTGCTAATCCAATCTTGTTTATGTACTAAGAATGTTACATACAATCTATCTTGCTAATCCAATCTTGTTTATGTACTAAGAATTTTACAATCTATTTTATCTGCTTAGTCCTACCAATGGTTACAAAATTTCTTGTCAATCTATAGACCTAAGACTTAGTGATTATCTGAACTGACGCAGTACACTGCAGGCATACCCAAAATAGTCCCATCTCTTTCAGCATATGGCAAAGTTATGCATGCTGATAGCTCCCATGGAGCATTGATTGTATATATGTCACATTTGCAAGTCCTGCCCGTCAATCATGCAGCACAACTATCTCATTGAGCAATTCCAAACTTCAACAATCTCCTTATAACAGTTTCATCAAACATGGTCTCCTCATTCAACATATACATATTTAGGGAATTTACAATGTCTCCCCCATCCATTGTTATCTGTCCTGACATGTTCATATGATGCTTGTCTGTCGGTACTCTCATTACCTTCAACTCCAGCCTAACCAGGGCAAAATATCTATGTAAGTCCTTGGAGGTGTGACATCCCAAGATATTCATCCCCTTCATGAATATCATTGAGAACTCTTGTACTCATCATATTTTATATCAAGTTATTTTCCAGAAACATTACATAACTTATTTTTGTGAATAGTCTGATCCGTATTCACAGGAGCTTGAGAATTTACATGTTGGATATGCTGACTAATATTGCACTATTTTTTAGGGTGCAGATTGGTTGAATGCAGATAAAATGTTACTTAAAGTTGCAAGGTGAAAAAGTCCTAGTTGAATGGATCAGGCTCAAAACGCATTTGCTGACTTATTTTATTCACTCATGATGCAGCTATCCTTTCTGAATTGTGCAGATCACTGTTTTGAGTCTGATACAATAACGGCCACAATTGCCACCGTTTCCGAGATCCATTTTAGTGCCTGTTTTTACTATCCGACATATTGTTTTGATATTTGTGTAGCACAACAGTTGAAGGTGAATGGGGAAGAGGAGGATAGATAAAATCCAGGATTGATAACATCACGGGATAGATAAAATCCTGGATTGATAACATCACTGAATAGATCAAATCCCGGATTGATAACATCACGGAATAGTCTGGGTGTGCTTTTTCTACACTCCTCAGAATGGCTGAGGATAGAGATGTTTGGACAGCTTGTTTGTGCTGATGTGTGTGTGCCTCCCCTACGACCCTGACAAGTTATGGTCTTATTTGATTATTGTGTGTTCTCAATCTTAAAGTACACTTTGGCCAGTATTCTACTGAACAAGTGAGATGTCATTGCCACTTTAGCTTTTACCTTAAACAACACTGCTTTAAGATTGTTACTAAATATATTACCAGGCAATATCTTGCCATTCTATGTCCTATAAATGTTATAATCTACCCAGTCTATGTCCTACCAATGTTGCAATCTTTTCAATGTCCTAACAATGTTGCAATATTTTCAGTCAATATCCTATCAATGTTATAATCTATCTTGTCAGTCAATGTCCACCAATTTACAATCTATATTGTCAGTCTAAATTATGTTGTTATTGCAACCTACCTTGCTATTCAATGTCTATATTTAAATCAGCTTTGTTAGTCACGGTTCTGTCAAACTAACTAACTCCAACTTCTTACTAAATCCTTTTATGATATCCAATGAGATTCTCATTCGCACTTTAGCAAAGTTGATAGTACACTCAAATAGAAAACACAACTAGTTGGACTAGGTTATTTAAACATTGGCTGTCAACAATGTACTGGCGATACGATTGGATGTTTTAGTGGTAACTCAAAATTCAACCATAGTTGAATAGAAATGTCCTGTATAAGATACACTTCAATGCAATTCCCACTTTCGTTCCATTTCTTTTGCAAAATTAAATTCATCTGCATTACATAAATACTAACAGTTGATGGGAATTGAATCAGGTCCATTCTAGCTGCACCGAATCGCCTTGCAACACAAGTAAACAGATTTTCCGTACTTGACCAACCTCATTTCCAAAACACTTACCTAGCCTATTAATAAAAATATATTTTAAAAAGTATATATAAAAAAACATACAATAAAACTAAACAGGACATTTTTTATTAATAGGCTAGGTAAGTGTTTTAGTAACCTGTTTACCTCATTTTGCGTTACTATTTGTTCATTAGGTTACTGCGGCACCATCCACTTTGTCGGACACCCTCTGACCATTTGGTTATTTATATTCATTTCCAAAAGAGATGTGATTTCATTAAGACATTCAACCTATGTACTCAAGTCACTGAAAACAGACCAATCGAGTCAAGGACTATTACAACAATAACAAACATCCCATACAAGTATTGAAATATCCTCTGAAACACAAACATAGAATATATATATATAATAGTACTACAAGAACTTAAAGACCTTCTTGTGAACATAAATAATATAGAGACAGAATAATGTTACTTCAAATAATAGCTTATACAAGTAAATTCAAGTAAGAAGCATGAGAATAAATGAAAATAATTCTTACAGCTTGACCAACACATGTGGTTGGTCAAGTACGGAAAACCTGTTTACTCGAGTTCCAATGCAATTTGGTACCTCTAGAACTGACCTTGATGAATTCCTATCAGCTGTAAGAAATATTTTCATTTATCCTCATGCTTCCTACTTGAATTTACTGGTATAAATACTAATATAATACTAAACCAACTGAGGCAGATTCAGAAACAATGAGTCTGCTCCAAAGTTCTATAAAGTTGGTTCATCAAGCAATAATCAATAATAGAACACTCAATAATACATTAATATCAAAAGTGTATAAACAGTACATAAGCTGTTTAGATGTTGTTTTATCTGTTTTATGATAATAATAATAATAATAAGATGTATAATACTGCACACAGAAAACACTGACATAGAGAGTTCTTCTTCTTCTTACTGAGATGAGACAGAGCTCAGTTCATTAGAATGGTCTTGGATACACTACCAAACAATGAAGAAGATGCTGAAAGACACAATTTGTACAGAGAATGATGAGTGATCAGGGGGTGAGGAGAGACAGTTCTTCCTCTCTGGAAAGATCAGAGGAACCCACAACCAACAACTGGCTGGGGGACTTCTTCTGCGTTCGTTCTCAAACTCCTGCAGATTGGCAGGATGTAGTCCGGAGAACGGAATGCGCTGTGTCATGGTTTACAGCATTGCTGCAATATCTGCGCCTTTCGGCATGACACATCCGACTTCAGCATGGCTTTGGGTCGCTGACCCTATATGGGATGGGATAGCCAACTCCATCCCATAACCTCCTTAGTTGCCTCTTATGACATGCATGGAAGGTAAACAGTGTTGCTATTCTTTGCTCCCCTTTCAGGTCCTGGCAACACACAGGTGACTGGGGGACTGAGTTTATATACTCTTAAATAGCTGACAGAATGGCAAGCAGAGCACTAATGGGAATGCTCCTTATGAAGTAATGCTGGTTCCTAGCAACTGAAATTGAGAATTAAAACACATGTACTATATTGTTTCACCATTTCATAACAGAAATTGCATTGATTTAAACAGACCTAGACATGAATACATTATAAACAGACATTAGTGAACACTCTATGCCAGCGGTTCTCAGTGTGGGCCATGGAGACTTGTAGGGGGACCATGGGAAAAAATGTTGATATTGAGAGGCCACAGAAAAGTGACCACTTGAATGATAAAAACTAGAATTATAGCAATAAAGATTTTTTTTAAACTTTTGTGACAGTCAATTACCTTTTTTTAGGAACAGAAGGGACCACAGAAGAAAATATATCCCAATAGGGGGTCATGAGCTAAAAAGGGTTGAAAATCACTGTTCTGGGTAGACCCATAGGTGCTCAGTCACCTCCAGCAGTTGACAAATGGTCTATATATACTGCTGTGATTTTCATGCGATAAATACTATGAGATAATGCTACTTAATTTTTTTTGCTACTGCTGCACTCTCCATTTTATTTTAAGTTACTGCGACACTCTCCATTTTTGTTTGCTACTGCTGCACTCTCCATTTTGTTTTGTTACTGCTGCACTCTCAATTTTTGTTTGCTCCATTTTGTCAGATAGTTTTGTTATTTATACTTATGATGTCCATGGCTCTGTGGTTTTAAAAAACTCTGACCTGTATTTTGTAGAGCCTGTAATTTTGTAGAGCCTGTAGACCTGTAATTCCTACTTTTACCATGTTTAATACCAAAATCAAAGTTCAGATAAGGGTGCGAAAAATAATGCCTGCTGTCGAAATCTAACCTGTCAAGCTATTTTTACTGGTTGACCAGCTGATTTAAGATTACTATATGTACTAGCACCTGAGTTTACAAAATATCAAGTCAAAATCTATCACAGCCACCCTGTAAACCATGATACCAAATAGTGATAAAGAGTAAACTATTACAGCAAAACTTGATGTTCAAATGCGCAAAGAATGAAAAAATATTGGGGAGACAGTGGCAGTTTTTGATGATTGCCGTAGGAGGTATAAAAGAACTTTCACATTGATTGGGCCATATCTTTTGATCACAGTGGGCCATACTTTTTTAATAGAAAGCAATGACACAGATTTCAATGCCCTATGAAACTTAAAAACTATACAAGGTTTATTATGGTAACCAGTGGCCACATTTTAACGGAACAAATCATATATTATTTTTCACAATGTTCACTAAAGACTCATAAATTCGGCATCCATTGCACTGAGAGCCTCCACTCCTGGACACACCCTGGGTGGCTCTCAGTGCATTGTGCACAGATTGATTCATTAACAGCAGAAGTTGCATCTTTTTAACCTCTGAGTCACGGAAGCTGTATGAAATTATGCATAATTTTTAAAAGTTGTAATGTGGAAACACGATGTGGCCACTGATTCCAGTAATTAACTAAACAAATATAAAAAAAGAAGCTTTTCAGTTCTCGCGGACTAGTATGTCTCCATCTCATTCGTACTATCCTAAATCCAGATAGACTTTTAGTAAAAAGAAAGGAAAGGAGGTTTACCATATGCACCATTTCTCGCAAAAATAGGTCATTTCTCCAATTCCATAGGGTTTTGGTTAATTTTCTTCAGGAAAACCTTTGGAAAGGGTTATTTACTTATCGCTTGTTTCCTAATTCTAAATGTTATTCTGACTTCCTCTTTCTAGGCTATCTACAGGCTTTCTCACCAGTCAAGGATGTACATCACTGGCCTAGGTACGTCATCTATTGCAGTGTCCATGCTCAGTAGGCATTCACCCAACAACTTGAGTACATTCTTATCCCTCTTCAATTTACCAATTATAGATGCATGTAAATCTGCTGTCTCATTACCAAAAGGCAAAGCTTGGAACAATGTAATAAAGTTTTGCTAATAACTTCAAACACACACAAATCAGCATTTCGACTGAAAGACCTTTATCAATAATACATACATCACAAGAAAATGACAAGCACGAACGACACTAATGATGCTCACATGACACAGCCAAATCTAATGTGGAGATGTAATGAACACCCAGCCAAATCTAATGTGGAGATGTAATGAACACCCAGCCAAATATAATGTGGAGATGTAATAACATCATTACTGTCATTCTTGCTCGTCATTTTTATGTTATATATGCAGCCTCGATAAAGGCCTTTTGGTCTAAACATCAATTTGTATGTGTTTCCAGTTATTAGAAAAACTTCATTACCCTGTTCCTCGCTTTGCCTGTTGAATTTCCATTTTGTGCAGTGAGTACATATTACGTCTCATTACCAAGAACATCAGCATGTCCAGATCAATATGATACTCAACATAAAATAGGAAAGAGCTATAAACTCCAGCACTCTTATTTACTTTGACTACATGGAATCTTTCAAATAATGACAGAATAACTTCTCTCGTACATGTGGATTCTGTGTGTCATTGAAAATCTGGAGTAATTCTTTTTCTTTTTCTTTCCTTTGCTTGGTTAATGTTTTATCTTCTTCTTCTTCTTTTGTTCATTTGAAACATGTCTATATCTGTAATTCTGTCTCCTTAATAAAACTCACTGTCTTTTGTAGTTCATACAGTGTCCCATAGAGTTTTGATTCCAGTGTTGTTTCCTCTGGCCAATATGTCTGCATCAGCATTTCATGCTCAGAACACTCTCGAAGTATATGTTTGGCACTCTGTGCTGCCTGTCCACATGTACACATGGCTGTGTTGCCAATCTTGAAATTTGTATACATGTGACTGCAGAGTCGGTTGTGTCCTGTTCTGAGACGTAGAATTATAACTTGTTCTGGTCTGTTCATAATATGATAGTCATCTTGTGTTGGTGTTTGTGGCTTTCATATTGACTTGATCATCTGTTTTTTCTGATGGTAGGTGATTGGTATATCTGGTTGGTCTTTGGCAGCACCTTCCTTAGCCAGTTGGTCTGCTTTTTCATTTCCTAGTATTCCACAGTGAGAGGGTATCCACTGCATGGTTACCCTATACTGGTAAGACAATTCACTAAGTAGTTTTTTCAAGTCTGTTAGTTTTTCAGACTGGAGAGCTTGAAGCACTGACCTTGCATCTGTCAGGAATACCACAGGCTGTAGGTCAGAGTTAGAGTTCAGCAGTTTTTTAGCTGCCACACTAATTGCCTGGATTTCTGCATCATAATTATTGCAGAATTTTCCTGTCGGTGTTCTGATTGTATCTCTAGGCTAGTGTGGATACTCTATATATACACCTGCACCTCCATTCCTCATGGCATTCTGTGCTGACCCATCTGTGTATACTCTGACCCATATATCTTGTGGATATTCCTCATCCAGGAAACTGAGGGTGACTGTCCTTCGCTGCACACTGTTCTGTTCGTCCTCGCTTAGTATTCCTTTCACATGGGTCTGAAAATGTTTTATCTAAAGTTTTGTCTCTTTTATAAACTTAACTATGTTTTGTAATGCATACATAGGTTCTTAGAGTTTTTCTCCTAGTGATATTTCAATGTCAGGGTGTTTGCCTCAGCATTTCATATTCAAGATACTGTTAAAGTATATGCTCTGCTGTCTGCCTGTCCATATGTACACATAGCTATGTTGTTAACTATTTTGAATGTTGTATATATGTAGCTGTAGAGTCAGTTCTGAATCATAGAATGACAACTTGTTGAGGTCTATTCATAATTTAGTAAGTTATTTTGTGAAAGTATTGGCTCTCTATTTAAAAATGGACCAAAAGGGCATAGAGGATTTACTGCATTGTACTCAGGTTACACTGTATGTATTCCTCTCTCAATGAAGAGAGAATACCTCTCTTGCGGCATGCAACCTATCGAGAATACCACTCAAAGCACATACTCAGTAGTTTCAAGCAATAATCCCTAATGATCTGCCCAAAAAAATTCACTTTATAAACAAGATGACACAAGCCAGATTCAAACCTGCAGCCTCTTCAGAACAAATTGAATGACTTAACCACTAGACCAAAGAGATCCCCTAGTTTTCTAATTGCTTTGACCATCTTTTTATTTTGATGATAAAACACTGGCATATCTGGTTGATTATCTGCAATACCTCCTGAGCCAGCTGACCTGCTTTCTCATTTCCAGGTAGGAGCCTATACACCAGTGTGGCTACTTTGTGATAACTGCTTAGTTCGGTAATTAATATTTTGCAGTTCTGGTAGTTTTCTGGACTGGAGCACTTGGAGGCTCCACCACAAGAGAAACCATCACAAGCACTAGCTTTAAAACCCAAGTATAAATAACTAAACTGTCAGAGAATGTCCGATGAGGTCAAGAGTGCCGCAGTAACACAACTAAGAAGTGATAACAACTATATTAATGTAATCTTGTTACTAGATAATCTAACTACCAAATAGTAACACCAATGTAAAAAATAAATCACAATAAACAAAAAAAACAAGATTTTTTTACATTGCAGTCCAACTGGGACCAGGAAATAAAAATATGCATAAATTATCATTTTTAATAATTAAATAATTTTATATTTTTATTTCCTGTTTATACTTGTTTCTTGATAAAGGTCCCTGTTAGACAGTAACATAGAAAAAGTCTTTGTACATTAGTTTACTATTTCTCTTTTATATTGGTTTTACTATTTTGTAGTTAGATTATCTAGTAACAATATCATATTTATTGTTTACAACCCAAGCCAGATTTCTTACCACAGCAGATAAAACCATATGTGTACACAATGACATCATTTCCTGCATCTTTCATGAATATATTACAATAATAAAAGTTGACATTACATGAAACACAAAATGCATTAAATTCAAAATACAATCCGAATTAACATACACATTCAAAGCATTTTCCCCAATAACCAAATCAACAGTTATTAATAAGTGCACAGAATGATAACAGGAAGAGCACATTTTAAAAAGCACGTATTTCAACATATTGAAGATAAACTGAAATTAATATAGGCCTAAGTGTTACCAATCCCTATAAACCAAACATACTAGCAACCAGATATAGAAGTCTATTTCTGTGTCTTGTTGCTAGCATATTTTATTTATGTAGAATTCAGATATAGAAGTCTATTTCTGTGTCTTGTTGCTAACACATTTTATTTATGAATATCTTCTTTGTGGCAACCAGAGCCTGGACTTCTAGTTCTGAATGCTAAGAATAAGAACACTGTCTTCTTTCCAGGCATGTGATAGGAGATGATTAAGGCAAGTTGGGAAATAGACTTGGGGAAAAAATACTAATTGTATACACAAACAATAAAGAATATACACCTTTCAACAAGAATGCTCATCGGGAGCATTCAAGCATTTTTTTTTATTTTCAGGAGAATAACACATCAGAGCCTGTACCCAAAACAATGATCCAACTTGTTCACAACATGTCTTGGTCCTAAATGCAAGTAATATAAATCACATTCTGAAAACACCAAATCTTGTTCTCTCTGGTGGCTTGTTCAGAGCAGCACTGAGTGATAATCCAATGACTGAGCGAGTATCTACAGGATCAATGACACCATCATCCCACAACCTGAATGATTCATATAAAAAAATTTTTATAAAATGTTATAGACATACTTTATTATGTTCCCTGTGAAGACATACAACTGTCACTAAGCATAAACACTTTCACTGCCACCACAGAGTCCCTGACAGTACCACTGACGACTTTTGTCATCTGTGAATAACTTTTCTTCATGTGGAATTTTTCTGTCTCTACGCCAGTTTTATTCAGTGTGGGGCTTCCCATTTAATACAACTATCATTTCAAAATGGCAGAGCCTGTTATTAGATCAATTCATTGCAGATAATTTGAAAATGTAATCTATATATATGATGTTACATGATTACTATGACTTTCTTGATCTATTGCAATATCATTGAATTAATCCTTTCACCACTAGAGATTTCCATACTGTCAATCTCCCATCACTAAGACATGCGGCACAACTCCACCAAATTATCAATATGATGATGTTAAAAATGCATTTTCTTTCAAACTATTCATCATATCACACTCAAGACTTTGCATATCAACAGAAAAATGAATAGTCTTGCATGAACCTATATCAAAGATAATTTATAAGATAAATACATATATTTTTTGATAACAAACTCAACATAATGTGAGGAAATTTTTTTTATTTTCCTTGGGGGGTGCTGAATAGCAGAGTCATATTAAGACGGAAATATTGTGATATATTCTCAAATCTCCTTTTTCCCAAACAGGTTGATATGCCTGAAACGTTGAACCCGTATACTCCAATACATGCCATACTCAAGCAGAATACACAGGTCCATCATAATATAAATATAAAAAGATGTTTTATTTTAATGGCAGTTACAGATGTCCAGTATGTGTCTTCTTTCCTTGTTTGTTCATTGCGTTATGTTACATACAAATTTGTCAGATTGGCTGCAAATTGATAAACTCCTCGTTGACGATGCTCTAGTATTCATAACGTGTGCCAATCTCATCAAGATTATGTACAGGGCAAACGTTTTCTACAAAATTCTCAACTTCTACTAAAAAAAAGCTACATCACTCCGGTGAATTCGCGATGTCACAATTAGTAATACAAATTTCCCTCTCGTTGTCAGAAAAATTAGGTCAAAGAAAAAATGAAGATCTAAAGCAAATTGCAATGAATGAAATAAATGAGAGACATGGAAATCTATGACATCCACCCTATGTGCTGTCTTTGGCCCTAGAGGAATAACTAACTAATGAACAAATAAAAAAAAAGATGAAGAAGACTTTCTAAATCATATTGAGTCACTCAGTTATGCATGTGTAAGGCCTGTGATTCCAGCCAGTTTAGTGCCTGCTTTATACAGACATTTTCAATGTTCACTACTTGTTCCTATCAAGATTATCTGTTTCCATCTACTGGTAGACAATTTACTGAAATCCCACCCATCATAAAAAAAGTATATTAAGGAAGTAGGCTGTTACCTAGAACTGGCATAGTAAGGGCTACCTTCCTGTTCATATTTGGCAAGAATTGGAAGTTTCACTTTGTTCTCCATTTCTTCTGTCCACTGAAATTAACAAAACAATAAACATATAGAAAATACCTCTAACACAACTTCATAAAATGGATATAAGAAATGGTCATCATCACTTGTGATGTTTGAACAACAAAAATTATATTGGGATTTAATTGTAATAATCTTTTCTATATTGCTTGTATTCTATATAGCAAATTTCTGTTATTACATACATATTGTGTTTGTCCGGACCAAATTTGTATAACGGGATTCCACTGTACATGGCTTACTATCACTGTTGAATGATCAAAGGGGAAATTTTAGGGGCACATCTAGCGATCATAAGCAGAATGATCAAAGGGCATATCAAAGAGAAAGAATTAATCACATCTGTGTTAAGCCCACTGATAGGTAGCGGCCACTGTTGTCATCTGGCGCAAGGACCTCTAACGACAAGAGGGTCAGATGGTCTTAGAACTGGCCACTGCAGGCTACAGAGCCACCTGTACTAGATCAGGGTGGTCCACACAAATGAATGTCCATGTGTGACAGGCATACAAACCCCTGAATACATACTCCATAACTGTCCAGATTACAAAGAAATGTGAGGCAAGACATGACAAAAACTTTGCCACGAAGCCAGGAGAAGACTGAAAGTTTCATCCTGGCGACTGGCCTGAAGATCTAGTAAGACCAAAATAATCCTGAGCTCTTAAAATAGAAGTGTATTACATTTTACCTAATCTGTGTTCATATTTTTGACGCAATGGCAATAATTCTGCCCAGGGGTCACACAATTCTTTAATGAATAAATTAGAAAAAAGAAATCACTGTTACCGGTTTTCCTTCCCTTTGTCTCTGTTCTCTGCTAATTTGAGCCATAACATTTGCTGCCTGTTCCCCTCCCATCACCGATATCCTAGCATTTGGCCACATGTACAGAAAGTTGGGTCTGAAATGTATGGGCAGAATATTACTTAAATAGCAGTATAACTTATTTTCCATAAATCCATATTTTTAACAATTTATTTATGTATTTCAATAAAAATATCCGTATGTAGCACCGAAATATTTTTTTAACAACAAAAAAATTCCCTAATTTTTAAAAATGTTTTTGTTTAATTTCTTTTTTAAAATTACTGAAGATGTAACACCAAGTTAGTGATATTTGTCTTTAAGGTGGTCGACATTCTTAATAGCTTTAATGAGAATCCTCTTTTCTTGGTAGGCGATTTCTTGGTATTTTAGTTCCTGTGTTGCTTTATCTTTTACGAGTATATCTGCTGCCTCTTCATTTCCTGGTATGCCATAGTGGGATGGTTTCCACTGTAGTGCTACCCTTCTTTGGATGCTCACTTCTCATATGGTTTCCTTCAGGCCTGGCAGTTTATCACTGTCAAGAACTTGCAAGGCAGACATTGCATCAGTAAGAAACACCACCTGTTGATATTTACTTGTGTTTTTAATTATTTCTGCAGCAACAATGTTTAGAGCCTGTACTTCAACAAAGTAGTTGGAGCAGAAGATTCCAGTTGGTGAATTTTGGGATTCATTTTATTTTTCTGAATATTTTATGTAAACTCCAGCACCTCCATTCTTCACTACTATGATTGCTGATACTTGTATCCATGCTTCTCTGGGGTACAATCTTCAATCATGTTGAATACTATTTTTGTTTATAAAACCCCTGGTAAGTAAGGGAAAAAAACCCACAGATTTTAAAACATCAATTGTAAATGTGACATGAAGAACATCAAAAAGTCAAAGATGCAAAGCATTTATGTCTCATGTTGTCCACATGTCTCTTTCAAAGAGACTGCTCTGTGGTGAATTATGTGTAGGTAAGGACAACTTGAAGAAATCTCTCAAGCACTGAAGCATTCATCAAAGCTATTGGGAAATCACAGATCTTGACCACTCAGCCTGACATGTTCATGGGAGGAACTACTGTCAGATATAACACAGAAAAAACTGTATTGTCATGGACATTTGGCTAGATTTTTTGACCTTACTAAAACTGTTATTCAAGGTACTAAATAGAAAGAGAAAGGAGCGAGGAAAAAAAAGGGGAGGGGGTTAAGTTGACCAATACAAGCAACATTTATTACTGTGCCCCATTTTGGAGATCTTATATGTACAAGGTCTGCTCCAATTTTTTTCCCCAGAAAACTAATATTTTACAGACTAGTTGGTTCCATCTCCTTCAAAACAATTCCCTTCTAATTTATACACTTAAGCCTATTCCAGTGCTCCTGTCACTGAATGAGTACTCCAGGTGGACACTTCAAATTATCTATAATTTGTCTTGTTGCATTGTCTTGAATCTCCTCAATGCTATCAAATCCACAGTCTTTTATTGTTCTTTATGTTGAAAAAACAAAAAGCCACATAGAGAAAAATTGAATAAATAAGGAAGTTGTGGGAGGAATGGAATGTTGTGTTTCATCACAAATGTGTAGGTGGTCCTGTGTGCAGGGGCATTGTCATGGTACACAATCCAAAGAAGAAGCAAAGCATCAGGGAGTGGCAACATAAGAGATGACAGACACAAGGCACCATCAAAAGCAAACAAGAGTCAGAGATTATTATGAAGAATACCATTGAAGACTTTAAACAAATTGTAATGGAAGCCAAGAAAGAACGATGGGATAATTTTGCACAAGAAGTTGCAGCCAACAGTGCCCTATACAAATATTGGAAATTACACAAGGCAATGAATTGAAAGACTGACACAAAATTAATCTTGTGCTTGAAGGATGAGTCAGGTCTTATACTAACGACAGATGAGCAGAAGGGCATTGCTTTCTTCAGCAAATACCTCCAACAATCAGATCAGAACAATATTGATGAACGCAAGACTAACAGCCACTCTAATAGCATCGCTGGTAACAAGTGATGTTGCTGATGAGGAACTAGTCTCATTGGAGGATGTAAAAGAGACCATAAAGAAAACATCAGATGATGCTCCAGTACTCGACAGAATACGCGACAGCCTCCTGAAAGATACTGCAGATGACCTGTTTAAAACAATTGTTGATGATTTCAACATAAGTCTAAAAACAAGATGTGTACGAGAAGAATGGCTACTTGTGTCTGTCATCTCTTAGGCCATGTGAATGTTAGTAGGGTCATTTCTTGCTTGTCGATTTTATTGTGTATGTAGTCTTGTTAAAGGCCATTTAGTCGAAACGTCAAATGGTGTGTATTATTAGATGTGTTTCCAGTTATTAGCAAAACTTCATTACCGTTCCAAGCTTTGCCTGATGAAATCAGATATGTCAAGACATTGGCTATAAATAAATGACGATACAAAGCATTTCCATTCTCTGCACTATATCCTGCTGGAAATCCAGTAGATCCATTGTCCTGTTACAGGAGAGATCAGTGGAAGTTTGAGAATGGATAACAAAGCAAAGCATCAGGTTCATTCATCAGTATAATGAAGCACAGTAGTCTGAAGTCCAACAGTAAACATAAAACCCACTGCTCATATCTTAATATACATGTGATTACTTACGAAAATGATCGGCCACACATGCCATAATTCCCTGCCCCATATGATCCACCAATGATAACTGTAATTTTAGGCACTTTTGCACAGGAAACAGCTGTGACCATTTTAGCTCCATGTTTAGCTATACCTCCAGCTTCAGCCTCCCTACCAACCATGAAACCTTGGGAAAAATGAGATATCTATACATTAAGCTCATCACCTGCTTTAATCTGAACCCAATCTTAAGAGCCATTCTACCTGCTTTAATCTGGCCCCTAAACTTGAGGACCATTCTACCTGCTTTAATCTGGCCCCTAAACTTGAGATACATTCTACCTGCTTTAATCAGACATCTAAACTTGAGAACCATTCTACTTGCTTTCATCTGGCCCCTAACCTTGAGAAAACCATTCTACTTGCTTTCATCTGGCCCCTAAACTTGAGAACCATTCTACCTGCTTTCATCTGGCCCCTAAACTTGAGAACCATTCTACTTGCTTTCATCTGGTCCCTAAACTTGAGAACCATTCTACCTGCTTTAATCTGGCCCCTAAACTTGAGAACCATTCTACCTGCTTTAATCTGGCCCCTAAACTTGAGAACCATTCTACTTACTTTCATCTGGTCCCAAAACTTGAGAACCATTCTACCTGCTTTCATCTGGTCTCTAAACTTGAGAACCATTCTACTTGCTTTCATCTGGCCCCTAAACTTGAGAACCATTCTACCTGCTTTCATCTGGCCCCTAAACTTGAGAACCATTCTACCTGCTTTCATCTGGCCCCTAAACTTGAGAACCATTCTACCTGCTTTAATCTGGCCCCTAAATTTGAGAACCATTCTACCTGCTTTAATCAGACCCCTTGAGAGCCATTTTACCTGCATTAATCTGATCCCTAAATTTGAGAGCCATGTGGTATGCTTTAATTGTAACACTCTCCCTATCAAATCTTGGAGTGATGCTTGATCTGCAGCTTACAAGCACATACAAAATACAAAAAAACACAACACTGAAATGGCTACAGTTACTTAAAGGTTCACTGGCATATCTTGGGGATCTGACAAGAATACCCTCTGAGGTCTGTATCTGGGTTTTATAGGTTTTTATTTGGAACCCGTGTCCCCTTATGTGACTATTTCACAAGGCTATGTTTATCACTTATTAATTTAAATATAAATTTATTTAGGGTTACGGGTTAGTTATGTAAAACATTACTAAATGATCAAAGTAAAACATAACTAACTTTAACCCCTAACCCTAACATTGATATTTAAATTAATTATTGATTAATTATTGAAATAATATTTATATTAATTAATCATAACATGCAGATGTCCACAAAAATCTGAACATAGAAGACTGGATCCTCAAAACTATAAAAAAAATTCAAACTTACATATTTTGAACATATTTCCTAACAATGGTTAGGAAAGAAGATTAATCATGGAGGGGAATTTCTAGGAAAGAGACCAAGAGGCAGACCAAGACTACGATGGAAACATGACATCGAAGACCGTCTGAACATGACACTGGAAAAGTTTGGCAGCTCACACAGAACTTGAGACTTACAGACTGGCAGTGAGGACAACATTCTGCAAAGGACATGTCACATAGAGAAAAAATCCTAAAATAAGCAGGTGACATGAGTTCCAAACAAGAACCTTCTGCCTTAGAATAAAACAGTGTACGCCTGACAAAATGCTCCAAAACAAATGTAGAATACCTGGACAGAGTGCAGAACAATGCACTACACCATATTAGTGAAATGAGATCTACACTAATGAAATATGCACAAATATGATGATGATGATGTTCGTCCGTCGTGATCGACGATGACCAAAAACTCAACCATAATAATAATAACAATAAATAATAAAATAATAAAGTTAATAGTGCGTTTTTAAATGACTAGCAAGTCCAATGCGCGCACAAAATGTTCTTTTACAGAATTGACAACAATAGAAGGTATCAATTTAATTAGTAAAGATAAGTAAATAAATGGGTTGAGAAATGACTAGCGCTGAAGTTGGTTTATAGTGTGGAAGAGTTGCGCTAATCGTCAACCACACTCATGGATATAGAGCTAAGATCAAAGCTTATGAAAAAAGCAAAATAATATCCACCCAAAAAATAGCTTGTAGAAAACTTGCAACTGAAATAAAGATTACAACAAAAGTCAATCCTCAGCCATGTCTATGAAATCAAAGACAGCCAGCACCTCCCTGACAAGAGACAAACACTACAAAGAGTGGCAGTGTTTACCACCACACACCTTTTTTTAATTGCCAGAAACCAAAACAAAATTGAATAACAGGTTTTGAACTATCAAGTCTTAAAAAAAACACAGAAAACAATTGCCTATCATCACTGCATCAAAGGTTTGGCTGCAACAGACCTAAAAACTTGCTCTATCTATTGCCTTTGTAGTGAACTTGGTGGTGACTGTTCATCCAACTGATAATGTTTCCTTCTCACTTGTATCACTGCCTACCTCTTGTTTGCACCCCCTCATCTCTACATTCAAGGAAAGTCTTCAACAAGGTGTCATGTCTTAATATATAAAAAAATATTTTGTTTAATTTTTATTTCCTTAATTTTTTTTCATAACCTCTTTATCTCTTTGTTTGTTTTTTCTTCTATCTCTCACTTATCTTCTATATATTCACATCTCAAAGACACCAATTCTGTCATCTAGTTGTTTGTTCATTATCCATGTTTCTAAGCCATATATTAAAACTCTTTCAACACATAAAAACAATTCATCGCTGCAGATATAAATTGATTGTGAACGTATCTACAATAAATCGTTCGTGCAGATATTCCATCTAAATTTGCTTCTTTTCGATTGTAAATGAATTAGTATTAACTTATTTAGCTGTTTAAAGTTTAGAAACTTGGATAACGTAACGAAACCCTCATGGCACTAGATGGACCTAGTTTCATAACTTTAATCTGGAAAAAAAAAGTCTGGATAAATAATAGTTTGTAATTTCCATTTTAAAGTTAACAATGTCTTTGTAAGGTTGGATGATCATTATAACCATATATATCGGTCTCTCTAAGCTTTAGATCGGCATCAGCAATGTCCTCATCACATTTGAAATTTTTGTCATTTTGAAAGCGACACTTTGTCCCAAATCACATTGTTAGCAACTATCATAAATTCTGATGAAAAAGCAAAGTAGTCTGACAAGATTATGTACTGAATTACTTAACAACACAACATATATTTCAATTTAAACATTTTAAAAATTACAATATCAATGATAACATCATCTGGCTGAGTGCGAGGAGTTGCACAAAAAATAGATCGAACAGAGTGAAAAATATTACTCTGCATTGTTAAAAATTGACTCGTCCTTGACCTATCACACTTTGCTGTGTCAAAGATTGCAATATTCCCTATTCCTGACAAGTGTCTATCCTAGTCATTTGTATTGCTTGGAAACCCCACAGATCCAGGAAGAAATAGCTGCAATGTTTTGCCCCGTACGACACTTTGGGCCAGCTACCCTATAGACATATGAATCACTTTGATACAGTCTTCATGCAAAGTGGTTGCACTATTTTTTTCAAGAAGAGAAATAAAATGGGAAACTCAAATGTGGCCACAAATAACAAAGTATATTACATACCTGTAATGTTCTGTAGAAAAATAAGGGGAATATTTCTCTGGCAACAGAGTTCTATGAAATGTGTACCCTGTAAGATGAAGACAAAGTACCTAGATCACTATTACTTCTAAATTCCTTAAATATGATTGTCAGCATACAGTGACAGACATTAAACGAGTGTACAGGTTTCCTCATTGTGACAAAAACATTACAAATTATATCCGTTGTACATCTCAAATTATACCTTAGGATTGTAGTACAAAAACATAATCAACTGCAAGGAAACAAGACCCCTTTAATTAACTATTACTTTAATAATAATAATTATTTATCTATGTGGTGCATACTTTGTTGCATGTTGTCCTGACTGCCACTCTGTAAATTATTCTAGTGTCAAATTTAAGAGGTTTTCAATATCCTGTGTCCAGAAACATTTGGAGCTACTTTTTTTCTCTTTCCTGGAACTTTTCCTTCAAAGATCAGTAGCTCAATTTCCCCATTGAAGCCAACTCCATGAAGTGGAGGTGGGGCTTAGTCCAGCCAACAGAGGCTGGAAACTAAGATTGGTCGATCCATCCTTGACATCAAGCAGGACCACTATGGTCCTGCAGTCACTGGTGCTGCAGTCAGAGATACCAGGCTGAGAGGTGCACCAGCAACCATGGTATCACGCAACACAACTAGAGAACATGTCTTCACAACAAATTGGCTTGCTGTGTACACATGTTAAACTTTGAACGAGAAGAAGCAGAAGTAGAAGATGTATCTCATTTGTTAATTTTTATGTGATGAAGAAGAGAAAATGAAAGAGACAATATACATGTTTATAGAATGGTAGAAATGGTAGTGACCAAATAATGACAAAATCATGACAAACTCTGTAGGTCAGAGTTGGAGTTCAGCAGTTTTTTAGCTGCCACACTAATTGCCTGGATTTCTGCATCATAATTATTGCAGAAATTTCCTGTCGGTGTTCTGATTGTATCTCTAGACTTGTGTGGATATTCTATATATACACCTGCACCTCCATTCCTCACTGCATTCTGTGCTGACCCATCTGTGTATACTCTGACCCATATATCTTGTGGATATTCCTCATCCAGGAAACTGAGGGTGACTGTCCTTCGCTGCACACTGTTCTGTTCGTCCACGCTTAGTATTCCTTTCACGTGGGTCTGAATGTATATTGGCATTCCATGTCTTTCACTCCACGGGATTTGTTCTGGTACAGGCCTTAAGGGGCTGTCAACTTCAGGTAGGTCTGTAAGTTGTCTACGGAGTCGTTTAGCTTGATGGATAAAACTGCTTCTTTTCAGTCGTCCCATTGCTAGATTTTGGAATCTTTCCTTCATTGGATGACTTGGCATACACTGAAACTTTTCTGCCTGAATTAGTACTTTTGTGTCTCTGCGTTCGCCAAGTGTTTGCATTCTTCCCATTTTCTGCATCTCTGCTATGGGTGTTGATTTCATTGCTCCCAACATTATTCTAAGTGTCTCCTTTCTGATAAAATCCAAAGAGATCACAGCAAAAAAATGACCAATACTCTGAGCTTATACATCCTAAGATGGCTGATGGACTGACGAGCTCAGCATTTATGGGAATGCCTCCAGTGCTGTGATGGTAGTTCGTTATGAACAAGTAAGAATGTTACCTTGTTTAAATGTTTTTTACTTTTTTTAATGTTTCTCAAAAGTCAATTTCAATGAAGAATCACAAATGAAATATTACTTGAAAAAACATTGTGAAGTGGTATTAGCAGCAAGTTAGAATCTTACCTTCAAAGCTGATTCAGAAAACAGCACACCGTTGTTCCCAATAATACCCACTGGGTAACCCCATAATCTGGCAAAACCTGGATCATGAAGAAGTTGGTAAGTAATTGTAGTTATAAAAATCAGGATTAATTCATATTCATATCTTAACTGCAAGATTAATATGCAACAGATAGTTATCACAACATGGGTATCTCAACATTTGGGCTGGTCTCTCCAGCAAATTTTTGAAACTTCCACACATATTTGTGTATAGTCTCTAATCCAAAAGGCTACACTTTTAGCCATAGTTATAACCAAAAACAACAAAAAATAGATGTACTTGTGGATATGTCGATAACAATGAAAGACAGAGGAAAAAACATCATGCGCGCATGACAGTGGTTAGCTTTGAGATTGTGACCAGCGTGCATGTATGAGAACCAGTTTTCTCACATGGCTTATATTAGCGATTCTTGAGACTAACGGGAATTGAACCAGTCCGTTCAATGGCACCAAATCACCCAGAAACTCTCGTACACAGGTTTTTCCATACTTGACTAATCGCTTCTCCAAAAAAAGATGCGATTTTGTCAAGACATTCAAACTGGGTGCACTCAAGTTACTGAGAACGGACCAATCGTGAAATGGACTATTACAACAACAACGAACATCCCGTACAAGTACTGAAGTATCCTCAGTAACAATAAACATATAACATAACATCTGTATTAGTTCTACAAGAACCAATAGGTCTTCTTGCACACATTGATAACATATATAGACAGTACAATTTTGCTTCAAATAATTGCTTATACAAGTAAATTCAAGAAGGAAGCCAGAGGATAAATTAAAAATAAAATTATTTTATTGAATTAAAATTTACTTATATTTACCTCCGAATTTACTTATATTTACGTCTGAATTTACTTATGTTACCGATATGGTTACAGACATCCACATTCAATATTAAAAACACTGATCGTGTTAGTTACCAATGTCAAAATTGGATGTGTCGGGCCATTAGTGCAAATAAAACGATGGCACAGAGCATTTCCCTTCTCTGGACTAAGTCCTGTGGAAATCTAGTAGGACAATTGTCCTGCTATAAGAGAGATCTGTTGGAAGCTTGAAAATGAACGCAAAGAACAAAGATGTGCTTACCAGTTACCAAAGTGTCTCCATACTTTGTTTTAAATTCATCAAATATACTGCCATCAACTATCCTGGCAATAACCTGTGAGACAAAAGTAGAAAGGAAAACTACAGAAAAATCTACTTTGAACATTAAAATCATGCATGTATCCTGAGACACACAATGAGTATAATCCCATATTGTGTATGAGCCCATCTGTGACGGCCGAGGTACTGGGTTCAAATCTTGCCATAGACAATTTACAATACATTTATTTCCCAGATTCACATGACTTCTTCTTCATCATTCACTCATATGACCACATTGATCTCTCTTATAAAGGTGGCTGTCTGCCTCAGGATTGTCACATTACCACAATTTTTCCTTCAGGTAGGTGTGGGAGATAGTTCTTTCACGCTTCTGCTCTACTCCTTTTGTGAAGAAAAGTCTTGGAGCACATGAACTGTTGCCTGTTTATCTTTTCCTCATGGGTACATATTGTACCATGTAGCAATTGAGACAAATTAAATTCATTTGAAAATAAATGTTAGAAAACTCATAAATATTTGTTGAGAAAAATTCTAAGTCAAACAGCAAGTATGAGAAGACACCAAACAGCAATATATTTCTACAACAAATAAGAAGCAAACATGTACCTATAATGAATGAAAAAGACTGCCACTATAAGAATTAAAATAGGTACCATCTCGCAAAATAAAAAGAGGAAGACCAAGAGAGACTCTTCACAGAACAACTATTAAAGATGATATGACTATGGATCTCAACAACATACAAGACTTGCACACAGTAGCATCACATCGATCGAACTGGAGAGCTCTGGTTTCTGCTCTATTCAGCGATGAAGGAACATTGATATATGTGTGTACACTTGTTTGTGTGCTTACTTGTATGTGTCTGCAATTATATGTTCGCACTTGTATGTGTGCTTACTTGTATGTGTCTGCAATTGTATGTTCGCACTTGTATGTGTCTGCAATTGTATGTTCGCATTTGTATGTGTCTGCAATTGTATGTTCGCACTTGTATGTGTCTGCAATTGTATGTTCGCACTTGTATGTGTCTGCAATTGTATGTGTCTGCAATTGTATGTTCGCACTTGTATGAGTCTGCAATTATATGTTTGCACTTGTATGTGTCTGCAATTGTATGTTCGCACTTGTATGTGTCTGTAATTGTATGTTCGCACTTGTATGTGTCTGCAATTGTACATTGCACTTGTATGTGTCTGCAATTGTATGTTCACACTTGTATGTGTCTGCAATTGTACATTGCACTTGCATGTGTCTGCAATTGTATGTTTGCACTTGTATGTGTCTGCAATTGTACATTGCACTTGTATGTGTCTGCAATTGTACATTGCACTTGCATGTGTCTGCAATTGTATGTTCGCACTAGTATGTGTCTGCAATTGTACATTGCACTTGTATGTGTCTGCAATTGTATGCTCACACTTGTATGTGTCTGCAATTATACATTGCACTTGTATGTGTCTGCAATTGTATGTTCGCACTTGTATGTGTCTGCAATTGTACATTGCACTTGTATGTGTCTGCAATTGTTCATTGCACTTGTATGTGTCTGCAATTGTATGTTCGCACTTGTATGTCTGCAATTGTCACTCGCACTTGTATGTGTGCTTACTTGTATGTGTCTGCAATTGCATGTTTGCACTTGTATGTATCTGCAATTGTATGTTCGCATTTGTATGTGTCTGCAATTGTATGTTCGCACTTGTATGTGTCTGCAATTGTATGTTCGCACTTGTATGTGTCTGCAATTGTATGTGTCTGCAATTGTATGTTCGCACTTGTATGTGTCTGCAATTATATGTTTGCACTTGTATGTGTCTGCAATTGTATGTTCGCACTTGTATGTGTCTGCAATTGTATGTTCACACTTGTATGTGTCTGCAATTGTATGTTCGCACTTGTATGTGTGCTTACTTGTATGTGTCTGCAATTATATGTTCGCACTTGTATGTGTCTGCAATTGTATGTTCGCACTTGTATGTGTCTGTAATTGTATGTTCGCACTTGTATGTGTCTCTGCAATTGTACATTGCACTTGTATGTGTCTGCAATTGTATGTTCACACTTGTATGTGTCTGCAATTGTACATTGCACTTGCATGTGTCTGCAATTGTATGTTTGCACTTGTATGTGTCTGCAATTGTACATTGCACTTGTATGTGTCTGCAATTGTACATTGCACTTGCATGTGTCTGCAATTGTATGTTCGCACTAGTATGTGTCTGCAATTGTACATTGCACTTGTATGTGTCTGCAATTGTATGTTCACACTTGTATGTGTCTGTAATTATACATTGCACTTGTATGTGTCTGCAATTGTATGTTCGCACTTGTATGTGTCTGCAATTGTACATTGCACTTGTATGTGTCTGCAATTGTATGTTCGCACTTGTATGTCTGCAATTGTCACTCGCACTTGTATGTGTGCTTACTTGTATGTGTCTGCAATTGCATGTTTGCACTTGTATGTGTCTGCAGTTGTATGTTCACACTTGTATGTGTCTACAATTGTACATTTGCACTTGTATGTGTTTGTAATTGTATGTTCGCACTTGTATGTGCTTGCAATTGTACGTATTTGCACTCACATGTGCTTGAGTATGACATCATAAATGTTAGTGGTGTGCCACTTACTAAATGACAGAATAAATCAAATGTGAAAATGACACTGTGAAACTGTAGGCAAGCCTACCTCTCTGACATCAAATGATTTCTTTAAGTTGTCACCCACAATTCCATACAGTTCATCAGCTGGATATAAGGGGTCAACAGGTTGATCAATTGTCACCTGTATATAATCATGTCACCATTAATTGCAAGCAAACACATGCATGAATGTTGTCTGACATGATAGAGGATTGAAATACAAGTTACGTGTGGTATTTATTTTATTTTTCACATTCCCAATTTTCCCTGGACTCTTTTGTAGCAGGTAATGGTCCTTTTAGAATGCCAGCAGGATGGAGTCCAGAGAATAGAAACACATTGTGTCACCGTTTTATTTATACCAATGACCAGACACATCCAACTTTGGCAGTGGTAACTAATACATTCAGTGTTTTTACCACTACCAATGAACGATGGACACCTGTAACTGTATTGCTAATAGGCCAGCCATATGAGGAAACTGGTTCCCATATTTACGTGCTGATCACATACCTCTAGCTTACATGCTTGACCTTTTTTACCATCGTCTTGCATCCTATCAACATAGAACAGAAGCCAACTGGCAGTCACAGAAGTCCACTGGTAGCCACAGAAGCCCAATGCTTACCAAAGAAGCCAGAAGATAGCCACAGAATCCCACTGGTAACCACATATGCCCACTGATGTTTATTTAAAATTGTAAGTGTATACTGTCACCTTTAAAGGCAAATGTTATTTTATCTGGAATAAGATCAACTGAAGACCTTCTTATTGAGGGCCCATACCATATGGTGTATCACTGCGGAGCAAAGAATACAAATGTGCAGGGTGCTGGACTAACTAAAAATCACAGATGATAAAGAGCACACTCTACACCCAGAAATTATCAAAGTTAAAGGCAGTCGACTAAAGAGAGGAAAGTCGTGGATGGGGCACGTTATACAGAGTGTGTGCAGATTGGATGATGTACTACCTGGTGCCGAATGGAGTCTGGCGCCCTCGGATTATCCAACAGCCTTCGAAGGATTAATAACACTCAATAGAGAGTGCAGGGAATGGTGTCCGACAGTGGTCGAGTCGGAGGTGCTCGCTCTGATCAGTGAGAATTCCAGGGAAGGTGATATAATTATATATACAGATGGGTTGGTTGAGAGACACATCAGGAATTCCTGGGCTTTCACGGCTCAAAGGTGAGGGGAGACTATCAGAGAGGAAAGTGGTGCATTCGCTCAGACGACAAGTAGCTTGACAATGGAGATTCTGGCGGTGACCAAAGCTTTGCAATGGGTCTGCTCACAGACTGTCTGCGAACATGCCTGTACACTCAGTGACTCCATGAATATGATTGTGAAAGTTCAGGCAGGGTACGTTTGATAACAGTGGCTGGATGCAGTGAATAATTCCTGTGTGCGTACAGTGACTTTTATTTTTGTGGCGGGACACGCGGGAGGCCAGGGTAGTGAGAGAGCAGATAGGTTGGCCGCCCACGCTGCTACTATGGCTGTTGGTGAAGCAATGGATCGGGCAGACATTTTGAATGCCCTACAGGAAAACGCATGAACAAATGACTGTACAAGTGACGATGACTCTTGTTCCATGATTAGAATAAAGGAACTTGGTTTGAAATGTGGTGTCGCTAGAAAGGAGAGTTTTCGTGGGCGAAAAAGAATGATGGTCAATCAACGACGTACTGGGACTGTCAGTCAACGTGTAATGGCGGATACACTCAAGGAAAGATCTGAGCACCTATGGACTTGTCCGGAGTGCAATGACGATGATCCAACGACTAACTGACTAATTAACTAACCATATGGTGTTGTTTATTATGTTTGCATACAGCCTTCTGACTCATAATACATAAATAAAATGAATCCATCAGAAGGAAAGATTATCAGTTGAGAGTTATTTCTCAAACAAATGACTAAATGACTAAACTGAAGGAAATAGGTCCCAGAACAAATTTTGGACAGTAAAACACCAAATCCACTAAAAGCATGCAATTAGTCACTGGAACCACATTCTGTTCCCAAATGCTCAATAGTTTGATTGTCTATTGGCTATTCCCCATGTTGAAGTTGGTGCTGTAGACCCACACTTGCTGTTTAGCATAGAAGTGGATACTTTCTTCTGTTATCACTACAAAGTCAGATGTGTGACCTGTGTTGTGCTGTGACCATGTATGTTCAGGTTTATTTTTTTGTTATCAATTCCTATTTTTTCTCTGTCTTCCTTTGACTCTGTATCCTGATCTTTATCTATCATACAATCTGTAGGTGTATGTGATTCATTTTCATAGGGTTACTTTACCAAGTACTCACAGTATTCAATACAGTGTTTGTACAAGGATATTTTCTACTGTGATCTTCCGGTAGAAAAAGTAATGGTGACGATACTATGTTTGTTTCTGGCACCTGGTCTCAATTTCTTTATCTATGTTCTGTGAAGATGCTGTCTAAATATTTATACAGTGGAATCCCATTGCAACAAATTGGACTGAACCAACAAAATATGTATGTAATAACCAACATTAGCTATAGGCCTACTCCGCCAAAGATGGATGTGTCTATATTACATACAAAATATGTATGTAATAACCAACATTAGCTATAGGCCTACTCCGCCAAAGATGGATGTGTCAGGCCATTGGCGCAAATAAAATGGCGACACAACGCATTTCCATTCTCTGGACTACATCCTGCTGGAAATCTAGTAGGGCAATGGTCCTGCTACAAGAGAATTCAGCAGGAGTTTGAGAATGAACGCTGAAGAAAAGAAGAATCTATAGGCCTAAGCTTGCTAACTCTTGTTGACAAAGTGCTTTTTTTCTGGGATCTCTGGAAATTATCACTTAAAGCGATGGAGTTATCTGCTATGAGTGGTACTCTCAGTAGGCAAGTGCCACCTCATTGAGAGGGACATCTGGGATAACCCGAGTAAACCCACTAAGACTTTTGAGCCCTATTTTCTTTTACAACTTACCAATAACTATTTACAACTATAACAAGCATGAATGAAACATGGGGTGAGTCAAGAATAGACAGGTATATCAAAGTAGTTTAATAATACCCCAGGGTCCTTGATATAGTTGAGATTTTTTATAACCCTCCTGGCTATGTGCAATGCATGGACTTCATCTTGAGCATAATGGTCAGTCACACCTGATTCCCTGAAATTAATAGTATTTCACTTTATTTGTACATAAAGAAAAACAGCACATCTCTTTTAATATGGGTAAATGATAATAATATTATTTGGAGACTTTGAGGAAATATTGAAACAATCAAGAAAATAGCAGGAAAACTTGGAAAAGAGTACCGTAATAATGTTTTGTGAATCACTCGTAATAACACACAAATAACACATAAAAATAATCATTGTTTCAATCAAAAGGTCTTTATGAAGAACACAACAGACAAGTAATAAACAGCAGTGTCCATGTTAACAGATTAATCACAAAACAGGACAAATCCAGTAGAGTATGAATGATGGAAGAACTAGAAGGATAGAGATGAAACAAAAACCAAACAGAAAGATGATAGGATATCGACAAAACAAACAGAAAATTGAAAGAACTTAATACAGGATATTTATGCATATGAATGATTGGTGTTAATCACCAGGGGCCTTACTGTGTCAAATTGGGGTATAGATCCATTATGAAGTACATATTGAGTCTGGTCATCAAAGGAGCATGATTTTCCTGCATGATGGCAGTCCCTGGACATACAGCACCCTGATGGTCAGCGCCATTGAAATGTCAGTGACATAATTTGTTCAATAATTTTTCAAAGATTCGTGATAGTAAAAAATTTTTTTTTAATTGCCTGTGGCAGGATTCAAACTTGGTACCTTGGCTGTCACAGTAGCACTCTGTACAGTGCCACCAGTCTGACATAATAATATTAATCATTTTCCCAATTTATACATTTGCTTCTGACGTTTAAGAATATTGACTTCAAATTAAATAACTTACCCACAATGCAAATCTGCACCACCTAGATCCTCTGCAGTAACTTCTTCACCTGTTGCAGCCTTGACCTGCAACAAAAAGTAGATTTGAAGCTAGCTATAAGTTATGAAGAAAGTTTTTCTAAACTCCCATACACCTTTGAGAGAATTTGTGTAGTTCTATCTATGGGACAGTATCCAGTTCTCAATATTGACATTCCTATAGTATGTGCTCACCGGTCTTCTTCTTCATTCATTCTCAAACATCTGCAAATTTTTAACAAGATGCAGAGAACAGATTGTGTTATGTCAGGGGTGGGCAAACTATGGCCCGTGGGCCGCATGCGGCCCGCCATTGGATATTTTGCGGCCCTCAGACACATTTTTAAATACACGGACAATCGTCAAAAATGATTTTTTTCCCCATTAATATTACACAGAAATCCATTGGAATTTGAATTCGACTTTCTTATATATTATATATACAATATTTTGTCCCCAATTTGACATCATTTAAATATTTATATATATATATATATATATATATATATATATATATATATATATATATATATATATATATATATATATATATATATATATATATATTGTAAAATATATTTATATATTTATATATATATATTGTAAAATATACATAATATATGCGGCCCTCCAATAGCTTTACAATTTTCAATGCAGCCCTCTGCACAAAAAGTTTGCCCACCCCTGTGTTATGTCATAGTTTCCAGGGTAGCTGTGATATCTGCAGCCAGAATGAGTCAGTCATCTGAGACTTGCAGAAGCTCTGGAAAATCTCCCCACTACAAAACAGTACCAGACAAATACTAATCTGGAGCTGAAAGTCAAACTCTACTGTCTGGCATAAGGAATAAGAGTCTTCTTCTTCTGCATTCAACATCTGTTGTCATGTTATATTGTTAGGCATGGCATCAGGACAAAGTCAAATATTTTCTCCAGGTCAGAGCAGCTGCCTCAAAGCTTTTGTCTCAAATCTTAATACTCTGGAATAAGAGTGACAAACTTATACTCCCTTGGACTTCTATAATTATTATCTTTTCAATAGTCATCACTTGACTGTTAATAGTTCTATAATTATCATCTTTTGAACAGTCATCACTTGAATGTTAACAGAAGTTCTATAATTATCATCTTTTCAATAGTCATCACTTGAATGTTAAAAGAAGTTCTATAATTATCATCTTTTCAATAGTCATCACTTGAATGTTAATAGAAGTTCTATAATTATCATCTTTTCAATAGTCATCACTTGAATGTTAATAGAAGTTCTATAATTATCATCTTTTCAATAGTCATCACTTGAATGTTAATAGAAGTTCTATAATTAACAAAAACAACGACAACAAAAACTGTCAAATACTTCATGTTCCCGTTAAGGAGTTGTAGGAAGGGAATTTGTAGCTGTGTGATAAATGCTATATGTTCTTGCTGTCGCCACGTCAGGTACACAGTGATTTATAATTATCATCTTTTCAATAGTCAACATTTGAATATTAATAGACGTTCTATAATTATAATTTTCAATAGTCATCACTTGAATGTTATAAACTTTTTAAAAAAATGTCAATACTACATGTTTGCTGAACTTGTTTTGTCATTTTGGCACACATATGAATGCAACTATCTCTATTTGCTTGTAGATCTTTTATAGCTGCCTGATAGAAACTGAGACTACAGCGATGACAATACTCATGAATGTAAGGAATTAACCAATCTCAAATATCACAAAAACTAAACCCTAGATGTTCTCCTTTGAACAGGTAGAATATAAACATCTTATTTTATGAGGCCAGGCCTGTCACTAAGTGACTTTCATCTCTATTGTATAAGTCAATAAGAAAGCCACAAACACCAACACAAGATGACTATCACATTATGAACAGATCAGAACAAGTTATAATTCTACGCCTCAGAACAGGACACAACCGACTCCGCAGTCACATGTATACAAAGTTCAAAATTGGAAACACGGCTATGTGTACATGTGGACAGGCAGCACAGAGTGCCAACCATATACTTCAATAGTGTTCTGAGCATAAAACACTGAGGCAGACATATTGGCCAGAGGAAACAACACTGGAATCAAAACTCTATGGGACACTGTATGAACTACAAAAGACAGTGAGTTTTATTCAGGAGACAGAATTACAGATATAGACATGTTTCAAGTGAACGAAAGAAGAAGAATCTCTATTGTACATGAAAAAGTTCCTCAATGACCTTTGTTTTTCACAATTAAGACAATTAAAAGTTAAATAAATAAGAAAGATTCCATTCAGGATTAGCAAAGATTGCCTGGCAGCACCTTTCTATGAGGATGGTATACAAAAACTTGTGTCTTGTTTAGAGATAAGAACATCAGTAATAGCCAAGACTAGTTAAAATTAATCAAATGTGTACAATGTACTAAAAATAAAATAACAAAAACTCAGATTTTTAGTTTACAATTCAAACAGAAGTTTTGAACAGCCACCACAACACTCTCATTCTGATATCTATCTATGTGACTTGTCCTTTACAGGACATTGTCCTCACTGCCACTTTGTAAGCCTCTCAGTTCTGTGCAAGCTGCCCTGCCTCTTTCTATATCATGTTCAGAAGGTCTTCGATATCATGTGTCCATTGTATTCTTGATCTCTCTTGTTCTCTTTCCTGATACTTTCCCCTCCATAATTAATCTTCCTAAACTGTTGTGTCTTTTTATATGTCCAAAATATATTAGTTTGCATGTTTGTTAAAAAAAAACAACAGACAAAATGTAATGCCCTATTATAAAACATGCAAGTAAGAGAAGACACCAAACAGCAATATGTTTCTACAACAATAAGAAGAAAACAATGGACTTATATCAGACACGTACGTAGAATGAATGAAAACAAACTGCCACTATAAGTATTAAAATGGGTATAAGCATTAAGATAGCTAAAGAAAAAGAGGAAGACCAAGAGAGACTCTTCGCAGAACAACCATCAAAGAGGGTATGACTATGGGCTCAACAACATACAGGAATTAAACACAGTAGTATCACATCGCTCAAACTGGAGAGCTCTGGGGTGTCCGCCCTATGCACCGTGTTCAGAACTAAAGGAACAATGATAGATTATAAAACAAATATATTCACAACTTTTTTAGATATTAATATTTACACAAAATTTGTTTTTTGGCTAGTTAACTATATATAACAGGCTTACCAAGGGAGGACCTCCTAAAAATATAGTACCCTGCTTGCGAACGATAATGCTTTCATCTGCCATTGCAGGTGTGTACGCTCCACCTGCTGTACAGCTACCTAATACGACGGCAACCTTTAAGAGAGTAAATGATGATGAGTAAACATTTATATGAGAAAACTAGAGGTTCATATTTGCTTAATGTGCCTACATTTCTTATGGAAAGCGAAACGAAATAAATAACAAGGGGCAGGCAAATATGTTCGATTTTTTTCATTTGTTATTTCCCTTGGCTATAATTATCCATCAGTTGGTGGACGTAGATATATTTATTTAGTTAAAGACTGTCTTTTGTTAGGGATATATGGGTAGGAAAATACTGATTTTTGAGAGAGATGTATGGGTAGGGAAAGACTGATTTTTGGGAGAGTTGTATGGGTATATTGGATACCTACAGGCAAAAGAGCAAGGGGTAGACCAAAAGAAACACTAGGAAAGAACAATACTTAGAGAAAGTAAAACAACCAATATTCATACTATTCAAGAACTGCACAGAATAGCTTTGAACAGACAGAATTGGAGAGATCTGACCTCTGCCCTATGTGCTAACTTCAGCGCTAAAGGAAAATGAATGAATGTATGGGTATGGGAAGACTGATTTTGCAGAGGCATAAGCATTCCACTACACCACTGCAATCTTATCCATCTGCAATTTTCACGCACACCACTTGGCAGAAGTCATCTGAAAAGCCCAGCTATAGTAAAATTGGCGTATTGTGACGACTGCTATTTTGGTGAAATGTAAACATGCGCCGACCTTAAACTCAATACACTGTTGGTGATGTTTAATATTGCACTTCGAGTGAATCCTTCCCTTATTGCAGTAATATAACGTCATACAATGGCTCTGCATACATGTGTTTGCATTCTGGAGCAGTCCTCGTGTCTTTATGATATATACTACATCTCTATCAGTCGCAGCTCATCATAAAAAAAATGATAGTCATTCTGTATCTAGAACTGAGCAGTCAGTGATGCCACAAAATTTTACTCAATTTCTGATCTGCAAAAAAAGTTGGAATGGTATTCCCATTAAGCAAACATGAAACTGGTTTCTGTAACATAATGATTGATAACTGAAGCATATCATGCATATGTCATCGCTTTTCAACTGTTGTTAAATCATTTTAAATACAACTTATACAACTAATCATATTACCAGTACAATTTATATGGTCGACTAGTCTGTGCTTTGAATCATGAGCTAGTTCAAGTGAGCTGAGATTGTGAAAATGGCTCACTAACTTTTTCTTCTATCCAGTGCTATGAGTTTCACCATCTACCCAAACAATTGGATACATGTTTGAATGCCTATGGTGAATTTGTGATGACCCCTGGTGCATACATGAAGCTGTCTTCAGAGAACTCTTCTACCCCTGATGCTGTAAGGCATAAAATGTATAAAGAAGACAGAGAATTATAAGACAACTGCTGATGCACTTTTCCTAATCTTGTATAAAAACCCACTTGGAAGGGTGTCATTTGAATACACATAGTAGGTTTGGTATTTGCAATAGACTGATGAGTCCAATTCAAGAACTGAAAAACCTGTTAAACCTGTTAAACCTGTTGCAGTGTGAACTGGAAGGAAGAAAGTCTTGATATGAGGGAAAACGATTTCTCCTTTCATTTTTATCTCATTTGAATCACATGCAGTGTTTTACACTGTTCAAAATTTCTACTACCTGCACATCTGACCATGCTAGGCTGACCAGTCAAGAACTGTGGCTTCCAGAATGTTTGTCAATGCTACAGTACTTGAGAGGTGTGTTCAAGTAATCCTAGACACAATTTATTTTTTCCAGCTTTCATTTATGCTTACTGACACACAGTTCACCACAGAACAGTCTCTAAGGTAGACACTCGCCTGAGATGTAAACGATGTGATAATCAACAACGCATAGATGTTTTCCTTCTTTTACTGATCTCTGTGTCAGGGTTTGTGTGTTTGTTCTCTCAAATGATGCTGGTAATAAAGCATCACGTTTTATTTACTATTATCTGTCTCCAGGTGAACAATGGTTTATTGTATTCACACTTGCTGTTAAGCATAGGGGTGGGAGCTTCAGATGTCATTCCAAGGCCAGATGAGTTCCAAAGCTTGCATTAAGTCCATGTTTGTTCAAGGCTATCTTGATGTTTTCTATCCAATGTTTTCTTGGTCTCGTCCTCATCAAATGATGTCTCTGCAATGAAGTTTAGCTGAAAAAGACCTCCAACTTTGGTCTCCTGTTTTGGTGGTACACTCTGCTAGACTGTAACATTTCCATTTTGTAGTGTTATTCTCCCGCTTGTATCTCTGCCTACCTCTTGCTCACTTCCCTTCGACTTTACCCTCATATAAGGTCTACAACAAGGTGTCATGTCTTTTAATTAAAACTCTTTGTCTCCGTACGGTTTTCCTGCTATGCCGAACATGATAGTAAATTCATATTAAAATGTAGATTTGAGTGGCTTTTTGGCATATTGGGTCTCCAAAATGTAAATATTAATGGCTCAGTGGACATAAAGAATGTGTCCAAATCTTTTATTTGCCTGATCTTTATTTCCCTTAATAATTCTTTCTTCATATTAAGTGTTGTTAGAACCTCTTTGTTTGTTTTCTTCTCTTTCCATGATGTTCTCCCTATTCTTCTATATATCCACATCTCAAAGGCATTAATTCTGTCTTCTGATTATTTTTTAGTGTCTAATTGTTCTTGGTCTACTATTGGCCTTATGTCTGGATATTCTTTACGGCATATATAAATATTATATATTAGATCTCTAATGAAATATATATTATCCTATAGGTATTAAGTCCGGCTCTGTGGCGGAGTGGTACAGAGCACATCTGTAATGGCCAAGGTACCAAGTTCGATTCCCACCACAGGAAATTATGCATCAGGGTCATTCAGAAATCAATTACAAACTACTGAACATAAATAGATAGATAGATAGATAGACTAATGAACATATTTATAATTGCCTAGAAAATCACCACATCCAAAAAATGCTGGATTGATGGCTACGTCCTGAGATATGCAACCTATTTTTTTTTCTATTAGGGCCTAAATCAGATTTGTGTATTTATTGGCAGTGTATAACAAAAGCATCTGCTAAAGGAGTTGGTGATGCTTGGTGTCATTCAAACCCTTTTTTGTAAATATGAATTTAAGTAGGCTCTATTGATTGACTTAACCAAAAAGGTCGGCAAACTCACACCCAACCCAGCGATTTTTCACTGGGAAGATCTTTTTAGTAAACCACAAAACATTGGCCCTCGACAATGTGTAAGCTTTTTCTTGATTCTGTAAGGGTTTTTTAAGTTCTCATACAGTTTTTAGCCTCAACTAGTTGACAGGTATGTACTCAATAAATAGAAAACATTACACCAAAAAAGCAAACATGTGCAGAAATACCAGAAGTCATAAATAATGGCCGGGCGTAAGAGGAAAAATTTGCTCTATTTTTTAGCTGGGCTGCTAAAGGTTTATAAAGACTCATAATAATAAGATATTAATAGCTTATTATAAAAGATAATAACAACTCGGATCATAAAAATTTTGTGAAAAATTTGATACCAATTTTACTAGTAAACAAATCATATCTCTGAGACTTTTGCTTAAGAAAATGTAATGTCGCAGTTTGGATTTAACTGTAGCAAATATTTTTAAATAATTGATGAAATTCACTAAAAATATCTAAAGTCTGAATGATTAATCACCTCAGAACACAGGCAGGTACGGCAACAAAAAACTGAAGGAGAGGTATCGATCATCAAAGGACTCAATAACATGGAGTCATGCAATTCCACAATATTTTAACATGTTAAAACATGACACAAAGAAGATTAACAAAAACCTTCACCTGAGGTATGTTTTTGGCTGACATATTTGCTTGGTTATAAAAAATTCGACCAAAATGGTCTCTGTCTGGAAAAACATCATCTTGTCGTGGCAAATTTGCTCCCCCTGAGTCAACTGAAAAAATAATGATGTCAAAATGCAACATGAGATTGAAGATTGATATTTGTACTCTTGTACTAGTAATGTTTATTTAGGTATTGATCCATGCTTTTGTAGGAAAGAGGCCCAACGAATCTCCTGAAAGAGTTAAATGCAAGATGAGGGTTACTTAATAATATCGGAAAAAGATAATCTTTATTTTTTTTTGCCACATTGTGAGAAAAGGAGGTATGGAGAACATAGTTGTGATGGGTATGATTGAAGGCATGAGACATCGAGGACAACTGTGAGAGAAAATATAAGATAGTCTAACAATCATGTTATGGCAAAGAGTCACATGATCCACTAACAATCATGTTATGGCAAAGAGTCACATGATCCACTAACAATCATGGTATGGCAAAGAGTCACATGATCCAGATAAAAATACTGGAAATAGATTGTTGTGGAAATCCACAATTGTCTATGCCAGTCTGTGTGGCACCTGATAATGATGACTTATTTGTATTTAACATGCAAAAATGGTTCAAAATATAAAATCAAATATAACAACACTTTTTAAGACTCATAGTCATGTGTTACAACATTGACAACCCATGTGCTGTCAGGGTCTGAAAAGTTAGCAGAGAACAGCAACACTGTGACCTAGCATGCATGTCATAAGAAGTGACTAAGAAAGTTTCTGGGTGGAGTTAGCTGTCCCATCTCATAGGTAAAAGTGACACAAAAGTCATGCTAAGTCAAATGTGTCAGGCTGAAAGGGACAGACTTCACAGTCAGGCTGTAAACCAAGCACAATACTTTATTCTCACATAACATCCTACTAACCAGAAGAATTTTGAGAATGCATGCAGAAGTAGAAGATTCATATTTAACTGCTAAAAAGATGCCTCCAAATGTAAAATTAAGCATGTCAACTTAGCACTATATTAGTGCAATGTTAAGTCCTTCGCCGCTGACCAGCACCAGATTTCAAATCCATTCATTATTCTTGAGATGAAATATAAATTACTCCTGTTGAGGTTCATACTCTGAGAAGGTCAAGAATGGCACCATCTCTATTAAGCAAGTGCAGTAGGCGATGTTAGTCATGTGGTTTCTGGTCAACCACTGACTGGAAACCGTGTGCTATGATGGTAATAGCTCATACTACCTTTACCTTTTTAGATATAGCATAGTAGGAAAGTTGCAGGGCAGACTAATTCCATATGACTTTATGTGCAGTCAGATCAGATAAGCAAACATACACACATGCTTCAAATATTTTAGGATAATATCGGAATAACTTAAAACTACCCCAGAAAGGACATCTGGCAATGCAACAACTGACAAAGAAATACCATTGAAACTGCTGGAATATGACAACAAGTAGGGAAGGATAAAAAAAGGGGATGAGTTAGACTCATGAAAAACCAGCATGTGACAGAAATGATAAGCACACATACACTTCACCATGTAATGACAGATGAAAGAGACAGCACCTATGGGTCTACCAAAAGTCTGATGACATTAATTCTTAAATGTAACAGGAAAGATCCTGAAGAAGAATGTTGGCCAATCTAAGAGAGCACTAGAAACTAAATAAAAGGAAGAACAGGCAATATTCAGAGCAGAACACATCAACTAACAAAGCATGTTTGTGTTTTAAGATCCTGAGGTATTGCAAATGATTAGCTCTTACTTCGTATGTGCAATGGGGTCATTTGTCAGAGCTTTCATATCCAGAAAATTTCAGCTTTCAGCTACATTTCAGCTTTCAGCTTCATTTAATGCATATTGAAGTAACCTTCTGCAATGAGAGGATCTATGTTACAAGACGAGATGGTATTATGCCAAGGTCACCCTCTGTGCATTTTCCTACTACGAGGCACTTTACAGCCAGCCAACTATTACCGTGTAGGAATACACTTCTGCATGCAAAATATCTGTGGGTATCACCAATGGCCCACTAGTCAAGCCACCCTTGCAACAGAAAACAGTAGATGACATGCCGTTATATTGTAGCTCTTTTCTTATGGAAGTTTTGTAATACATCATCTATACAATTATGATTTTAATGCTTTATTTTTGTTATTGTTTTTGTGTTTTTTTTATGCTTTGTTATTTGTATATGTGCATGTTGCCTCTATAGTTGGGACAGAGCCAGAGATGTACTGTGCAACAATGGGGAGGTTGAGACTGGCTATACTGTTTTCCTATGACTGAGAATGAGACAAGCCTTTTGTCTTTAACATTTCATTACATGTCAAGAGCCATAGAGAAGTTTGACATAACCAGTAAATAATAAGTGGTGGGGAATGAGTATCATGAACCTTAGCTGTGGTGGCTTGGAGCAGTGCATAGTTAGAAACCTACCTTCCTGGTGATGTGATAGTAATTTTCTGGCTCTGGTCAGAGGTAGGTAGAAAATCTACAACTTCCCAGCAGTTTGGGTCAAAGGGTATGCTGGATTAGCAACCAATCAACCAAAACAACCAGGAAAATACCTCCATTGACCTCTGTGTCCCTAGGCTTCAGATCTAATTTCTTCTATATGAGCCATGTTGAGCAATGACAACAGTCTAATTATAATAGGGTTGCTACTTATTAATAGATAAGATCCTTTTTACCTACAGCGTCGCCCAACATGTCTGAAGTTTGGCATTTGACCTGTGTATTTCCCACGCACTTACCTTGTTTGTCTGTGATGACCTTCCAATCCCACACTAAGCATGGTCTGTGTTTTAACATACTGAGGAGTATATGCTCAAGTTGACATGACAAATACTCGAATCAGGGCTCCTACTTTGAATGTGGTCAATTGTGGTGAGATGTTTGTTATCACACACATATCGTTTTGGATATTGTGTGTTCTCGACCATGAACAACACTACAGTCGGCTGGTCTCATGCTGAACAATTGAGACTCTGTTGTGATTTTATCATTTCCTTTACACAACGTTGTGCCCTAGCGTGTGTTGCTTTCTTCAGAGGCATTCAATGTGTACTCATTGTGCCATTACATTTTAGCAATAGCTACCCATAGCAGGATACTGATATTGGCCACCACTCCTATGCATCTGTATTCCAGCTGTCTGAGCCAGAATGATTTGCGATAAAGTGTATTAATAGTGCCACAGGCTGTTCAGCTTAGAGGTGCCTGAGATATTGCCTGTCTATTTGCAATCAATTCTCATTCCATCTACGGCCTCCACATCCATGGACATGATCCCCAAAAGTGTTAGCAAGGAACAGAGTACGAGTCATGGTATGTCTATTTCCAGGGTGCACCACGAGGAGGTACTTTTAGGATCTTCGCTAACCCTGGGAATCACATATAGGCAATGTGAAACCCTTTGCACTCCACCAGAAACACACTTAGAATAATATTCATTTCTTCTTCCCATTCTGGTGTCTGAATAATATGGTAATATTTCTTCAATGAATTGTATTGTAATCAATTTGTAATCAACAATTTCCTATAGAGAACATAAGACCAATGTGTACGTAAGAAATAAAGTAGAGATGTGTGCAGGTGTCCAGGAGCCATTGATTTCAATAGTGAAACGACGAAAACTAGCATGGTTCGGGCATGTATGCAGTCACGATTCCTTGTCAAAAACAATACTGCAGGGAACTGTCGAGGGTGGAAGAAGCAGAGGAGGACAAATAAAGACATGGACAGACAACATCAAGGAATGGACAGGGGTAGATATTTCCACACTCATCCGCATTGCCGAGGATAGAATTCGCTGGAGGACTCTGTGTGCTGAAGCATCCAATGTGGTACCCCTACGACCCTGAAGGGTTATGAGTTTATTGATTGATTGATTGATTGATTGTAATCAACAATCCCATGACAAGAGCTGTAAAGCTTGCCCATCAGAGCTTAAATTCTCTTTCTTACTTCTATTTTTCTCTGCCATTGCTGTTAGTCATCACCAGATTGCATGATGGTCAGTTTTCTGTCTATGCCACACTTTGTTGCCTAATATGCAGTAACAGTGTAATATCTCAGGATGTTTGTAACTCCTTTAATTCACCTTCTTCTTGGTCTTCCTCTGCCTTGCTAATGGTCAATTTGGATTCATTCTCATTAAGTGGCCAAACCACTTCACTCTCTGCTGTTCAACATATTTTAACACAAACTTGACATACCGTTAAATTCCGTGTATAACCCGAGAATTTTTGGACAATAAACAGAGATGACTTCATACTCTTCGTCTTATAATCGAGTAACATCAAATTTTAAAAAAAAATTACGTCCAAATCACAGTAAAAAAGGAGAAAAACACTTTTAAAAAAATGCCAGTGACAACTCACATGTCCCGATATATTAAGCCAGGATAAAATGACTAGGGCTCTCCAACAATCTAGAGCGTACTACCATACTGCTAAGCCTCTAATTACATTAATTTTTATATATCATACAATATTTCCTTCGAAACCTCCGATATTTCTTGATAAAACTCACTTACTAGGTCTATATCGTTATTTCCGACATGCCATGCCCGCCATTTTTACTGAGCTTAATTTCCCCGGAAATGCTATTTTTAGCAATGGGTATTACCGTTTTTTATATATTGACCAAAATACGGTAATGGTCTGTGAAAAAACGAAATATGGTAGCCTAAGCTGATCTACCAGTAACACATGTTTATCATCAAGGCCCAGTCTTGTTTGTGTAGGGAAACACCAACTACCAGTAGTCTAAACACTGTCACACACTTTCATTTTGGGTAAAGCAAATGTTACAACAGTTACTGACCGTCTACTAGGCTATAAGACCTGTGTACAGAAAATGTAAAAACACATCAAAGGCAGATTTTGAGTATTTCCGTGCATGTGCTGGTCGGCCTTGCCAATTTTTAACATGCGACTCCAAGTATATAAATAGGGACCAAGACAATAATCAGAAACATAAAGAATGAAGTCCTAATTAATTCTGTACAGAGGTCTTTTTCTACATTCACGGTCTTGGTCTTGCACAAACACGGTCTTGCACAAACATGTAACTGACATCCAAAACTTTGCTACTTAGGCAGTGTTGGGGGGATGGCGGAGAGAAATAAATAGTGAAACTCGTCTGAGCTGTGCCTCATGTTTATATTACTGTATAAGGTAAACATACAGGTCACACAAAGTTCAAACTCGTTGTTAAGTTCAAACTGTTGATTCTGTATCTTTTAAAAACAAAGCCGGGGAATGACTGTCTGCAATATTTTTGTGAGAACTCGGTGGCAAATACCGGTAGTTACATACTGTACTCTGTATATTCTATTAATTAGTCCAGCCCACTGAGGCTGAAGATGGACTACTGGCCCTACCCATTTCAATCGGCTCAACCAATCCACGTTTCCATCACATTATGTGATGCCATTCAGATAAGTGACTAAAATGTAATCTTTCTTTATAGAAGATTTGAAACAGGTTCCAAATCACAACACATCATAGGCATTTTGTAGTAAAATTGCACCGTAATTGATTCCCTCCCCCAACCACTGTACATTTAGTGGAAGAAGAGATCAATTTCACAATCCTCTGTTATGTTTATTTTATTACCGTATTCTCCCCACATGGTAAACATAACCAGGAACAAAGTTCAAACTCTTCTGTATCTTATAAAAACAAACGTGATCTTGCTGTCTTGCCTTTTATCATTTCCCACTTAAACGTCACTGTCAGAAGCCAGTGACATAATAGTTACGTAGTAATTACTATTCACTAGCGCTGTTCCGCGTCATAACGTCCAGACACCCAACACAGACAATTCATTCAGGAAAAACTTTGTTCCCCAAAGTCATGCCACCTCATAAACCGTCTATAGTCATGGATAGGGAAGTCAGCCTACCGGGTATTCATTATTTTCGGATATATTGATCCAGAATACAGTAGCCACCGGGGTTTCATTCCTTGATTCATTCAAGTTACGTGAGTGAAGCAAATGAAAGGAATGCTATTTTCTTAGAGTTGCAAAAGTTTGTGTTAATTTCCATTTAGCATGTTGGTTCTTTCTTATGATGATGAAGTTCATTATTGCCGGCTTTGTTAAGTTGGGGATGTCGGTCTATAGTCGGACTTTCGACTTTCTCCACTTTTGGGAAGGGATAGTTAGGTTATCGGCCTACAATCGGATGGGTTTATATTCAGAATTTAACGGTAAATTGTTGTAAATGCTTCATTCTTATGTGATCTCTTGCTTGCTGCTTTTCTTAGACATCTCATTTCACACGTAGTAAGCTTTCTCTCTTGGTCTTTAGCTAGTATCCATGTCTGACATTGATAACAAATGTTGGTAAGAAAATTTGCCTTTTGCAGAATTAATACTGAGTAATCAAATTTGTTTTCCTATATAATTTAACCTCACAGATTAGTTGTTATTACATTAATTTTTTAATAGTAACACTTTTAATATCTATCTAATATAATGCCCACATATCCACCTGCTTACCTAAATATATACATGGGAGGTGATTCTGTAAGGCTATTTCTTGTGCTCGAAGATGTTTCTTGACTGTTATAGGATAATAGGTCCCTCCTTTCACGGTTGGGTCATTTGCTGTAATCAAGCACTCAGTTCTGTAGAATTAAAGATTAATGCCAAATAATCATTCCCAACACTTACATGTACAGCAACATTGATTGTGTGCATTGCAAAACTATTTAGTTATTGAGTTCTCAACTTTTAACAAAGAACAGATCTTTAACATTTTCTGTCTTGTCCTGCCTTTAGTTAGTCTCTCTATGTCTCGTCATTAGTTACACATCACTCTTATATATATATAGCTAACTTTTACTCTGGGTTTTTCTCAGTCCTCTTTTTCTCATGAAATTAGTCTTCTTAATGTATGTTACATCCATCTGCAATGCACTTTCTTAAATTCTCTCTTTCTACTATTTATCTATCAATTTCCTCAGTGCTGAATATGCTGTATAAAGCAGGAACCAGAGCTTTCCAGTTCGAGCAATGTAATGCTACTGTGTGTAATTCTTGTATGTTGTTGAGACCCATTGTCATTGATGGTTGCTCTGCAAAGAGTCTTGGTCTTCCTCTTTTCTTTTACCATCTGGTACCCATTTTAATGCTTTTAGTGGCAGTCTGGTTTCATTCACTCTAAGTACATGTCAGATATAAGTCCATCATTTTCTTCTGATTGTTTTAGAAACATATTGCTGTTTAGTGTCTTCTTTAACTTGTATGTTCCACTTGAATTCTTCCCAACAAATATTTAAAAGTTTTCTAAGACATTTATTTTCAAATGAATTCAATTTCTTCTCCAGTGCATTTGTCATTTTACAACTTTCACAAACGTATGTTACACAGCTATCATACTGTAGTTGAACAGTCATAGTTTGGTATATTTACTTATTGGTGTCCATTTCTAGATGTTTGGTCAGTGGATGAATTGCTCAATGCCAACTCAATTATGGTAAAAAATATCTTTTGTTGTATCTCCATCTTGTGTCATTTTGCTGCCTCAATAAGAAAAGTTATCAACTGTCTGAATTGTTTCTTCGTTGAGAGTGATTCTAAAGGTGCAGCTAGTAAAATTCATGACCTTAGTCTTGGAAGTGTTGACTTGAAGGCCAATTTGTTCTGAAAGATGACAAAGCCGATTCAACACATTTTGTGCCTTAGCAGGGATTGGACTTAATAACGCCAAGTCTTCTGCAAAATCAAGATCAATAAGCATTCTATTCCCTGTCCATTTTATACTAAAATGTTCCTTTTGGGCATAATTTTTCATAACCCAGTCTATAGCCAAGCCAAAATGTAATGGTGACATAATGCAGCCTTGTTTTACTCCTGTTTCTATGTGAAACCATTCAGTCTTACATTTTTTTTGTTTTAACACAGCATCTTGAGCTGTCATATAAGCCTTGATTACATTTAAATATCTATTTAGGAAGTCGTATTTGGCAAGAATTTTCCAGACTGTTGGTCAGTACAGACTATCAAATGTCTTTTAAAAATCAATAAAGTTGATAATAAGAGGAGATTGCATTTTAACTGATTCTTCAATAATTGTTCTAAGGGTAAAAATCTGATAAATACATGATAATTTTGATCTGAATCCAGCTTGCTCTTTTCAAATGTTTTCATCTACCAGTTCCTTGAGTCTCTCTTGCATTATACTACATAATATTTTTCCTGGCAGTGACAACAGATTAATTCCTCATCAATTGTTACAATCTGACAGATTACCGTACATTTCTTTGGTAATTTTTCTATAACTCCATCTTTCCATTGTTGATGTGAGTTTTCTTTCCTCCATTCCTCATTTATAATAGCAAACATCTTATATCATCAACTGCTTTCAGCATGTGGTACTACAAACTTCAAACTAAATGTTACACTTACCTTACATGCTACATCTACAAACTTCAAACTAAGACTTACCCAGATACCCTTCCGATACCAGTGATAATCCCCCCTGCTGGCACAGAGTCCTCACCATATAGGTTGTATCCTGCAAGCTGACTAAATTCCAGGAATGGAGACCTAGAGACAATAGGTGTGAACTTGTATTACTAGCAGGAACAGGAAAATGACTATTCTTTACAGCAGTGATTCTCAATGTGAGCTATATGGCTCCCAGGTTGCTCCGGTAATTTCCTGGGGAGCCTATAAAAAAATTTTAATTGTGGGAGGGGAGAACAGAAAAATAACTAATTGAACAATATTTTAGTATATATATATATAGTAAGAAGTCTTGAAGGAAATGAATGAGTTTTTAATATTCATTTTATTATTTTAAGGTTTGGACAGGGCACCAAAAAATATTTTCCCGGGGGTGGAGGGGAAATGGTTTAAAAAAAGGTTTAGAGCCACTGCTTTACAGGGATTGTTGTGTAATATCATACGCATTTCATCAAACCCACGTTTGCAGACTACCTTACTAGCCCCTCTGCCATAGAGAGCTACTATGTATTGTATTATGGCTATACAAGGCTATCTTTAACAAAATTGAAGACATGCATTATCATCTTATCTTTTCTTTATTTTCTTTTTCCTTCATTCATTATGAAACTCCCAACAGCTAGCACCATACATCACAACTGTGGAAAGTCAAGTTAACTATTCACAAGAAAACAGCGTTACCACTTTTCATGATGAATTTTAAAATTAACATAACCACAAATTCATATAAATTGTTTATTTTCAAAAATTTATTGCAAATCAATCTACCAGAATTTTGTTCGATGGAAACCCCCAAAAAAGTTAAAATAAGTTCCAAAATATATAAAATAAAACAAAACAATGAGCATCTCATGTGAAATGATACATTAATCTGAGATGTACATTGGGTCGGCACTGGCAAAAATACACATTTTTCACATTTTGGCAAATTCCAACAACTAGGTGTGAACTTGTATTACTAGCAGGAACAGGAAAATGACTATTCTTTACAGCAGTGATTCTCAATGAGAGTCCAAACTGCCACCAGTGTATAGAATATTCATCAATCTTACATTTGTGATGGTATTGAAGACATACGATTACTTGGAGACAGTAAAATAAGAATTTATGAACATCTGTAAAACATCATCTTTGCCCCATTTTTGGGGGCAAAACTACACAGGCAAAAACAATTGCGAAATCAAGGGAGAGTTGACAGAAACAGCAAAATAACTGTGCAACAGCTTTTCCTCACATAATCAGTCACATTGTGTGGAAATACAGAACAAAAAGACTGAGATGTCAGAACTAAGATTTACTGATGATATAACAAAAGGGCCAGACTAAGATACCAGACTTACATGCCCAATGCCAGACAAAAAGGGTCAAGTATTGGGCACATAGGCAATTAACAGTCAGACTCCCCTTTTTGCAATAATTTAGAAAAATACAAACTTTCCTTTCATTATTCTATTTATTTAACCTCCTTGGGGGATGATCCAGGCCAATTATTGGGCCAAGCTTACTTAGCAAGAAGGACAAACGGAAAACATTTCTGTAACGCTATATGAATAACATTGACCAATCAAATGATCGCTCATATGCTGCACATTCTAGCATATCAGAAACCACCTGGATAGTTTACACGTGTTTTTGGTCACTGTTTTGAATATTTGTGTGCTCTCAAGTAAATGTGTACTTTTCATAAATGTCTGCAAGTGGTTTCGAAAGTGAGATGGTGTCCTGTGGTTCAGATGCGACTGAGATTTATGTGTCAGATGCTACTGATAGTGACCTAGATATCAGTGAAGATTGTAATACTATGGAAGAATTCAGAGGAAATAACTATCATGTTTTCCCATGGTTTAGAGTTACATAGAACTGAACTGGATAGAGGTGACTCCTATTCACTCATGGAAATAACTGGAGCCAACCACAGATAACAGTTCTCTTGTGGCAAATAACATATTTAGAGTTGTTTTTTTACAATAACTTTAACTGAACTGTATGTCAAAGAAACAAACACGGCAGATAAATCCAGATAGTTGATGTATATGCAGGAGTGTCAGACATCCCAAACAATAAAGAGATGATTGCTGTATTTTTATAGAGACAGGAAAATTCTAGAGGAAGAAAACAAAACCTCAAGATGCACAACAAATGTCAGAAGGGATATTATTTGTTTGTATTGTTCAGACAAAATAAATACTTTATTCCATGAGTTTGATGTGGTTTTGTCAAATATGTGTCCAGGTTGGACATTTTAAAAAATTAATTACCATACGCACATTAGATGACCTAATTTATATGTATGTTTCAACCTTCAGTAGTTCATAGAATGGACCCTCAATATATTTCTTCCAATAATATATATCCTTTTACTATGTTTAAACTTAGTTTGGGTGTTTTTAAAGGAATTTCAAAAATGGAATCATGTTCTCTTTTTTTTCACATGGAAATGGCTCCATGTTTTCGGCAGTAGATGCATTATTAAGTTCCATCCTCAAAGGGTTAATGTACAATTTAATGTACAATTTTTTTAATATACAATTTAATTTATTTAATGTCAATGTACAATTTCATGTACAAATGTGAAACATGCAAAATCTAGGAACGCATACACAGTGTTGCCACTTCAATAATCACAAAATTAACTATGGTCAATTATTTTCTAATGTCTTCAGAAAAATTGACATTAATTTTTTCAGTGTCCCGTGTCCTCACAATGTAAATCATATCATTCTCTGTTTAGGGCCCCCTTATTAAAATAAAGAAAACATGATGAGCTTTTTTTCCTAACATGAAAATGAATTCCAAACTTACTGTGGATCTAGCAATGTGTTTATTCTGTCCCTAGGGAGCATTTTACCTCTAGAAGTGTGTCTATCCCTAGATTTTTCTCCACCACCTGAAATAATAGATTTATGAATTTTTATATCAGGGATTCTAAACTTTTAAGCATTCTCGTGTACCCATCACCTTGCATAGTCAAAATAGTCTCAACATCTTACGGCAAACATAATTGTATACACATGGGATAAGGAGCGCAGTAGCCAAGTTGGTAGTGAGCTTGCTTAATATCATCAGATTACAGTGTGCCAGGTTCGAAACCACGGCACAACAAAAAAACACCATAAAAATCCGGGTTGTGATTTCCCGCCAGGCAAGGCCCAGTCGACCCAGCTATGAAGGGGTACCTGACGCTTGAGTTAGGGGAGGTAAAGACATCAAGGAAGGGAACTGGCAACAGTATCTAATAGTTGCTGCGACTTAGTACATGAAGAGTTATCTTCATCCCCAATGGCAGGTTGCTGCCATGGGACCTATCTATAAATAGTAAAGTAAAATGAATTAAACAGGTTACTAAAAACACTTACCTTGCCTATGAATAAAAATATATAAAAAAGTATATATAAAAAAACATACAATAAAACTAAACAGGACAATTCTCCACATATCGGCTCAAATGGAACCTTTTTCAAGAGACAAACAACAGTAAAGACCACAATAATAAACAAAATAGATGACTTAGATTTCATCAAGCCACGTCTCCATGACAGGAATGGAAACGAATCTAGTAAAAGAGAAAATGCGTGCATTCATTATAAACAAACTGGAAAGTGGGAAATTAGAGGCAATATAGATGTGGTTGGGGTGTTTATAATGAATGCAAGAATAATATAAGAAAAAGATCAGAAAAAGACCCCTTTTGTCACTTTATCAGACAGGCAGGTTTTAAGAACATAGTCACAACAGGCAAGACTGAAGGGAACAGAGACAGATGGGGACTTTATCTCCATCCTAAGACTGCTTGTGGTTATAGTGAAGGCACCACTGGATTCTTTCATAGAGCTTTGATTATTTCTTACAACCCACTGAGTATAACAGAGAGCAGAATAGTTTATTCTTCAAACCTATCCTATCCTATAATATTGTAGCCCATCTGGGTCGTAGGGGTACCACATTGGATTTTTCAGCACATCGAGTTTTCTGGCGATTTCTATCTTCAATGATGCGAAAAATTAGTGAGGAAAAATGTTGTCCAGTTCTTGATGTTGTCTTGAATATAAACTGTACATCCCATGGGACTTTTCTATAAGTGCACCATTCTCTGTTCCATCAACTATTCAAGGGTGTTCACACATTATTATAAGTGCACCATTCTCTGCTCCATCAACTATCTAAGGGTGTTCACACATTCCTATAAGTGCACCATTCTCTGCTCCATCAACTATCTAAGGGTGTTCACACATTTCTATAAGTGCACCATTCTCTGCTCCATCAACTATCTAATGGTGCTCACACATTCCTATAAGTGCACCATTCTCTGCTCCATCAACTATTCAAGGGTGTTCACACATTATTATAAGTGCACGATTCTCTGCTCCATCAACTATCTAAGGGTGTTCACACATTCCTATAATTGCACCATTCTCTGCTCCATCAACTATCTAAGGGTGTTCACACATTCCTATAAGTGCACCATTCTCTGCTCCATCAACAATCCAAGGGTGTTTAAATTAAAGTTTCCACTAAAATACTTATTACATGATCTTCTCATCTGTCTAGAGAGGACACACTTTATCCCCCATTCCCACCCCAAATCACTTTCATTTCTATGATTCTCTGTACATATACATTATCACATATGGCCTCATATTCTTTATCTTAACAAATCTGTGGCTGTCTTAATTAAGTCAGTTCTGTCTCTTCTCATACTGCATTCTCCACCACAGCATTTTCCTTCAATGAGTTTGCGCTTCCATTGTCTCTGATCCTTGCATGACAAGAACAATTTAGCCATGTAATACTTTTAACAATGAGTTGCTCAAAATGGTGACCCTTTCCTTTCTTAGCATGTGGCTTTCTATCATGTACAATATATTTAGTAGAATAGACTGTCAGGCTGCAAATAGACTATCAGGAGCCAATTTGAGTAGATTATTCATGACTATATGGTTCGAGCTATGTATCTTTGTACAACAGAGCAGACATTGGGTCTACCCATCTTAAAACTTCTCAACACTATTAGAAAGCAAACAGACAAAATTACCAAAATGCAGAGAGACAGTACAAGTATCATCAATTCACAATATAACTAAATTATAACTAAATTTAACTTAATTACCCAGATAAGTAGACTAGCAGAAAGTCAACATACAAGACTACCAAAACGTAAGTAGACTAGAATATCAGTATTTGTGTTATCTGTTTTCACAGGTTACAAAGACAAATAAAAGTTAAGAAACTGGCAGAAAAGATGGTCACATGTTAAATACGACTGTACACACTAGGACTCAAAGAGCTGAAATAAGTGAAGTAAATTAGGATTTGAGAGGGTATACATTCATAATATTTGTTATATATAGTATGTATATATTTACCTTGTAAAATAACAGCAACTCTATCCCTAAGTTCATCTACAAGTATTTTCATTTTCTTATACTTTTCCTGAAAATCAAACAAAAACATCTATAAAATATACACAATAATGAATAAAAAAAGTAAAGTAACCCATAGCATTTATTAATGCCGTAGGGTGTGAGATGTTAGCGATCTCACATTTCGGGGGCTCTGCAAATGAGGGCAGTAGCTATCTCCTCTCCCTTGCAGTCTTTACTTCCCGGATTTATCCAGTACCCATTTAAGGCTGGGTCGACCTGGGAGCCGTTGCGATCTGAAAAACATTTCCGTCTCAACTGGGGAATGAACCCAGGATCACTCATATGCGAAGCCAGTGCGATAACCACTGCGCTACGCTGCTAAATGACTGTGAGGAATGACTGTTTTTGAATCAATAGCACTGCACTCCAGACAAACCTATGGTGATTAGTCTTCATTAGCAGTTTTTGAAAAGTATGTATTCTTGTAGTTCAGGTGACTCACTTGTTAAACACATGCCTCATTAATTTCCACAGATGTCCATTTTGGTAGATGACAAAATCCAATCCACACTTGATTCTTTCTCTTATTACTGAAATATATTGAAGATGATTATATTGTATCATTTTTAGCTCTGCTGGTGGTGGCCAAGTAACAACACTCTCTTCCTAGCTGTATTACAACATTACTCAAGGACTCTCTCCTTGAATATTTTCACTCATTCATTGCCTTTTTATACTTCCTCTAGCTCACAGACTGTGAAGGGTGTCTCTGCCATCATTTAAGATGCCTTCTTTTTATGTAATTTAGAGGTTGGTGCAAAGAATTGTGGTTATTGTTGATGACTTTAAAATATTATTTCACCTTAGCTTTGTGATTCAATGTCCTACTTTGATGGTAGGTAGGTCTAAAACAAATCTCCTGGCAGCAATTGGTGTATCTCTGGTGCATCATAGTACTACTCTCATTGCCTCATTCTGGACTTTCATCTATCTACCTGCATTTGCGATAGCATGAGTATTCCTATACCATAGTCAAATACAGACCATACAACTGTCCCCATCAGTAGGAAAATGAATCTTGCTGCATATCTGCATAGGCCATGACCTTGACCATGAACTGCACTGATACCCCTCTTAACTTCTTTAACTACATATTTCACAATGGACAGACTTCTATTGAAAGCGAGTCCTAGATATTCCATGGTCTGTTTCCTGTTTATGTTGGTGCTCATTGCATGTATATCTCTCAGAGAATATGTATATTTAATTTATGTTCTTCGATTTTGCTTATTATCATAGTTTTTGGTTTTTTTATGTTACTTTGAACTATCATATATAGCAAAGGAAACCAATCATAAATTCAATATTCATACCAATGTTGTGTTATCAATGTCAGACATGGACATCAACTAAAGAACAAGAGAGAAAGCTTACTACATATGACATGAGATGTCTAAGAAAAGCAGCAAACAGAACAAGAAGAGATCATGTGAGGAATGGAGAGATTACAAAAAATGCTGAAATAATGTCAGTAATCAAATATATTAAAAAAACATAGACAGAAATGGTTCAGCTACTTAATGAGAATGAACCCATATTGACCAGCAGCAAGAGCATACAACATGAGAATGGAAAAAACCAAAAGGTAGAACAGACCAAGAAGAAAGGGAATTACCAACATTCTGAGATGTCACAATATTATTGTATATCAAGTGACCAAATGTAAACATAGCCCTAAAACTGATCATAATTCAATCCTACAACACCTAATTGCAAAAGCAGAGAAAAGACAATAGATAGACTTTGAATTATTAGTGGCTATATAATTGCAGAGACGAGCTACATGAAATACATGTTTAGATTGTTACTTTATGGTACTCTGCCTAACTTGCTAATATTTTTGACAAACGTGCTTTCTTCAATCTGCCCTTCCTTCAAGCTTTCTTCAATTTGTCATTCCCTCAAAGCTTTCTTAAATCTGTCATTCCCTCAAGCTTTCTTCAATCTGCCATTCCCTCAAGCTTTCTTCAATTTGTCATTCCCTCAAGCTTTCTTCAATCTGTCATTCCCTCAAAGCTTTCTTCAATCTGTCATTCCCTCAAGCTTTCTTCAATCTGCCATTCCCTCAAAGCTTTCTTCAATCTGCCATTCCCTCAAGCTTTCTTCAATCTGTCATTCCCTCAAGCTTTCTTCAATTTGTCATTCCCTCAAGCTTTCTTCAATCTGTCATTCCCTCAAGCTTTCTTCAATCTGCCATTCCCTCAAGCTTTCTTCAATTTGTCATTCCCTCAAGATTTCTTCAATCTGTCATTCCCTCAAGCTTTCTTCAATGTGTCATTCCCTCAAGCTTTCTTCAATTTGTCATTCCCTCAAGCTTTCTTCAATCTGCCATTCCCTCAAGCTTTCTTCAATCTGCCATTCCCTCAAGCTTTCTTCAATGTGTCATTCCCTCACGATTTCTTCAATCTGCCATTCCCTCAAGCTTTCTTCAATCTGTCATTCCCTCAAGCTTTCTTCAATTTGTCATTCCCTCAAGCTTTCTTCAATTTGTCATTCCCTCAAGCTTTCTTCAATCTGTCATTCCCTCAAGCTTTCTTCAATCTGCCATTCCCTCAAGCTTTCTTCAATCTGCCATTCCCTCAAGCTTTCTTCAATGTGTCATTCCCTCAAGCTTTCTTCAATCTGCCATTCCCTCAAGCTTTCTTCAATCTGTCATTCCCTCAAGCTTTCTTCAATCTGTCATTCCCTCAAGCTTTCTTCAATCTGCCATTCCCTCAAGCTTTCTTCAATCTGCCATTCCCTCAAGCTTTCTTCAATGTGTCATTCCCTCAAGCTTTCTTCAATCTGCCATTCCCTCAAGCTTTCTTCAATCTGCCATTCCCTCAAGCTTTCTTCAATCTGCCATTCCCTCAAGCTTTCTTCAATCTGCCATTCCCTCAAGCTTTCTTCAATCTGTCATTCCCTCAAGCTTTCTTCAATTTGTCATTCCCTCAAGCTTTCTTCAATCTGTCATTCCCTCAAGCTTTCTTCAATCTGCCATTCCCTCAAGCTTTCTTCAATCTGCCATTCCCTCAAGCTTTCTTCAATCTGCCATTCCCTCAAGCTTTCTTCAATCTGCCATTCCCTCAAGCTTTCTTCAATGTGTCATTCCCTCACGATTTCTTCAATCTGCCATTCCCTCAAGCTTTCTTCAATCTGTCATTCCCTCAAGCTTTCTTCAATTTGTCATTCCCTCAAGCTTTCTTCAATTTGTCATTCCCTCAAGCTTTCTTCAATCTGTCATTCCCTCAAGCTTTCTTCAATCTGCCATTCCCTCAAGCTTTCTTCAATCTGCCATTCCCTCAAGCTTTCTTCAATGTGTCATTCCCTCAAGCTTTCTTCAATCTGCCATTCCCTCAAGATTTCTTCAATCTGCCATTCCCTCAAGCTGGTTTATGTAGAATATTTTTTTTAATATATTATCACAGAGTTCCAAACTATTTTACATACAGGTTAAGTCATTTGCCTCATGCTCAAGAGTTTGTTGGTTCAACCTACGATCATAATGTCTCGTTTCTAAGTGAACATTTAGAACCCTGGGAATTATCACTTGAAGATATGGAACTATGTGTGATGAGTAGTCATTTTAGCAGGTGGTGTCACTTTGTTGTGAGAGGTGAACTATGTATGGAGAAACCCAAGTATAATAAAGTCAATCCTCTATATCTTTGAATCCATTTTTTAAAATTTGTGTTAATCTATGACATTGTTTTATCAACATCCCCGATTATTTTAGTGATGTATTTTGGCAGAATCTGCTTTTATTTACCACAACCTGGTGTCTACTGAACATTGGGTGGCATAGAAAAGCAAATGCATGAACTTGTGTAATTTGCAAGGACCAAGGCCTAAATTTGATTTTTAGTGTTTGGAAATAAAATGGCAAGAGCCTTGTATTCTATGTCTAAAGTTATTGTCCATCCATCACAAGTGATTATGACTGTTTTGTCACATCCACTTTATGAAATTCAATTAGAGGTAGGCCTATGACTTTGTCTATGAGTTCATAGGTGGCTGATATACTTTATGGTGGTCCTAAAGGTCTTTGAACAGCTTGGGCATGGTAGGATCACTTTCCATGGTGTGATCTGCTTTTAACTTTCTAGCTAGCCTCCGCTAATGAGCTGCTTCCTTTATCCATTTTCCACACAATGTTGCACCACTTTTTAATTGCAGAGTGCCATGAAGCTCAGTTATGTGCAGCATCTTCCCATGCATCATGGTTTATTTAAAAGACTTTCAGTAAGATTTAATGAGTACTTATACCACTATGTTGTCCACCTGAATAGGACGCTTCTGTTGTCTAAGTTATTGATTACCTAATTGCTCGTGTCGTAGGGTCCAAAATGGGAGCAATTAATAAGCAACTTTTTGCCTTTCATGCATATCATAAAAGGTGACTAAGGAGGTTATGGTGTGAAGCTGGCTGTCTCATCCCATAGGGGCCTATAGTATCAGTGACCCAGAAGCCATGCTGAAGTAGAATATATCAGGCCAAAAGGCATAGATACTGCAGCAAAGCTGTAAACCATGACACAGCACATTCCATCCTCCCAACTACATCCTGCTAATTTTCAGGAAGTTTAAGAACAAACGCGGCAGCCTACTGCGGATGATTAGGAGTAGAAGAATCAGAATTATCACATTTCACTAATGCAATGACTAATGATGTAACTAACTACAAAATAATGATGAAGATGAAATTTACATGGATGACGAAAATCAGGTTATGACGATGCAAGTAATTAAGTAAGTTAATGTAATCATAATAAATCATGTTAAATATAATCAATCAATTCAATCACTAAATTCATTCATTAAATTCACTAATTGGTAATTGAAAATAGACTAGCAGAGACAGCAGCAGACAACCTGATATTCTGAGGAATTCAAGTCCTGCTGCGATCCTATTTTAGGTGCAACTTCGAGCGAATATATGGCTCGAACTATGGATCTCTGTACAACAGAGCATACATTGAGTCTGCCCGTTGTACAACTTCTCAACATGATTAATTAAATACACAGTATGCAATCAGATTTCAACAAGAACCTTAGACTTAGACCACAACAGTCAAAGGCTAGAGAAATAAATTCTACTAGAATGACTTCCCTTTGTGATTTTCTTAGTAGTTTCGGACAATTATTATTTTCTTTATTAGAGATATAGTGATAACACAGAAGAGAGCACATATAAGCCTAAATCATGTTTGCTGCGTTATGATTTTTCGTTAATAACAAGATAATACATTATTACTTAATAAATACGCACAAATAATGCATGTAAAATAAATGTAACGGTGGGGGGGGGGGCGTACAAATGTGGTTTTTATCTTGAGTAGGCCTACCAATAGTCTTTGTCAAGAAACAAATACAAAACGGACAAACATATTGAATTACAAATAAAAATAACAGACATCTTCTTGGACCAGTTAAGCCTATACAGAGGAGGCTGCAGTAGAAATGGTTGTGGTGCATTTACATGGCACATTGGAAACCTGCTCGAGAAATCCAAAGCCACCGGTATCCATTCTACAAATTCAAGGTGGAGTTATGTTCCTCCAGGGCCATAGGCGGCGCATAGGGAAGAAACCATAGCCTCCCATTTCTGTCTTTGTGTTGCCAGGTCTTTCAATTGTTGCGTGTTGTTTAGGTTCATTGACATGCCTTCTCTATTAATGGTTCTTCGTAGAGTTTCTCTAGGTCTCCCTCTTCTTCTTACTCCAGGTGGCACCCAATATAGTGACTGCTGGGGAATTCTTAGACTGTTCATTCTGAGAACATGGCCGATGTAAGTCCAACGCCTTTGTCTAATGAAGGAAGATATATAGGTTTGTTTGCTTTCCTCTCTTATAGTAGTGTTAGATTTAAAGTCACTCTACTTAACGTTCAGAATGGTACGTAGGCAATTGTTTTCAAAGGAGTCGAGTCTCTTATCTGTGGCTTTCCAACTTTCGCACCCATATGATAGAATAGGGATGATGTTGGAGTTAAACAACTTGAGTTTTGTGGTGTTTCTTAGTGTGTTTGACGTCCAGATGTTGCGTAGTTTATTGAAAGCACCCGCTGCAAGGGCAATACGGTGTAAAATTTCTTTTGATGAGTCTCTATCCAATGCTAGATTGGTGCCTAAATATGTAAAATTGTTGACTTTTAATAATGGAACATTTTGAATTTCTATGTTGTCGTTGGATCTCGTAAAATCTAATATATGAGTTTTTGATGTGTTGATTTTCAACCCTATCTGATTTGAGTAGTGTTGGAGATTGTCAAGTTTAGATTGAGCATCTGTGTGGTTTGCGCTCAAAAGGGCCAGGTCATCTGCGTAGTCAAGATCTTATGGAGTGGGAAGGTAGAGTTGGAAGATATAAAAGATGTAACACATTTGCTGATGGGATCATCCCAGCTGGAGGAAACCAAGATAGTGACCTTAACTGATACCAAATCTGCATTTCAAGCCCTTTATAACCAAATCGCTTCACTAAACACCTTAAAATCACTTTTATAACAACTCAACTAAACAACCAAGCAAAAGAATTAGTTTGGATTCCAGATTATTCCCGAAAAAAATTAAATAGCTGATCTGCAAGCCAAAACTGAAAGTTACTGTCAGTAACAACAGATCTAGAATTCTGTATTCTTTTCTCATAAATGGAGTCCACTATCAGAAACTTAATAAATATGAAATATAGTTCTCATCCATGCAGCTAAAAAGATGACTTCATCCACACACTTGGTAGAAATTAACAAATAATAAATTTTGTATTGAAAACAGATCACAACAGACTCACACGACATATACTTGAAAGTTTGGAATTGATGACATTGAAATGTGCACATGTGGAAAAACTGCACAAAAACCCATAACATATTTTACAGAACTGTCCATTGTACAACATCCCAAGAATAAAATTGCGATCATCTGAAAAAGCTCTGACAGGCAAACTCTAAGGCCCTATCTCGGGACTGTTGACCAAAGTGTAACTCCATGAAAAAAATGGATATCAGACTCTCATATGAGAGCGAGGAATAAGAGCAGAAATAACAGACAAACTAAACATCCTCACGAAGAGTTCAGCATTAAATATATCTATCAATCAAGTGCCATGCCGACTGGCGTAGGCGATCATTTCAAGTTGTGTTGCTGTGGCATTACCTTTTTATATCACCTGTCCACTGGCACGTTGAATATTATATAAAAATAAGTCATTACCTAAAAAAAAAGGGAGTTTCCTATAAGTTATTCAATATTTGTAATTTGGCGTCTGTAAATTAACATGTCAGGTGCCCTACTTGCTCATTCTCTTGTTGAGTATGGTAATTACTGGAGATTTTTTTTAACGTATTAGAGTGTCTCACAATATTGAATGCAACAAATCTTTTACATCATTTTCTTAAAAATATGTTTCTGTTTGAACCTGTATCCAACCACGTGTTCCGGAACTAAAGAATCAATACATTTAAAAGCGATTGCTGATAAGAGGCTCACGTTAATGCACCCAGAGAAAGAAATTGGGGCTCACTTTAAAAGATGGCAAAGGTTATGCACAGCAACTAAACTAGGCATGTGCAACTGGAACGAGCGCACGCGTTGCTTGCGCCAAAAGCAATATTCAGGGGCAGCACAACTGAAAAATTAAAATATTTTTGGAAGGACCAGCGGAGCCAGAGCTAACCCAGTTTCCTTCGCCTGCTGGTTTAAATCATACCTGTCCTGCGTGCGGACCTTACGTATCGTCAATTATCTTCACTGATTCGAATTTGTCCATACTTCTTAGTGGTTGGCGACACTCCAGTAAATTCATAGTGGACATGGATAATTTCCGGTGTGTCACAGTTTACAACTTTACTGCAATGTTTGCTCCTTTCGGCGTGACACATCCGTCTTCTTTTTATACGTATGTATACACCCTCTTAGCTACTTCACTTGGTGTTTAGTAAAAACAAATGTGTATTACTAAAGGTCACTTCAAGTAGCTCGTAATGTTTTAATAGTCAATTTGCACAGATCAGTCAGAGTATTATTCGTACACACATTTTATAAATCCTATCTCTTTCCGTGCTGTTGCATTGGGATGTTACTGGGACAAACTGTATGCCAAGATTGTAATTTTTTCTGTGGTCTTGCTGTTATTAGTATCGTCCAGCCGTACTTAGCCGTTTTTATGCGCGTTTCAGTGCCTCTGTGATAGTACCATTATTTGTATTGTTTTTATTGTTAGTTCACTGTTTTGTGGGTTTTTTTTAGAAAGACATTAAGGTTGAAAATTTCTTGTATATTGTTATTTGTGTGTTTTCGTACATATATCACCATAGACCGATTGTCTGTCGGTCACCGTAAAACTACGATAAAACTTGTGTTCTACGCAAGTACCAACCTCTCTTGGCGTGGTACTCCCTTTTGGAGCAATATTTCTTCCGTACCCCCACGCCTCACATTTTTTTAAGGTTAAAAAATAATGGCAACGCTGTTAACAACTTATGGAGAATTGTTAAAAGTGAGAATTATAAAATGCTACATTTATTCTATATTAATGTATGGTTCAGAAACATGTACAAATTAATAAACAATTAGAAGACAGAATTGATGCCTTGGAGATGTGGATATATAGAAGAATAGGAGAACATCACGGAAAGAGGAGAAAACTAACGAAGAGGTTCTAGCAACACCTCGTATGAAACTAGAATGATTAAAGGAAATGAAGATCAGGTAAATAACATATTTTGGACACATTAAAAGACATGACACCTTGTAAAGTCGAAGGGAAACAAGAAAGAGGTAGGCAGAGATACAAGTGAGTAACATCACAAGATGGACAGGTTACAGTCTAGCAGAGTGCACCAAGAAAACAAGAGACGGGATGTTGGAGGTCTGTTGCAACCAAACTTCGTTGCGGAGACGGCACTTAATGAGGAGGATTATTGCTAATAAGGTATCGTTCAAATAGCTAAAAGTTACCTCTAAATCAATGTTTTCAAACGCCACACAGGGAGGGTGGGGGGGGCAATTTGATTGTTCAGGTGGGCAATTCTAACAAGTTGTAATTAGGCTTCATTTAGGGAATAATTCACTTTTTTAAATATAAGAAATATGTATAGAGTCTATGTTCCATGGGGAGGGGGGCATCAGAATTGTAAAAAGACTTAGGTGGGGCATGGTAAAATAAAGGTTGAGAAACACTGCTCTAGATGGTCCTATGCTCTCCCCTCAATGTCTTACTTTTTCTTTGTGGCCCCTCTGTATGCACTGGGAAGCCCTATATTTTACGTTGACAACAACTGCTTTATCCCGAGTCCTACGTCCTAAAGGTCAAATCTTTCACGTATACATATTTCAACGGTTTTTTTTAATGTAGATCTTCAGCGTGTGGAGGGAGACAAACCAAAGTAACCTAGCAATGGCGTCGCTGCAGCTGTGTGTAGTTTATATTTTGAATTTGATACGGACATTTGTTCCCAGTTAACATTTTATAGTTGCTAAATGATCAAAATATTTTTTAATAACTAACTATAAAATATTTTTGTGTGTTTGGGACCTAGTGTAAAATTGCGCCTAGTTAGTGAAGAATTCTTAATCAAACAGTTTTGAACCGTTTGATCTTAATCAGACGTTCAACTTTCGTTATTCTGTTAATCTAATGAAGTGCTGTATAGGCCGTAGTCAGGCGGATGAGTCAATAATATGGTTAATATGGACATTTATTTATTGACACTGTTGTTGTGTAATTTAAGTGAAGTTTTATGCTGGAAACTCGAGTATTCTATTCTATACACCATCAGAGGTAACTAACTGTATAACTATCCTGCACATTTAACCTGATTGCTATATTGTGTCATGAGAGTAACCATTTCGTATTCAGAAAAGGTAAGACAGTATTTTTTGGAGGAGAGTTTTAATGTATGCTTGAGAGTGGGCCTATATGTGATGATATAAACAATATAAGATGGAAACATCACTTAGAATCGATATAATGTTAGATCTAAAAATGTTTTTGGTATTTAAAAAAAAATATTTAATAGACTTATTATCTAAAACAGAAGGTGTGTAGATACAAATTAATAACATTTGATATATATTTATGAGACAGGGAAGTTTGTAGAATATAGTTACAATAACAGACACGATTGAAGGCAAGAGAGACAGAGGGCGACAAGTGAGAAAATATTGGACAGCTCAACAACCTGGCATCACATAGAGTCAACAACGAGTCTAATATATTGTACTGGTGATAGAGAGCTATGGAGATCCATAATCGCCTATACCAGCCGGCATGGCACCTGATTATGATGATGTAGGCAGCCAGAGGGGTAATATGAAAAACTGCATGTCTGGACGTAGACTACAGAAGTTGTATTTTTTTTCCTCCAACGATTTGCAAAACTTAATTATCTTGTGTTTCAATAGTTGTTCCTGTATTTTCTATATTAATATTTTACACTTAGTATGTTTTTAAGGATAAAGTTATAAGTTATTTAGATGGCGTTTTGTGTTGATGTATCCAGTGCGATACCCCTACGACCCTAACGAATTAATTATTATGTTTATGGTCATTGAAGAATGCAGGACTTCTTTAAATATCGTAATGGAGGTCGACACCATTGCTGCTGTCCGTCAATGATTCTACTGACATGCTATATGATTCTACTGACATGCTATATGATTCTACTGACATGCTATATGATTCTACTGACATGCTATATGATTCTACTGACATGCTATATGATTCTACTGACATGCTATATGATTCTACTGACATGCTATGTGATTCTACTGACATGCTATATGATTCTACTGACATGCTATATGATTCTACTGACATGCTATATGATTCTACTGACATGCTATATGATTCTACTGACATGCTATATGATTCTACTGACATGCTATATGATTCTACTGTCATGCTATATGAATCTCACTGACATGCTATATGATTCTACTGACATGCTATATGATTCTACTGACATGCTATATGATTCTACTGACATGCTATATGATTCTACTGACATGCTATATGATTCTACTGACATGCTATATGATTCTACTGACATGCTATATGATTCTACTGACATGCTATATGATTCTACTGACATGCTATATGATTCTACTGACATGCTATATGATTCTACTGACATGCTATATGATTCTACTGACATGTTATATGATTCTACTGACATGCTATATGATTCTACTGACATGCTATATGATTCTACTGATTGTCATCGTAATGAAAAAGCAAACATGTTTACATGATTTTGGAGAATCATTAGGAAACATAGGCCTACTGCTGTTGTTTAACACAGTGCACATATTGTGATTGCAATGAACTATTTTTAAATGTCTCCGAATATCATAGTGGCTGTAATCTTTGCCCTAGGGGTGATAAAATGTGTGCCTCGCTCTTCTCTTTCAGTGATCACTTTCTTACACTTAAAGATTTCAGCAGAAGTGCATAAATATTGCAGAATTGATAAAGATATACAATTGTAAGTCATCCTGTGTGATCCCGCGTTGTTTGTAGAAATACTATATTTGGCTTATAAATTGTACTGGATTCGTTGTTAATGACAGTTTTGCAATCCTAATTTATGATGTAACTACGTTTTGTGAAGATTTTGGGTGTTTGTCATACACAGACCACAATGTGAATATCTCGAACATGTGCAGAATGAGGAAATGTCCATGGCACTTGGCTGCACTAGAGATATCGCCATTGTGAAAATTAGATATATTTGCCGCCGAAGACGGATGTGTCCGGCCATTGGCGCAAATAAAACGGCGACACAACGTATTTCCATTCTCTGGACTACATCCTGCTGGAAATCTAATAGGACTATGGTCCTGCTACAAGAGAAATTCAACAGGAGTTTGAGAATGTACGCTGAAGAAGAAGAAGAATATATCTGCTAAGGTTCATATTAATACATTGCTCTAACTTAGTCATGCATGTGTGTGACAACCAACCAATGACACTCACTGCGCATGAATATTCACACATTAAAGGGCACAAGAATCAAGCGAGGGAGGACCTTCTGGCATATCATTTCCATATTTCCGTTGGATGTTGTGATAATTTTTCCATTAGTCGTCTTTTGACGTTTTGTTTGTGTCGTGATAAAGACCTTTTGGTTGAAACGTTGAATGTGATTTGTGTATTGTAATTTTTATGATTTCTTGTGTGCTCATCATTGCCATCATTACCTAATAGTTTTAGCTATAGTCTGTCGTGTCCCATTGAAACGAAATATAAACCTGTGTTTTACGTAAGTCTAATGGACAGCTAAGAAAACTAATGCAGATGTTCTCAGTGACGCTGGCGTAAAAAGAAAAATCATAGCAAATATTATAGACACGCAGTCACGGTTTCTAGGGCATGTGCTGAGAAGAACACAGCTTGAACACTTAATGACCACTGGAAAGATCAAGGGGAGAAGAGACAGGGCGAAAAAAAAAGAGACGTTGCTGGATGTGCTAGTATTATGGCATGGGAGAAAGTCACCAACCGAGCCTATTGAAAACACAAGAGACAGAGAGTCGGGTAGAAACATGATCGCCTACGCCATTCGACATGGTGTTTGATTGATCACATAATCAATATCTTTATGGGACTAAGATTCTGCATACTCTTTGCTGAATGTTGAGAGGAGCACTATGGGAATATCAATTGTACCAGGATGTTGATGTAGGCCTATAATAAAAAATCATATACAGGACCGTATATACGACTTTAATGTGAGAGAAAATGGGGGGGGGGGGGGGGAGGTGTTCCCTCATTCCAAATAAAATACAACTGAAATCAAGAAAGAATTATTTGCGCATGTTTTATGTTCTGTATTTTCGATAACCACTTGGGAAAATTGAGTGGATAGGGGGAAGGCTAATTATGCTCTCTTTTACTTATCTCTTAGTAATATATATCATTTGCTATTTTACTAAAGGAGCACACCCCCCCCCTTTTTCCAATCAACGGGTTTGTGTGTATGTCTATGTGTATATATGTGTGTATGTAAGTATATATCTTGTCATGTTGCCTTGGCTCTGACTGAACCGACCACTGACTTTCATTACTTTCTTTCTTTCTCTCTCTCTCTCTCTGTCTCCCTTCCTCTCTCTCTCTCTCTCTCTATATATATATATATATATATATATATATATATATATATATATATATATATATATAAAGACAGTAGATACGTCTTCGGTAAGGTGGAGGAATGGGGGTTGTAAATGAAAAATGTAAATATGGACATTTCGTAGTTTTTGTGTGTAATTTCTTCGCAAGATTTTGTGGTGATCTGTTTTGGGAAATCCACTAAAGTGGGATGAGGTTGTCACTCGCCTTTTAGTTATTAATTAAGTATTAATTATAATGTTCTTATTATAACTGTTAATACTAGTTATAATTGTTATCTCGTTTCTATGTAATAATTATAATGTTCTTAATTCCCAAGGAAGGGGATTTTCACTCCCAAATCACCAAACACCCACCCCGCACCCAAAAGCGGGTGCTTTTAGCACTGCAAAATAATTAAGAATCTCCTATTTTCCCCTTTAATGTAAGACTACTGAAAATATGGTGGTTACCCAAACGCAAAAAATAGTATTTTAAAAAAAAGGAAAGTATAAATATTTTTTTTAGAAAAAGCGCATCTAAGTGAAAGTGAAGAAATTTTTCTATGATCTCCCCTTTCCCTCCACCCCCCCCCCCCCCCCCCCCGAAACGTGCCCCCCTCCAATCAACCCGTGACGATTTCAAATTTTTCCTAAATCGGAGAAAGTGTTACTTATTTTTAGGTGAGTGCATCCCCAGTGTGTTGATGAGACCAGGGAATGAGTCTCAAATAATAGTAGCCCTGTGACCTGACATGCATGTCACAAGGGGTGACTAATGAGATTTTGAATATGGGATTTACTGCCTCATCTTCGAGTGGGTCAATTTGATCCAGAAGAAGTTGTGAAATCTAATATTCCAGACAAGGAGCTGAAATCGCATACAAGCTCGGTGGTAGAGAAGGTACAGAGTATATCTCAAGCAGTCACGATACTGGGTTCAATTTCCACAGCAGACAGTTGTGCATCTGGACGGTGCAGAAATTAGACAACCTACTGAATGTCAATATTGCATACAAAAATCACCGCAGTAAGAAAAAATAATCTGTTGATTCAAGTCCTTCTCCACAATAGTCCTGCTTTCAGATCCCACACAGCGTCACTTATATTGTTTGTTCCGACTTTTACCGTGCTTTTCATTGGCTGATGGCAATATAGTATACGCCAAGTGACTATTATAAGTCGCATCAGCCATGATAAGTGACGCTTTTGGGGGGTGGAGATATGCACAGAACTATCCCTAAGAAGGACTTGCTGATCTCTAGGCTAGTCTTAACACGATTATTATAATCACTGAAATATATCGGTTCTTATTCTTAAAATCAGCTATTTATTTTCACTTTAGCCGATTATTCCTGATATATATACTCTCTCTCTCTCTCTCTCTCTATATATATATATATATATATATATATATATATATATATATATATATATATATATATATATATATATATATATATATATGAGGATTTACTTCAATGTTCTAGAGTTTATGTACTTATGTCCTATGACTTTTTTTTTCAACATAACCTGCCGAGAATATTCCCTAATATTCAGAGTTCGCAGTTCAAGCGATACCCCTTGTGAATCTTCAAGAAGTGCACTTGAAAACAAGATATTGCTTTGGAAATCCTTGTTTTATTGCTTGACGCCCAAGAGTCATTACATATAGTGGTATCCTCCTCCGAGGCAGCCAACCAAAAAAACAGTGCGTTCCAACTGGGAATTATCGTTTTCTGACGACTGATCTGAGCTTTTCATTGATCGCCTTGCGTATATTTTGTCGCTAGCAAATGAAATTCGTGGATTAGAGGTCAATATCAGACCACGGGAGTGATCAGTTGGAAGGCCGTTAAATTGTTCAACTGTGGCGTGATACTCTTTTGAGAGAAACTACATGTTTCTCCAGATCATTAAGGCTTTACAACTAATCACACTAGTTGGTTGATCTTTGATCTATGAATCAGTCGTATGAATGACGAAGACCTGATTTTGCTGTCAGATATACACTGAAGGGAAGAACGGGGCACATATGGGAAAATAATAGTAAAATGTTGTCAATCCTCTACTTCTTTTTGCGATGTTTGGATCATTTTTAAGGCTCGGTTTTTGTTTTGCAATAGCAGGGGAGTGCGGAAAATTTCGGCTGAAGCACACCATTGCCACCATGGATACAAGTCCGTCCTTTTTTTAATATCAGGGCACATGGCCTTAACAAATCAAAAAACATGGGCGGTAGAAGATCTAGTAATCCTTTCACAAAGACCTGCCACGGTGTTAGGCCATAGTTCATTTAAGATATTTTCTGTTATTGATTTTGCGAGTCTCGCCCTATCGCTGTTATTTGCATGTTATTTACTGTTTGGAATTTTTAATTTTTTTTTATTGGGGGGGGGGGGGGTGTAACGGCTGCCTATCGTCAGGTCTTAATTTATAATGTCCACCTATAGATTAATTGAAAAGATATGATCACCAGTAGTTAACAGCTATTCCATGTTTGGTGTGTCACGGCGCTGTTGTGATCAATGTGAACAGTGTTGTTGACAAAATGCAAATGAAGTTTACTTGTTATATTGGTTTGCCGTGAGAAAATAGGCGGGATGGTATGTGTGTCATGAGTTGTTTTTTTTTACGCATGCGCCGATTGGAAACATGTGTTGCTAGGTTACCAAGCAGACAACAGAAACATACAATTATTCACTGTGTATGTTATTTATTACATGTGCTGTCTCATGGCAGGGATGCCATGTTGGTGTAATTTTATTTTCCATAAAATTTTTAATGTATGTCTTTGGTAATTTTTTTATTGACTAAATTTAAAAGGATCCATTTTTCTTTCATGATATTTTTTCTTTATGCGCGATGAGTGCATATTGCAAGGCAATTGATACTATTCCATGAATATCAGTAAGTGAACTAACATAAGTAACTTCGATATGCAGACGACACTGTTATGATTGCCAAAAGTGAGAAACGTATACAAGAACTAATCAACATAGTGGTCATAGCAAAAAACAAAGACAATGTATTTTTTATTCAATGGCAAGAAGTTAGAAATAACAAGTTGATGATGAAAGAATCCCTTTAGCTGTGATGTGAGCAGGTTTTTGTGGACAGTCCATATCCTTTCTGACAAAAATACAGGTCCTCCGCAGTTGAACAACCGAGATGGTACTCCGACTCGTATAAGTTTGTTTATTCCGACTCTATAATATTGTGTACTTCGACTCGTATAAGATTGTGTACTCCGACTCGTATAAGATTGTGTACTCCGACTCGTATAAAATTGTGTACCCCGACTCGTATAAGATTGTGTACTCCGGCTCTATAAGATTGTGTACTCCGACTCGTATAAGATTGTGTATTCCGACTCATATAAAATTGTGTACTTTGACTCTATAAGATTGTGTACTCCGATTCATATAAGATTGTCTCAAAGGCATGTTTGTGTTATGGGGATTTATGGATGCATGTTTAGTCATTCAATGAAGGGTGTGACATCTCAGTGCGCTAGTATTCCAGGATCACAACGTCATGACAGAATTGCAGCACACACTTCTAAATTGGTAGCATATCATATACAATATACAGGATGTAGAAACCCAACATTTTTTGACTGTATTGATTTTCTTGGCAGTATTTACGTCAGTATTTTGCTATTGTTTTATGAATGGTCCGGAAACACAATTGCATGAGGCCGGTTTCGAACTCTGTACCTTGGCTGCCACAGAACGGGACAATATTTTATACTTATTGGTTTGTCGTCGACAGATTGCAACAAAATAAGGTAAATCTAGTTCTTCTGGTTTGCTATTTAAGTCATTAGATCGCAACTTTCCCTAACAAGTTATTTTCCCTCTTACCAACAGATCTAGGTTTACCACAACTATTTGGCCGTGGTTGAAATTTAAAAATTACTTCGGTTATTCACCAGGAATTAGGGTACCATGACTCATGCTCTTAGAAGGTCGAGGAATGGCTTTATTGTTACTGAAAAGGTGAGATAGGCGACGCTAATCAATCGGTTTCTGGTCAACTACAGACGACGAGACCGTTGCCAGTATAGAGACTTATTGGCGACGGTCATTGGCTAGGCAGCTGAGTACTTATAGGGAAACCGCTTTCTATGACGCTGGCTTATAACCTTAACCTTGTCTAGTCCTTACATATGTATCGCTCTTAAACGCACGAAATTAAATAAGTTGCAAAAGTTGGCAAGTATGAAGATTGAACCATTCTCGAACAGTTTAATTCAGATATCTGCTTTTGTTCAAATAGACTACTCCAATAGTATTCGCTCAATGTCTGTGTACAATTGGCTGTCTTAAAAATCAAGTGAGGTTTATACAGTTGCAGATAACGAAAAGTGAACGATCACTTAGTCTTAGCCTTCAAAGTTCCCGAAGTAATTTAAGTTGTAAGTGTCAAGATTCAATAAAATTAAGTGAGAGTATGTATACCGTGCTTATCTTTATGTAAATGATATTCACGAATAGTAGAAAACACTGGATGTCTAATGATTTACATAAGAGGTGTTTTCTGGGATGTGTGCAGGCTGATAAATTGCACAGGGGTTCTTTTGTCAAATGATTCAGCAGACGTTAAATGATGATGACTCATCATTTATACAATGTATACAGTTATATTTATATAACAGTGGTTATATAAATATTATTTTCTCGAAGAACTTGTCATAAAACCTAATTATACAATTCCAACGATGTAAGATAGTAAGATGGCCTTCCCAAATGAAATATGCATTATAATATAAACCTATTGCATATTCAGCAACTGAGCTTGTTGAGGGATTGGTATTTTCCAGAAGACTGGGATTTGTGGGTAATGATGCTCCCAATAGAGTGAGAAATCAATCCGGCCTCTTTCAACAAAAAAAACAACAAAGAGTTAGACAGCGATGTGTACTTTTACCAGACCTTTTCTCTTATACAGTGAAAACATAATCCGTGCAATAGTTGATATCACATGACTATCAGAGGAAGGACATAACATAAATAGTTTAAGGTAACACTTCTTATTGCTAAAAGTGAGGAAGACCTTCAAGAATTAATTAATATAGTAGTGACAGAAAGTAAAAAGAAAGGCTTCTTCCAAAATATAAAAAAAAAACAGAAGTAACGGTTATTTCAAAGAAATAAAATACCACAGCTTACAAGATCAAAGTGAATGATATAGTATTAAGACAGGTCCACCAATCCAAGTATTTAGGTACAACGATTATGTGAAAGTGGGAGGATTCAGGGGTAATTGTGGCAGTACATGTAGAGGCGAAACACCACAGTTGTCGTATTCAAACACCTGGTATTCAAATATCAGCGAGACACCAGGTTTACAATATATATATATATATATATATATATATATATATATATATATATATATATATATATATATATATATATATATATATATATATATATATATATATATATATATATATATATATATATATATATATATATATAACCAGTTTATTTGTTTACAGCGACCTGGTTTACAACATCAAGGTTACGACGTCCAGTGTTACAATATCTATAATTCGAATGTACATCATCTTAGGAGTATCACACGTTTCTTCATTTCACGAGCTTGCCATTAATATATTCATTCGTCCTGTCTGCAAGCTAAGATTCCTCTTCTACCGATTCTCACTTTTTCAGTAACAATAAAGCCATTCCTCGACCTTCTAAGATCATGAGTCATGGTACCCTACTTCCTGGGGAATAACCGAAGTAATTTTTAAATTTCAACCACGGCCTTCATACTCCTCGCCCGTGATGGTAAGTGGCTACAAATTACAACAAGTAATCCATATATGCTTCTCTATTCTAAACCGCCGTGTGGCGATCGTAATGGCAATCGTTGGAACCTATCTGTCTGTGAACGATGCACAATTTCCAAGTTCAAGTCCCGCAACTTGTGCGATGCTACTTTGGCGTCCTGAAATTCTAGGTTCCCAATATCGGTTCAACTCCTTGAAACTGTGTGTTCCGATTAACCGTTATCCAGCGAGAAGCCTGGCTTTCCTGAAGACTTACACCGTCTCCCAACTTAGAGCTATTCAAGCTCTGACTCTAGCAACTTCTAGCTAAAAACTTCTAACCACTTCTACTAAAACTTCTAATGAAACTTCTAGCTGTCAGAGAATCTTTCCCGTGCTAAACTACTGCTTACAGCCGACACTTTTGCAACTTACCCAGTCGCTGCATACCTCTCGAATACCAAATCTCGAATCGAATCCATAAATTGCCAAGTTCTCCCCAACTTAGCAAAACCTTTCGACCAATCAAAATGCTTCATATATCTCCCATACTCGCATCTATTCTCACCCGCGGCCTTTTTGCTCATTATACACAAAGATGCGGCAAGTCATTACATCAATATATGTTCACACATTCATACTTTGCATGGAAATTGTGTATTTCTCTAGACATAGAGTGTACACTCCTTCAGTGTAGGTTCGTTTCATTCATTGACTATTCTTTCAGTGTAAGTTCGTTTCATTCCAATATCCTATAATTAATCTCTCTCTCTCTCTCTCTCTCTCTCTCTCTCTCTCTCTCCCTTTCCCATATGCGATCCTATTGTACGTTTGGCTCTGGTATGTGATTTTTTTTTCTATCAGAAGGCGGAAACGAAATTTCAACCATGGTCATTCAGCTAGCAAATATTCGCCTCGAAACTTGAGTCAACACATTTTCCGTATTCGACCAATCCACACTACACGCTGGTAACCAACCTAAACGAAATTGTGTTGGTTCTTTTTGCCGCTGTAGACATACTCGTCACTATCGACATGACCACATACTCCCACTGAAAGATATTTAATAAGACATGTAGCAATATGCATTTAAGATAGCTAAGTTTTTGTAGGCTCCGTGAAGGGCACAGAATAGTTGTCAAAAAAGTGACACTGACGACAACATGTTAAGAACCGCTGGTCTAAATGATTGTGTATCGGTTACCACTGGCGCTCTGTTGTTTTCGATGTATTCAGAACTAAACATCCGTGCACCAGTGACATTGACGAAAATCTTTGAAGAGTATTTGAAACACCCATGGGCATCATTAAGTAATGTTAACATTTTCATTTAACTGTAACATGATCTTTAAGCGATCAAATTAAGCACACTTCTGAACTTGTTTCTGATCGAGCTAAATTTCAACAATAAAGCGCAAATATCCACAGTCCACAGCACATATCTTTCTGAAATCGATAAACGTGTCTTAATGCATTTTTAATAGGCACATAATGTTTATAGAATGATTTTAAAATGCGAAAAAATGACATAAAGTGCAAGAAATAAATCTTTATTATTTGAAATTAAATTGCCAAATACTTTTTTATGGCTTGCAAGATAACGTCGGCCTTTTGGATATAAACGTCATTTGTCAATCTAGCGCAGTGTATCTCAGTGTAAAGGCATAATCCCCACAAGGGAGGGGGAAGAATGAATATTTTGATATGCTATTATAGTGCTTCTTTTTCATTGTAAGTATGTTATGTAAAGTATGCTTGCCTCAGAACTTGGTTGAATATTAATCTGAATTGATGGCAGTGGGCGTGCATGTGGAAGCATCATCATTTTTTCAGACGTTGATATGGATCGTAAGCAAAGGAAGATTGGGGAACATTTGTTTAGAACAGTGTTTCCCAATGTAGGGCCCACGCCCCAAGGACGGGGGGGGGGGGAATTTGGCTGCTCAGACGGGAAATTCGAACACGTAAATATGCTTCATTTAGGAAATGATTTAATTTTTGAATATATAAAACTCCATCGAGACCAGCACCGTGCAGAGGTGATGGGGCTTAGTTCAGCCATCAGGGGCTGGAAACTAAGACTGGTCGGGCAGTCCCCCTCGAGCAGGACCATAGTCCTGCCCTAGTAAGCAGAGTGCTGAAGACGGAGGCATCCAGCCAAAAGGCGCACAGATAATCAGGATGCCACGCACAAAACACAATGGAAACATGTCTACATCTATAAATAGTTATGGTGCCTGCCCTGTGGCGGACGTTCAGGCAGGGACGGTGCCGGGCCCTATACCTCGAAAGGGCCCAACCTCAGTTACTGGAAGTCCTTCTCAATTGCCCCGAGGAGCCAGGAGGCAAGGGAATAGAGCTACTGGCCAAACAAACAAACGACCAATAAAAATAATGCACTGGAATGCTGAGGGTGTCAACAGTAAAAGAGATGGATACAGCAAAAAATTGGAACTTGAAAATGTCCTCAGTGAAGAACAAGTTAACATATGCTGTATCCAAGAAACACACCTCAGCAGCGACATAGCCTTCAAAATCAGAGGCTACCAGTGCTACCGATCTGACCGAAAGGACAGGCGAAAGGGTGGAATTCTGACACTTGTTAAAAACAATATCAGCGCATGTCAGCTTGAAGTATATATGGAAGGGGCAGAATACCAGATGCTCCACCTAAAAACAGACAGTGCAGAATTCCATCTCCTGAACTACTACTGCCCAAATGATAAACCATTGGCACTAGACACAATTCCAGACAAAGAGAGACTTATGGTGTGTGGTGACTTCAACAGCCACTCTCAGAGCTGGGGCTATGATCATATCGACAAGAGAGGTGAGGAACTTGAGAGCTGGCAGGATGAAAATAATCTCATCCTTATTAACCAGCCAGCAGACTCGCCAACCTTCTACTCGAGAGCATGGCACACCACCTCTACACCAGACCTAGCATTCCACTCACCAGGCTTGGAATGGAACATCACACGTGTTGTTGGAAAGCAGCTTGGAGGTAGTGACCACAGACCAGTATTTCTGGAAATCCACAATGAATTTACCACGGACAGCAGCACGCTCACTAGGTGGAACTATAAAAGGGCAGACTGGAAAATGTACCAGCATTTAACCAGTGTTCTAGCTAAGGACATGAACTTGGACAAAGACATCAATAGAGCAGTGAGTGAATTTAATAGATGTATACTACATGCTGCTAGTAAAACCATACCCAGGGGGGCAAGCAAAAACTACAAACCCTACTGGAATGATGAACTGGAAAAGCTGCAAAATGAGATGGAAACATCTAGACAGCAGGCTGAGAACAGACCTAGCCAAGAACATCACAACAAATATCAGCAAACAAAGGCTAAATTTCAAAGAGCCAAGTTACAAGCCAGACGGAGCAGCTGGAAAGAAAAAACAGAGTCGCTGAACCTAGAAAGAGATACTAGGAAATTATGGAAACTTGTAAAACAACTAAATGATGAAGGTACAGGGAGAAATACCAGGATCACACTTTATAAAGATAGAAACATTTTAACAGGTAAACATGCAGCTGATTACTTTGCAGATTCCTTTGCAGAAGACAATAACGTCAAAGTCAGCCCAGACAAACAACAGGAGGTTCGAGAGAACCAGCAAAACATTGGACAAGGTGAACCTATACCTGAAGTCATGGAGGCACCAATCACAATGAGAGAACTGGAGCATGCAATATCCAAATTGAAAATGAAAAAGTCCCCTGGAGCTGATGGAGTGTCCAATGAAATGATTAGAAACCTGGGAAGTGCAGCAAGAGCAAAGCTACTGCAGATCTTTAACACAAGCTGGTCCACAGGTAATGTACCACAGGCGTGGAGAGAAGCAATAATGATACCACTCCTCAAATCAGGAAAAGATGGCAACACAGTCTCCAACTACAGGCCCATCAGCCTCACAAGCTGTCTATGTAAAACAATGGAACGCATTATCAATCTTAGGATGCAGTGGTACCTTGAAAGTGAAAACCTTCTGGTATCACAGCAAGCAGGTTTCAGACAGTGCTACTCTACTGAAGATCAGGCAACCTACCTCTCCCAAGAGATTGAGGATGCCTTCCAAGAAAAGAAACTGGTACTAGCAGCATGGATAGACCTCAGGAAAGCATTTGATAAGGTCTGGAAAGAAGGGCTCCTAAAGAAATTGCGAAATTGCAGGGTTAGCTCAAGAATGTACAAATGGGTAAAAGCATACCTGCATAATAGAAGAGCCAGGGTACAATTAGATGGTCGCAAGAGCAAGAAAGTTCTACTGCGTCATGGAGTCCCCCAGGGAGGAGTCCTGTCACCCACACTTTTCTTGGTTTACATCAATGACCTAGTTGCTGAACTACCACACGGGATCAAAGTGGCAATGTATGCTGACGACCTGGTGATCTGGTGCACGGAAGAACATGCAACAGTGGCCACTAAACAAATACAAAGAGCTATCGATGCCCTAACCTTATGGGCTAATAGATGGTGCGTCAGCATTAACACAGATAAGTGCAGCACTACACTCTTTACCCTCTCACCAAAACAAAAAGCTGGTCATATCAAGATAGATGGAGAGCTCTTGAAAGAAGACAAACAACCCACATACCTCGGAGTTACTTTTGATGATAAGCTGACATGGAAGCAGCACATAAACAAAGCAACAACAAAAGCCAGGAGGAAGCTAGCTATCCTGAGAAAACTAAGTGGAACCACATGGGGAGCCAGTGGAAATATACTCAGTAAAGTTTACCAGCAAGGCATAAGACCACACCTGGAATACGGTTCAGCTGCGTGGTGTCCTGCATCAAACACCACATTACAAGATCTAGATAAAGTGCAAAACCAGGCACTTAGAATAATGTTGGGAGCAATGAAATCAACACCCATAGCAGAGATGCAGAAAATGGGAAGAATGCAAACACTTGGCGAACGCAGAGACACAAAAGTACTAATTCAAGCAGAAAAGTTTCAGTGTATGCCAAGTCATCCAATGAAGGAAAGATTCCAAAATCTAGCAATGGGACGACTGAAAAGGAGCAGCTTTATCCATCAAGCTAAACGACTCCGTAGACAACTTACAGACCTACCTGAAGTTGACAGCCCCTTAAGGTCTGTACCAGAGCAAACCCCGTGGAGTGAAAGCCATGGAATGCCAATATACATTCATACCCATGTAAAAGGAATACTAAGCGAGGACGAACAGAACAGTGTGCAGCGAAGGACAGTCACCCTCAGTTTCCTGGATGAGGAATATCCACAAGATATATGGGTCAGAGTGTACACAGATGGGTCAGCACAGAATGCTGTGAGGAATGGAGGTGCAGGTGTATATATAGAATATCCACACAAGCCTAGAGATACAATCAGAACACCGACAGGAAAATTCTGCAATAATTATGATGCAGAAATCCAGGCAATTAGTGTGGCAGCTAAAAAACTGCTGAACTCCAACTCTGACCTACAGCCTGTGGTATTCCTGACAGATGCAAGGTCAGTGCTTCAAGCTCTCCAGTCTGGAAAACTAGCAGACTTAAAAAAACTACTTAGCGAATTGTCTTACCAGTATAGGGTAACCATGCAGTGGATACCCTCTCACTGTGGAATACCAGGAAATGAAAAAGCAGACCAACTGGCTAAGGAAGGTGCTGCCGAAGACCAACCAGATATACCAATCACCTACCATCAGAAAAAACAGATGATCAAGTCAATAAGAAAGCCACAAACACCAACACAAGATGACTATCATATTATGAACAGACCAGAACAAGTTATAATTCTACGTCTCAGAACAGGACACAACCGACTCCGCAGTCACATGTATACAAAGTTCAAGATTGGCAACACGGCCATGTGTACATGTGGACAGGCAGCACAGAGTGCCAAACATATACTTCAAGAGTGTTCTGAGCATGAAACGCTGAGGCAGACATATTGGCCAGAGGAAACAACACTGGAATCAAAACTCTATGGGACACTGTATGAACTACAAAAGACAGTGAGTTTTATTAAGGAGACAGAATTACAGATATAGACATGTTTCAAGTGAACGAAAGAAGAAGAAGAAGAATATATAAAATATGTACATGTTACATAGGGAACATCAGAATTTTTGAAAGACTTAAGTGGGGAATAGTATAAAAAATGTTGGTAGTCACTGATATAGAAGGAAGAGACGCCAGCAAGGTGCTGTTCTAGGTAAACATTTCTACAAATGCTTTCAAGCTACGTGTGTGATATCTACATATCTCCATATAAATATATTTAGAGGGGGGAGATTTTTTGTTTGTTTGGGGGAAGGGGGTGAGATTTGGTTGCCGATATGATATACCATGTGCTACTCCTTCAGTGTAAGTTCGTTTCATTCCTTGACATCTCTTCAGTGTAAGTTCATTTCATTCCTTGACATCTCCTCCAGTGTAAGTTTGTTTCATTCCTTGACATCTCCATCAGTGTAAGTTTGTTTCATTCCTTGACATCTCCATCAGTGTAAGTTCATTTCATTCCTTGACATCTCCTTCAGTGTAAGTTTGTTTTATTCCTTGACATCTCCTCCAGTGTAAGTTCATTTCATTCCTTGACATCTCATCCAGTGTAAGTTCATTTCATTCCTTGACTACTCCTCCAGTGTAAGTTCATTTCATTCCTTGACATCTCCTCCAATGTAATTTCATTTCATTCCTTGACATCTCCTCCAATGTAAGTTCGTTTCATTCCTTGACATCTCCTCCAGTGTAAGTTCATTTCATTCCTTGACATCTCCTCCAGTGTAAGCTCGTTTCATTCCAATATCATATAATTTATATATATGTATATCCCTTTCTCATATGCGATCATATTGTATGTCTGGCTCTGGTATGTGATTTTTTTTAATATATCATGAGGAGTAAACGAAATTTCAACCTTGGCTATTCAGCTGGCACATATTCGCCTCGCAAAAGTTGACTCAGCTTGTGTAATATGATCTTGTCATTAGAGCTGAGAAAGAGTGCTATATAACTTCTATACTAACATATGGATGCGAGTCTTGGACAATAAACAAATAGGAAAGTAGGAAATTAGAGGCAATAGAGATGTGGTTCTACAGAAGAATACTGAGAATACCATGGACTGCTAGGGAAACTAATGTGAATGTCAATCAAGTGTGAAACGGACCTTAATAAATAATGTAAGAAAAGGACAATCTTCATTTTTTGTTTGCCACTTCATGAGACAGGGAGGTTTGGAGAACAGTCACAACAGACTAGATTGAAGGCAACAGAGACAGAGGGCGACAACGTGAGAAAATATTAGACAGTTTGACAACCTGGCACCGCAGGGAAACAACAACGATCTTAATACATAATACTGTGGACAAAGAGCTGTGAAGAGCCATGATCGCCTACGCGAGCCTGCATGACACCTGATGATGATGCTATATAGCAAGTATTTGTTAAATGTATCTCGTGTGTACTGTACAAAATTAACATTGTATTGTATTGAGACTATGTACTTTAATCTTCCTCTGCGTTCGCTCTCAGATAACCTAGACAAAGTTTCACGTGTTCTCCGCTGAGGAGCGTGAAGCACATTGTATTACTTTTATCTGCGCTTTATAGACCTATTGACCTGCGCCATCCGATTTCGGAAACGTTTTTAAGACCAGCATGCATATACAATCCAATATGTTCCAAACAGGTGAAACTTTGAACCGGGTTTGAAGTTTTGTTAGTCACTATAAGTACACAGAAATCTTGTTGCCAGGCAACTTAGGTCCTCAATGTTTATCACACACTATACGCTTGGCCTTTACAGAAGTTTCTTAGAAGGTACAAGTAGGGGATTTAGATTTGGTTCTGCTACGTCTATTTTGTACGAGGTGTTTCACTGCTAGTGAACTTGTCTCCTGTACTTAGACGGTCCATCATCCTCTGTGTCCTTGAATACTAAACATTTCTTATCTGTGAGCAGTGTTCCTGAACAGAAAACGTTTTACAGTATATTTGGATTATGGTTAATAATTCACCCTCTTAGTCGAGGTATCATACACTGGAGCCGCGTTAGCGCAGTTCTCAACGGCTCCCGGGTCAACCCAGCTTTAAATGGGTACCGGAATAATCCGGGAAGTAAAGACTGCGAGGGAGAGGAGATGGCTACCGCCCTCATTTGCAGAGCCTCTGAAATGTGAGATCGCTAACATCTCACACCCCTACGGCATTAATAAATTCTAGGGGTTACTTTACTTTTTACACTGGTACTGTAAAAACCTCGTCCACATTTGCTCTTCTATACACATTTTTCTAGTAGCTGGACTGTATGACATTCTGCACTTTCCTTTTCCACACATCCTGTTACTAGAAGACAGCTGAAAGCTTGTTCTCGTGCAGGAAAATTGCTTTCGGTATGGTATCAGTCTTCTCGTATAATGATGTCCTCTAGTGTTGTGTTATATTTCAATGTACTCAATAGTCGAGTCTTATTTCTCCGGAGATCTGCTCACTACTCACGCTTTCATTAGCTTTCGGGCAAGACAAATCGACAGTTGTTGTCGGTGATTGTGCTGCGACAGTGATCTGATTGTGAGGAGACCGAGGGGTGATATTCAGAGATATTATTTACCGTGTGCAAGCAATTTTCATTACATCTCATTCCACACTGACCGGACACGATCTATAAAGCGGTAGCCAGATTTCTCTGCACGATCTCTGAAGTAATCTGTTTCCATTGTGCACTTGGAGGAGGTACTTTTAAGATCTTGGTTAGCTGCTAGCACTGAGATTGCACCAATGCAAATCTCTTTGCACCATGTACATTAATCAAGTGATACTCCTAGTAGAGTATACGATCATCTTTCTTCATATGTTTCTCATATATAATGATGTCAACCCCTCTATCAGTTTCTCATATATAATGATGTCAACCCCTCTAGCAGTTTCTCATATATGATGATGTCAGCCCCTCTAGCAGTTTCTTATATATGATGATGTCAGCCCCTCTAGCAGTTTCTTATATATGATGATGTCAGCCCCTCTAGCAGTTTCTTATATATGATGATGTCAACCCCTCTAGCAGTTTCTTATATATGATGATGTCAACCCATCTAGCAGTTTCTTATATATAATGATGTCAACCCATCTAGCAGTTTCTCATATATAATGATGTCAACCCCTCTAGCAGTTTCTCATATATAATAATGTCAACCCCTCTAGCAGTTTCTCATATATGATGATGTCAACCCCTCTAGCAGTTTCTCATATATAATAATGTCAACCCCTCTAGCAGTTTCTCATATATAATGATGTCAACCCCTCTAGCAGTTTCTCATATATAATAATGTCAACCCCTCTAGCAGTTTCTCATATATAATGATGTCAACCCCTCTAGCAGTTTCTCATATATAATAATGTCAACCCCTCTAACAGTTTCTCATATATGATGATGTCAACCCCTCTAGCAGTTTCTCATATATAATGATGTCAACCCCTCTAGCAGTTTCTCATATATGATGATGTCAACCCCTCTAGCAGTTTCTCATATATAATGATGTCAACCCCTCTAGCAGTTTCTCATATATAATAATGTCAACCCCTCTAGCAGTTTCTCATATATAATGATGTCAACCCCTCTAGCAGTTTCTCATATATAATAATGTCAACCCCTCTAGCAGTTTCTCATATATAATGATGTCAACCCCTCTAGCAGTTTCTCATATATAATAATGTCAACCCCTCTAACAGTTTCTCATATATGATGATGTCAACCCCTCTAGCAGTTTCTCATATATAATGATGTCAACCCCTCTAGCAGTTTCTCATATATAGTAATGTCAACCCCTCTAGCAGTTTCTCATATATAATGATGTCAACCCCTCTAGCAGTTTCTCATATATAATAATGTCAACCCCTCTAACAGTTTCTCATATATGATGATGTCAACCCCTCTAGCAGTTTCTCATATATAATGATGTCAACCCCTCTAGCAGTTTCTCATATATGATGATGTCAACCCCTCTAGCAGTTTCTCATATATAATGATGTCAACCCCTCTAGCAGTTTCTCATATATAATAATGTCAACCCCTCTAACAGTTTCTCATATATAATAATGTCAACCCCTCTAGCAGTTTCTCATATATAATGATGTCAACCCCTCTAGCAGTTTCTCATATATAATAATGTCAACCCCTCTAACAGTTTCTCATATATGATGATGTCAACCCCTCTAGCAGTTTCTCATATATAATGATGTCAACCCCTCTAGCAGTTTCTCTCCCCCCCCCTCTGTATACTTCTTCTTCTTCTTCTTCTTCAGCGTTCATTCTCAAACTCCTGTCGGATCTCTATTGCAGTAGGACAATGGCCCTATTAGATTTCCAGCAGGATATAGTCCAGAGAATGGAAATGCGTTGTGTCGCCGTTTTATTTGCGCCAATGGCCCGACACATCCGTCTTCGGCGGGCTCTGTGTACTATTATATTCATCTTTCCGCTGGTCACTAAAGAACATCTACAATATTTTTCTTAAATTTCCATGGAATTTTCAATGTCTTTCTCCAAAGCTGCATTTTAGTAGTATCCAGTTCAGCTTGAACTTACAGTAGAATCTCTGTAAAGTGACTGACTGCACAAGGTACAGTAGTAAATTGGTCAACATTTCTGAGCTAGGCGTAAAGAAAGAGCATTGACACTTTTCATTACTCTACTGTAAGAGTGGAATAATGGCGATAACAAAGCTATCCTTTATTTGTATAAATTCCCCACAAATTAAATATTCATGATGCAATGTTCACCGTGCATGCGCGCATGTAACTTGACGAGCTTTAAAATACGTCACAGATTGACAATGTCTTGTATCATAGCTTACAGTTTAGCTGCGATGTGTGTCCATGCGGGCCTTATAGATTCGATTTCATCATTTTCTATGGGTTACTTTTGCTCTCTATTAAACGGGACAAGAAATTAAATCCCCAAATGCTCTTAGTCGACGTTTACGACATGCTTAGCACGAAACATTATCGCTATTATTTGCTCTTTATTCGGTTTTTTCGGCCTGACACATTCGACTTCAGCATGGCTTTGGGTCACTGATCCTATATGGGATGTACAGCCAACTCCATCCCATAACCGCCTTAGTCGCTTTTAACGACATGCGTGGAAGGTAAATAGTGTTGCTATTCTTTGCTTCTCTTTCGGGCCCCGGCAACACACGGGCGTAATAAGTTATTAATATGATACAACAGAGTCGTGAAACACGGTACGTTACGTTTTTGGAATTAACCTCCAAAACAGAGCTCCATATGTCACTTTCACCCTCCGAGCATGATCTGTTAATATAATTACTGTTAGGTCAATTAATTACTGTTATTACAATTAATGTATTATTTCTTGTTACAGAATTCTAGACAAATTAAAAGATGCCTAGCCAAGACCCCCAGTCGTATGTGAAGATCATACCCCTGCCAATCTCCAGTCAGAAAGGTTTGAAGTTACAGGCCCGTAGTGCTGTGATCTTCAATCCCACAACACCTAGAAGAGATGAGGTCAGAAAGTGGAACTATGACCGCCGCTTGCTGCAAATGTCAGAACAAGGTTTCAACTCCTGCACGTATAGACCTTACAAGGGAATCGGAGACCCTTTCTACTTAGAAGAAAAGAAACTCATTTTGCATGCTTTAGGACAGTGGAATGAGGTGTGTGATTTTTTTTATCCTTGACAATTTCCACCTGTTGGTCGTATATGCCTATATTGGAGGGTTGTTGGGTTCCTCTCTCCCTTTCTGAAAATAAAATACTATAGGGTCTATCTAGCACCACAAGCCAAGCGTAATTCCCACACCTTCAATACTTTACGATAAAACTACCGAAAATATAGTGTCCATCTCCACCCCCCCCCCCCCACACTTTCATAAAAACGGAAATACTTAGCGACATCTTGTCTATGACTCAGGTCCATTTGGATATTTTCATAGAAACAAGTAGTCAGCCTCTTTCTGATCAGCCTGTAACGTGTTATCCGCAAAACTTAGAAACTCAGAAGGGTAATGAAGTTTTACCATTCACTGGTTACACACATTATAACACATACATATTGACGTTTCGATCACAGGGCCTTTATCAAGAACACAACATGACAAATGACGAGTAATTGTCCAAATTCACATATTAAGCGTTAGACGGGATAAACCAGGAAGTACAAAATAATATTAATGATGAAAATACTATATAGAGATGAAACATAACAAAATAGAAAATTGACAGAATACCACGGAATAAAAACAAAACAAACATAAAATTACAGACATAGCATAATATAAATGGCAGATGTTAATCTTAAAGGACTGTAGTGTGCCAAATTAGCGGATATGCCGGTTCCCAGGCGCATCAAAGGAGCACGGCTTAATGGCGGTCACCTCGAAATTATAATTATGGACATCCGATGTCTTCTTCTTCTTCCTTCTGCGTTCGCTCTCTGATAACCACCGTGAATAAATCGTGTATTTTCCGCTTGGGAGCGAGGCGTACGTTGTACTTCTAGTTCCACAGTACAACTGTGTTATTTTTACATCGGTTGGCTCGCTATGTGGTCCCGTCATCCGAGGCTCAACACATCCGTGTTCATCATTCCTTTAATTCGGGTAGTGGGCTTCCCTCGCCTGACAGCCTGCGTACCTGTCCACAGGCGGGGGGTGTGTATTTGAATCTTCGCCGAGACGATTGTCTTTCGCGTTTATTCTCGCACGAGACATTCCACGGCCAGTGAATTCCCCTCGTGTAATTAGACGTATTGTGCCTCTGTGCTCATCGAGCACTGGACCTTTTCTCATCTTCGAGCCTTGTTCTGGTTTTAGGAAGAACTCGGTTGAAAAGTTGGACCCGAGCTCTTTCAACTTCTTAGCCGAGATGTCATTCACCGACATCGTGAACCCCTCGTCCAAGTATGAGTCTCACCCCGCGTTTTGGAGTACTGGGGGATTTGAAGCATGTTCTCGAGCTGAACAACTTTGTCCCATTTGTGCTTCAGCCCATCTGGTACTGAACCATTTCTCCCCGCGAGTTTGTTTCCGGTATAAGAAAAAACTTGACAGTAGAATTGGGCCGGTCTGCCTTCTTGACCGAAAGCCCACGATTGAGTCTCTGTAAGGAGCACCGGTAACTAGAAGCGTCTCTCGAACTAACATAACTTTTAGTTTACGTTTCCTTGCAACGTTGTCCCTGTCTATTTGTACATTTCGCTGTCCTCTGGCGTTGTGCTGCCCTCTCGTTGTACTCGGTGTGTTGTCTTTTCGATTCTCTATATGCATCTGGCGGTTTCGTTTCAATTTCATTGGCCGCCCCTCAAATTCTCTGACCGGATTCTCTTGTGTCACTGTATGTCGACAATGAAGTTGGCATAGGTATCAGAGATATTTCTTGTCTATGCAGTCAAATCGCATTCCTTCTCCTGCCTCCACGTTCCCGGACACGATTCCAAAAGTGTTTGCCAGAAGCAACACTAGCCGCGTACTTCTGTTTCCAGGGTGCACCACAGGGAGGTACTTTTAGGATCTTGGTTATCTGCTAACCCTGGGTCCGACAAGAGCAATGCGGTACCCTTTTCACCCCATCCGATGGTCTGCACTGTTGAAGTGGACAGCTCAGCAACAGAAGTCTCAGACCTGTGTTTGATACTCTGCAAATGTTGACGATATTGGTCTCTAAGTCTCTTACCCCCCTCCCTCCCCTATGAACGCCATGGCGCTACGTTTGCAAATTATTGCAAACATTATGGTATTATCATCAGGTGCCATCTCCACATCCCAAGTTGACTGCAACGAATCTCCAATATTATCTGACTCTCTCCTTGGTAGTACACTCTGTTAGACCGTATCCAGTCTATCTCCTAATGTTTTCCTCCAACTTATATCTCTGCCTACCTTTTGCTTTCTACTCCTCAACTCTACCTTCAAGTAGGGTCTTCATTGAGGTGTCATATCTTTTAATATGGCCAAAGCAAGCCCGTAGATAAGGGGGAATTTGGGGTGTTCAAACACCCTCCTTAACAAATCTGAACATGACTTTTAGTGCTAGAAACAGCCAAAAGTTCAGGAAAACGGACTAATGCCTTTTTAAGTTAAAACCTCATCCTTAAGGTAATAATATCTACGGCCCTGGTCCAAAGTATTTAATGTGTTTGATTTGTATTTAATTTAAAAGTTCTTTTTGCATATTTCAGTGTTGCCAGAACCACTTTGTTGTTTTTTTAATCTTTCCGTGAAGTTCTCTCTATTCTTCTATATATTCACATCTCAAAAGTATCCATTCTGTCTTCTCGATATTTGATCATTATCTACGTTTCTGAGCCATACAATCCAGACAGACTTATTGGTGCTCCGTCTTCTATAGCAGATGGCAGAGGTTACGCATGCTGAAGGTTCCCGTGGCTCACTGGTTCACCACTCTCCTCATTCTGCTACACAGGTGTCCATTTCTAATAGTTCTATATTTAATTCTGAATTCTTCCATTCTCAACCTCAATGTTTCATCAATCGCAGTGTCTACCTCCAGCAGGTGCTCATGAAGCAGTTTCTTGTACAACCCCATCTTCTATTGTCAATACCCCAGTATTTATGCCTTGGGTACAAGTCTGTCTACTCTTTCATTATTGCAGACACACGCGTGTTCTCAAGACTGAGCAAAAAACAGAATCACACTGCTACCTACCATCTACTTTGTAGAGAATGGAGTTGGCTGTCTCATCTCATAGTGGGTCAGATTGACTCAGAAACCATGCTGAAGTCAGATGTGTCAGGCTGGAAAGAGGAATTTTCACAGCAAAGCTGTAAACCTTCACACAATTACCCGGTGCATTGTTCTCAGGATTACATTGTGCTAACCTGTAGGAATTTGAGAACGAACACAAAAGAAGATTCAAAATGACCAATGCATTGACACAACAGCACATCACCTAGTTAAGCATATCAAAAAGAGACAAGGACATATCAGCAACTGGGTTACCATAAAAAATCATCACAGTGGATGTCATGCAAACTCACAGAACAAAACAAACACTTAACTTCAAATTCAAATTATGAAAACCTATAACCAGGCTCCTAAATCGCGGGCATGTCCTGCGCGCAGACATCAACAGAATACACCACCAATCTCTTGAATGAATACCTACAGGCAAAAGAGCCAGGGGTAGACCAAAAGAAACACTCAGAAGAACAATACTTAGAGAAAGTAAAACAATCAATATCTGTACTATTCAAGAACTGCACAGAATAGCTTTGAACAGACAGAATTGGAGAGATCTGACCTCTGTCCTATGCGCTAACTTCAGCGCAAAAGGAAAATGAATAACCAGGCTGATGGAGACACCAGCAATAGTAAAAGATCATGCAAGTTTGGCAGAGACAAGCAAATAGGAGAATAAGACTAGCATGCAGTATGAGTAGGAGAATAAGACTAGCATGCAGTATGAGTAGGTGAATAAGACTAGCATGCAGTATGAGTAGGTGAATAAGACTAGCATGCAGTATGAGTAGGAGAATAAGACTAGCATGCAGTATGAGTAGGTGAATAAGACTAGCATGCAGTATGAGTAGGTGAATAAGACTAGCATGCAGTATGAGTAGGAGAATAAGACTAGCATGCAGTATGAGTAGGTGAATAAGACTAGCATGCAGTATGAGTAGGTGAATAAGACTAGCATGCAGTATGAGTAGGAGAATAAGACTAGCATGCAGTATGAGTAGGTGAATAAGACTAGCATGCAGTATGAGTAGGTGAATAAGACTAGCATGCAGTATGAGTAGGAGAATAAGACTAGCATGCAGTATGAGTAGGTGAATAAGACTAGCATGCAGTATGAGTAGGTGAATAAGACTAGCATGCAGTATGAGTAGGTGAATAAGACTAGCATGCAGTATGAGTAGGTGAATAAGACTAGCATGCAGTATGAGTAGGTGAATAAGACTAGCATGCAGTATGAGTAGGTGAATAAGACTAGCATGCAGTATGAGTAGGTGAATAAGACTAGCATGCAGTATGAGTAGGTGAATAAGACTAGCATGCAGTATGAGTAGGTGAATAAGACTAGCATGCAGTATGAGTAGGAGAATAAGACTAGCATGCAGTATGAGTAGGTGAATAAGACTAGCATGCAGTATGAGTAGGTGAATAAGACTAGCATGCAGTATGAGTAGGAGAATAAGACTAGCATGCAGTATGAGTAGGTGAATAAGACTAGCATGCAGTATGAGTAGGAGAATAAGACTAGCATGCAGTATGAGTAGGTGAATAAGACTAGCATGCAGTATGAGTAGGAGAATAAGACTAGCATGCAGTATGAGTAGGAGAATAAGACTAGCATGCAGTATGAGTAGGAGAATAAGACTAGCATGCAGTATGAGTAGGTGAATAAGACTAGCATGCAGTATGAGTAGGAGAATAAGACTAGCATGCAGTATGAGTAGGTGAATAAGACTAGCATGCAGTATGAGTAGGAGAATAAGACTAGCATGCAGTATGAGTAGGAGAATAAGACTAGCATGCAGTATGAGTAGGAGAATAAGACTAGCATGCAGTATGAGTAGGTGAATAAGACTAGCATGCAGTATGAGTAGGTGAATAAGACTAGCATGCAGTATGAGTAGGTGAATAAGACTAGCATGCAGTATGAGTAGGTGAATAAGACTAGCATGCAGTATGAGTAGGTGAATAAGACTAGCATGCAGTATGAGTAGGAGAATAAGACTAGCATGCAGTATGAGTAGGTGAATAAGACTAGCATGCAGTATGAGTAGGAGAATAAGACTAGCATGCAGTATGAGTAGGTGAATAAGACTAGCATGCAGTATGAGTAGGAGAATAAGACTAGCATGCAGTATGAGTAGGAGAATAAGACTAGCATGCAGTATGAGTAGGAGAATAAGACTAGCATGCAGTATGAGTAGGTGAATAAGACTAGCATGCAGTATGAGTAGGAGAATAAGACTAGCATGCAGTATGAGTAGGTGAATAAGACTAGCATGCAGTATGAGTAGGAGAATAAGACTAGCATGCAGTATGAGTAGGAGAATAAGACTAGCATGCAGTATGAGTAGGAGAATAAGACTAGCATGCAGTATGAGTAGGTGAATAAGACTAGCATGCAGTATGAGTAGGTGAATAAGACTAGCATGCAGTATGAGTAGGTGAATAAGACTAGCATGCAGTATGAGTAGGTGAATAAGACTAGCATGCAGTATGAGTAGGTGAATAAGACTAGCATGCAGTATGAGTAGGTGAATAAGACTAGCATGCAGTATGAGTAGGTGAATAAGACTAGCATGCAGTATGAGTAGGTGAATAAGACTAGCATGCAGTATGAGTAGGTGAATAAGACTAGCATGCAGTATGAGTAGGTGAATAAGACTAGCATGCAGTATGAGTAGGTGAATAAGACTAGCATGCAGTATGAGTAGGTGAATAAGACTAGCATGCAGTATGAGTAGGTGAATAAGACTAGCATGCAGTATGAGTAGGTGAATAAGACTAGCATGCAGTATGAGTAGGTGAATAAGACTAGCATGCAGTATGAGTAGGTGAATAAGACTAGCATGCAGTATGAGTAGGTGAATAAGACTAGCATGCAGTATGAGTAGGTGAATAAGACTAGCATGCAGTATGAGTAGGCGAATAAGACTAGCATGCAGTATGAGTAGGTGAATAAGACTAGCATGCAGTATGAGTAGGTGAATAAGACTAGCATGCAGTATGAGTAGGTGAATAAGACTAGCATGCAGTATGAGTAGGTGAATAAGACTAGCATGCAGTATGAGTAGTTCTTATAAAGAGGTTACCGGTACAATGTATGCCTAACCATCTAGAGCATGGGTCAGGAACCCATGGAATGCGAGCCAGATGTGGCTCTATTGATGGCTGGCTGCATCTGGCTCGCAGAGAAATGTTCGATTATAAAAAAGATGTTTCCTTAGACTCCTTTGATCTACATTGTAATTGCATATCAATATTTCATTCTACAAATGAGATAAAGTCTACTGCAGCTCAGCATCTGAAGTCGCATTAATAGTAAGAAATACTCATTATTGATTAGCAACAGCATAAGAATGTCATTAAAAAGAATTCAGAGACATAATTATTGTACTTTTAGTGTTTAAATTACACAAAATGCACACATTTACTTGAATTTTTAGTTTGAAACATAATGTATGGCTCTCACATAATTACTTTTCAAAATATGTGGTGTCCAAGGCTCTCTCAGACAAAAAGGTCGTCCGTGTATTGACGGGGCCTGAAAGGGAAGCAAAGAATAGCAACACTGTTTACCTTCCATGCATGTCGTAAAAGGCATCTAAGGAGGTTATGGGATGGAGTTGGCTGTCCCATCCCATATAGGGTCAGTGACCCAAAGCCATGCTGAAGTCGGATGTGTCAGGCAGAAAGGCGCAGATATAGCAGCAATGCTGTAAACCATGACACAACACATTCCGTTCTCCAGACTACATCCTACTAATCTGCAGGAGTTTGAGAACGAATGCAAAGAAGAAGAAGAGACAAAAAGGTTCCCGACCCCTGATCTAGAGATACAGCTATGGATGCTCACAGGTGGCATTGATAAAACACTGAACATATTAGCCAGCTGACAAGTAAAATGAAAATATTTTAAATAATTATTTGCACATTTGCTTTTACTTTCAATAAAGTCTGACATTAATTTTGATTTTAATGTTGTCTTTTCTCAAGACTGAGGATTCAGAAACATCAAGCAGCTCAGAAGATGAGGAAGATGAGGAGACAACTGCTTTAGAACCTCAGGAAACTTTGGTATGTGGTCACATAAGTTCTACAACACATTTATTCAAGCACATATATTAAACCTAAAACATCTTTCCTTCACGTGAAATGTGTTTAATATCCTCAAATTGTATATCTTCTATAAAATATTGTGTGTTTTAAGAGGAGATGGGTCTGAGATAGAGTTGTATTCTAAGTAAAAATGTACAGAAATATTATAACAAATTTACAGCTCCACTTATTTTTAATGGGTTGAACAGTCTGAAAGACTAGTGTTGTCAAGCTTATTTTTTTTCATCAACATTCCTTCAAATAGTTTTTAATGGACTGAATGTTATCTGAGTAACCTGATGTTCATGTGAACAGAACATTTTAAATATTTGTTATTTTAAATTGTAATTGCTAAATTTATATACCGGTATATAGGCATATAAGCCCATATCTGTAATTGATAACTAGTATAATGTAGTATTGTTACAGGTCTAACTAATAACTGATAAATAATAAAACTAATGTAAAAAAGAAAAAACAAAAGAATAAAGACCTTTTCCATGTTACGGTCCTTTATAAAGAAACAAACACCAATGAAATAAACACATAAAATCAAATTAAAATACAGAGATATGGTTTCACCATCTCCATTTCACTGTATTAGAAACAAAGACAAAAAAAGAAAGATACACAGTCATGTTTAGTTAATATAGAGAAAATAAAAAGAGAAAACAAACAGAAAAATATGCAGTCATGTTTGGTTTGTTTCTTGATAAATGTTCCTGTTGGACCCTAATGTGGGACAGGTTCTTGTGTCTTTGTTTTCTCTTATTTCTTCTTTACATTACCGGTAGTTTTATTATTTGTTAGATATTAGTTAGACCAGTAGCAAAAATACATTATCCTAGTTCTTGCTTCTTGGTGTTGTTACTGCGACACTCTCTACCTTGTCAGATATCCTCTGACAGTTTGGTTATTTATATCTGTAATAATAGGCTATAGGCCCTATTTTTATTTTTAATATATATAATATACCTACCGGTATATGGAATAGAAAATCATGTATATATTTTGCACTTTATCAGAATGAACATATATATGTCAAGATAAACAAGCAGGTTAGTAATGATAAATGTGGATCACACAGGCTGAGATGACAGTTGGTAAAGCAATGAATGCTTTGAACTTACCAAAAGGAGAAGACTGGCCACCGATTGATGAAATAATGGGTAAACTTTCACATGGTATAATTACTTTTGTCACAGAAAATAGAGAGTGAGGGCCAAGGAAAAACAGATTTTGAAATTAATAAACTTGTGATTGATAAAGCTGAAAGATGATGTCATTGTGTTCACAGATTGGTTTATCCATCGTGGATGATCCCATTACTTGAACTCTCCATTGGCTTTCAGAGATTCCAATTTACTAAGACAAATGTCTGATTCTCAATCCATGCTTTGGTAGATTCAGTATTGTTGGTGTCAATATAAGTCAATGATGTTTATTGTTCAGCTGCATCCCAACTTCTGACTTACATAAATTGCCTAGGACATGCAAGCATTCATGGTAAAGATAGAACAGATATGCTTCCAATGTATCTATGTATTAGTGAATGTATCAGTGAATTGAAGACAGATAATGGGGATTGCACTAAAGTTGCTTAATGAACACCTACTGCATATGGACATGACAATAGATGATACATCATGGCTGCTATTTGGAAAATTTGGTATTGTGAAAGTAATACAAGCAGGAATAGGAACCTATAGGACACAGTGAGGTGTCTAGAAATATGTACAGATTTGCATGGAGCATGCATACTATTTGACATTTACTAAGGGTGGCTAAGTGTCTATAGATTTATGAAAAGTATAATGACAGAAACTCATAATCTATCTATTGTCTTTTCTCTGATTAAGCTGTGAAGTGTTGATTATGTGACATCATCATTAGGTGATATATTCTTTCCAGAATGTAGTTTTCCCTATGGATCTTCTTGAATTCTCTGTGATCTTGAGCAAGTTGTCCCACCTCTTTTAGTGACATGTGCAGGCATTCTTGAATGTCTTTTGTCCAATGTCGTCTTGGGAGGCCTTTGCTCCTGTTGCCTTTTATCATCCCCTTCAGTAAAACTCTCTCCATGCCGTCGTGCCTCTTAATGAGACCAAAAAAACTAGCGTTTTCTTTAATATGGAATCCAGAAGCCAGCCTTCCTGGATGTTGCTTGTTCTTAACACTTCCTGGTTTATTTTTCTTGCTGTCCGTGGTATTCTCAGAACTCTTGTATAACACTTTAATTCAAGTGATGTTATTCCCTTGGTCACTGTTTTATTTAGTGTCCATGCATCACATCCATATGTCGCCACAGGTAACACACATGTTCATAGTAAACACAACTTGGTTCTTATGTTAGTACCATGTCATAGTTTCTTTAACTGTTTTAATTTTGACAGCGCCATTGCTGTTCTTCTCTTAATTTCAACTGTGTAGTAACCCCGCATTGTTTATATTAGTTCCTAAATAATCAAAATGTGTCACTTCTAAATTGCAGTTCTCAATATTAATTCTGGTTCTTGATTTAGTTTTGCAAGTTTCCATTATTATTGTCTTTTTTCATATTTAAGAACATGTTTTGCTGTTTGCTGAACTTTTAGGTTGATTTAATTATGTTCAGAAGGTCATGATCGTTTATTGTTAATAGCACTGTGTCATCTGCATATCTAATTTCTGGTATCAACAGCCCACCTATATTTACAGATCGGAAATCAGGATTCAATGATTCTTGTCTCACATTTCTCATTATGTTTTCTGCATAGATGTTGAACAAGTATGGAGACATGGTACAGCCGTGTCTTTATCCTTTCTGTACATTGAACCACTCCGATCTTGCACCCTTCACTTTTACTGCTGTTTCTTGGTCTCTATACAGCTCTGCTATTAGTCGTGTAATGTGTTTTGGGAAACCCATGTCATTCATTATTTCTCATAATTGATTATGATTGACACAATCGAATGCTGTGGTGTAGTCTATGAAGCATGCATGTAATTCGATGTTATACTCTCTACATTTCTCTATGATCATCCTTATGTTAAACATATGATCTCTTGTGCCTCTACCAGTTCTGTACCCTGCTTGCATTTTGTGCATCTCATCTTCCATCTTCTTATGTATCCTTTCATTATAATGTGCAGTGGCATTTTACTGACTTGACTGATCAAGGCAATTGTTCTATAATTTGAACATATTTGCATATCACCGCTTTTGGGTATTGGTATGTGCAATGAACGTTTCCAGAACCTTGGCCAAGTTTCTGTTCTCCAGATCTTATTGCATAGCTCATTTTCTTTCCCTAGGTGGTTTGTTGCAGTTAAGCATAGGATCTCAATTCTGGATCTCGAGCTTGTGTTCCAAGGACAAATAGAATGTGCTATGAATGACTGTGATAAAACATGTTTATTCAAGATGTTCCCGGTGTTTTCTATCCATCTTTTTCATGGTCTTCCTCTGTCTGTGTACCCTGATCTCATTTGGTTATATGCCGCTGTGGACAACTTGTCGTGATTCATTTCTCATAATGTGGCCAAACCAGTTGATCTGCTGTCTTTCTATATATTTTGTGCAAGGTGTTATACATATTTAATTTAACTGTAGTTATAAAAACTATTTGCATTTGAAACAGTAGTTATTATATCTAAAACTTTTTATAGAATATATTTTTTGAAATGTTTATAGTTTTAATCAAAAAGATATAATGCTTTTAATTAATGCACTAGATTATCAAAATGTTCCATGCCCCCTCTTGAGATCACATCACGCTGCTCCTCAAACAGGCACCACCCTCCTCCCCCAGTTTGGAAACCCCTGTCTTAAATCAGAGCAGTATATATAAATTAAATTTAAGTGTATCTATAGTGAATATAGATATTCCTTGCAAAGAATTGTCTGAATGCCAATATTAGCTGAATGTCAAAAACTGTCTAAATGTCAAAAACTATTTGAATATCAAGAACTAATTGAAATTTATTGATATTTCTTAACAAGACAACAGAAAAGTTTGTTCTGAAGAGGGCCACAACAGACTTGAACACTCTGAATAAAGAAGTGATAAAAGGAAGGTCAGTTTGGTTGTTGTGAAACCTATGATTGTTTTTCTTGCTAATTAATGAGCTACAATTATTTATGTTTACATGTTGCTTATTTATGTTTTCTACCAGTATTAAGGACAGTTGGTCTATGTTGTGGTTGGTGTCTGTGTTCCATTATGACTTTGCATTCTAGTGTTTGTTTTTGTGTGGTGTTTTAATGAAATTTTGAATTTTTGCAAACTGCACAAAGTATTTTAAAATCAAGATGATGATAAAAGACATCATCTGCTATTTCTTTCTTTGGTTATTATACAAAACAGGGTATTGGAAAATATCCATGCTGCCACAGAACAACTCAAACAGAATCATGAAGAGTTCAGAGCATCTATATAAAAGACCACATTCTGGAAAGAATATAGTCACTTAAATATTTGTTTCAGTGTTTTATCACCTGTCTTTTCCTGAGAACTGAAAAATTATAAAACAATAGAAATTCTGTGACCTGTCATGCATGCCGTGAGTGAAGACTAAAGAGGTTTTGCGGGTTGGAGGTCAGCTGAAGTTGGATGTGTCAGGCACATATATTGTAGCCAAGCCATAAACATGACAAAATGCATTTCCTTCTCTAAAGTGCATCCTAGTAATCTGCAGGAGTTTTAGAATTAACACTGATGACAAATTGTCTTCTTTTTGCTAATTGCAAGTTTTTGTTTTCTTGTTGTTTGACAGGCAGCTGATTCGTAATGTCAGTCTAGGACATGGTTTATTTAACATTATCAAACAAGAAAGACAAGCAAAGGTAATATGTCTGTAAATATAAATCTAAACATCTTTCATCTAAGATGTCTCAGCAAAATTAAATGACAGGAAAAAATCACCAATATGGAAGTATTATGCAGCACTCAGTTACTATCTGCCATGACAACACTAAATAGAAATAATTACATTGGCTGTGTCACGTCCGCAGAATGCCAAACTGCCTCATCCCAAAATAAGTACTGTTCGGAGAACTGGCTAAAGGCCAGCAAGCCCACATTAGATAATGCTGAGGTATAAAGTCATCTGTAAATCCTCAATGACAGATTTCTTCATAGACCTCCAAAATCTGGAAAAACATGATCTTCTTCTTCTTCTTCTTTCGTTCACTTGAAACATGTCTATATCTGTAATTCCGTCTCCTTAATAAAACTCACTGTCTTTTGTAGTTCATACAGTGTCCCATAGAGTTTTGATTCCAGTGTTGTTTCCTCTGGCCAATATGTCTGCCTCAGCATTTCATGCTCAGAACACTCTTGAAGTATATGTTTGGCACTCTGTGCTGCCTGTCCACATGTACACATGGCTGTGTTGCCAATCTTGAACTTTGTATACATGTGACTGTGGAGTCGGTTGTGTCCTGTTCTGAGACGTAGAATTATAACTTGTTCTGGTCTGTTCATAATATGATGGTCATCTTGTGTTGGTGTTTGTGGCTTTCTTATTGACTTGATCATCTGTTTTTCTGATGGTAGGTGATTGGTATATCTGGTTGGTCTTCGGCAGCACCTTCCTTAGCCAGTTGGTCTGCTTTTTCATTTTCTGGTATTCCACAGTGAGAGGGTATCCACTGCATGGTTACCCTATACTGGTAAGACAATTCGCTAAGTAGTTTTTTCAAGTCTGTTAGTTTTTCAGACTGGAGAGCTTGAAGCACTGACCTTGCATCTGTCAGGAATACCACAGGCTGTAGGTCAGAGTTGGAGTTCAGCAGTTTTTTAGCTGCCACACTAATTGCCTGTATTTCTGCATCATAATTATTGCAGAATTTTCCTGTCGGTGTTCTGATTGTATCTCTAGGCTTGTGTGGATATTCTATATATACCTCACGGCATTCTGTGCTGACCCATCTGTGTATACTCTGACCCATATATCTTGTGGATATTTCTCATCCAGGAAACTGAGGGTGACTGTCCTTCGCTGCACACTGTTCTGTTCGTCCTCGCTTAGTATTCCTTTCACATGGGTCTGAATGTATATTGGCATTCCATGCCTTTCACTCCACGGGGTTTATTCTGGTACAGGCCTTAAGGGGCTGTCAACTTCAGGTAGGTCTGTAAGTTGTCTGCGGAGTCGTTTAGCTTGATGGATAAAGCTGCTTCTTTTCAGTCGTCCCATTGCTAGATTTTGGAATCTTTCCTTCATTGGATGACTTGGCATACACTGAAACTTTTCTGCCTGAATTAGTACTTTTGTGTCTCTGCATTCGCCAAGTGTTTGCATTCTTCCCATTTTCTGCATCTCTGCTATGGGTGTTGATTTCATTGCTCCCAACATTATTCTAAGTGCCTGGTTTTGCACTTTATCTAGATCTTGTAATGTGGTGTTTGATGCAGGACACCACGCAGCTGAACCATATTCCAGGTGTGGTCTTATGCCTTGCTGGTAAACTTTACTGAGTATATTCCCACTGGCTCCCCATGTGGTTCCACTTAGTTTTCTCAGGATAGCTAACTTCCTCCTGGCTTTTGTTGTTGCTTTGTTTATGTGCTGCTTCCATGTCAGTTTATCATCAAAATTAACTCTGAGGTATGTGGGTTATTTGTCTTCTTTCAAGAGCTCTCCATCTATTTTGATATGACCGGCTTTTTGTTTTGGTGAGAGGGTAAAAAGTGTAGTGCTGCACTTATCTGTGTTAATGCTGACGCACCATCTATTAGCCCATAAGGTTAGGGCATCGATAGCTCTTTGTAATTGTTTAGTGGCCACTGTTGCATGTTCTTCCGTGCACCAGATCACCAGGTTGTCAGCATACATTGCCACTTTGATCCCGTGTGGTAGTTCAAAAACTAGGTCATTGATGTAAACCAAGAAAAGTGTGGGCGACAGGACTCCTCCCTGGGGGACTCCATGACGCAGTAGAACTTTCTTGCTCTTGCGACTATCTAATTGTACTCTGGCTCTTCTATTATGCAGGTATGTTTTTACCCATTTGTACATTCTTGAGCTAACCCTGCAATTTCGCAATTTCTTTAGGAGCCCTTCTTTCCAGACCTTATCAAATGCTTTCCTGAGGTCTATCCATGCTGCTAGTACCAGTTTCTTTTCTTGGAAGGCATCGTCAATCTCTTGGGAGAGGTAGGTTGCCTGATTTTCAGTAGAGTAGCACTGTCTGAAACCTGCTTGCTGTGATACCAGAAGGTTTTCACTTTCAAGGTACCACTGCATCCTAAGATTGATAATGCATTCCATTGTTTTGCATAGACAGCTTGTGAGGCTGATGGGCCTGTAGTTGGAGACTGTGTTGCCATCTTTTCCTGATTTGAGGAGTGGTATCATTATTGCTTCTCTCCATGCCTGTGGTACATTACCCGTGGACCAGCTTGTGTTAAAGATCTGCAGTAGCTTTGCTCTTGCTGCAATTCCCAGGTTTCTAATCATTTCATTGGACACTCCATCAGCACCAGGGAACTTTTTCATTTTCAATTTGGATATTGCATGCTCCAGTTCTCTCATTGTGATTGGTGCCTCCATGACTTCAGGTATAGGTTCGCTTTGTCCAATTTTTTGCTGGTTCTCTCGAACCTCCTGTTGTTTGTCTGGGCTGACTTTGATGTTATTGTCTTCTGCAAAGGAATCTGCAAAGTAATCAGCTGCATGTTTACCTGTTAAAATGTTTCTATCTTTATAAAGTGTGATCCTGGTATTTCTCCCTGTACCTTCATCATTTAGTTGTTTTACAAGTTTCCATAATTTCCTAGTATCTCTTTCTAGGTTCAGCGACTCTGTTTTTTTCTTTCCAGCTACTCCGTCTGGCTTGTAACTTGGCTCTTTGAAATTTAGCCTTTGTTTGCTGATATTTGTTGTGATGTTCTTGGCTAGGTCTGTTCTCAGCCTGCTGTCTAGATGTTTCCATCTCATTTTGCAGATTTTCCAGTTCATCATTCCAGTAGGGTTTGTAGTTTTTGCGTGCCCCCCTGGGTATGGTTTTACTAGCAGCATGTAGTATACATCTATTAAATTCACTCACTGCTCTATTGATGTCTTTGTCCAAGTTCATGTCCTTAGCTAGAACACTGGTTAAATGCTGGTACATTTTCCAGTCTGCCCTCGTATAGTTCCACCTAGTGAGCTTGCTGCTGTCCTTGGTATATTCATTGTGAATTTCCAGAAATACTGGTCTGTGGTCACTACCCCCAAGCTGCTTTCCAACGACACGTGTGATGTTCCATTCCAGGCCTGGTGAGTGGAATGCCAGATCTGGTGTAGAGTTGGAGTGCCATGCTCTCGAGTAGAAGGTTGGTGAGTCAGCTGGCTGGTTAATAAGGATGAGATTATTTTCATCCTGCCAGCTCTCAAGTTCCTCACCTCTCTTGTCGATATGATCGTAGCCCCAGCTCTGAGAGTGGCTGTTGAAGTCACCACACACCATAAGTCTCTCTTTATCTGGAATTGTGTCTAGTGCCAATGGTTTATCATTTGGGCAGTAGTAGTTCAGGAGATGGAATTCTGCACTGTCTGTTTTTAGGTGGAGCATCTGGTATTCTGCCCCTTCCATATATACTTCCAGCTGACATGCGCTTATATTGTTTTTAACAAGTGTCAGAATTCCACCCTTTCGCCTGTCCTTTCGGTCAGATCGGTAGCACTGGTAGCCTCTGATTTTGAAGGCTATGTCGCTGCTGAGGTGTGTTTCTTGGATACAGCATATATTAACTTGTTCTTCACTGAGGACATTTTCAAGATCCAATTTTTTGCTGTATCCATCTCTTTTACTGTTGACACCCTCAGCATTCCAGTGCATTATTTTTATTGGTCGTTTAAAGTTTGTTTGGCCAGTAGCTCTATTCCCTTGCCTCCTGGCTCCTCGAGGCAATTGAGAAGGACTTTCAGTAACTGAGGTTGGGCCCTTTTGAGGTATAGGGCCCGGCACCGTCCCTGCCTGAACGTCCGCCACAGGGCAGGCACCATAACTTTTTATAGATACAGACATGTTTCCATTGTGTTTTGTGCGTGGCATCCTGATTATCTGTGCGCCTTTTGGCTGGATGCCTCCGTCTTCAGCACTCTGCTTACTTGGGCAGGACTATGGTCCTGCTCGAATGGGACTGCCCGACCAGTCTTAGTTTCCAGCCCCTGATGGCTGAACTAAGCCCCATCACCACGGCACGGTGCTGGCCTTGATGGGGGGAAAACATGATCGAAACTCAGGCAGTCTGGAGGCATAGACTGCATCCTGGGGGGAGAACAACATGATTGCTTGAAAAGTCCCCATTCCTGAGAAAATACTTTATTTTAAAAGGATTACTTCTTCTTTTTGCTTAATGACCGTCTACAAGATGCAAAAAGTCATACAAATATAATCTGTTCAATTTTTTTATGTTCCTAGGAAGCACAGGCTCTCAACTTCTTTGTCTGTGTTCATTCTCAAATCTGCTGGTTAGCAGGATCATCAATCAATAAACTAGCAACCCTTCAGGGTCATAGGAATACTACATTAGATATTCAGCACACAGAGTACTCCAGTGAATTCTATCCTCAGTTTATCCTCAGTTTATTATCAATTTCCATCTTCAGAATTCTATCCTCAGTTTATTCTCAATTTCTCTCCTCAGAATTCTATCCTCAGTAGTTAGCTGGATGCAGTCCTGATAATGTAATATGTCATAATTCACAACTTGACTGTGATATCTGTGGATGCAGTCCTAAGAATGTAATATGTCATAATTCACAACTTGACTGTGATATCTGTGGATGCAGTCCTGAGAATGTAATATGTCATAATTCACAACTTGACTGTGATATCTGTGATTTTATTCATTGATGATCTTTTGCAATGTTGCATTTCCAGCCAATTTGATCATCACAATAGTAGTTCAATGTCATAGTATGACCCTGTGTGCATACTTTCCCATTTACAAGTACTCCTTGTGACTCTACTCCTTGTGCAATTGTATTGTCTTTATCAGTAAAAGGCAAACAACATACATACGGCAGCCATTTTACTAAATATATGTAGTGGAAGAGTGATGTAATGGAAGTATGACTGAAAAAAAATGTGTTTTTAAAATATTATATGATTTCATATTTTTAATTTTAAAGAAAACTGCATTAATTGCTGAGAAGAAACGGACTTTAGAAGAAGCTCGGAATCAATGGCAATCTCCTAAAGACAGCTCTGATGAAGATGACATTTCAGATTATGAGATTAAGAAAGATGAAGAATCAAAAAAGTGAGATTTACATGTAGCTGTTATTTTTACATAGATTATTAGAAAATGGATATGTATTTTAATTTCAAGATAATATAAATAGTCTTGGCTAAACTGAGTCAATGATCAACAACAATAAATTTACATTTATACATTTTTATTTTCTGTTCATAAGATTAGACTGAGTCTCATCTCTGAGTTTAATTATGATTAATATCTTTATATTTCCTAATACACAATATTTACCATAAATGCATAGCTGCCAAGGTAGCCTTTTTCTTTTAGATCTGGTCCATTTTATTAGCAGTTAGCTGATAGAAAATAATTAGGGTCCAAATCTACCGTTGATGCTTTCCCATACCGGAATCATGCTCATGGTGAGAAAAGGTTCAGTACCAGATGAGCATAGGTACAATAGGTCACATTATGCGAGACGAGTTCACTGGCAGCAGAACACCTTGTGCGAGATTGGTGTAGTTGGCCCAAGCCTAAATCCCTGACTACCATCTCCATGGAGGACTGCCACCCAGGGACATGTTTTGGACTGAATGTTAAGGGTGCAGTGGGTAGAAAACCATCAAGGCATAGAATTTGCACATAGGTCTATCCATCACCTGGTAACAGATAGGAAGGCTGTCACATATTAGGGAAGCCCACTACCCGATTTAAAGGCATGATGAATACAGATGTGCTGGGCCTTGGATTTGCTGGACTTCTGATGTACTGGGCCTCCGATATGCTGGACCTCCGATATGCTGGATCTTCTGAGGTGCAAATAACACAGCTGTGGAACTAGCAGCACAATGTACTTCACGCTCATGGAAATCACACAAACTTTCATGTTGGTTATCAGAGAATGAATGCAGAAGAAGAATAACTGAAAATCTGGCCAATTTCTTTGTGGTACTATAGCACTTCATAGATGACGGTGGTATGCTGAACCTTGACATGTTTGGATGTGAAGCAATTTCACTCACAGTTAATTGACCGTTTTTTTAGGAGTGAGACATTTAATAGCTACATGTGACTCTGGAGTTGCCTCTCTGTGTGTTTGTCCCATCTGTCATATAACTCAGGTCATTGTGAAACTTCCTATGACACTCCCACACTTGCTTGACTGGAAGGTATGACATCACTATACTGGACCTTCATTCACCATTGAAATTCTATAGGTTTCATCCATGTCTTGATTATAAAAAACCAAGAAAAGAATGCTTCTTCTCTCTGTTGTATGACAATAGTGGGTGGCCATCATTACCCCACCATTGTGACATCACATTGTGACAATTTCTGCGCCTGGATTGTACATTCATTACACTTGACATCTTTAACAAAAATATTGATTAGCTACAAGAAAATGCCATGGTTATTCTAATTCTTTCACTGTTTTAAAATTTTAAGTCCTTTTCTAGGAGAAGGGTCTACATTCACACTTTTTAAGAAATCTGCACAATTCAAAAATTTTAAAGTAGTTTGTGTCGCAGTATTCTTAGTTACAAAATGGCTGCTGTAATTGTCCTTTGACTGATAAATTTGTTATTACAATTGCAAAGAGTGTTCCCAGATGCAAAGATATACATGGGGGAACTTACTAGGATGTTAATCTACTATACTGCTGTAAAAATTTGCTGGTACTGCACTGTTAAAAAGCAGATTTAGCTGGTGGGTAAATAATAAACGCCAGGATGGTGTTCAGTTTTTAACACCAGGAAAATAGTCAATAAAAACACAAAGAACACAATTTTATTCTACCAATTATCATATGTTCCGTTTCACCTATATTTTGTTTCACAAAATATGTAGACCCTTCTCCTAGAAAGGACCAAGCTTTCATTTGGATAACCTTTGTAAATTATAGACAAAGAGTATGCCAAGAAAATATTTTTATTATCCTCATAGATCTTTTCATTGTTTGTGGTTTTATTTCTCATGAATAGCTATGAAGGCAGCTGTACTGATTTTCTTAGTGATGAATATGATGGGGCATTCACTTCAGCCACAAGTATGTCCAATTACAGGTATGAAAGACAGAGAATAATCTTAATTTGTGAGGTTTGTTGAATATGTGTGATCCTAGCAACTTTTAAATACTGGTTTTACTAAATACGGAGATTGTAATAATTGTTTACCTTATTATGGTTAATTTATCCAGCTCTTGTTGTTGAGAGAGGATACCTTGGACAGCCAGTATACCAGGTTTGATTTCAGCTGCAGGCAGTTGGGTAGCCAGATGTTTCAGAAAGCAATAATAATAAGACCTCATCAGGGTTGCAGGGGTGTCACATTGGAGATATCAGCACAAAACGCATTGCAAGCTCCTTTGGGTTAGTTATGGAAATCAGTGGCTACATCACATGTCCACATTCCAACTTTTTAATATTATGTGTAATTTCATACAGCTTCCGTGACTCAGAAATTAAAAAGATGCATCTTCTGCTGCCAATGAATCGATCCGCATGCAATTCACTGAGAGGCCCCCCCCCCCCCAGTCATCCAGGAGGAGAGGGGGATTTCAGTGCATTGCATTCAAAAAATAGATGCAGTGGTTTATGCGTCTTTAGCAGAAGTTTGTTTCGTTAAATAATATATGATTTGTTCAGTTAAAATGTGGTCATTGATTCCCATAATGAACCCACCTCTGTCCCCAGCCATTCAAATGAGTGTAGAAAACTCATACTGGACAATTCCTTGATGTCATCAATTGGATTTTCTTCACTTCTTCTTCTGTCACTCTCACCTGTTCATACAAAATAGATCTTGAAACTGAGTTATGTCTAAGTACATGTCCAGAGCAAAGCTTGAAACTGAGTTATGTCTAAGTACATGTCCAGAGTAAAGAGTTTTATGCTGTTTTACCACTGCCAAATTGATTCTTGAGAACCTGCAAGTTTGTTTATTTGCTGAAAAAAACTAATATATTTATCTTATATTCTACATAACTAATTTTTAACGGACGTAAGTAGAATTTACATTCAAAAATCTGAATCCTTCTTCCCATGTCTGCATTTAGTGTCCAGTTTTCATATCTATACAAAAGAATAGTTAACACTAGTAATTTGCTGATCCTACTTTTCCAAATCATATTCAACCTTGCTATCGCAGCCATTACCATTGCAAGTGTTAACTTGATCTCATTTCCAGAAGTGTCATTATCATGTATTTAGGATCCAACATATTTGAAGATGGTAACTTCTTCCAGTTTGTCAGCTGGATATGCATGGGATCCTGTTTGATATAACTAGTCATCAATATCTTGCGTTTATAATACTAATTTCCATGCCATATTTCCAATTCATATCTTCCAACTTTGAGTTAAGTTTCTAGAATTCAAATTCAGAACCAGCCAAGAGATCAAAATCATAGATATAGAAAACAATTGCAACCTACATAATGTAGATAGTGTCTTGAAAATCACTACAGCTAAAAACTCTTTGTTGATTCATATGTCCTGAATAGGATATGCTACCAAAACCTGGTCAATTACTTCATTTGAAGTCAAAAGTTAAGGGCACTTGTTTGATGTTTCAGAGTCCACATCTCAGACATGCTCCATCTGACCTAACTGAAACATAGGTACCTTAATCACTGATGTCTTACTTACTTAATCATTAATCACTGATCGCTTACCTTTGAGTGCTAAAGCTTAGTTCTGTATTGTCTAACTAGTCATTGATATTGTCTACTATGATACTATCTTTATGTCTTGCACCTTTCAATTTCTGCCTGTATCAAGTATTTTGCAAAATGAATATATCAGGGAAAGAATAGGTATAATATCTTGTACAGATTACATAGAGAGAGAGAACAGATCAAGTGGTTTGGCCACATTATGAGAATGCATCACGAAAAGTTGCCCGTACAAGCATATAACCAAATGAGATCAGGGTACAAAGCCAGAGGAAGACCACGGAAAAAATGGATAGAAAACATCAGAGACATCCTGTACAGACACAGTCATAGCACAGCCGAGGCCACACATCTGGCGATAGAACTCAAGCTCGAGCTCCAATCACCCCTACGCTTAACGGCAAGAGTGGATTACAAACCAATGGGGAAAGACAATAGACAATCAAGTATTTTGGGAGTTTGTTGGTGTAGTGTTTAAGTCATTAGTTCACAGACCAAGCGACTTACATTCAATTTACCTGGACATGTTTACATTTTAAAAATGCCAGCTATCAGAAAATCAGGGCTCATACTCTTGCAAAGTCAAGGAATTGTAGCAACACTCATTCTTATGTTAACTAGAATCTGAGCTGGTAGAATAGCAACATTCATCTTTATGTTACTGGAGTCTGAACTGAGAGGCCAGAATAGCAACACTTATTCTTATGTTACTGGAATCTGAACTGGGAGCTAGAATAGCAACATTCATCCTTATGTTTTTCGAATCTTAACTGAGAAACAGAATAGTACCACTCATCATTATATTGCTGGAATCTGAACTGAAAGAATAGAATAGCAACACTGCGCCTGTAAAGAATGTCGCAAGTTCAAACTAAGGAAATTTTGGGGTGAAGTTGGCTGTTAATAATATGAATCACAAGCCGTCTCAGTCAAACTGTAAAATAATTATGCTAAACAGTGTTGAAGAGGTAAATGCAAGGTCAAATCTTTATGGTATGTCACTAGATGAAAACTGCTATTTTCAACTATACCAACTTTGATTTCTTATGGAATTTCAAAGAGTGTAAAAGATTTTTGATCCCATGTCATAGGAACAATTCTCAATACAGATAATTTTTATGTTTACAAATAGGCCTATTGTTTATATATTGTGCACACATAAATTTAATCTTATACTTGTATATGAAATGTATCCACTGGTTCACCGCATATAATTCATTATAATCACATAAGGGCAAAAACTTCAAGTACCAAGTCATCAGGGAAGCATAATAAACAAGTGATCCCTAGACCTTTCACCCCACAATATAATAACATCATAGATTTGGCAGGATATAAGGAAAATATATGCAGGTCAGTCTCTATTTTTGTTCATTGTTCACATAAATGTTATATCATTGTCATCTTCATCATGTGCCATGTCTGGTAACACAGATAATCATAATCTGCATGAGTTTCTGTTCTACTGTATTGATTAGTTAGTTAGTTAGTTGTCGGATAATCATCACTGCAAATTGGACACATCAATAGTTGCTCCGATCTCTCCTTGAGTGTATCCGCCATCACACTTCTGCTGACAGTACCGGTCCTATGCTGGTTGACCATCATTCTTCTGCGCCCTCCAAAATGTTCACCTCTAGCAACACCGCATTTCAATCCCTGATCTTTAATCCTAGCCATTGAAAAGGAATCATCATCCACATTAGTCTCACTCTCGCGTGTTATATCTCTTAAGGAGTTCAAAACTTCAGAGAAATCCATTGCCCCATCGCCCTGTGCCACAATCGCACACGATGCCAGTTGATCTGCTCTTTCATTGCCTTGAATGCCCACATGTCCCGGCACAAAAATAAATGTAACCGCTTTCAAGCTCGCATTTCTCAAGGCCTCAATCCACTGTTCGCGAACGAGACCCACTTGTACCTTCTTAATCATACTCATAGAGTCACTCAAGATGCAGACCTTCGTTACCTTCTGTGTGCGTAGCCACTCAAATGCCTTGGTCACCGCCATAGTCTCCATGGTCATACTACTCGTAGTGACCACAAAGGCACCACTTTCCTCCTTGATCGTTTTACCTGCACACTGAGCTGTAAAGGCCCAAGCACTGTGAACATGCCTAATTACAGATCCATCAGTGTATATAATCACATCCCCTTTGGTATTCTCACTGATTAAAGCCTGCACTTCTTTCTCCACAGCTGTGGGACACCATTCTCTGCATTCCCTGCTAAGTGATATTACTACTCTCAAATAAGTTTCGAAATCTGTGGGTAGACCTATCCATTCCGCACCTGCTGCCACATCCTGTAATCTGCACACGCTTTGTATTACATTCTCAGCACGTCCCATCCACGACCTTCCTCTCTTGAGTCTGCTGCCTTTAACTTTCTGTATTTCGGAATGCAACGGGTGTTCCTTATCTGCATGTATTTGAAGGTACGCCTGTGCACGGCAATGCTGTAATCTATGCTCAGCTGTTGGGCAGTCAAGTAGGTATCGCATAGCTCTTGTCGATGTGTCTCTTGTGCATCCCAGAATGATACACATTGCTGCATTCTGGACTCTATCCAGTCTTTCGATCTGAGTTTGGCTAAGAGTCAGAATTGCCAGTGCATATTCCACCACAGCCACAACCAAACCCTGGTACAAAAGAAATAACAATCTTTGCTCACACTGCACAGCAGCCATAACCTTCATTGCTGCTAAGCCTTTGCCTGCCCTTATGATAATGTGGTCAACATGTTCCCTGAAACTCAGGCTTCTGTCAAAAACACACCCAGTATCTCATTGTGCTAGTTCTTTCTAAACTTTTCCCGGACAACGAAACTTGTGGCATGGGTGTCTTTACCATGTGATTGTTCAAGGAAAACCATGTCATGAATGCCTTAGATGGATTAACCACTTCTCCCGTATCTCGACACCAATTTGTCAGTCTGTCCAGCTCCTTCTGTAGTTCCACAACGCACTCTTCTCGATTTCTGCCGTCTACACACCAGGATATCATCGGCATATGACATCGTTCTGCCAACACCTGTGATTTGATTGCCAGCGATATGTACTGTGTATACATTGAAAAGTACATTCTGCCATGTCTTCTTTCCTGGACGATATCCTCCTAACAATGCTGGTAAACACTTATTTCTTTCAAGATAACACGATACCTTCCGGGCCACAATTTTTTCCAAAAGCTTGCCAATCGTATTCTGCATAGTTATTATTCTGTAGCCATGTATCCTGGTGTGGTCCTTCCCAGGTTTGTGTAGTGGAACTAAATAGCTGTGCAACCAGTCTTCTTTCACTGTGCCCTTTAGAAGGCTATTATTGAACATGTCCGCCAACTCTCCCAACTCCTCATCCGATCTTCGACTAATATCATCGTATCTAATGCCATCTGGCCCAGGTGCTGTGTTTTTTGTACTTTTCAGTGCCTTCCTGATTTCTTCAACTGTGATTAGCATATGGTTTTCCATGCTCAAGTTCTTACACGTGTCTGTGAGCGTTTTCCTGTATTGATTATCATGTGGGATTCACAGACAATGAAAGAGCTGATTCTTTTACAAGAAATACTATAGTGAGTCATACAGTGTTGAGACAGGACTAACTTTATTAGGCGTGTCATGATTACACTACAAAATGATGGAGGAAGGTTGAGATAATATTCAGTGACAAGATAATATACAGTTTATATAATGTATTATGTAAGTTACCAAATTTAATGTTCAGAGAATTATAGAAATGGAAATATCTAGTGGAGAGGGAAAAGGTAGAAATAGAAATGTCTAGTGGAGAGGGAAAAGGTAGAAATAGAAATGTCTAGTCTATTGTCTATTGACAATAGTCTATTGTCTAGTGGAGAGGGAAAAGGTAGAAATGGAAATGTCTAGTGGAGAGGGAAAAGGTAGAAATAGAAATGTCTAGTGGAGAGGGAAAAGGTAGAAATGGAAATGTCTAGTGGAGAGGGAAAAGGTAGAAATGGAAATGTCTAGTGGAGAGGGAAAAGGTAGAAATAGAAATGTCTAGTCTATTGACAATATTCTATTGTCTAGTGGAGAGGGAAAAGGTAGAAATGGAAATGTCTAGTGGAGAGCGAAAAGGTAGAAATGGAAATGTCTAGTGTAGAGGGAAAAGATACATCTCTGGAAAGATCAAAAGAACCTACCGCCAACATCTGATTGGGACACGGAATCTTATATTGCTGATTGACTGGTGAATTGAGCAATTATGAGAATACCCCATACCATAATGCCGGTCCCAAATCAAGAATTCAAATGTCTCCAATGTTGACCTATGCAAGCATCCATTACTGAATATGCTATACATTGTCCAATTTTTTAATTTTTTTTTAGTACCGTATTTTACAACTCTTAATGGTTCTCTTAATTATGTATCCTGAACATGGTATTTTTCACAACTCCAACATTTTAATGAATTTACTTCATTTCTGAAAAATGTCATTTCATCATGTGTTATGAAAATAGTCTTTTTGAATGGTCAGCACTGGATGACATCATGAAAATTCTTCTCCCTCCAGGGCCAGATAAATGAAACACATTATATGGAATAAAACACCTCATAGGCACATGCATATAGGGGGGCCTATCACACAATGGCATTGGGTCAAAGGGCATGAGTCCATGGACCGCTGGATCAGCAACCAATCAACAAACCATAACAATAGTCCTTAATTTAAATATGTGATTTCACATTTTTAACAAATAACTTCATCAGTAAAATACTACAAGCCATATTACAACAATTTGCAATATTTAACATATAGCTACTACTGCTGGATACTATACTTGCTGAACATTTTTTTATTCAGGGCAGCTTTATTTCGGCAACTCTGTGCCCTGAACTGGATCCTGGATTCCATGAACTTAGAACAGGGCAGTACTATGGGGCCAATCTCAACATGTTGGAGCCATTTGTAAGTTCTACCATATCAAATATAAATTCACTTTACTTATTAATCATAATGTTAATCCAGTCTAAAGAAATGGGAACCAGATCTTCTGGAGAAAGTAAAGACAGCAGGCATGATGCTTACCACCTCATCCCATGTATGTTGTTAGTCAGTGAAAAATACAGGCCTAACAATGTATTCACCATATGCCTCAGTGGTGTAGTAAAGAGAAACCTTATTTTATTCTCATATGCCTCAGTGGTGTAGAAAAGAGAAACCTTATTTTATTCTCATAATAAAATAATTGAAACATATCCTGTATAGAACATTGCTTTTTAACTACATGTCATTTTGAATTTTAGATACCACTTATATGTCCTATCACAATACCAGTGCAACATGGACAGCATGACTTCTCTGCATGATGAGCATGATCTCCACAGCTGAGCCTCTTCCATGCCATAGTTTACCAGACTGGTCAGTCTTTTCTATCTGTCTTTACTCTTCCTGGGAAACTTATATAAAAATGTGCTATTAACAACTTCTCCTTATATTGTGAGCAACAATGGTATGCCTACTTCTTTTTTCTGATGTTTCTTACAAGTTTTCTGCTTGTATTGGCTTCTTGTAGCATATGCTCATTTCTTTGTTTATGCTGTGCATGGTACATTCAACATTAATCTGCCATCTTCTTCTACATTCATTCTCTACTCCTGTAAATTATAAGGATGTAGGCACTAGAACAGAGTGCATTGTATCCTGGTTTACAGCTTTGGTGTGATATCAACATCTTTTGACCTGAAACATCAGAATTCAGCATGTCTTCAGAGTCAATTTAACTCTCTATGGCAGAGGTTGGCAAAATTCATGAAGAAATTGTGAAAAATGGCGACACCGAAGCTAGGCCTATGCAGTTCGATTTCCAAATGTGAAAAGTTGAATAAAGTACAACTTCGTGTTTATATCACAGTGGAAAACTAAGAAACAATATCTCTAACACACACTTACTATAAGAGCATGATGGGAAATAAAACATGGACAATTGTTGTCTATGACTACAAATAGCTACCTAGATGTAGACATTTGTCAATGCCAGATGTCTATTGCTAGATGACATTTGTAGACCACGGATTGCTACAGGATAACCAGTAACAAATCGTCCTGCATTATTTTCCTCAGCTTTACTTCTTCCTGCTTTTCTTCTCAAACTTCTGCTGGCTAAAATAATGTAGTCCAGAGAACTGAATGTGTTATATAATGATTTACAGCTTGTGATATTTGCACCTTTCGGTCTTCTTCTTCTTTCGTTCACTTGAAACATGTCTATATCTGTAATTCTGTCTCCTTAATAAAACTCAGTCTTTTGTAGTTCATACAGTGTCCCATAGAGCTTTGATTCCAGTGTTGTTTCCTCTGGCCAATATGTATGCCTCAGTGTTTCATGGCACCTTTCGGTCTGAGATATATGACTTCAGCATTGCTCTTGGATCTCTTTGACTCACAGGATGGAACTGACTTATCTGCCCACAAACATTGCCTAGATACAACATTGTTAACTTTAGCAAACCAAATAAAAAATTATGTAAATCCAACCTGCAGTTAAATTCTTTTTTTTTTTTTTTTTGACAATTTATATTAGGCCTTTATTGTTGGGTATTTGGAAAACTTTACTGATTAGGCCTATATTGTTGGGTATTTGGAAAACTTTACTGATTAGGCCTATATTGTTGGGTATTTGGAAAACTTTACTGATTAGGCCTACTTTTTTTGTTACTGAATGTAATGATGAAATGCAAGAAACAATGAACAAAACACAACTTACCTATTCTTGTCTGATATATTGATTCCACAATAAAATGCTACTAAATGTTTATTCCTATTCTATTTGTGATGTTATTTCATAACCAAACTAACGTGCTCATAATATCTTCTGTAATTATGTGCTCATAATATCTTCTTTAAAAAAACGTAATTTCCAAAAATGTTCTCATCATCATAATCACAATCCATAAGAATATCACTGAAAGTGGCATCCATTTCAACTTGAATTGTACTGATTGAAACAGATGGCTAAAACTTAAAATACTGCTCTGAGTTACCAACTTCTCCAATAGAAGGAAAAAGGAAGTTTGATTACTGTGAGTCTTGTTTCTGTTTTTCCCCGGATGAATAACCTTAAATCTAATACTATTGTTCATAGTTACAAGAGTGTTGGCTTATAGCAATGGATCCAACTTCATGACTACTACTTTCAAACAACATCTAGAGCTTGTGGTGTACTAAAGGGTAAAGAGGATGGGGATTTTCTATTAAAAAATTTCCCACTACTTCGATGTAGGCTGATTTTTGTTTACCATTTTTTAAGAAACCTTTCAGAGGTTTACACTCATCCTATTTACTACTAAATAGGCCCTATCACTTTCTATTATTATGGGAGGAGGTTTCAACCCTCTTATATCTACAGGCTTGTTAGGAAATCTCTTAGTCATCCTATGACAATCATGAAAGGTCACAGTATTGCTATTATTTGATACAATCTTGACAACACAAGGACAATACTTCTTAGATATCATTCCTATTAAATTTTAACATAATTTGTCTAATAGGGACATTGGAGGCTCCAAGATGTCTGCAAAGAAGGCAAGAGAAGAGAGAAAAGCTGAAATTGATTGGGAAAAATGGTTGAACAACCAGCAGATAGGAGGGAGGGTGAGTTTCATTCTGTAAAGTTACATTTTCTCATGTTTAGTTAGAGAATTAAATATATGGAGCTGGTCACTATTTCTAAGTCCTTCCAATTTAACCTCTTTGACACAACATAGTTGTCATTCACCTACACATGGCTATATTTATGACACAGCACTGACCTGCGCAATGGAAAATGTTCTCATGACCTGACCTAGGGGTACTGACATTTGTGTCAAACATTTATGGGTTCCAACATATTTTCATTTCTGACATCCACAAAGGGATAGGCTATGCATTATCGCCTACCTATCAGATTTGGGACATATTTACTTTATTTTATTTGAACCCAAATTTCTATTAGCAGGGCCATATTTAATTTATAATGCATTTATTAGATCTACAGTGCCAGTTTATTTACATTTGACATGTGTATAGTGTAGATCTAGTATAGAATAGTTGCGTTTACTGGCACACTAGATCACAACTTATTATGACATCCGGGATCTACCAGTAGGCCTATGTGAATGTCTCAGCGGCAATCTTTGCCTATTTTTGTGATGTACCAGTACGTCTTATAGGTTCATAGTAGTTAATGGCATCTACTTGTTAACTTTCTGAGATGAAAATCTATACAAAAAACCCACAATAAAAAGAAAAGTCATGACATAAGCAAGAATTAAAAAAAACCTTGCAGAGCTGATCAATTTATTTTAAAATTTAACTTATTTTTTGGCATAATTCTCAAATTCCCATAGGCCTATCTGTATTTAGTGTCCAGCTCTCACATTTGTATTTAAAAAATTCATTCATTTTCCTTTTGAGCTGAGGTTAGCGCATAGGGAAGAGGTCGGATCTCTCCAATTCTGTCTGTTCAAAGCAGTTCTTGAATAGTATGAATATTGGTTGTTTTACTTTCTCTAAGTATTGTTCTTCTGAGTATTTATTTTGGTCTACCTCTTGCTCTTTTGCCTGTAGGTATCCATTCAAGAGATTGGTGGTGTATTCTGTTGGTGTCTGCGCGTAGGATATGCCCAATGTAGGACCAACAGCGTTTTCTGATAACATCTGTGATGAAATTTTGATGTGTCTCTTCTCTGATTTTATCATTCGATTTGAATTCACTCCAATGGGTGTTAGTTATCCTATGAAGACATTTGTTCTCGAAACTCAGTAATTTCTTTTCTGAAGATAAAGAGCTTTTCCAGCTCTCACATCCATATGATAGCAGCGGAATAACACAGGAATTAAATAAGTGCATTTTTGTGCTTGTGCTGATTGACTTTGACTTCCAGATATTAGACAGTAGGCCTATATATTATAAAAAAAATAGTTAGCACTAATTATGTATAGGCCTATGGATGGATCGCTATGAGTAAGTAATAGAGCCTAATCTTACTTTGACAAATCATATTTAGTCTTGCTACTTTAGTCATTACCATCTCGAGTCTTATCTTAATTATAGGCCTATACATTGTTTTAAGCTGTCACTTTAACATCCCTATTGCAACTTTATAAAAGTCAGAAATGTAGATCTATCTATACTATCTATGTGATATGTCCTTTGCAGAACATTGTCCTCACTGCCATTCTGTAAGCCTTTAAATTCTGTGCAACTTGCCAAGTTTCTTCTAGTGTCATATTCAGAAGGTCATTAGAGCAGTCATGGAAACACCACTAAAAAATAATGAAGAGGATGCTGAAAGAGACAATGTACATGTTAAGAGAATTAGGCCTATAGAAATAGGAATGACCTGGGAAAGGAGGAAGTGCATCCTCACTGGAAAAACCAGAAGAACCCATAACCAACAACTGACTGGGACACTGAGCATATATACTTTTAAATGGCTGAATATGTCGAAACAGATATCCTGGGCCAGAAGGCGCAAAATAACACAGCTCTGCTGTTAAACTGGCAGCACAATGTACTTTTTGCTCCCCGGCAGAGATCACATGAACACTTGTGTTAGTTATCAGAGAGCGAATACAGAAGAAAAGAAGATGGCTAACAGAATGGCAGCAGAACATTTATGGCCTCGTGTGCTGTGTGTGTAATGCTGATTGCTAATCAGAAATACATTGATCAGAGATTAAATGTGCAATACACATATTGACATGAAATAATTAATTAATGTAAATCATTTACCCCAGATGGATTATTGTAAGTAAGTGCTCATTCAATGTATGATGCAAATAACACTCTCACACACGCTCATTATCGTCTACTGAAAGAGACTAAGTACCTATCGATCTGCCAGGTGTACAATGATGTCAATTCTTGAACAATTGAAAAAGGTAAACTGAAATGTATATACACTGTACAGTGAGTCAGGTATAGGCCTATGTGTATATGAAGCACGTACTTTATGTATGCTCTAGTAAATGTATATGTTGTTTAATTTCAGGTTAGTAAAAAAGGTAGTATTACTCGACTAAATAGACTAGTCCGATCATCCCGACTACCAAGCCATCCAAGAGTTTCCTTACATTCAAGAAGTATTAGTCCTAGTAGTTCTTCCTCTCAGGTAAATCTGTGTTTTTTTTCTGTTTGTCTTGACATCTTTTATGTGACTTACTTGACATTATCTCTATCTTTTTATAGTCCATGCCTGAAATTACAATGTTGTTTTATTTTATCAACACTTTGCTGACCATCAATTCAGAGCATACTTATCTCTCATTACCAAGGAAGTACGGAAAACTTTGAGACATCAACATCGCAGTCTTTAGTAATCCATATAAAAATTAACTTGCGTGAGAGAGTCTTGTAACTTTCTATGTGTTGTAATGACTGCACTTTCTGAGTGAATTTGAAAGCCCCAGTATTATTTCAGGTGCAAAATCCTACTTATGATGCCAAGGAATAGATTTACATTGGTTTCTATATATCATACAATATCACATTAGAAAAAAACCAATTTCTTCATGATTAATACTTGTGAATGATGTTTACAGACTGTATTTCACGAGTCTTGCCATTTTGGAATAACATACTTTCTGAGGGGAACCATTTTTGCTGTATTTCTGAAGTTTCAAGCGATTTCAATGATTGTCGAAATTGGTCACCAAGGTTCTATAATGGAAATTCGACGACCTCAAAATTGGTCTGTAAAGTGTTAAAGGGGTGGTTTTAACACTGCAAGCCCTCCCTATTTTAACACTCCCCTCCCTATTTATGGGCAGATTGGCAAAACTTATCTGGAATTTAGGTGAGGTGTAATTGTTTGTTGTGTGTAAATTCTCCAATCCCCTCACCCTTATCTTTTTTTCTATATGACTGCATATATCTAGTGTTCCTGTCATGTCTTGCAGACTCCATCTACTCCTCATATGGCTTCCTTATCGTTAACTTCACAAGCAAATGCTGTACCAAACCAAGCCACTGTACTCAGTAATAAAGAGATAGTCCAAGAAAGTAGACCAGAAGAAGAACCATTAGAGGAAGCAGAGGATGAAAATTTGCACAAAACAGGTGAGGAAATATGCAATTATGTTTTGAGTTAATGAGTGAAGATTATCATTGATGAACACCGCCCGTGTGTTGCCAGGGCCCGAAAGGGGAGCAAAGAATAGCAGCAACACTGTTTAGCTTCCACCCATGTAGTAAAAGGCGACTAAGGAAGTTATGTGATGGAGTTGGCTGTCCCATCCCATATAGGTCAGTGACCCAAAGCCATGCTGAAGTCGGATGTGTCAGGCCCAAAGTTGCAGATATCACAACAATGCTGTAAACCATGACACATCGCATTCCGTTCTCCGGACTACATCCTGCTAATCTGCAGGAGTTTGAGAAAGAACGCAGAAGAAGAAGAAGATTGATGAACACAAGGCAAGTTCATAGATGATTTATTCCCTAGCAAATTTATTTAGAGTGTAGTGGCTCACAGTTCAAGTTTGCTCTTAATTTTATATATTTATATATATATATATTATATATGTCTTTTATATATTTACTATGTTTAAATTTATGGACCGTTCCAGGCTATAGACACTATATCTAATCATCATCAAGTGCCATGCTGTCTAATCGTGGATCTCCACAACTCTCCAACTCTAGTATTTGATATCCATATCATTATTAACTCTTTATCATGTAACGATGTCAAACCATTCCATATTTTCTCATGCTGTCATCCACTGTTTCCATTTCCTTCAATCTTATCCATTGTAACTGTGTTCTCAAAACAACTCTGTCTCATGTGGCCAAGACAAAAAGATAGCCTCTGATATTTGAAATAACCCCCATTTTGTATTCAACTCTTTAATGGACAGGGCAAGATATTTCCACACTCATCCACATCGCTGAGGATAGAATTCGCTGGAGGACTGTGTGCTGAGGCATCCAATGTGGTACCCCTATGACCCTGAAGGGTTACGGGTTTATTGATTGATTGATTGATTGATTCAACTCTTTCAGCATCTCATTAGTTTTCCTAGTTGTTCATGGTACTGTCAACATTCTTCTATAGAACCAGATTAGAGACTATATGGCCTCTAATCTTCCACTGTCCTGTTTATTTATTGTCAAAAACTTGCATACATATTTAAAAATCAGTGTTATATATATTATGAAGAAATTTAATATGAAGGAAACTTGATACAACAGAATTAATAATCCCCTAGATATAATGAAGCTTGTCCATGTGAAAAAAACAATGCAGACAGTTGAAAACATACTGTAGGAGTGCCCTTTTCTTGATTGCCTGCATTTGTTCTCAAACTTCTGTTAGTTGGCAGAGTAAAGCCCATTTCATAACATCTCTAATAATCTCACTCATCATCTGTGAGCAGCACTTCCTTTGACTTTCTGAATCATACACAGAGTATTACATGGATATGCTGCCCGGGTCACGCTGGAGCCAGAGGAAATGAAAGAGCTGATTCATTGGCAAGGTAAGCTGCCATTGACGGCACAGTACTGAGAAGAGATAAAGAGCTGACTTAATTAAAGCAGTAATAAATTCATTGCAAAATGAAGACATTGACAATGAAACTGAAAATGTACACATAAAAAGAATGACAGAATTGGAAGTGATTAGAGGTGAGGGAAGAAAATGTACTGTTTTTGGAAAGAACCGAAGATCACATAATAAACACCTGACTGGGACTTCATACACTCAAATGGCTGCTGGAACAGAGAGAGGAGCATATATGGGAATGTCCCATGTGCTGTGATGTTAGTTTCTAATAAAGAATTCTGAATCATACACATCAACTCGCTGATAAAGTCTTGCATCAGTTTATGTAAACTGATATGATGATAAAATAATTTGCTGCGACAGACTTGAATAATGAGGCTCATTCACAAAACAGCTGAATATCTTCACTGTAATAGATGTAATATAGACCTTAATAGATCCAAGAACAACTTTCCTGTAATGAAACCAGCATATGAAATAGGCTTAAGATTGAGTACTTCTGTAGACATCTTCATGCAATAAAACACAGAGAACCTATCCCTGTCATTATTCATTTCAATGGTGATGGCCATCAAGGTGCCCTTGATATCCAGGTCACTGCCCTCAGACTTAACTCTGAACATTCATTTGTTTAAATGTTTGTTGATGTAGTCCATATTGTATTGCTGTCTATGTTGTATTGGGTAATAATTTGTTATATCTGTTATCATATCCCGTCCAATTTTCAACAAAACCAGCTTCCATGACTACATGTTTGCACATACATCATTGGCACCTTGAACATCAAATCAAAGAAGCCTCAGGAACAAGCTTACAAACAGCACACAAGAAAGCCATCTCCAGAGAACTCTTTTATCCCTGATGCCATAGGCAAACAAGGGCCACAGCATATAGCATAGATAGATAAAACTTTGTATTGTTTGCATGTCAATAGTGAATCTAGAGCCTCTGTGGTGGTAACATTGTTTTTACTGTTTTCATTGTTTTTCACTGTTTGTTTTATATATTCTTGAGAAAGACCTAACGGTTTGAAACGTTGAAAATGTCTTGTGTATTGTAATTTGTATGTTTTCGTGTTTACACCTCAGTCTTAGTGATTGTCTGTTGTGTTCAAGTGAAACATCAAAAACCTGTGTTCTATGTAAGTACTATTGTTATTTCGAGACATGTTGTAGTGTTATTATATCTTTTTTCTTTGTTTGTATTCAAGTTTAAACGCTCCATCATCCTACATGTTATTTCCAAAGTTTAGGGCTTTGCATTAATTTTGTGCTCAATCTCATGAAGATAATATTCTTTTTCTTATTTGTAAACATACAGGCATCTTCAAATTTTTGGATGAGTACTATGACAGTTTGCGGCGAGAAGAGGAGAAAAAGAAAGAGGCTTATACTGAACCGGTCAACCCTCAGGATGACCTGAACCAACAGTCAGTAGTGGAAGACAAAGACAAGCAAGTTGCAAAAAAGTACTATGGAATACCTCTATAGCACATTCTCATAACTTCTACAGCCTTCATTCTCAAACTCTTGTTGGTTCTCTCTTGTCGCAGGACAATATTCCTACTAAATTTCCAGCAGGATATAGTTCAGGGAATGAAGATGCATTGTGTTGCCATTTTATTTGCACCAAAGGCCTGACACATCCTCAGCATCCTCTTATAAAAAATATCCCCATATAACAACACTTTTCAAAATCCCCAAATATATTTATTCTACATTGTTTGTACTGTCTATAGCAAATTTCTGTTATTACATAAATATTTTATCAGTCTGGACAAGTTTTTATAACAGTTCTACTGTATATTCATTATTTCTGATTTAATCCTTGGCAATAGAGCACAAGTTTGAACATTTTTCCAAAAAGGATATTTCAGAATAGTGAAAATGTTAGTAATTCAGTGTTTCTTTAGCACCATTTCTTGAACTCCATCTGAGTAGAATAAATCAGAAGGTAGCAAATGAGATTTGAACTAAGTAGAATTGAGGGTACATTCATTATCTGCAGTGTTGCTTCTGGATCGCTTTGGCCCTCTATGGGTTGAGACAGAGGTTCCATCCCCAAGCTTCCTAGATGTTGATTGTTATATATGCTGATTATTCCTATAACTCACAGATTAAAAATACTCCTCATCCCTGTATCACAGATCTCCAGTCCTGCTCATGCTACACTTGACACTGAATTCCCTGTAAACAAATAAACCTGCTATGGAGCAAGCATCAAGAATGGAAAACTCTATAGAAGACAATCCAAACATAAAATACTACCTGCTATGTTTAATACATAGTGTCAGGCATGATACGTAAAGCAGGATTGTGGTACTGGATTATGTTGATAAATTATTTATATCTTATTCTTCTTTTTATTCAGAGTTCATTCTCAATCTCCTGCTGGTTTTCTCTGGTAATAGGACAGTGATTCTACAAGATTATCAGTTGGATGTAGTCCTCAGAATGAAAATGTGTTGTCACCATTTTATTTGTGCTAATGACCAGACATATCCGTCTCTGGTGGGATTATTAACCTCTTAGCTGCGGAAGTATCCTTAAGGCTACAATGAGGGGTTGCCACCATTTTCCTGAGATCTTCTTCTTCTTAGTTTCCCAGGGAAACAATTCATCTGCATGCTTAAATATAATACTCACGTGGGAGACAGGTAATGAAGTTCTACTGGTAAACAACTAACACACTATCACTGTCGGATGCCTACATGAATGCCTACTGTCGGCATCCGACAGTGGTAGTGTGTTAGTTGTTTACCAGTAGAACTTCATTACCTGTCTCCCACGTGAGTGTTATTTTCATTCTGTTCTACTAGCAGTACTGCCTTTTATTGATGCTTTAATATAAGCTTCTGGACATTTTTTTTCACTAGGAAGCTAAGAGAAGGATCCCAAAATGGCAGTGGCTTTTCATCATATCCTTAAGAATACATCTGCAGCTAAGGGGTTAATATAAACCAGGGTGCAAATGCAAGTACAGAAATTTGAACATGCAACAATTTTTCTATCATCATGGCATTGATTCTTTCAGGTGTTACCTGTTGCCATCACTAACACTGATATATTTGAAAGAACAGGCATAACTACCTGGTACATTATTTTCTATGCTCCTCTACAGACTTTGCTTGGTTGCACTTAACGGATGAAAGATGGCAGAATCCCGAAGGAGCTACTTTATGGAGAATTAGTCTAGGAAAATATATCAGAGTCAACCCCTACTTCAGTACAAAGATGTATGCAAATTTGATATACATGATACACACATTGATACAGAATCAAGGGAACAGGATGTCATGATATACGTGATACATACATTGATACAGAATCAAGGGAACAGGATGTCATGATATACGTGATACATACATTGATACAGAATCAAGGGAACAGGATGTCATGATATACATGATACATACATTGATACAGAATCAAGGGAACAGGATGTCATGGATTGGATTGCAAAGAAGGGAACGGTTAAGAATGGTATAAAGACAAAGGAGAAAGTGATAGCAGATAGCTCAAGAGCTGCACATCTAAGAAGACACAACAGCACATGATGGTACAAGTGTGCCTGTGATTCCTTGTACATACAGTATAAGATTTTTTTGTGTGGCTCAGTTTGGTCTGTGAGTCACATCCATTATCACCTTATTTCATATACCACAATGATAATACTACCATCTGGAAAAAAGGAAAGTTGCCTACTAATTACCAAAGGAAGTACAATTTATTTGTCATTGTGTGTGTTTTTATATCCCATGTCTATATTTCATAGTGACAAAATACTTATTCAATCAAGTGCCATGCCGACTGGTGTAGGCGATCATGTTTCTCCACGACTCTCTGTCTCCTGTGTTGTCAATAAGCTAGGTTGGTGAGCTTATACCGTGCCACGATACAAGCCCATCTAGTAACTTTTCTCTTTGTTGTCCCCTATCTCTTCTCCCTTTGATCTTTCCAGTGGTTATTAAGTGTTCAAGCTGTGTTCTTCTCAGCACATGCCCTAGAAACCTTGACTGTCTGCCCCTAATGTTTGATATGATTGATCTTTTTTACACCAGCATCAATGAGAACCTCTGCATTACTTTTCTTAGCTGTCCATGGTATTTTCATCATTCTTCTCAGAAACCACATTTCTGTAGCCTCTAATTTGCTTTGAATTTTCTTGTTTATTGTCCATGCTTCACATCCATAAAAAATAATTTGTTCGATATAACATCTCAGCACCCGAATTCAGTCTGCATTGATAGACTTCCATTGCAAAAAATGGTTCTCAGTTTTTGGAATGCTGATTTGGCTTGTGCTGTTCGGCTCTCTATCTCACTTGAGCATCTGATGTTAACAGGGTGCCAAGATATTTCACTTTTATAAAATAAAATACTTAATACACTTGCTTAATTGACTTATTAAAATTTGCATCATTTTTTTTGTTATCGTCAATGTGGATTGACTGAGTTGGCAAATGTATTTACTCAGGTTGAGAGATAATGACAAGGTGTACGCCAGGGATGTGTATTGTCACCAGATTTATTTTCTCTTTACAGTGAGAATATCTTGAGATCAATTAAGAATATGCCAGGCATTAAAATAGGAGGAAACAATATCAATAATCTACAATATGCAGATGATACTGTGTTGATAGCAGAAAGCCAAGAACATCTCCAAGATCTGTTAAACAGGATGGTGATAGAAAGTGAACAAAAAGGTCTTAGTTTAAACATAAAAAAGACAGAAACTGATAATATCAGGAAATACAACCCCATATTGGACAGTTTGACTAAAAGGCTTCGATTGACAACACCAATAGAGATGATGACATATATGAGAGATCGATGTACATGGAGAAATATGATTGTCAATGCCATTTGTCACAGTACTTGATGATGATGATTATGAGAGATAATTGTCAGCTGAATGAGACAGGATCATTTTTCTGATAACTAACTTTACGAGCTCAGAATATGCTGAAGACTTTCACGCTGTATTCTGTAAAATGTTTCCTTAAAGTCATTGAAGTTTACATTTTATTTTATGCAGAAGAGAGCATAGGTCAGCCAAAAGAACAAAGAAATCTCAAAACAAGCAGCAAACACCAGACATGTCTGTAAGTTGTTGTAACATATAATTGTGAATCTTATTCTGATCTTTTTATTCTTCAGATGTTTAAGGAAATCGCCATTTCCAATTTTATGCATGTAATCAAACCGCTGTATATCTGACCACTATCAGACTGATGCATAGTAATTGATCACAGAATAAGAAAATAAATGTATTACAATAGATCATATAACTGTGTCTTATGTCACTTCATATCAACATAATGTTATCAATGTTAGACATGGGCACTAACTATCTATTTGCTAAACACTTTGTTGCCTTTCAGCGTCAGAGGTAGAAGAGTTTTCTGGAGATGGCCCTCAATGGACACTAAGAAAAGAATAAAAGAAACAGTTTATTATATCTGAATGAAATATCTAAGAAAAGTAGCAAACAGAACAAGAGGAGATCATGTGAGGAATGAATGGATTTACAAGAACTGTAGGAACAGCATCTGTGGTCAAATATATTGAAAAACAGAGACTGAAATGGTTCGGCCACTTAATGAAAAAGAATCTTGATTCTTGATTAGAAAACTGGCCTGAAAATGAATCATTATTGGCCAGCAGCAAGAATATACAACATGAAAATTGAAACAGCAAGATACAGAGGAAGACCAAGAAGAAGGTGGACTGAAGGAGTTACAAACATTCGCAGATGTCACAATATTACAGCATATCAAGTGACCAAATGTGCCATAGCCCAAAAACCGATCGTCATTCAATCCTGTGACATGTTACAGCAAAAGCAGAGAAAAACATTAGAAAGGTAGATACCCCGGTATTATCATCAGGTAACATATCCTGGACAAGATCTAGCAGCCATCACAAATTTTTCAAAACTCTTTCTGATCTTAAGCTACTTCTTCTGGATTAATTCTCAAACTCCTACAGATTAGCAGGATGTAGTCCAGAGAACAGAATGTGTTGTATCATGATTTACAGTTTATCTACAATATCTATGTATTTTGGCCTGACACATGGAACTTTAGCATGACATATTGGTCACTTTGACCCTCTATGGATGGGGCAGCCAATTCCATCCTCAAGCCTCCTTGGTAGCATCTTATGACACACCTGACTACAACCAATCAGTGTGTCAACACCTAAGTCTCACTATTCTTTGCTTCCATTTAGGATCTGAGCAACACATGGGTTAATCTGCATGAATCTTAATCTTCTTCTTCTGCGTTTGTTCTCAAACTCCTGCAGATTAGCAGGATGTAGTCCGGAGAATGGAATGCATTGTGTCATGGTTTACAGCATTGCTGCAATATCTGTGCCTTTCAGCCTGACACATCCGACTTCAGCATGGCTTTGGGTCAGTGACCCTATATGGGATTGGACAGCCAACTCCATCCCATAACCTCCTTAGTCGCCTTTTACGACATGCGTGGAAGGTAAACAGTGTTGCTATTCTTTACCCCCCTTTTGGGCCCTATAACACACAGGCGGAATCTTAATCTGATTAAGCTACTTCTTTAAGTGCCATGTTCAGGTTGTCTTTGATATCTTGTGTCCATTTCCTTCTTGGTCTGCTCTTTTTTGTTGTCCTGGCATTATCCCCTCCATTACAGTATTTTCTTGGCTGTCATGTCATTTGATATTGCTAAACAACAATTTCAGTTGACCATGTTTTTAACTGTTTCTTTTACAAATAATTCTCTCAGTGAGGTTTGTTTGTTTGTTTTGTTTTGCGTTCGCTCCATTGTAACTATCACGGATATCCGTGTGATTTCCGCCGGGAGCGTGATTACGTTGTGCCACTGTTATGCGCCTTCTCAGTGTGGTCATATTGGTTATCCTTTCAGAGTATATTTCTGTAGCATTTGCATTTGTTTCAAATGCTGTTCTCATTTTATTTTTCACTTTATTTGTGATTATGTCAGTTCTTTCTACAATGTGTAGAGGTGATCTGAATAGAATGCCACACAACTTTCCAGCTGTTATCTGACTAAGGATATACTCCAAGCCTCAGTTACATAAGAACTATCTGATGTTTTCCTTCCAAAGGAGAAATGCTGTGTAGATATATAAGACCTATGCAGGTTGCTGTAATCATTGATTACAGCAGATGAAAGAAGTTCAACAGAAGTAAGAAGTAGAATAGGACAGGCAAAAACATCATTCAGAAAAATGAAAAATATACTGTGTAATATGACCTTGTCATTAGAGGTGAGAAAGAGAATTATGCAGTGCTATATAACCCCTATACTAAAATATGGGTGCTAGTTTTGGACAATAAACAAACTGGAAAGTGAGAAGATAGAGGCAACAGAGATGTGGTTCTACAGAAGAATGCTGAGAATACCATGGACTGCCAGAAAAACTAATGTAGAGATGTTGAAAGAGTCAAATGCGAAACGGATCTTAATCAACAATATAAGAAAAAGGCAATCTTCTTTTTTCTGCCACTTCGTGAGACAGCCAGGTTTAGAGAACATAGTCACAACAGGCAAAATTGAAGGCAACAGAGACAGAGGGTGACAACGTGAGAAAATATTAGACAGTATGACAGGCAAGGAAACAACAACTTTGATACATAATACTGTGGACAGAGAGCTGTGTAGAGCCATGACCGCCTACGTCAGTCGGCATGGCACCTGATGATGATGATGATGCAGGTTGCATGGTACCATGGTTGCTGGCCTGATTGAATTAGTACTTTTTCTTGCTAGGGAATGACTGTGGTCCTACTCATTGTAAGGGATGATCCAACCAGTCTCAGTTTCCAGCCTCTGTGTTGATTGAACTATATCATCACCACATCAAGAAGCCATTCTTGATGGGGAAAAGAGAAATAAAGTGATTATACAAGTGCTAGAGAGAAATCAGAAGAAAAATGACACTCCTATTCATTTGGAATAATACAATACATATTCTTCTTCTTCTGCGTTCAGCATCTGTGGTCATGCTATACTGTCAGGCTTGTCGTCAAGACGAAGTCCACTGTCTTCTCCAGGTCAGAGCGGCTGCCCCATATATTTTGCCTCAAGTCTGTATTCTCTGGCCAGGTCTGCTGTCTCTGCTCTTTGTATGTTGGGCAATCCTGAAGTATGTGTTCCGAGGTCTGGGTTCCGGATCCACATGGACATTCATCTGTGTATGAGATCCTTAATCGGTAAAGGTGACCCAACAGTCTGCAGTGGCCTGTTCTGAGGCGAAATATTGTAGTCTGTTGATATCTTTGGAGGAGATGTATTACATCATGTTCGTATTCCTCTTCCATTTGTTTCTTCCACTTTGCTGTGTATGTATTGTGGATTATTGTTTTTGCACTATACATATTATATATACACATAAGCATACTATCAAAGTTGTTCTATCAACTCTTTCATTACAGCAAACACTTTACATACATCTATTAAACAAACACTTATCAAATGTGTACCTGATTATTTCTGTGACTACTTTTTCAGACATCACCTGAAGACAGACCAAGATCTCGATTCACCTTAAATGATCTATACAGCAGCATGAACAACAGATCCAAGAGGTAGCCATATTTTTCAAAGCAGTAACATTTTCTGTCTTTCCTTAACTATCCTTTCCAGCATGAGGATTGAAGTTGAGGATGCCATTGCTGCCCTCAAATTATTCTCTGATGAATCATCAAAGCAGTTATTCTGTCAGACTGCCAGTCCATGCTGTGAAAAATCCAAAATAGATATCAATATGAGTGGATGGCATCTATAGCTATATCCAACCTCCAGAGCAACACATGGATTTACTGCACAGGACAATGCCAGTACTCACGGTAATGAGAGAACGGACAGACTGACATCTCATGCACCAATAGATGAGGCATTAACAATGTAAAGGGAGATGTACTGAAACTGCTTCATGAGAGCCTTCTGGATGCAGAAACCATGATTGTTGAAACATCGAGGCTGAAATTTGAAGAATTTGGTATTAAGTCTGGTAGTAGTCAAACAGGGTGCCTGCAGGGAGGAATGAGAGGAATGTTTAACCAGCAGGCCACAGGAACTAGCAGTGTGTATACCTTCCATGATCTGCTAGGGCAGACTGAGTACCAATTGTTTTGCCTGAAGTGATGTCAGTCCATAACCAATTCTTAACACAAAATCTGCAGTTATTCTTGGTATATATATATATATATATATATATATATATATATGGCTAGTAGTAAGATGACTCAAGGCAAGACACAGCTAGAAGATCAATGTCATTAAGACCACCAGAAAAAAATAAGACAGGGAAGATCTAGGACCACATGGATAGAGAGACCCATGAAAGACTTGACAGAGATTATAATCACATGGAATGAGGCTGAGAATATATCCAAGGAGAGAGACTGAAGAATCTTTGTCCATGGCCTATGCAACCAAGGATTTGTAAACAACCTAATGGGGCGAAGGGTTTGATTGATTGATATATTTATTGAATAGTGGATAACTTTCAGATATGGCATGTTGAAAAAAGGTGGGACTTAACAAGCATAGGTGGCAGATTGTAAAATAACCTTCAGTTGTTGAATGTTAGCTGCATTATAGGCCAGAGTTTCTCTAGCATGAATAAATCACTCCACTGTTCCACCATAGATGTCAACAAATTTTTTGTCATAAATCTGCATTTTTAACAATTTATTTCTGTATTTCAATAAAAACATTCCTATTTAGCACCAAAAATGCCAATGTATTGCTCGGGCCCGAGAGGGAAGCAAAGAATAGGAACACTGTTTATATTCCATGCATGTCATAAGAGGCGATTAAGGAGGTTATGGGATGGAGTTGGCTGTCCCTTCCCATATAGGGTCAGTGACTCAAAGCCATGCTGAAGTTGGATGTGTCAGGCCAAAAGACGCAGATATCTCAGCAATGCTGTAAACCATGACACAGTGCACTCTGTTCTCTGGACTACATCCTGCTAATCTGCAAGAGTTTGAGAATGAATGCAGAAGAAAAAAACACATCACCCCCTTCCCTCAATATGAACTTTTGAGATTTTTTTTAATGGCTGCATTAGTAATAACTGCTAGGATATTTAACACCAGGTGACCTTTTTTCTTTAAAACAATTTTTTTTTAATTTTTAATTGGGGTTTTTTTTAGGAGACCTGAATTCTGTATTGATAAGGAAAATCTGTACTAGTTGACACGTATTCTGTCCCACAAAGACAGACATCCACAGAAAGCTGTAAAGGAACCTTGATGAGTTTTCAAATACAGCAGCATTTATTAAGAAAACTAGATGCTGTGTAGATATTTTAAACTGTAAATTAGAAGAAGAAGAAATCGCACACCAAAATTACAATGATACCCATTGATAAGGAATAGAATATCCTCAAGATGTCATGCATAATGTCCTGTCATCTAGAACCTGAATGGGCAGTTCTGGGTTGGTAGCCTTGAGAAGGGTCACCCAAGTAACTGGTGCCTCAGCTAACTTAATTGTCCGGTCTATAATATACATCAGCTGATCTTGCACTTCTGAACAAATATGAGTATGTTGGCTTCTGTATGTTCTAACCCAGGAGTCAGCAACCTACAGGCCATGGGCCAGACCTGGTCCAATCAGGTATACACATCCCACTGTAAAAAGTACCGTGTTGACCCACGGTGCTCCTAACAAAATACTCCAAGTGTTTTTTTTAACCTAGTCTAGATAGGAACAGTGTTTAACACATGGACACATAGTCACAAATGATGGCAGATGTGAAACAGAAGTTAAAAGGAGAATAGGAATTGCTAAAAATACCTTCAATGACATGAGGAAATTATTAATATCTAAACAAATTACAAACAAGTTAAAAATGAGAATTATAAAATGCTACATCTATTCCATATTAATGTATGGCTCAGAAACATGGACACTAAATAAACAATTAGAAGACAAAATTGATGCCTTTGAGATGTGGGTATATAGAAGAATAGGGAGAACATCATGGAAAGAGAAGAAAACAAATAAAGAGGTGCTAAAGACACTTAATATGAAGAAAGAACTACTAAGAGAAATAAAGATCAGGCAAATAAAATACTTTGGACACATTAAAAGACATGACACCTTATTGAAGACCTTACTTGAGGGTAAAGTCAAAGGGAAGCGAGCAAGAGGTAGGCAGAGATACAAGTGGGAGAGTAAATCACACGATGGACAGGTTACAGTCTAGCAGAGTGCACCACCAAGACAAGAGACAGGCGATGTTGAAGATTCGTTGCAGCCAACCTTCGTTGCGAGGGCGGCACTTGATGATGATGAGATAATGAATTGTATCCATTTTTCTGCTTCCAAATATAGGCTACATGTGGGCTCCTAAATATAGGCTACAAATGTACTCCTAAATATAGGCTACAAATGTACTCCTAAATATAGGCTACAAATGTACTCCTAAATATAGGCTACAAATGTACTCCTAATTATAGGCTACAAATGTACTCCTAAATATAGGCTACAAATGTACTCCTAAATATAGGCTACAAATGTACTCCTAAATATAGGCTACAAATGTACTCCTAAATATAGGCTACAAATGTACTCCTAAATATAGGCTACAAATGTACTCCTAATTATAGGCTACAAATGTACTCCTAAATATAGGCTACAAATGTACTCCTAAATATAGGCTACATGTGTGCTCCACAATTTAGGTTGCAATATGTAAATGTCCACAAGGAAATACAATTGTAATGTATTTTTAGTAATATTAATATGGTTCTGGAAAGTGTTTGATATCAACCTTATCGTTAAGTTTGACAATTTTTGTTAATGGCCCTTTCTGTAACCCAATGTATATTCATCGTGTTCACACTCTTTCTGATCTCAATATTACCTTTCATAAAAATATAACAGAGAACATGTGTAATTAAGCTTTCAGGTTAGCTATTTTTTATCCAACTGTGACCAGCTGTCAAATTTTTTTGTCAAAAAAAATGGTGCTTACCCCTGTTATAAACCATGTACAATATATCTTATCATATTCAATGTTTATTTCTTGCTTATCCCTCATAAAATGCTGCCCTCAAGCATGTGTTGTCTGCTTCAGAGGCAATTTAGTTTATACTCATTTGGGACATCATCACAACTTTTCTATCACGTTCTTGTAACTTCAGCATTTGCCTCACTTGTTTTGGCCTTTATTTATGCTATCTCTTCTTCTTCTTTAGATTTCATTCTCAAACTCCCACTGGATCTCCCTTGTAACAGGACCATGGTCCTACCAGATTTTCAGCAGGATGTAGTCCAGAGAATGGAAATGTGTTGTGTCGCCGTTTTATTTGCACCAATGGCAGACACATCCGTCTTCGGCAGGTTTCCACTATCTGAGCCTGAATATTTTACTCCACTGTGCTGTGACAGCTTAGCGAGCTGTGTTAGTGTTTGGAGATTTTGATTGTTTGATTGCAATCAATTCCCATTACATCTGCAGTCTCAACAGCCCTAGAGATTCCTTAAGGAGTTAGCAATGCGTACCATGAACTATGGTAATCCTGTTAGCAGAATGCATCATGTGGAGATACTTTTAGGATCTTAGTTATCTGCTAACCCTGAGAATCTCATGTAGCACATCAAACCCTTTGCATCCTGCACATTTCTACCAGTAAATTAATTTTACTGATTTACCACAGTAGCCAAGGAGTTAAAATTTCATTTAAGCATGCTATCCTTAACATTTTTCATCTATCCATTCAGAAAAAGAATTCATCAAATGCAACATTGAATATTTCTATTAATAGACATATGGTTAATTTAAGCTAAGTTAAAAAGTATCTCTTAGGTTGCTGTACGTTAATTTCAACCACAAATGTTATTAAAATTTGGTAATATCAGAAATTTAAGCATAAAAATAGAGGGGGGTGGTTGTGATCTGGTAATCCAGCCACTATGATCACTATAAATATATTTAGAATAGCTTAATGCAAAAAATTATTCACTTTCTACTTATCTCATCTACAGCTCTCCAGAACTGATTGAGTTTCATGCAAACAAAGCCAGTAACAAGTATATCAACCTCAGACAGGATCTGCACATGAAACTCAAGGAAATTCTGGATGATAAAGCTATGACTCTACATGATATACTGGAACAGATGGAAAGGTAGCCACAATATTTTCTTTTTCAGTTGTGAACACTTCGCTGACCAGCAATCCAGAGCATGCTTGTCTCCCATTACCAAGGGTGTTTGATGACCAGTAACCTAGGGAAATCTTGTCTCCCATTACCAAGGGTATTTGCTGATTGTTTTCCCACATGGTGTCAGCCATCTGTTGCAGACTGGTTTCTCCAATTTCCTAACTTGTTTGTATAACCTAAATAGTTTAATGGTGTAGACTTTAGATGATTATACTAAATGTCACCCATATGTGACTGAAAAAAAGCAGCTTTATCCATCAAGCTAAACGACTCCGTAGACAACTTACAGACCTACCTGAAGTTGACAGCCCCTTAAGGTCTGTACCAGAACAAACCCCTTGGAGTGAAAGACATGGAATACCAATATACATTCAGACCCACATGAAAGGATTACTAAGCGAGGACAAACAGAACAGTATGCAGTGAAGGACAGTTGGTTGGTTGCTGATCCAGCGGTCCATTGGCTCATGTCCTTTGGCATAATGCCATTGTGTGATATATGCATGTGTTTGTGAGCTGTTGTTTTGTTCCATATAATGTGTTCCATTTATTTGGCCCTGGAGGGAGAAACATTTTCCTGATGTCATCCAGTGCTGGGCATTCAAAAAGTGAAGGACAGTCACCCTCAGTTTCCTGGATGAGGAATATCCACAAGACATAACGGTCAGAGTATACACCAATGGGTCAGCACAGAATGCAGTGAGGAATGGACGTGCAGATGTATATTTAGAATATCCACGCAAGCCTAGAGATACAATCAGAACACCAATTGGGAAACTCTGCAATAATTATGATACATAAATCCAGGCAATTAGGGTGGCAAATGAAAAATTTCTGAACAACCATGGCCCACAGCCCATAGTATTCCAGATCAGAACAAATTTTAATTTTGTGCCTCAGAACTGGACACAACCAACTCTGCAGTTACATGTACTCAAAGTTCAAGATTGGCAACACGGCCATGTGTACATATGGGCAGGCAGAACAGAGTGCCAAACATATACTTCAAGAATGCTCTCAGTATGAAATGCTGAGGCAGAAATATTGGCCATAGAAAATAACACTGAAATCAAAGTTCTATGGGACACTGTATGAACTACAAAAGACTGTCATGTGACATGTTCTTTCCAGAACGTTGTCTTCCCAATGAACTCTCTGAACCCCCTTCTGTCTTGAGCAATGTGGCTTTAATTTTCCAATGATGTGTATTCATATTATCTTTAATGTCGTCAGTCCATTGTCTTCTAGGTCTGCCCTTTCTCCTCTTCCCAGGTACTCTGCCCTCCATTATTTGTCTTTCTAAACAGTTGTGTCTCTTTATATGACCAAACAGGTGTAGTTTGACAGTGACAAAAGACAGTGAATTTTATTCAGGAGACAGAATTACAGATATAGACATGTTTCAAGTGAACGAAAGAAGAACGAAGTCACCCATATGTACTCAGTCACCCTCAAAATATCACTATTTAGAGTATCCATCAAAAGCATATGCCTTCATTGCTTAAGAAATACGCCAGAAGACAAAAGAACCCCTTGTTAGAATCACCCTTGTGATGTGGATGTGACTGCTTTTTTTTAAATCAAATATCTCATGAACATAGATCAAACAGCTTCATGATGCCACCATGGAGATATAGCCTGCTTAAATCTGGATTAGTATCTGGCAAGTTCTTCCCATATCATTATTGGGTCAAGGAGGCAAATCTGGAGTGTCCTCTCTAAGGTGTTTGATGAGAATAATGATATACAAAACCACTGTTGCCATTCAAAAAGTTCTCCTACACCATGTAACTGATAGATCAAACAAAATGACTAGATCAGTACAAGTTTAGAACCAGTGGCATTGCAATAGTTGCTGTAGGAATATTGTAAAATATCAGTCACAAAGCATCAAATGAATTCTCTATTTTTATATCACATTTTTTAGGGATCGCCTGAGAAAGTGCCAGACTAGATATTCTAGTCTCAGTATGAGGTCTGTGGACTTCTATCGTGCAGTCAGAGAAATGAGAAGAGAGGAACGTAGAGTGTTAGCTCGACCCGAGATGGTAGGACGGCAGTCATCCATCAGGGGAAACTGGTAATCTGTTTCTTAATTTAAACCCCAATTAATGTGAATTCTAAATGTCATGGTTACTTATGAGCTGTATATTACATATCAAATACATTATTGGGGCCATTTCATTGTTGAGAATATGGGGCTTTAGTACAGCTACCAGATGCTTAAATCTAAGACTGGCCAGACACTCATACATACGCACAAGACCACAGTCTGTCCTAACAAGCAAAGGTGCGGAAGATGGAGACAACTCACCCATGTGTTGCTGAAACAAGGAAACAAAGACTACTGTCATGCATATCATAAGAAACAACTAAGGAGATTTTTCGGAGTAGGTTCTCTGTCCCATTCCATAGATTGTCAAAGTGAACTTAAAACTATGCTGAAGTCATATGTGTCAGGTCAAAATGAGCAGATATCACAACCTAGTTGTAAATGGCGACATAATGCATTGTGTTCTCTGAACTGTGTCCTGTTGTGAAAATACAGAAGATGTATGCATACAACCAGCCAAGAGGTGTGCAACAGTCATTGAACTGTGAAGCTATGCACAAATGCAGTGGTCAATGTGTCTGTTTCTACAGAATGTTTTTCCAGAGACCTATTAATTGAACAATTTGAAAATATAGACACTTTTGGTCTGACTTTAACATGACTTCTGGATCACTTTTACCCTTCTATGGGATGGAACAGTCAACGCAACCGCCAACTATTCTTTGCTTCTAATTCAGTCCCCAACAACACATGGGAAATATAATATCTAATACTGTGAAATCCTTCTATAGCACATACTTTTATAACACATTTCCTTATATAACAACACTTTTCAAAATCCCATTTCTATTTATTCTATATTGTTTGTACTGTATATAGTGAATTTCTGTTATTACATACATATTTTGTCGGTCAGGACCAAGTTGTTATAACAGGGTTACACTGTATTTGAAACTTTCTGCTGAATTCACTGAAATTATAATAAATTAAATAATGAAGTTGTAAATTTAATAACATTTGTTTTATTGAAGAAATTCATGCTCATGAATTGGGGGGGGGGTGTTATTTGAGGGACTAAACGAAGTTATTACATAACTTTCAGTCCTAATTAATCAGTCTATGTTTTCTAGGCATGAACGGGAAGCAAAGAAAAGCAGCACTGTCACCTGTAAGCATGCATTGCCATCCCTGAGTTATGGAGACAGGGCTTGATGAAATCTAGTCATCTATTTTGTTTTTTATTTTGTTGTTTTCTTTTGTTTGTCTCTTGAAAAAGGTTCATTTTGAGCCGATACGTGGAGAATTGTCCTGTGTAGTTTTATTGTATGTTTTTTTATATATACCTACTTATTTTATATATTTTTATTAATAGGCAAGGTAAGTGTTTTAGTAACCTGTTTAATTCATTTTGCTTGACTATTTGTTCATTAGGTTACTGCGGCACCATCCACTTTGTCGGACACCCTCTGACCATTTGGTTATTTATATGGATAACATGACACAGTGCATTCTAATCTCCTGACCACATCCTGCAGGTGTTTGAGAATGAATTCAGAAGACAACAAATAAGAAGTTAATAAAATTAGTAAATTTATATTTCTCTTTATATATCACAGGTACACAGATTTGCTTGCAAACCTTCCAAATGAGGTCAAGGAAATTTGGTACTATCAGATAATAATTCAAAAAATAGGAAAATATGGACTAGTGAGTAAACATAAATAAATCATTATTGCTGTTATTGTTTTCTTTCCTCATATGTTCATGAGTTTACACTCATTTTGTTGGGTAGTTATGTTTGTAATTTCAATTCCTTGTAAGATATTTTTCTTGACAATTTACTTGCAGGGCAGCATTCATTTCTTCAAATATTTTCCTTGTGTATAATAATAATAATAATATTAACATCCATAACACGTCAGTGTTGTAGGGGTTTCACATTGAGGCATTAAATGCAAGAAGGATCTCTTTTACCTATATCCTTTATCATCTTGATCAGCTTGGAAACATCACACCCTGTCTAGTGCTTGATATTATCCAGACTTGTCCTCTTCTGGCCATCTTGTCTTCTTCCACCCTCCACCGTACCTTGAAGAACATCTCTTGTTTTCAAGGAATGTTGCATTATGTGTCAGTACCACTGCAGAACTTGCGAAGTTTCATATGTATGCAGAACTACGGTTGATTTAGTGGCCTAAGGTGTCAATTAAATCATTGTGCACTCATTTACATCACTTGTGACACTATGTCACATGAATTATGGGTATTTAGAGCTAATCAATTTGAATGTCATTGACACAACATTTATTGAAAAAACAATACTACTTATAACAATCATATATTAGGCAATCGCCTGTGTGTTGCCGGGACCCGAAAGGGGTGTAAAGAATAGCAACACTGTTTACCTTCCATGCATGTCGTAAAAGGCGACTAAGAAGGTTATGGGATGGAGTTGGCTGTCCCATCCCATATAGGGTCAGTGACCCAAAGCCATGCTGAAATCAGATGTGTCAGGCCGAAAGGCGCAGATATCGCAGCTATGCTGTAAACCATGACATGACGTATTCCGTTCTCCGGACTACATTCTGCTAATCTGCAGGAGTTTGAGAACGAACGCAGAAGAAGAAGAATATATTAGGCAATGTTACTCATAGCATAATGAATATTTTTCTATAGCAGATTCTGGAACTTGTGCATCAGGAAAGTTTTGCCTGAATTTTCTAATCACTTCTCCCATATATTTACCTCCATTTTTAAACATTTCTTTTTTCTGCCAAAGACGGATGTGTCGGGCCATTGGCACAAATAAAACGGCGACACAACGCATTTCCATTCTCTGGACTACATCCTGCTGGAAATCTCATAGGACCATAGTCCTGCTAGATCTAGCGGGAGTTTGAGAATGAACGCTGAAGAAGAAGAAAAACTTGTCTTCTTCTTCTTCTTCAGCGTTCGCTCTCAAATAACCACAACGAATATTTTGTGTGATTTTCACCAAGGAGCGTGAAGTACGTTGTGCTGCAAGTTCCACAGTAAAACTGTGATTATTTGCACCCCGGTTGGCCACTTGTGGTCAGGACGTCCGAGGTCCAGCACATCCGTTTTCATCATTCCTTTATTTCGGGTTTGGTCCCTAGAAACACTTGTTAAACACATTTCTTTGTTTAACAATTACAAAATATCTTGGTCAGCTAAAAGAATAAAAGTTCACTCACTGCAGTTAACCTCAATCTGCTGAGCCATTCTGTGAACTGTACCAACTGAACCTGTAATTGAACTGTCTCACATAGCTTTCAATGACATAAATTGAACACATAACAGTATATTTCTTTTCAAATTCAGTGTACAGTGACTTTATAGAGACTATGTTTAAGCAATACGTTATCATCATGCGCTGTGCTGACTCTAAACCATGCCATGCTGTCTAGTATTTTCTCCCTTTGATGACCTCTATCTCTGTTACTCTTATTTTTACTTGTTTAATTGTACTTTAAACATCTCTTCTCATGATGTCAATAAATGTGGATTGTTTTTGTTTTTTTCTAAAGTTGTTAAGTAACTTTATTTTAGTTTTAATCTCCCAATGTTATATCTTCAAATTTCACAATGTCCCAATTTCACAATGTCTCAATTTCACAATGTCCCAATTTCACATGTCCCAATTTCACAATGTCCCAATTTCACAATCTCCCAATATCACAATCTCCCAATTTCACAATGTCCCAATTTCGCAATCTCCAAATCTCCCAATATCACAATCACGCAATTTCACAATCTCCCAATTTTACAATATTCCAATTTTACAACCTTCCAAATAATTTTCATACTTTATAAACATGTAAATATTATGTTCCCAGCTCTGTGACCAGAAGGGGGGGGAGGGGGTACAGAGTGAATCTCAGGCAGACAGTGTACCAGGTTCAAAACCCACCGCAGACAACTGTGAATCTAGAAAATCCAGAATGGAAACCTACTGAATGCATTCATATTTTCAGTTTGATATTTCCTTATTAGTTTCTCTAGCTGTCCATGAGATTATCATTATTCTTCAGAAGAACTACCGGTACATCTCTGTAGCCTCTACTATTTGTTTGTTTCTTTATAATCCATGATTCTTTTCCATATGACAAAAGTGGTTCTATATAGCATTGGATCCATATTGATTCCTTCGCCTCGTCACAGACTTTTTGTACTTGGATGGATTTTTCCTGCATTTGACTTTGGTTTTCTCTTTTTGATGACATTCTATGCCAATAAATTATTCACTAAATGGAATATTTGAAACATGATTTTGTCTGCATCAAAAAATATATTGAACGCAAGTCAGAGCAATCTGAAATAATTTATATTCCTCCTATGATTTAATAAGAATAAAAATCACAGATCCTGCAGGATGGAAAGTAGCAACAAGTAAAGGACACATAATGAAAAATGGGCACAAAAGTTTTGCTATTTTAAGCTACACAGTTCCATTCTTGGTACAAATAGTTAAACACAAAGTTAAAGCTGCACAGTATAAAAATATAGTACAATTTTTGGTACAGAAAAGTTAAACATAAGGCTGCACAGTACAAAGAACAGTCCAAAAACACAGAAGAATTCTTGATACAAAAAAGTTAAACACAAAACTGCACAGTACAAAAACACAGAATAATTATTGATACAAAAAAAGTTAAACACAAAGCTGAACAGTACAAAAAACACAGTACAATTTTGGTACAGAAAAGTTAAATATAAAGCTGAATTTGATTTGATGCATTAACAAATAAATATTAATATTAGTTCCTTGAATTTTTTCCAGGTTGAAAATATAAGTAAACAAGGAGTTTACAAGTTTTTGAAAGTGCTTGAAGGACTTCGTCATTGGGAAATTTGTTCCCCTGATATCTCAGCTGCCATCGAGTTCTGCCGATCCAAAATTGTAGAACTATCCATTGATGAATATGAAGAGTGGTTCTCCCAAGCTTTTCCTAAAGTATTGAGACCCAACACAGCACCAGCCAGATTCAGGGATCCTCAGCATAGTGGATCCTTTAAGAATGGGTCAAAGAACTTTTTAGAGGATGAAGCTAGTGGGGGCTTGAGAAATGATAGTAAAAATATGGTGAGCAGAAGCAGTGCTCATTCAAAAAGACCAACATCAGTTGCAGGTGGCTCTAAGGAAAGTTCCCTGCAGTCTATACAAAGATGATCAATTTATTATCTTAGATGGCACATTCATTGAACAGATTATATTTTCCAGTTTTTTTTAATGTACAATAGAATCTCTCTATAGCACATTCTGCTATAACAAATTTTCCTATATAACAACACTTTTTAAAATCCTCAATTATATTTATTCTTTATTTTTTTTGTACTGTACTGTACATATCGAATTTCTGTTATTACATACAAATTTTATTGGTCCGAACCAAGTTTTTATAATGGGATTTGACTGTAGTTGTTACATTGTTGAAGCTCTTTTGGTTTCTTTCACCCACCCTGTCTACAGGCGTAAAAGAAGATGCAGTGGAATACCATTATAACAACTTTGTCTGAACTGACAAAATATGTATGTAATAACAGAAATTCATTATATACTGCACTGTTATAAACAATATAGAATAAATACAATTGGAAATTTAGAAAAGTGTAGTTATATAGCGAATGTTGTTGTAAAGGAGTATGCTATAGAGAGATTCTCTACGATTTATATGAACTTGCACCAACATGCATGCTGATGTGCCTTCTTTATATGTATTTTGTAATTACTATTGTTCAATTGTTCCTTCAGTCTTTGTTGTATTGCTTAGTTCTCGCCCGTATGTTGTTGGTCTTAATAGGGAAACAAAGAATAGTGACACTGTTACCTGCCATGCATGTTGTAAGAGGGTAGGTTTTGAAGTGGAGTTGGTTTCCCCATACCATATAGAGTCAAAGTGACCCAGAACATATGTTGAAGTCAGATGTCTCAAACTGAAATATACAGATATTGTAGCTAAGCTGCAAACTATGACACAACACCGTTCTTCGGACTTCATCTTGCTTATGAGTAGGAGTTTGAGAACGAATGCAGAATGTTTCTTAGTTCTCTTTTGAAGATTAATTAGATCAACTGAATTATAAACCAGTTTCATAGTGCATAGGTTTTATAGAACTGCTCAGTTGTCTAGCCAGTAGTTCACTACAAACTGCCTGACTATTGTCTCCTTCAGCACTTTCTCAGTAGTGATTGCTGTATTCCTCGACCTTCCCAGAGCATGAGCCCTGGTACCCATTTCTAGTGGCTAGGTGGACCATTGAAATTTTGTTGCTTTTTAATGAGTGATTACCTAATTAATTTGATACTACAGTCATCTGGTAGGGGAGCAAAGTAATTATCCACTACACTACCTCCTCTCCCAAAGAACTCTAGAATTCCAAAGATAAGCTGTGTGTTGTCAGATCCCATGCTACATCTATTCTATATTAACGTATGGATCAGAAACATGGACAATAAACAAACAAATTAGAAGACATAATTGATGCCTTTGAAATGTGGATATATAGAAGAATCGGGAGAACATCATGGAAAGAGAAGAAAATAAGCAAAGAGATTCTAACAATACTTAATATGAAGAAAGAATTATTAAAGGAAAAAAGATCAGGCAAATATAATATTTTCAACACATTAAAAGACATTACATCTTGTTGAAGACCTTACTTGAGGGTAAGTCAAAGGAATTGGAGCAATACGTAGGCAGAGATACAAGTGGGAGAGCAAAATGGACAGGTTACAGTCTAGCAGAGTGCATCACCAAAACAAGAGCCAGGAGATATTGGAGGTCTGTTGCAGCCAACCTTCATTGCGGAAACGGCACTTGATGATGATGTCAGGTCCTGAAAGGGAAGCGAATAATAGCGATACTGTTACATGCCATGCATATCATAAGAAGTAACATATTAGGTTTTCATGTGTAATTATCTATCCCCTTTCATATAGAGTCAAAGTGCCTCAAGCCAAGTCGATGCTGGATATGTCAAGCTGAAAGTTGCAGATATTGCAGCCAATCTGTAAAGCATGACACCATGCATTCCATTTAGCAGAGTTACATCCTGCTAATGTTCAGGAGTTTGAGAAGAAATGCTGGAGAACAAGACAATAATTGCAGAAGAAGAAGTTGACATTTTATTTTTTTATAAGAAGGAGTAGCACACCTCAAGCCAAAACTTCATTAGTTCTCCTTCTGTGCTCATTCTCAAACTCCTGCACATTAGCAGGATGCAGTCCAGAGAATTAAATGTATTGTGTTATAGTGTACAGCTTGGCTATGATATCTGCTTCTTTCAGTTGGACACATCTGAATTCAACATGGCTTCTGGGTCACTTTGACCCTCTATTAGATAAGACAGCCAGCTCCATTTCGAAACCTCCTTAGTTGCCTCTTTCAACATTCATGGCAGGTAACAATGCCGTTATTCTTTCCTGACAACACACTGGAACACTCCATTAGTTATGACATTTGTACAGGTTAAGGTAACACACAATCAACTACACTATATAGTTCAATTACTGTACCGACCATGTGTGGCCGGGGCCCGCGAGGAGAGCAAAGAATAGCAACACTGTTTACCTTCCATACATGTCATAAGGTGACTAAGGATGTTATGGGATGGAGTTGGCTGTCCCACCCCATATAGGATCAGTGACCCAAAGCCATGCTAAGTCGGATGTGTCAGGCCGAAAGGTGCAGATAACGCAGCAATTATGTACACCATGACACAACACAATCCATTCTCTGGACTGCATCCTGCTAATCTGCAGGAGTTTGAGAACAAGCACAAAAGAAGAATTATTGTACAGTGTGATGTTTATCATAATCTATGATATATTACTGCAGACTTCTATATCAATAGTTCAGCTGGACAGTGTCATTCTGGGGACATTTTTATGAAGAATATCAGCAATTTGATCTGCCATGTACATCATAAGAGACAACTAAGATTTACTAAAGGGTAGAGTTTAATGCCCCATCTCGTATGAGAAGGCGATTCAAACGTCTTACTGAAGTCAAATATGTCACGCCTAATGGTGTAGATATTATGGGCAAAGTGTAAACTATGTCACAACTTAGACCATCCACTGGACTAAATCCTGCTTGCTGGTTGGTGTTTGAGAATAAATGCAAAAGAAAGTTATCCTTGTAGTGAAGAAAGAGTATTCACAGTTGTGTTATAACAAGTCATCTAAATGACCACATCAATCAGAAAGACACACAACTAACACAAGATGACTATGAAATTGTAAATAGACCAGAAAAAATTGCAATTTTTATGCCTTAGAACTGTACACAACCAACTCTGTGGCCACATATACACAAAATTCAGGGTTAGTAACGCAGCCATGTGCAAATGTGTGCGGTAGATTTTTTTAGTATGATGCAAGTCTTCGAAATGCCACCCCTCAGATGTTTATTTTAAATTATTGAATGGTTCATATTATATTTTGATTTTGCTGCTTATGCTGCCTCCTTATAGTGCCACCTGATATGGTCAACTCTCTGTATCATAGCACGGCCCTGGTCATGTGTAGGCTACATGTGAACAGGCACCAGACTTCAGGGGACATATACTTTAGGAATATTCTGTGTATGAGATAATAATGTAAACATACTAGCCCATAGAAACAACACTAGAATCAAGGTTCTATGGACCCCTGTATGAGTTTTGAAAGATGGTGAAGTTAAGTAATTATCAGAGAGAGAGATGTTGCCAGGGCCAAAACAGGAAGCCTTTGCAAGAGAAGAATATCAACACTATTTACATTCCATGCATGTCGTAAGGGGTAATTAAGGAGGTTATGGGGTTGAGTTGGCTGTCCCATCCCACATATTGTAAAGGTTACCCACAGCCATGCTGAAGTCAGATGTATCAGGCCAAAAGGTGCAGATATTGCAGCAAAGCTGTAAACCATGGCACAAAGTAATCCGGTCTCTGGACTAAATCCTGCTAATCTTCAAAAGTTTGAGAACAAAATCAAAAGAAGAAGAAGAAGAGAGATTAAGAAGTTCTCTATCTAGCTTAGATGATCTATCTATCTTACACAGAGTTTGCTGAAAATTGTAGAAGTCGTGATATTATTAAAGATATTTGTTTCTTGTAATGTCAGAATTATTTGTGATGTTGATATTGTGACAGAATAGAGGATGTTGATATTGTGACAGAATAGAGGATGTTGATATTGTGACAGAATAGAGGATGTTGATGTTGTGACAGAATAGAGGATGTTGATGTTGTGACAAATTAGATGTTGATATTGTGGCAGAATAGAGGATGTTGATGTTGTGACAAATTAGATGTTGATATTGTGACAGAATAGAGGATGTTGATATTGTGACAGAATAGAGGATGTTGATATTGTGACAGAATAGAGGATGTTGATATTGTGACAAAATAGAGGATGTTGATATTGTGACAGATTAGATGTTGATATTGTGACAGAATAGAGGATGTTGATATTGTGACAGAACAGAGGATGTTGATGTTGTGACAGAATAGAGGATGTTGATATTGTGACAAATTAGATGTTGATATTGTGATGGAATAGAGGATGTTGATATAGTGACAAATTAGATGTTGATATTGTGACGGAATAGAGGATGTTGATATTGTGACAGAATATAGGATGTTGATATTGTGACAAATTAGATGTTGATGTTGTGACAGAATAGAGGATGTTGATATTGTGACAGAATAGAGGATGTTGATATTGTGACAAATTAGATGTTGATATTGTGGCAGAATAGAGGATGTTGATGTTGTGACAGAATAGAGGATGTTGATATTGTGACAGAATAGAGGATGTTGATATTGTGACAGAATAGAGGATGTTGATGTTGTGACAGAATATAGGATGTAATATTGTGACAGAATAGAGGATGTTGATATTGTGACAGAATAGAGGATGTTGATATTGTGACAGAATAGAGGATGTTGATATTGTGACAAATTAGATGTTGATATTGTGACAGAATAGAGGATGTTGATATTGTGACAAATTAGATGTTGATATTGTGATGGAATAGAGGATGTTGATATTGTGACAGAATAGAGGATGTTGATATTGTGACAAATTAGATGTTGATATTGTGACAGAATAGAGGATGTTGATATTGTGACAGAATAGAGGATGTTGATATTGTGACAGAATAGAGGATGTTGATATTGTGACAAATTAGATGTTGATATTGTGACAGAATAGAGGATGTTGATATTGTGACAGAATAGAGGATGTTGATATTGTGACAAATTAGATGTTGATATTGTGACAGAATAGAGGATGTTGATATTGTGACAAATGAGATGTTGATATTGTGACAGAATAGAGGATGTTGATATTGTGACAAATTAGATGTTGATATTGTGACAGAATAGATGATGTTGATCTTGTGACAGAATAGAGAATGTTGATATTGTGACAGAATAGAGAATGTTGATATTGTGACAGAATAAAGGATGTTGATATAGTGACAAATTAGATGTTTATATTGTGAAAGAATAGAGGATGTTGATATTGTGACAGAATAGAGAGAGTTGATATTGTGACAGAATAGAGAATGTTGATATTGTGACAGAATAGAGGATGTTGATATTGTGACAGAATAGAGGATGTTGATCTTGTGACAGAATAAAGGATGTTGATATTGTGACAGAATAGAGGATGTTGATATTGTGACAGAATAGAGAATGTTGATATTGTGACAGAATAGAGAATGTTGATATTGTGACAGAATAGAGAATGTTGATATTGTGACAGAATAGAGGATGTTGATATTGTGACAGAATAGAGAATGTTGATATTGTGACAGAATAGAGAATGTTGATATTGTGACAGAATAGAGGATGTTGATATAGTGACAGAATAGAGGATGTTGATATTGTGACAAATTAGATGTTGATATTGTGACAGAATAGAGGATGTTGATCTTGTGACAGAATAGAGGATGTTGATATTGTGACAAATGAGATGTTGATGTTGTGACAGAATAGAGGATGTTGATATTGTGACAGAATAGAGGATGTTGATATTGTGACAGAATAGAGGATGTTGATATTGTGACAGAATAGAGGATGTTGATCTTGTGACAGAATAGAGGATGTTGATGTGACAAATTAGATGTTGATATTGTGACAGAATAGAGGATGTTGATATTGTGACAAATGTGATGTTGATATTGTGACAGAATAGAGGATGTTGATATTGTGACAAATGAGATGTTGATATTCTGACAGAATAGAGGATGTTGATATTGTGACAGAATAGAGGATGTTGATATTGTGACAAATGAGATGTTGATATTGTGAAGGAATAAGTGGTGTTGATCTTGTGACAGAATAGAGGATGTTGATATTGTGACAGAATAGAGGATGTTGATATTGTGACAGAATAGAGGATGTTGATATTGTGACAAATGAGATGCTGACATTGTGAAGGAATAAGTGGTGTTGATGTTGTGACAGAATAGAGGATGTTGATCTTGTGACAGAATAGAGGATGTTGATATTGTGACAGAATAGAGGATGTTGATATTGTGACAGAATAGAGGATGTTGATCCTGTGACAGAATAGAGGATGTTGATCTTGTGACAGAATAGAGGATGTTGATATTGTGACAGAATAGAGGATGTTGATATTGTGACAGAATAGAGGATGTTGATGTTGTGACAGAATAGAGGATGTTGATGTTGTGACAGAATGAGATGTTGATGTTGTGATGCAATAGATGTTGAGACATGTGTTGTGAAGGAATATATGATGTTGGAGAGTGTACTGATTGTAATTGTTAGATGTGAATAATGCTGAAGTGGGTGACAGTAAGGATTATAGCACTTGAAGTGAAGATCACTTAATGATATGTAGGTGGTGGCAGTGGTGATTAGTTGTTGGTGTAATGATGAATGTAGCAATGGGAGTGTTTATGTTTGGTGATAGGTTGTACAATGATATTCTAAGTAAAAAAAGTTCAGCATCACGCTCGACAATCTGTGCATGAAGTAAGCATCTATCTTGACAAGCCATGCATGTAGTAAGCAGCATATCTGACAAGCCGTGCACGGATGAATGTATACCCGGTGGTGCCACCAGCAAGGGCGTTAACATCACCGCAGCAAACACTCACCAAGCACAACGTCTATGTTCTCTATACATGACTCATCATCATCATCAGGTGACATGCCGGCTGGCATAGGCGGTCATGGCTCTCCACAGCTCTCTGTCCACATTATTATGTATCAATGTCGTTGTTGTTTCCTTGCCGTGCCAGGCTGTCAAACTGTCTAATATTTTCTCACGTTATCGCCCTCTGTCTCTGTTGCCTTCAATCTTGCCTGTTGTGGCTATGTCCTCTAAACCTGGCTGTCTCACGAAGTGGCCAAAAAAAGAAGATTGCCTTTTTCTTATATTGTTGATTAAGATCCGTTTCGCATTTGACTCTTTCAACATCTCTACATTAGTTTTTCTGTCAGTCCATGGTATTCTCAGCATTCTTCTGTAGAACCATATCTCGGTTGCCTCTAATTTTCCACTTTCCAGTTTGTTTATTATCCAAGACTAGCACCCATATTTTAGTATAGGGGTTATATAGTACTGCAGAACGCTCTTTCTCACTTCTAATGACAAGGTCATATTACACAGTATATTTTTCATTTTTCTGAATGTTGCTTTTTACAATACATGACTGGAATATTTATAATGATGTAGCATGGTTTGAAGTAAATTGATATACTTGCTGTGTGACTGAAAGAGTGCATTGAGATATTATTCATAAGTAATGAGCAATGAAGATGACTAACAGTAATGTGCAAGTATAAAGAGATATGACAAGCATTAGTGTGTAGGTAGATCAGAGAATGGAGGTGTGGCTTGCATTGGTGTACAAATAGATAGAGAATGGAGATGTCACTAGCATTAATGTTTAGGTAGATAGAGAATGGAGATATTATTAGCATAAGTTTGCAGGTAGATTAGAGAATAGAGATGTGATACATTAGTATGTAGGTAGATTAGAGAATAGAGATGTGACACATTAGTATGTAGGTAGATTAGAGATGTGACACATTAGTATGTAGGTAGATTAGAGAATAGAGATGTGACACATTAGTATGTAGGTAGATTAGAGAATAGAGATGTGACACATTAGTATGTAGGTAGATTAGAGAATAGAGATGTGACACATTAGTATGTACGTAGATTAGAGATGTGACACATTAGTATGTAGGTAGATTAGAGAGTAGAGATGTGACACATTAGTATGTAGGTAGATTAGAGAATAGAGATGTGACACATAAGTATGTATGTAGATTAGAGAATAGAGATGTGACACATTAGTATGTAGGTAGATTAGAGATGTGACACATTAGTATGTAGGTAGATTAGAGAGTAGAGATGTGACACATTAGTATGTAGGTAGATTAGAGAATAGAGATGTGACACATTAGTATGTAGGTAGATTAGAGAATAGAGATGTGACACATTAGTATGTAGGTAGATTAGAGAATGTATGACTAGCATTAATGTGCTAGTAGAGCAGAGAATTGTCAATGGGGTCCAAAACCTCTAGTTCAGGATGCTAAGGATAAGACCACCGTTTTACTTGCAGGTATGTTCTAGAAGGTGACTATAGAAAGTTGGGGCATATGGTAACATTCTATCTGTTCGCCCGTGTGTTGCCTGGGCCTGAAAGGGAAGCAAAGAATACCAACACTGTTTACCTTCCTCGAATGTCGTAAAAGGCGACTAAGGAGGTTATGGGATGGAGTTGGTTGTCCCACCCCATATAGGGTCAGTAACCCGAAGCCAGGCTGAAGTCGGATGTGTCAGGCCGAAAGGCGCAGATATCGCAGCAATTCTGTAAACCATGACACAACGCATTCCGTTCTCCGGACTACATCCTGCTAATCTGCAGGAGTTTGTGAACGAACGCAGAAGAAGAAGAATATTCTATCTGCTGTGGAAAACAATAACCATTGTCACATGAATTGTAATTCAAAACTCAAAAACAAGTGGACTCTGGAAAATGCCTCAGAAATGAGGTCCATGACACAATTTAATGAATGAGGGAGGGAAAGACCAGGATGTTTACAACAGAATTAATTAAGGTCATATTTGCTTTCAATACTCTTTGCCCAGTAGTATAATTCTTCAGCATCATCTTGGAGAAACAAGTTTAGGTTTTTTAATACTAATGTGAAGTCTGTATTTATTTATTGCATCAAAATTTGGCATGTAACACAGAGAATTCACATCAAAACTTGATATGTAATCTAGAATTTCATAAATATTGTCATGTAGCCCAGAATTTCACATCAAAACTTGTCATGTAACCCAAAATTTCACATCAAAACCTGGCATGTAACCAAGAATTTCACATCAAAACCTGGCATGTAACCAAGAATTTCACATCAAGACTGCAGATACCTATTTATTATTATAGGTCTCTGCTGTTTATGTCACATTATATGTTCAGAATTAATATCAAATGAAGCCATGTATGTGTTGATGAGTATAGAAGGGAAGCAAGGAATAGCAACACTGTTTACATGCATATTGTAAGAAGCGACTAAAAAGGATGTTTTCGGGAGGAGTTGGCTGTCTACACTGAATTGTGCAGTCAAAATCATGGCATCTGCAGATATGCCGCAGTAAACCCCTTTTCAGATGATGCAGGCAGTGATATTATCTGTGTTGGGCTATGGTTTAGGTTTACTTACACTGTCGCAAATACAGGTGGATAGATTGGAGATAGTTCAAAACGAGGCCATGAGAGCTGTCCTAGGATGCACAAGAGATACATCTATCGTAACCATGAGGTTTCTCATAGACCTACCGAGCACAGTAGCAAGATATAAAGGTTAAAGGATACTTCAAAGTCGCCAATAATGATCAACACCAATCTCTAAATAAAATAAAAGGGAGGTGTATCAAGAGAGGAAGGTCTTGGATGGTTGAAGATACCCTACTCGGAGTTTGTGAGCTGGGGGAAGTGGGAAGAGGGTTGTGAATGGGTGCCATTTGGCAACGAGAGAAAGTTATTAACAACAGTTGTGATACAGATTTGAAGAGAGTGATGCGACTGGGCTGCCAGCAGAACAGATGGAATTATTAAAGAACTCATACTGCAGCACTCGAAGCCACACTATAGAATAATTTACACAGACGACTCAGTAAGGAAAACAACAGGTGTGGATGGGGTTTTCTGGCCTACCAAAATGGCAAGAAATTCGCTGAAAAGTCAGCTTCGTACCCCACTACAACATCGAGTATAAGAATGGAAGAAGAAGCGGTGATAGCAGCTCTCATTTTGCTGGCAACACAACTACCACCACACTCAGTGATTCTATCGGACTCTTAAAGTATGCTGCGCAAGATAGAAAAGTGTATGATCAGAATTGAATGGGTAACTCTTCTCAACAACGCGCAGAGCATTACATGGATCTGCTGTCCAAGTCATGCTGGGGTCAGGGGAAACGAAAGCGCCAATCAGTTGACTGGTAAAGACTTGGTGAACGGCACCGAGATAAGAAGAGACATGGTTGAATTGATTAGAGCAGTCATGGATACCCTACGAGAAGACGAGGAGGAGGTCGAACGAGACAATGTACATATTCAGATAATCATAGAAATGGTAGTGACTATGGGAGAAAGTGTTCCCTCTCCAGAAAGATCAGAAGAACATGTAAACAGCAACTGACTGGGACACTGAACTTTATATATACACTATTAGGTGGCTGACGGAACGACAAGCAGAGCATATATGTTAATGTCCCCAATGCTGTGATGTTTGTTCCTAATGAAGAATCAACTAGACTAAACTGAGGCAAAAACTTTGGGGCAGCCGCTCAGACCTGGAGAAGACTGTGAGCTCTGTCCTAGCGACTTACCTGAAGATCTAGTAGGACCAAAAATTCCTGAACGCAGAAGAATGGCTCCCATTTTCAAACGTGTGACTTGGAGAATCGACTGTACAGAGAAACGAACGCTATTACTGAAGTGATTAACCATCTCTCTGACACTGTATTGCGATGACTGTCGTAGGTTGCAATGTGGTTGGTCAATATCCAGTAATGTTTTCCTGAACATGTGGAAGGTTTTACATACAATATTTCGTTTCCAACTGCATTAGTTATCCCATATATTCTTCTTCTTCTGCGTTCGTTCTCAAAATTCTGCTGGTTATCAAGATACATTTCTGAGAATAGAATGTACTGTGTCATTGTTTACAACTTAACTTTGTGACATGTTAGATTGTATTGTGTCATTGTTTACAACTTAACTTTGTGACATGTTAGATTGTATTGTGTCATTGTTTACAACTTAACTTTGTGACATGTTAGACTGTATTGTGTTATTGTTTACAAATTAACTTTGTGACATGTGACTTGACGTCTTAAGGAAGCCCACCCGAATTAAAGGCAGTCCGAAATCGGATGAGCTGGGCCGGAAGGTGCAAAATAAAAATTCTGCCGTGGAACTGGCAGCACAATGTACGTTATGCTCCCCAGCCAACATCACACGAACTTTCGTGTTGGTTATTAAAAAGCGAAAGCAGATGAAGACCTGGCGTCCGACTTAATCTTCTTCTTCTTCTCGTTCGGAGTTTGACATGTCTACACAGCAAGTCCTGTTTTCTTAATAAATGCTGCTGTATTTGAAAGCTCCTCAGTGCTCCCATACATCTTTCTGTGGATATCCATCTCTGTGGGCCAATGTTCTTCTCTTAACTGGTTTAATGTCTTGCAGGATATGTTCAGCTGTCTGTGCTGCCTGCCCACAAAGGCACAGTGGTGATGGGAACAATCTTAGTCTATTTGAGTGGCTGTTTAATCTGTTGTGTCCTGTTCTGAGGCGGAAGATAATAACCTGCTCTGCTCTGTCAAGATAGTGGTAATTGTTTTTTGGGTGGTCGACTTTCCTGATGGCTTTGATGAGGGTCTTCTTTTCTGTCCGACTTTATAGGTCTATAACTTTTGGTCGCTGTCAACTTTGTGATGGGTAGCCAACACCACCACCAAACCTCCTTGGTAGCCTTTTACGACATGTATAGCAGGTCACAATCATCATCAACTCTTCTATAGTACTTCAATTCAAATAATGTTATTCTCTTGGCCACTGTTTCATGTAGTGTCCATGCTTCCCATCCATATGTCGCCACAGGAAACACACATTTTCGTATTAGACACAACTTGGTTCTTATGTTAGTACCCTGCCATATTTTACTCGTTTGGCTGATCAATTCGATTGTTCTATAATTTCCAGTCCTTTGGCCACGTTTCTGTTCTCCAGATCTTATTGCATAGCTGATAAAACATATTAACGCTACTTTCTACCCCCCCCCCTCCCCGACTTGAACAATTTCAGCTGTTATGTCGCCACAACCTACATGTTACAATGCTTCTATTATTTGCTAGATTTCCAACCCGGCAACATAGACAGATTAGAGACACTATACTGAGTCTTCTGTCCAGACAGATTAGTGAAAACTATACCAAGTCTATTGTGGTGTTGTTGTTTTTTTGTTGATTTTTTTTTTTTTTTTTTTTGGGGGGGGGGGTTGTATTTGGTGTTCTTGGAAATGTCCTGTAACTAAGAAAAAGATTAAATTCACATTGTAAAAAAAAGACTGCTTAATTTCTACGCACGAAAATTACCCAATCACGGTGGTCCACGATAAATTCAAAGATTAGATTGGATTTTTTTAAACTGCGTTACAATTGGATCCGAGTCGCTCTATTCTAAAATAAAATAGGTACCAGAAGTTCTGAACAAATCTAGGTATGTAAAGGCGGTATGACAGCTACACTCGCTTAGCTTCATGTGACCATATAAAAATTATCATTTCGCCCTTGTGTTGCCAGGGCCTGAAAGGGGAGCAAAGAATAGCAACACTGTTTACCTTCCACGCATATCCTAAAAGGCGACTAAGGAGGTTATATGATGGAGTTGGCTGTCCCATCCCATATAGGGCCATTGACCCAAAGCCAAGCTGAAGTCGGATGTGCCAGGCCGAAATGCGCAGATATCGCAGCAGTGCTGTAAACCATGACACAGCGCATTCCGTTCTCCGGACTACATCCTGTTAATCTGCAGGAGTTTGAGAACGAACGCAGAAGAAGAAATCATCATTTAATTTAAAGCCAAATAACACTAGAAAAAAAAGCCAAAAATAAATCACACAAAAATTGAGCACTATATTTGTTTACTCGAATATAATGATTACATTAACTTCCAGCTTGACTACTTACAATTTTATCATTATTTTACACAGGACACATTGTTATATTATATTCTCTTTTACACGGTGAGAGGGTGGAGTGGTTATTAGACGTTAATAATTGCATAATATTTTAAAAAATACCCATAACGCGAAAGGATGCCACACAGGAGACATCAGCACCAAAAGCTCTCCAAACATCTCTATCCTCGGTCATACAGGAGAATGTTGAAAAATAATGCGCAGACCGTTCCTTGATGCTATAACTGCAGGATTTCCTTTTATGCCTCTTCTCCTTCCTCCCTCGACTTTTCCTTGCAAAATAATTTTAGAAAGTGAGTCGTGTCAAAATGGCAAAACCAAATAAGTGTACGTCGATTCACGACTGCCAAAAGTGATTCTTAATAACTACAAATTTGTTTATTTGGGGCAGGACGAATATATTAGTCTTGTATTCTATATATCTAATTCTTAAGAAACGTTTGTTGCACTTTTTTTCAAAAGCCTGAATATTTCTTTTCGTGTCTGCTATGAGTGTCCAGCTTTTACATCCGTATAAAAGTATACTCAACACTAGCTGTCAGAACAGATTGATTTTTTTACGCTAATGCCGGTTGAAAATATTATTAATTTGGGAAATAATGGGGCCGAGTTAGCTATCCCATATATGGTCATAGTAACACAAAATTCATGCTGAAGTCGGATGTGTCAGATAGAAAAGCGCAGATAAAGCAAAAAAGCTGTAAGTTCTTGCATACATAGAGATGTGGGACTTCACATAAAGTTATACAGCTACAGGGACGTAACTATGATCCGATAAATGTTTTACGCAGTTATGACCGCTTCATGCTCTTTTGCAAACAACACCATAACATGCTTTTCTGGCAAACACTTTCAACGTGTCAAATGAAGAGGTACATAAGTGTTTATGGAGTCGTAAAATATGTTAGATATAGGGCTATATATATATATTTTTAGCTTACGTACAGAGTGGCAGAGTACTTGCAGAAGTTGTGACCTGCCCAATCAGGCACATTCATATAAAGTGGTTATTTTGATGACTTCAATAAACATGTGTCTGTTGTGATACAAGCCAGTTTCATATCAGATGAATAAACAGTTGCGGACCAAATGTTCATGATGAAATGGCCATACTTTATGGATGTCGTTGTGGTTTGATTCTAGAGCCGCGACCTCCGCGTTTTTTTATAGTTAAATGCTATGATATAACCAAAATGGTCTAACATCCGTGGCTAAAAAGAGTATACTTCATCATAAGAGGTACATTTCACTTAACCAATGTTGATGTTTCCCCATATTTCGCTTAACCAATGTTGATGTTTCCCCATATTTCACTTAACCAATGTTGATGTTTCCCCATATTTCGCTTAACCAATGTTGATGTTTTCCCACATTTCACTTAATCAATGTTGATGATTTCACTTAACCAATGTTGATGTTTTCCCACATTTCACTTAATCAATGTTGATGATTTCACTTAACCAATGTTGTTTTCCCGCATTTCACTTAACCAATGTTGATTATTTCCCACTTTTAACTTAACCAATGTTGATGATTTCTCATCAGGAATGGATCGGCGACATTGTTCGCCCAGATTGTCAAATCGCGAGCATATTAGATGTTTGATTTTCACTCTAACACTGATGCTGCTTTTCCAAATTAAGTTTAGTCTTGACAAAGAAGCTAAAGTCATCTGCAACCTTATATTTAATTCTGGATGTGCAGTTTCCTGCATATGCTAGACCTAGAGGTATTGGAAAGTATTCACCTCCTCAAGTTTATGTCCATTCATCATATTGGTATGTGCTTCTGTGTCTCTGCTATTAACAATGGTTTTGCTGTTTTCTGTGTTGATTTCCATTCCGTACTTGCTGGTAACTGTTTCCAACATTACTGTTAACTCTTCAGTTCTTGTTCTGACCTAGCTACAGTAGTTTCTTCTTCGTTTGTTCTCAAACTCCTGCATATTAGCAGGATGTAGTCCGGGAACGGAATGCGATGTGTCATGGTTTACAGCATTGCTCTGAAATATGCGTTTTTCTGCCTGACCTACCCGACTTCAGGTCACTTTAACCCTGCATGGAATGAGACAGCTAACTTCACCCCACAACCTCCTTAGTCGCCTCTTATGACATGCATGGAAGATAAACTGTTGATACTCTTTGCTCCCCTCTCGGGTCACGACAATACACGAGTGAGCTACAGTATAAGACCAATATCATCAACGAAGTGCAAATTATAAATAGAACAATCTCCGAATGATATAGATGTCTTATAGTCCTGTAGGGCCTCCTGTATGATGTGATCTACGCATACGTTTTCAGTCGAAACGTCGTCTTTCACTGTCTCGCTGTTAGGTTGTCTTATCAACTTATTTTGGTAACACTTATACCTATTTTTTTTTTCATTTTGGTATGTTTTAAGTACTGCCCCATTATGGCGTCTCTTTGTGACTACCCACAGTAACAAATATTGTATTGTAATGTTGGTTGGTTGGTTGTGGTGAGGTGTTTTGAGTTGAGTTGTTTTAGTTGGTTTGTTTTGAGTAGCGTTGTTTTAAGTTAAATTTACAATTTGTTTTCAGTTGAGTTGTTTTCAGCCGAGTTGTTTTGAGTTTCCGGTAGTGACGTTCGTTGATGGAGGGTGTTTCACTAATCAATTCTGGGTCATTCCTTCGATCGTTGGATTAATCAACTAACATCGTAAAGTCCAGACCGATTTCATTCAAACGAATAGCTTTGAACAGACAGAATTGGAGAGATCTGACCTCTGCCCTATGCGCTAACTTCAGCGCAAAAGGAAAATGAATGTTTTGAGTTAAGTTTACTACTTATTTTGAGTTGAGTGTTAATGGGTTGAGTTTTTTTAAGTTGAGTTTTAGTTGTTTTGAGTTACACTGTTGTGTAACTTGGCTTGTATTAGTTAGTTTAGTTAGTTTATTTCTTTCAATATTCCGCGATTCTTCTTCTTCTGCGTTGTTTTCAAACTCCTGCTGCATAAGAGGATGTAGTTCAGAGAACTGAATGCATTATGTCATGATTTACAGCTTAGGAGTGATAAGTGCGTCTTTCGCCTTGACAAATCTGACGTCAGCATGGCTTCTGTATCACTTTGACCCTCATTGGAATGGGACAGTTAAGTCCACCGAAAAATTGCATTACCTCTTACAACATGTATGGAAGGTAGCATGTGTTGCTATTCTTTACTCCCTTTTCGGGCTCTGTCAATACACGGTCGTACTCTAAATAATATCACTGGTACTGGTGTAGATTAATTAGTTCAAATGTTTAACTTCCTTGTGGTAGTCGAGTAGACATAGAGCGTGTACAATTGTGAATCAAAGTTGACGTCACATGGATCTACTGTCCGGGACAAGATGATGTGCCAGGTAATGAATGAGAGAGTAGACAGACTTGCGTCTAAGGTATCACAATACGTGTGTTCATAATGGTTAATGGTGATGCTTTGAACTGCTTCATGAGAACCTACTTAATGTGGACACCTCTGATTGATGCGCTGAACTGCTTTATGAGAACCTACTTAATGTGGACACCTCTGATTGATGCGTTTAATTAACTGCTTCATGAGAGCCTATTTAATGTGGACACCTCTGATTGATGCGTTTAATTAACTGCTTCATGAGAACCTACTTAATGTGGACACCTCTGATTGATGCGCTGAACTGCTTCATGAGAACCTACTTAATGTGGACACCTCTGATTGATGCGCTGAACTGCTTCATGAGAACCTACTTAATGTGGACACCTCTGATTGATGCGCTGAACTGCTTCATGAGAACCTAATTAATGTGGACACCTCTGATTGATGCGTTTAATTAACTGTTTCATGAGAATCGACTTAATGTGGACACCCGATTGATGCGCTGAACTGCTTCATGAGAACCTACTTAATGTGGACACCTATATTGACGACACATCTAAGATGAGATTTGAGAAGTTCGGTATCAAGTGTGGTAATAGAACTGGATGTCTGCAGAAAAGAATAGGAAGACTGTTTAACCTGCAGGCCACGGGAACCATCAGCATGCATACTCTTCGTCATATGGTAAAGGAGACTGAGCACCTATGGGTTTGCCAAGTCTACAATGATATCCGCTTATCACAACCATATCTACGAAATCATAAATCATTTATTATGTTAAATTGTCTCACTGCATGATGTCTTTTTTTTTGTTCTCATGAGTGCCAAAATCAACAGAGCAATTTGAAAGAGAAGTTTAATCTATTGTTTATGTGATGGTGCTCTTTGCATAGTTTAGCTGTATTTACTTCTGCTTGCAAGGAATAGTTTCAAATTTATACAAAACAGAATAGGCGTCTAGCAACAATTCTTTAACTTTGGGAGAAGAAAGTTCAAATGACATCTGTCATGCAAGTGGAATTAATAATCTGATGGCAAATACCAAGAGAATTATATACGGTGAATTATATATTATATACAATATACGGTGTAAATTTAGATCTATACTCCTTCTTCTATTGCTTTGAGTAATCTTTTGGTCTCGGTAGATCTTCAGGCCAGTCACCAGGATGAAGCTTCCAGTCTTCTCTAGGTCACAGCGGCTGCCCCACAGTTTTTGTCTCAGTTCGGTCTATTGTGGTCATGCCATGCCTTGCAATTCTCTTTATTCTGGACAGTCTTGGAGTATGTGTTAAGGGGTTGTATATCTGTTTCACGTGAATATTCATTTGTGTGGGCCACCCTGATCCGGTACAGGTGACTAGCTTGCAATGACCAATCAATTCTAAGCCGAAAGATGATGGTTTGTTGTTGCCTATGAAGTTGATGAATGGGGCCTGGTTTCGAGTCAATATCCATATCTTTCTTCTATTGTGATGTATACCGTTTGCGGATTAGTGTGTTAGCCTCAGTGTATTGCAGAAAAAAAACTATCCATACTGCATTTTACCAGTTCATGCCTTACAGGGAGGGGATTGAATAACTGTGTGATAAAGGCCGCATGCTCTTGCTGTCACCACGTCATGTACAGGGTGAGTTTTTTTTAATTTACCCTCCGATAGAAAAACCCAGTCCTTACCGGAGATCGAGCTCTAGACCTCACTCGTGTGAGACTAGCGTTCTAACCTCTCGGCCATGCGCCACACAAGGCAGTGTATGGCAGAGGATAGCTGAATTGGTTCATTTTACCTCCTGCTTTTGCCAGGGCATCAGTTCTCTCATTTCCAGTGATATCATAATGGGCGGGTAGCCATTGAAGAGTGATGTTTAAGTTTTTTTTATGTTTGCTAGTTTTAGTCTAATTTGGTCTATACTTAATTTATCTTTCTTTTTTTTCCTTCGTCCGTTCTCGAACTCCTGCAGATTAGCAGGATATAGTCCGTGGTAAGGAATTCGTTTTTACATGATTTACTGCCCCTTTTGGGCTGATATATCCGACTTCAGTATGGATCTGGGTCAACCCAAAGAACTTCGATACCGCAAGGATCATTGGAAAATCATTGCTAAATTCTGATGTCCAGATAAATTTACTGATATAATTACTAAGTTTTATGACGGCAAGAAAGCAAATGTTCAAGACGACGGAGAGCTCATTTCCAGTTACAAATAGTGTTAAATGGGGATGTGTCCTGGTTCCGACGCTCTTTAGCACGGTGTTCTCTGCTCAACATAAGAGCTTTATACAAAACCTGCCAGAGAGTGATAAGAACTGCTAAGGACACAACAGACCCATTTGAAATAAAAACAGGCGTTAGACAAGACTGCGTACTATCACCACTTCTGTTCGTGACATACATGGACAGGATAACTAAAGAATCAGACCCAAGAAACAAATTCACACCTTGTAGAAGCATAAAATAAAGATCACAGCTCACTCAACAAACTGCTATTTGCAGATGATCAATGTTTAATATATGAATCTGAAAACGAATTACAGCAGCTCACACACTTGCTCCGTAGAACCTGCGAGCAACACAACATGAAACTAAATACATCTAAAACAGAGACTATGAAGATAAGCAGAACACCAGACCAGTTAAATGTATCTGTCAATGGTACAAAACTAAAGCAAGTCCCAGAGTTTAACCTAGGAACCATATTTAAGGAGGATGGCAAACTCGACAGAGAGATTGAAAAAACGTGCCATAAAAGCCAATGCTGTAACTTACCAGTTGTCACCAATACTTAAACACCCATCAATCTGAATCGCTACACAGCGACAATTTATAAACAGTAATTTTTATACCAGCTCTATGTTACCAATGTCAAACATGGCCTTGACAAAGACACTAGAGAAAGAGATCACAGTTTGCGAAATGAGTTGTTTGAGGAAAGCTATAAATGTCACGAGAAGAGACGACCGGAGAAATGAAGATATAAGGAAAGAAGTAAAGACTATCTCAAGTAAAAACTACATCAATATGCAGCAAACCAGATGGCTTGGTCACGTCATGAGAATGGAACCTGTGCAACCAGCTCTTCGTGCATACATCAGCAGAAGACCGGGCTACAAGACACGAGGAAGACTAAGAACTAGATGGGCAGAGACAATCAAAGAAACATTAAATAGACACGAGCTTAACATGGCCAATGCAACTGAAATGGCCAAAGACAAAAAACTTAATTCATCCCACGACGCTTAACGGTACAAGTGGACATGACAATAGATATATAGTTCTCTGTTAAGTTGGAAAACGCTTACCGAAGCAACAGTGCAGGAATCTATTTTCACTTCCGTAATAACGTGAACTGTTCACAATCGTCGCAGACTGAAGTCAGAGACAAAAACCCAGATGGGCATTGATCGCGACCTCTTGTTTTCGAACGATTTGGCACTTCAAACTACTAGTCATGAAAGCGTAGGTCTCTTCGCGTCGTCATATAATGATTTCCTTCTCACCATCAGTAGGCCTATATCAAAAACAGTCGAAATGCACCTACCAGCAGCCAGCAATGCGAATCTGACATTATCGTTCAGGATCAAAATCTCAGCAGTACAAAACTAAGTGTGCAGCACTCTATCAAATACCACAACACTCGGCGAGGATGTCGGATATTATTCGCGACAGAGCAGATTTTAGTTATCAGTACGTGAATGCCTGGATCAGATCTGAGCCTGGAAACCAAACTGAATATCTAGTGCGCAGTCGTTCTACTTTTGCTACTACATACAGCTGAATCCTGGACTATCTATACTAGACGTGTAAAGACAGCTTAATTCTTTACTTAAACTTCTGTTCTTTTGAAAACAGCTTGGCATGTGATGGCAGGATCACATATCTGACACGCATATCCTCGAGATGTCTCAGATGGAAAGCCATCTACGCCTTGTTGATCAGGTCTTCCGCATGCCAGGTTATCGTGTCCAACGATACTGCTCTATTGTGAGTTGCGTTTAGGTAAGCGTTCAAGTGGAGTTCAGATTAAATATATCAATGACTACTTGAAGATATATCTCAAACACTGTAGGGTTGGTCCAAGCTCCTGTGAAACCACAGTTCTTGACCGTCCAGTTATTTGGGTCAAAGGGCATGAGCCCATGGACCGCTGGATCAGCAACCAACCGACTGTCCAGTCTGACTTGGTCAGACAAGTACATGTGTTATGAGTGTTCAACAGAGAAGACCACTGCATGAGATTTGGGACAAAAACAGAAGGACAGTCCATGCAAATTTTCCTCATCTCAAGACCTACTACATTTCTGTTCACACTACAACAGGCACGAATTGCATCAACCATCTGAGGACTCACAAATAAAACTTGATCTTTTTTAATGCCATGCTCATCTTCGCTTGCGAAAGATAAACACCATTAACAATACAAAAAGATGACACATGGGCGTCTGTAGCTGTGTTATAGCGACATATACAGAAGCAAAGAGGTGAAGCATGTTTGATCGTGTTTACATTTGAGGTTCGTGACCAGTGTGCAGTACGGAAAACAAGTTGTAAAGTATTGATGGCTACGAACATCTACCTTTTACTAGAAGTGGCAAAACAAAACGACGCATTAGTTACCACTGCCGAAGTCGTATGTGTTATTTGCGGAAATAAAACGGAGACATACAGCATTTCTATTGTTTGGACTAAATCCTATTGGAAAACTAGTCATACCATCCTGTTACAAGAGAGATGCAGCGGGAGTTCGAGAACGAACACCCAAAAAAGAATATAGGACAGCGTTGTTGTCATGCTTGAATTCAATGTTCGGTTATGTTGACTTAATATTTTGTCAAAAAAATTAGTCGCATTTCTCATCTTAAATTCAACTACGCTCCAGAACGTTCCTTAACATATGAAATTTACATGCATCCAAAAGACAGCAAGTAATTTTTATACCAGTGATTCTATGAATACCGTGTATTTTAAAATGAATGCTTTTGTCCAGCAGTGGAGCGTTCATTCCAGTTTTCTTGCTTGACTTGAGAAATGCTCCTTCCCAGCCCGTTTCTAAAACCATGCCCAAAAGAAATCTTTCTCCTTCGCTTGTGTTCAAAAGGCTGTTGTTGTGAATAGCTGGTACCTCTTGCTATCTGGAAATATCTCCAGCTCTTTGAAATGTAGAAAAATTATTAAAAATGGATTCCCGTGAATATACGTTCAAGATATGACAAGTTGAATAGAAAGTATTTGGAGGTTAGATAGAAATCTAGAAACGAAGGGTTAGTATTTCTGCCCACGCCAATTTTGTACATAGTAACTAGGTGGGGATTTTATTTGTCAAAAGTAGGCCTGGCCTATACATTGAATTTATTGAAGCTGAATACTTCTTTCTTTTTCTTTTTGCTTTATACCACTTTATGCCTTCCAGCTTCGGGTGTAAAATAGCTCTCTGCAGACGGCCCTTTTCTATGCTTCATATGTTTGTTTTCGCTGACTCTTTTATTTCTGTAATCCAAGCTGAATGCAAAACGTTGAATAAAATCAATATGGCCAGTTTCTGCCATTTATTATGAAAATATTTTCTTTTTTTTACAAAATACAGTGTCATATGTCAAATAAAGTGGATGAGATTAAATCTCGTTTTAAATATAACATTAGATAAAGGTGCAAACTCTCTAATGAAAACTGTGAGAAATGTAATGTCTTTTACAATTTATGCACAACAACGTAACCAGGCATACTTGACACTAATGGCTTCGTTGACTTTCGGTCAACTGTAAAATGAACAATATCGTAGACTAAATATGTAAAATAGATTAATGAAAATGGATGTCACGAATTAAAAGGTATTTTTTTAAAATTGAGTAGTGGAGAAATAGATAACTTGGAAATGAGGTGTTGCTATTGTTGACATTTTCTCCATGTCATTTTTTTCTGAAAGCCTCTATCAATTCACTTCTTTGTTCCGAGCTAAGTATATTTTCATATTCATTTTCCTCCCATTTCATCATTTTCCCTTCATCAATTCTTCTACTTTTTCTGTCATGCTAATCTGCCTCCTCATACCATCTTCTTCTCGTTTCTCTCCTTTTCTTCCTATCATCTCCTTACCATGAATGTGTCTCTATGTAAAATTTGGTGTCTGTGTTATTTTGTTTGTCCTGATGAAGGCTTTTCAATCGAAACATCTGTCATTGTGTCTCGTTGTTAGGTTATTTCATCGACGTATTTTGGTAACACGAATAGGCTACCAATATCTGTTCATCTTGATATTTGCCCTGTGTTACGCCAACAATACAAATTTTTATAATTTTGTGGGTTTTTTTTCCTGTTTGTGTTTGTTTCTTGTTAAATGTCCCTGTTGGACCGTAGCGTAGAAAAAATCCTTATTCCTTTGTTTACTGTTATTTCTCTTTTACGTCGGTTTGAATATTTAATAGATTATCTAGTAACAAAGTTACAGCACTATAGTATTTATCAGTTAATCAGCCACTGATGTTACTTTTTCAAAGACATCTGTAATATAACTACGATTACGTTGTTCGTCCATCACAAGTGATGATGATCATTTGTTACATCAACTTTTGAAATTCGTTTGTTATTTCCACGTTTGAAATTCGTTTGTTACATCCACTTTTGTAGTAAAGTTTTGTTAGCTGAATGGATCTGGTTCATATCATCTGCTACCTTCTCATGTGGGCTCTATCAAGTTTTAAGAATTTGCTTCCATATGGACCTTACCCTTGGAAGTGCTTTCTACGTTGGTACTTTAATGCTGAGCTCTCATTTGCAGACATCTTCTTCGGAAGGAAGAGATCTTTCATTAATTCTGTCAGAAATCGGTTGTTCATACACGTCACTAAAATATTAAGTTCAGGACATTATTTTTTTCATCTCTTGCTTCTTCAACTTTATTTGCATATTGCATTAATCTATTTAATAAAATACATTAAAACTTATAACAAGACACGGCTTGATTCAAACACACAAAAACTTCAAACAGGAATCTATGTTTCAATGTGTCACGTATGAATGCATGCGGAGCTATCCTGCCAAAAACCAGTTTGCCGATAACACATTCTCTTCTATTTCTCCCCAAGCGACAATAAACCATTTGGCTTGTGTGGGAGGTCGTTGGGGGGAAGGTCTGTTACTGGATACCTTTGAAAACCACTGGTGCGAGGAAGGCGTAGCTATTAGCTATTGAAATAGAAGCCACTGGATTTGAAAACCGCTAGGCAGAAAGAAATCGCTTGCCAGATTCCCCAGCAACAGGGTGCTATTACTGGTGTGGGTTAATCTCGTCATGAATAGCTTCACATCTGATTGGTTGCGCAAGCAACACATGAAAATAATGTTTAATATATTTTGGGGAGCTGGTCTAGTTCGCTTTCAATGGGAAAATTTGTTAAAGTAGACGCCTCATGTCGCACCCATAGATGACCCGAACCATCCATCCAGCTTGTAAAGTACTTGCGTGTTGATAGCTCATGTGACAACTAGACATTCTCTCTGCACCGATAAACTAGAAACCTATATTCAGCATGTGGCTCCTATGAGATCGTAGGGAAATAAACCCTCTCCGTATTCTGCGTTCGCTCTCTGATAGCCAACAAGAAAGTTCGTGTGATTTCCAACGGGTAGCGTGAAGTGCTTTATGCTGCCGGTTTCACATGAGAGCTGTGTTATTTTGCACTTTCCGATCCAGCACATCCATTTTCGGCATTCCCTTTATTCGGGTAGGCTCCCCTAGCATGCGACAGCCTGCTTATCTGTCGTCAGGCGACCGATGTGTATGACTCTACGCTGTGACGGCTTATCACCCACTTGGACTTTACAGGCCAAAAATGTAATATACGAGGAGTAACAGAATTGCGATACGCCACCTTCACGAAAAGGCAGTGTTTATCCTCCTAACCTTAGTCTCTTGAGTTTCTATTCGCATTTTAACACCGGGTTGTATATACGGAGTGGGGGTCTTGAGGAGGTTGAAATAGCTGCTCAACAAAAAAAGCATCGTAACACTTACAAAAGATACATCTAGCTTCATTCCCTCTCCTTTTCGTTGTACACAGCAGTGACATAGTCAGGACACACCTAAACATTATCCTCAAAGCCAGATCGTCGTCACATAAGAACTACTGGCTAATGAGAAAATTACTTTCTAAAATGACTCATGTTGCTTCTCCCGTGATTTTTCATTGGTTACTATAATGGCGCTGTTCCTCCTTCGCAAGCAAAGATAAGCATGGCATTAAAAAGATTGTTTGTGAGTTATCAGATGGCGGATGAGTCAAATTTGAGCCCTGAAAGAACTGTTCCAATGTCAGCAGGAATGTATGTAGTAAGACTTTGAGATAAGGGAGGGAGAGCAGTCTGATATCTACTTTCATTTAGGTCACTATTATTATACTTGTATACATTTGTACTTGTACAAACGTATACTTGTAATCCAACGATGGATTACAGAAATAAGAGTCAACGAAAACAAACATATGAAGCACACACAAAACCATCTTCAAAGAACTCTTTAACCCCTGGCACTGCAAGGCATTAAGAGGTATAAAGCGAAAAGAAAGAAAAAGAAGATTATGCCCCTATACTTTTGTGGCAACATCCTATGAAAAAACACGAGGAAATTCTTCTACATTCGTTCTCATACTCCTGCATATTAAAAATTCTTGAGACTAACAGGAATTGAACCAGTCCGTTCAACGGCACCAAATCGCCTAGCAACAATTGCACACGCGTTCTTCCGTACTTGACTAACCGCATCTACAAAAAAGATGCGATTTCATCAAGCCATTCAAACCGTGCACACAAAGTCATCCGAACGGACCAATAGAGACAAGGACTATTACAACAACAACAAACATCCCGTACAGGTATTGAAATATCCTCAGTAACAACAAACACATAACATAATATCCGTATTAGTTATACAAGGGCCGATAGGTCTTCTTGTAAACATGGATAACATATATAGACAATACAATTTGGCTTCAAATAATTGTTTATACAAGTAAATTTAAGTAGGAAGACAGAGGACAATTTTTAAAAATTCTCCTCTGGCTTCCTACTTAAATTTCCTGCATATTAGCATCTTTTTAGGACATAATAACGGATAAAGCCCCAGTCAAACATTCCCAACAGGAGGAAAGACATGCTCAAACTTTAGAGCAGGAGATAAGGCACTCCTGCAGGTACTGAGAGATCTCGCTTCCACAGATCATCCAACGCCATCCAATGTAATAATATTCACAGAACTGCAGATTCCTTGTGGAAACATTACAAAGCAACAAAAACACAATACACACAATTAGACTAGAACTGGCCATGGCAAACATAAAAAAAGCTTAAACATCACTCTTCAATGGCTACCCGTCCATTGTGGTATCACTCGAAATAAGAACTGATGCCGTGACAAACGCAGGAAGTAAAATTGAACAATTCAGCTATCGTCGGCAATGCAGTGAGACCAAAACACAAATTCGCAAGCACATTTTGAAGAAAGATATGGACATTGGCTCGAAACCAGACCTCATATACCAACGTCATAGGCAACAACAAACCATTATCTTTCGACTTAGAATTAGCCATTACAGGCTACAGTGTCACCTGTACCGGTTCAGGGAGTTCACACAAATAAATATCCATATGGAACAGGCATTTCTAAAGACTTTCTTTAGCTGTTAGACCATAATCTTTCAGACGCAAGCATATGTTCTTTTCAGTTGCGTAACTCGGGCAACACTCGAGTTTATGTAAAGTTGTCTCTAAAGCATGGTTATGTAACTCAGGTAACACTCGAGTTTATGTAAAGTTGTCTCTAAAGCATGGTTATGTAACTCAGGTAACACTCGAGTTTATGTAAAGTTGTCTCTAAAGCATGGTTATGTAACTCAGGTAACACTCGAGTTTATGTAAAGTTGTTTCTAAAGCATGGTTATGTAACTCAGGTAACACTCGAGTTTATGTAAAGTTGTCTCTAAAGCATGGTTATGTAACTCAGGTAACACTCGAGTTTATGTAAAGTTGTCTCTAAAGCATGGTTATGTAACTCAGGTAACACTCGAGTTTATGTAAGGTTGTCTCAAAGGCATGATTGTGAAAGGAAGATTTATGGATGCATATTGTGTCCCCGAAGTAAATCATTTACGTATGTAAGTATCTCAGGATTGCCACGTCCTGTCAGGAGCACAACACACACTTCTCGGCTAACTATCTCATCATCCCTATGTCACATTTGTTGACCTATCGGCAGTGATGGCACATCTAGATTCCTCCGTCACCTAAGAGTCTTCCACAAAAGGGCAAAGGTGCAATGTCCGCTGGCCTGGATCTCTTCGCCATCGATGAGGAGTATTTGATAGAGGCAGAAAAGTAATTCGAAATTGGAACAATATTTGACGATGATTTTTTTCACGTTACATGTTGTGAACAGTTCCCTCAACATTACTTTATTGTTATTACGACATGTCTGCAAAAAAGGCAGGGACCCTATTATTTGCACCATGAACTACAAGTCCAGGCTCCGGCTGCTATACGGGCGGACAAAGAGTACAGAAATAAATACAAGGAATCCAGAGACGCTGACCACGAATACAAGGAACAAAGAGATGGCAACAAGAAGACAATGAATAAATGAATGCTATACAAGGAACAAAGAGATGACAACAAGAAGACAATGAATAAATGAATGCTATACAAGGAACAAAGAGATGGCAACAAGAAGACAATGAATAAATGAATGCTATACAAGGAACAAAGAGATGACAACAAGAAGACAATGAATAAATGAATGCTATACAAGGAACAAAGAGATGGCAACAAGAAGACAATGAATAAATGAATGCTATACAAGGAACAAAGAGATGACAACAAGAAGACAATGAATAAATGAATGCTATACAAGGAACAAAGAGATGACAACAAGAAGACAATGAATAAATGAATGCTATACAAGGAACAAAGAGATGGCAACAAGAAGACAATGAATAAATGAATGCCATACAAGGAACAAAGAGATGACAACAAGAAGACAATGAATAAATGAATGCTATACAAGGAACAAAGAGATGACAACAAGAAGACAATGAATAAATGAATGCTATACAAGGAACAAAGAGATGACAACAAGAAGACAATGAATAAATGAATGCTATACAAGGAACAAAGAGATGGCAACAAGAAGACAATGAATAAATGAATGCTATACAAGGAACAAAGAGATGACAACAAGAAGACAATGAATAAATGAATGCTATACAAGGAACAAAGAGATGGCAACAAGAAGACAATGAATAAATGAATGCTATACAAGGAACAAAGAGATGGCAACAAGAAGACAATGAATAAATGAATGCTATACAAGGAACAAAGAGATGACAACAAGAAGACAATGAATAAATGAATGCTATACAAGGAACAAAGAGATGGCAACAAGAAGACAATGAATAAATGAATGCTATACAAGGAACAAAGAGATGGCAACAAGAAGACAATGAATAAATGAATGCTATACAAGGAACAAAGAGATGACAACAAGAAGACAATGAATAAATGAATGCTATACAAGGAACAAAGAGATGGCAACAAGAAGACAATGAATAAATGAATGCTATACAAGGAACAAAGAGATGGCAACAAGAAGACAATGAATAAATGAATGCTATACAAGGAACAAAGAGATGACAACAAGAAGACAATGAATAAATGAATGCTATACAAGGAACAAAGAGATGACAACAAGAAGACAATGAATAAATGAATGCTATACAAGGAACAAAGAGATGGCAACAAGAAGGCAATGAATAAATGAATGCTATACAAGGAACAAAGAGATGACAACAAGAAGACAATGAATAAATGAATGCTATACAAGGAACAAAGAGATGGCAACAAGAAGACAATTAATAAGGAAATTCAAGATGTCCGTTAAGCTCAACACATTTTGTAGACCAGTAGCTGTTTTAATGTTATGCTTCCCAGTCAGCCTGGAAGACGCACCGGTGCAGCACCTACAGGTAGAAACAGGTATTCACGTATGAATGTCACTGTAACACGTTTTCGGAAGGCATTGGCTATAGAATCTGCTGCAAATCCTCTACTCAATTGATACTCTCAGTTTCTGTAACAAAAACCAATCTGAAATATGACACAGAGTATGTAGGTCAGCGGCAGGTGGTTTGTGGTAGATGTTGCTGGCAAAAGGACCAGGAAATTGTGTAAATACAGTATGCGAAAGTGAAGTTTTTTCGTAGTATAATTGAAAGATGGATATTATATGGTGAGTAGGCAAACATAGTACCGACGTACCTACGTCACACACACTCTCATACACATAGGTATGTTACACACACTCAAGCGTATCTCCCGCTTTTTTGTTGTCAGGACCTGAGAGGGAAGTAATGAATTGTAAGTTACCTGCCACGTATGTCATAGGAGATGACGACCGTCCGTATGTTGCTGTCGTTAGAGATGACGACCGTCCGTATGTTGCTGTCGTTAGAGATGACGACCGTCCGAATGTTGCTGTCGTTAGAGATGACGACCGCCCGTATGTTGCTGTCGTTAGAGATGACGACCGACCGTATGTTGCTGTCGTTAGAGATGACGACCGCCCGTATGTTGCTGTCGTTAGAGATGACGACCGCCCGTATGTTGCTGTCGTTAGAGATGACGACCGTCCGTATGTTGCTGTCGTTAGAGATGACGACCGTCCGTATGTTGCTGTCGTTAGAGATGACCGCCCGTATGTTGCTATCGTAGAAGATTCTTCTTCTTCTTTCGCTCACTTGAAACATGTCTATATCTATAATTCTGTCTCCTTAAAAAAACTCACTGTCTTTTGTAGTTCATACAGTGTCCCATAGAGCTTTGATTCCAGTGTTGTTTCCTATGACCAATATGTCTACCTCAGCGTTTCATACTCAGAACACCCATGAAGTATATGTTTGGCACTCTGTGATGCCTGTCCACATGGCCGTGTTGCCAATCTTGAATATTGTGTACATTATATTTTTGTCACGCCTGTGTGTTGCAGGGACCTGAAAGGGGAGCAACACTGTTTACCTTCCATGCATGTCGTAAAATGCGACTAAGGAGGTTATGGGATGGAGTTGGCTGCCACATCCCATATAGGGTCAGTGACCCAAAGCCATGCTGAAGTCGGACATGTCAGGCCGAAAGGCGCAGATATCGCAGCAATGCTGTAAACCATGACACAACTCATTCAGTTCTCCGGACAATCGTCCTGATAATCTGCAGGAGTTTGAGAATGAACGCAGAAGAAGAAGATATTTTTGTCAAGCCTATATGCAACAGAAAGAAAATCCTGAAAAGCGGCACGAGTTTCAGAATCAGACTGGAGAAGGGAATAATGCTTGAACAAAATTCGACGGTAAGTAAAGTTATGGGGATGAAAAGTAAGGACAAGTTTAACTCTATTAGAGGTGGATGAAGTACTTTTCATCCCCATAACTCTACTTACCGTCGAATTTTGTTCAAGTATTATTCCCTTCTCCAGTCTGATTCTGAAGCTTGTGCCGCTTTGCAGGAATTTTCTATGGTTGTCTATAAGAGTGACAAACATCTTTATGACATCTTGGTGCACAGTCACCTCAGGTCTTATGTTCCTGCTCACTTTGGCACTATTTTTTGCTACACATGGCCCTATATAGTTCGGATCCGCTCTGTTTCATTTCCTAAGGCCACTTTCACAATCGATGATGCCTTTACATGTGAATCCCGTAATGTCATTTACGTTATCATATGCAAACGTTGTGACAAGAAGTATATAGGTGAAACGGGTTTATGATTGAGTGACCGCTTCTATAGGCATCTTCATGCCACAAAACATAGAGAACCTACCCTCTGTTGCCATTCATTTCAATGGTGATGGTCATCATGGTGCCCTCGATATCCAGGTAACTGCCCTCACATCCACGGATGACAGATCTAGGTACACACTTGAAAATGGATTTATTTTATAGTTTCTTCTTCTTCTTCTGCGTTCGTTCTCAAACTCCTGCAGATTAAACAAGATGTAGTCCGGAGAACGGAATGCGGTGTGTCATGGTTTACATCATTGCTGCGATATCTGCGCCTTTCGACCTGACACATCCTACTTCAGCATGGCTTTGGGTCACTTACCCTATATGGGATGAAACTGCCAACTCCACCCCATAACCTCCTTAGTCGCCTTTTACGACATGCGTGGAAGGTAAACAGTGTTGCTATTCTTTGCTCCCCTTTCGGGCCCCGCAACACACGGGCGACTAAGTGCTAATACGTGTAGCTTGATTCTGAGTTTTGTTTATTTTATTGAATTATGTTTTAGATCCAGTTGCCCATGCTGCGATACCATACTCTAGTACTGGCCTGTTTATGGCCTTTTCAAGATTTTGCTGTCCGATCTTCATTTTTTGTCTGCTATCTTTTTCATTATGTCCATTCTGTTTCTGGTTCTTTTTTCTGACTTTTCTGTCTGTTTTGCCATGTCATTCTAGAGTCCAGGGTAAATCCGAGGTATCCTTGGTATGAAAGAAAGTTCAGAAACCTTCCCATTGCACATAGGAAGTAAGTAATCGCTAGTAATTCCTGGAGTTCTCAAACAAACAAACAAACAACATAGTACTGCAATCTTTATTGTCAAGATTAATTATTGTCTACGTCACAGCACATGATGATGGTGATGAAAAGAATGAAATGGGTAAATACTATAACATACATTATAACATACATTTCAGAACAGCAGAAACGTTCATAGTACCTGCTAGAAAAAAAATGACACTATACATACAGAACAGCAGAAACGTTCATATGGCACCTGATAGAAAACATGGCACCATATTTCACCCTCCAATCTCGTTCCTTTTTTCCTTGACTTGAATAATACAAGCAGTCTTTGATCCTTAAACCAGTCACCCGTGCAAACAATTGGCCCGGTAAGCTTGTTCTTATGAAGGAATTTCCCACCCCTAGTATGTCCCCACGTCCCACAAAAATATACAGCTGTTCTCATTCCGTACTAATAAAACCCCCAATACCCAAGCTAAAACGAGACAGACGCAAAGCTTAGCCTTAAAGTTAAGAATAGCAAGGGCATTGAAAAACTGGTGGAACTGGTTTATGACAGGGCATAACGTGACAATATTTGTGAAGGGCTCCAGATCTTAGATATAATTATGCTGGTTTGTATAGCTCTCTTACAGAGCAGGAGAAATCTGACGAAGTTCTGCGCCTTCGGTTGTTATAAAAGCCTATTCTGGTTCAGCTGTTTGTGTGGTTGACATGTCAATGGACTACTTAGTTCAAAGTACCAATAGTGGCGTCAAGTTATGAAGCAGAGATTAAATTTTACTGTAACTTCCATGGTCTGGAATATCTAAGTATCGGTGCTATAAGTCTGGTCTCTAGGCTTGAATGTTGACCGATAGTACTGTATCCCAGCTCTTGTATTCACTATAACAATGCTGAATTATTAAAAATAATTTTTTAACAAATGCAAAAATATGAGAATGATTAGGAAAGTACAAGTGGGTCTCATTCGCGAACAGTGGATTGACGCCTTGAAAAAGGCGAGACTGAAATTGGTTACATTTATTTTCGTGCCGGGACATGTGGGTGTTCGAGGCAATGAAAGAGTGGATCAACTGGCGTCATGCGCGATTGTGGCACAGGGCGATGGGACAATGGATCGCGCTGACGTTTTGAACTCCTTAAGAGATATAACACGCGAAAGTGAGACTAATGTGGATGATGATTCCTTTTCAGTTGCCAGGATTAAAGATCAGGGATTGAAATGCAGTATTGCTAGAAGTGAAAATTTTAGAGGGCGCAGAAGAATGATGGTCAACCAGCATAGGACCGGTACTGTCAGTAGAAGTGTAATTGCGGATACACTCAAGAAAAGATCGGAACAATTATGAACGTGTCCAGTTTGCAGTGATGATGATCCGACGACTAACTAACTAATGCTGAATTGTTTACCATCACACACTTTTTTTTTTATCTTTCTGTAATGGTTTGGAGTAACTCCACCTACTTCACGTAAAAACAGATGTGATTGACATTTCCAAGAAGTAGATCTGGTGCATCCATTCATCACACCTGTGCAACATTTACGCCATAAAGCATACACAATGTACTAGAAGACACATATTCAATGCAGAAAACGCATCCGCCATAAAACATGCGAAATGTAGACACATATATTTTCTTCTGCGTTCTTTCGGAAACTCCTGCAGATCTTCTTCTTCTTCTGCGTTCGCTCTCATATAACCACAACGAATATTTCGTGTGATTTCCGCCGGGGAACGTGAAGTACGTTGTGCTGCAAGTTCCACAATAGAACTGTGATTATTTGCACCCCGGTGGCCACTTGTGGTCAGGACGTCCGAGGTCAAGCACATACGTTTTCGTCATTCCTTTATTTCGGGTTTAGTCCCTACTCCTGCAGATTAACGAGATGTAGTCCGGAGAACGGAATGCGTTGTTTACAGAATTGTTGCGATATCTGCGCATTTCGGACTACACAGCTGACTTCAACGTGGCTTTGTACCATTTACTCTGTATGGGATGGGATAGTCAACTTCATCCCATAACTTCTTAGTCGCCTTTTACGACATACATGGAAAATAAAACGTGTTGCTATTCTTTGTTCCCCTCTCGGGCCCGGCAACATACATATGTTCAATGCATAAAACATGCAAAATATACGAAAAGATGCACATATTCAACATATACGCGGAAAACATGAGAAAGAGCGAGAAGACACACTTTATGAATAGTTTAAATCACTTAACATCGGATGACATGAGATTCCAAAAATTAGATATACAGATGCCACCATTCTAATAATAAGGAACCCCACAGGTTTCGAACACATTATTATGTCAGGTAAACTTCACAGCTATGCACACAATTGTCCTCAGTGCAAGAAAATGTAAATAATGCATATTAACTGAGATGAACTCACACCTACAATAATCATTGATAAAGAACTAAAAATGTTAACATTATTTGGATATCTCGGGTCAACCATCAACACCACAGGAGATTGCCCAGCAGAGATCCAATAAAAATAATATCACCAATGAAATATTTATGGTAATGGGGCAAACATAACAACAAAGTTTTTACGAATGATTAAGAAGGTATATTTTCCATTGCCAACACATGGTTGTGAGACGAGGGCAATGTTATCCGCATTGAAAAAGAAAATGTCGACATTCTAAATGATTATTATAGAATATCAAGGACAGACCAAACACAGACGTCCGCAAAGAAATTAACATAAACGAAGACTGGCTCACCAAACCTATTTTTTAAAAAAAAGCTAACGTATTTCGGATATAGACTATAGAAAGGCACAATGATTTAGAAATGTTCTAAACACATGAACACTTCTGGCCACTGCAGGCAACAGAGCCATCTGTACCAGATCAGGGTGGCTCACACAAATGAATGTCCATGCGGAACAAGCATACAGACCCCCTGAAGACATACTCAAAGACTTTCTAGAATACAAAGAACTACGAGGTAAGACATGGACACAATGGACTGAACTGAGGGAACAACTTTGGGGCAGCCGCTCTGACCAGAATAGAACTGGGAACGTCGTCCTGGCGACTTCCGTCGGTGGGTGGAGTTATTGGCAGAACTTACGACCAGAAAGCTTACCTTATTCGCGTCAAGATATGCGTGTGTTAAAGATACATCAAACCCATTCTCAAACTCACTCCTGAAGACTAGGAGGATGCAGTTCCGAGAACGGAATTCGTTGTCATGGTTTACAGCTTATGTGACTTTCGGTCTGACACATCCGACTTCTGGGACACTTTGACCTCATATGGGATACCGAATCCACCTCAACACCTACTAAGTGATCCCTCGTGATATGCATGGAAGTCAAGCAATGTTGCTATTCTTTGTTACCCTTTGTAACCTCTTCAGCACACGGGCGGCTACGTTTTATTTTCCTATATAAGCTGAACCCTAAAACATCCCACCCCATCATAGCGCGCACGGTCCTCAATTCGCCTAGACCAAGGGTGGGCAAACTTTTTGTGCAGAGGGCCGCATTAAAAATTGTAAAGCTATTGGAGGGCCGCATATAATATTATGTATGTTTTTGTTTAAAATTCTCGGTAAGTAATAAATGAAATATTTTTTATTGTAAAGAAAGGTAGTTTTACATAATGTAGATAACTTCTGAAATAAATTACATTTCTAGCAGACTTACACTATAACAGTATATTTTCTAATATGGATAAAAGGTTTTGCAAATATTTTAACAATGTTCGTGTATTTAAAAATGTGTTTGAGGGCCGCAAAATATCCAATGGTGGGCCGCCTCGGGCCGCAGTTTGCCCACCCCTGGCCTAGACCATAGGGTCACACTTAGATAAAAGGCATCTTGGCCAAAAATAAACATCAACTCCACCTAGCAATATAGATAACTTTTAGCAATAACACGCAAGGCGTTCCAAACACCCAGACCCTTAGGTCACATTTAGATAAAAGCTAATACGGCCTGATATAACCAAAATAGACTTCAGTCTTAGGTTGAAAGTGTCGTGCCTCAGCTAAGAGGCTTTAATCCCCCATCAAACAAACAAACAAAATCCCACCCCCTATTATCCCCCACCCCACTTACCGACAGTAGGTTTAGGAACAGGTTCCAACGCGTGGGTCGTGAAAGGTTTTATTCTGTGATCGATGGCTGAATCGGTAAACTAAACAAATGTTAACTGCAAAGACATATTTCATGCGTATGTTGCCAGGGTCCGAAAGGGGAGCATAGAATAGTGACACTACTACCTCTCATATATGTCGTAAGAGGTGACTAAGGAGGCTATGGGCGTGAAGTTAGCTGTCCTAAAAGTAATATCGCAGCTAAGCTGTAAACCATGACACAATGCATTCAGTTTCCATGACAACACCCTGTTAATCTGCATGATTTTGAGAACTAACGCAGAAGAAGATATACGTTGAAGGGAAATATGAAATTAACAGAATACAGTTTAGCAGAATGCATCACCGAGGCAAGAGATATAACATGTAGATCCAACCTTTGTTGCGGAGACGGCAGCTGGTGGTGACCTCAGGCGCAGATCCATGATTCTCATCGTAACATTTTATATAGGCTACGCAACATATCACACAAATAACTAGTAGATTTTCAATAAAAGAGGCGTGTCCTGCAACAAAATAAATTGAATATCTATTTGAAGAGCTTGCAGCAACAGTCTAAAGGCTAGTATGGGTCGGTAACTAGTCAAAATTGAATCGTCATGAATAGAAATGTGTGCCATGGTTGGTTGCAGATTCAGATCACTGAGTAAGGCTATTGTCATTTCACTACATATAACACTGTCACACTGTTCTGTAATGTGTTTCCAGTTGAGTTCTTTCTGTCGCATGAACATCTCATATGTAGAAGACCTCTGCACAGAATTAATTACAACTTCATTCGTTACGCTTTTGATTATTTTCGTGTTTCCATTGGTCACTATTTATATACTACGAATAGCCTTGGCTATTTTTGACACGCTTCTCCAAGTATATAATAGTGACCAACGGAAACACGAAAATAATTAGAAAAAGTAACGAATGAAGTTCCAGTTTGAGCTCCAAGTCTCTCCAATAGGTGAAATTTTGAGCAGAGTAATGCAACTTTGCTAATCATTGGTAAACGATACGAAAACAGGCGACCTATTGGACGCCCTCGTAAAAGGTGGATAGATAGTGTATTAGAGACACTCGGAAATATAACAGCAGAAGAGGCAAATAGAAGGGCAAAAGACCGTACAATCACTCTCCCCTCAACACCGAAAGGTACACGAGGACAGAAAGAAGAAGAAGAATCATTGGTAACACATAAAATATATTGTCGATCAAAAGATCTTTATAAATTCCATTACATAATACACGGCGAGTAATAAATGGCAATGTCCATGTTCACATAATACAGTAATGGCTAGACGGGATAAATCTAGGTCTTCAGAAGCTGGGTATCATAAGAAACGAGAGATTACACTGGAACCCTAGCTAGGTCTACAACATCGCAAACACCTCACCCATATATACTGCAAAACGTACAATCTCAGGCATTGAGAGAAAAACTATGGAAACCTCCACTGCCCTCAAGGTAAAAGCACGATCACCTAGACGCCCAATACCCCAACTCACAGTGGATTCAAGTCTTCAGATGGATCATCAGAGGATGCATAACGAAAGGAGGAGCTGGGATACTAATACTCATACCAAACACCTCAAAACTAGAACTCTCAATTGCTACAGGCACACAGAATACTAGCTACAAGCAATCTTAGAAGCATCAAAGGCTCTAGCTAATACGGAGAAACTTAATAATTAGATACTTAAAGGAGCTAATATAGTCTTCTTGTGTGACTGCATGTCAGTACTCCAAACCATCCAAAATGAACCTAAAGATCTCGAAATGAAGCAGCTGACATATTTGCAAAAACAGTTGCAAAAGAAGAACAATTCCAGCACAGAATATCACTGATTGAAGCAAAAAACTTTTTCAAAAGAAAATACAGACATACATGGGAGTCAGAGAACAGGCAGCAACTTTCCACAAGACCCAATTCTAAAGCTAAACGGATGGTAGCAAACCACAATGTTTAGGCTCCGCACAGCACACTGTAGACTAAGAACATCACAGGATGAAGGCTGTCCAAACTGACCAATGCCCATGTCAAAAGGGTCCCCAGAACACATTCACTGTTCGATGACGCGAGAACTAAATTATAGCCCAAAGAGACAGATCTTAAGGGAAAGATGTGGGCCAACCGTGAGGACCTCCTGCTAACGACTGAATTCATGGAGGCGGACCACCTTCCTGTATAGACTTATTAGCATAGGAAACTGTCGCCGAAGAAGAAGATTTGACAATCTTATTAAAACACAGGTTCCCAACCTTTCTTGAAACAATACCCCATTTTATAGAAACAAAGTTACCTACAACAAATATTGTATTCATTCCAACCTGCGCGGGTATGCAGTCAAAATTAGAGGGTACCTGCTCACAAAATACTTTATAACACCGTGCGCTCATAAAGAACGCGTGAATGACCTTTTTCTTATTCGGTAATAACAGCCTTACCGTACTAGGGTTATCTACAGCCTTGTTCAAATGGAAATATTCACTGCTCAGACATTTTCAGATTTTCTCACATGAGAAAAAAATTAGAGGGAATGTCTCATATGACTCCATTTTTATAAGTTTTAAAATGTGTGTCTGAGTCTGAAATCAGATACATTTAAAAATAGAAAAATTCCCATTATAACAGCTTGGTCTTGGCCAAAGAAATATGTATGTAATACATGAATGTCGCTACAGTGGATTTCCGTTAGCACAACTTGGTCCGAACCAATAACATACGCATGTAATAACTGAATTTCGCTATATATAGTACATACAATAAAGAATAAATAGAACTGGGGATTTCGATACGTTTTTGTTAAGTATGGACATTTCTTATACAGTGGAATATCTCTATATCGCATCCCTGTATAACAAATTGCATTTGAAAAGTGTTATCCATTTAATAACACTTCAAAATTCCCAATTATGTATTGTTTGTACTGTATATAGCAAATTTCTGTTATTACATCCATATTTTGTCGGTCCATAAGAAGTTGTTCTAACGGGATTTGACTGTAAATGATACGCAATAAAGGGATTTCACAACCTATATACCAGTGTATGGCGACACTGGTTTTAGTCACGGTTATACAAGTCCATTCACACATTCTTAGTACCTACAGGTGCGACAATATGTACACTGACCATTTATTAGCTGGCGGTATGCAATGACATTGAAAGAAGTGTTGACCATTTGAGTATGGCTAGGGCATCGCCTGACCAGATTTGCGAGATGTAATGCTTTTCAAACATTTCATGGAGAGAAAAGCCCAAATATGTGTTAATAAAACATTCGGCCTTCTTTACAAAGATAGCTAGACCTGTTAGTCAGAGATAATAGAACATTTAGACTTGGTGGCTACTTATCGGTCGTTCGAACGATAATTAAGTAGAAAGATTAATTTTGACATAAATAATGGTTTACCGACGACATAATAAGGAAGAAGACCGAGCCTTGTCTGATGATAGGTCAAAAGTATTTGAGACATAAATCACGATTGGTCAAGGTGGCTCGTTAGCGAGATTTAACTACTCACTCGGGGATTGAGTTAGTCAGTTCCCCCTGCGATAGTCAGGGGAAGTAGGCAGCCCAAGTCACAAAAGAAGTTAGCTCGTATTGAGAAACGGTTATTGATACGTGAGTTCGATAAGTTAGGTATCTCACGAAGAGACCATATACGGTCATAGAATTTTGGCTATCAGACAAATTGAGCCTTGTCTGGAATTTAGTAGCTACAAAGCATCTGGTTGAAAGACTAGACATACAATCACAAACGACCAAACAGTCCGACAACTGCCGGAACGAGAACCTGGAAATATCAAGCTGATTACCAAATTCGGTATGTGATCGCAAAGACTTGGACAGACCGGCGATTATTTCAGGCGAGTATCCTATTCAGGACGCAGCCATCAATCCAGCATTTTTTTTGACTGTAGTGATTTTCCAGGCAATATAAATGCGTTCAGTAGTTTGACATTGCTTTCTGAAGAGTCCGGATGCACAATTGCCTACGGTGAGGATCAAACTCGATACCTTGGCCGTCACAGACTCGTTCTGTACCTCCCCGCCACAGAGCCGGACTACTAATAATTCGTAGGTTTAAATTGTAATGATTTGTATTAATACACAGAAGTGATGTATTAATACACAGTAGTAGTGTGCCAATTTTTACACTCCCCCCCCCCTTCTCCTTTCCCCCTCTACTGCCAAGAATTCAAGGACTACATCTTGCTAATAGGCAGGAGTCTGAGAACGACGGCAGAAAAAGACGTATTGATGACGTGAACGTTTGCCGAACAATCCCCGCCACCCCCTCCCCTTCCTCAAAATAGTCAAGAAACTGCCAAACGTTTTGAGATCTCCCAAATTGTCGTCGTAATTTGTGTACTACCACTTATGTATCATGATAAAATAACAAAGTACAGCAATGAGTAGCAGCAACACTGCGTGATCTGTCATAAACGTCGTAAAATGCAACTAAGGAGACAAGGGTGTGATATGTTTGCGTACCTATAAATTAAAAGGCAAAATGACGCAGAAATCATGAGTTTAGATCTATTGAGCCGAAAGGCGAAGATATCGCAGTTAAGCTGTACACCATGACGCAACGCATTTCTTTCTCTGGAACACATTGCACTATGTACATGTTTAAATATGTACACACTTGATATTTCACGATCCATTGTAATTCAAGGGACGCTACTCGACTTTTGTCAATATGTGCGAGTTACTGTCCATTTATTTCTATTGAATAAAAATTGCTTCGTCACCCCGACTGTCGTCTCCTGGTTAGGCCTATTATTTCATGATATACTGTGTAACTAAAATATACTTACATCTAAGTATGAAAATGGTGTGTCTATTTAAAAGACGCTACCATATATTTTTATGATTGCCCATCTATTTTCATTCGAAATAGTGTTTGTGTGTAATATTCCCTCTATGCCCAGAGTGCCCGTGTTAAAAATATATTTTCGTGGATTGATAATCTTCGCACACTTTTTCTGGACACCCTACCTAAAAAAGAGGCAATCTTCTTTGTTGGTTTTATTTACACCAATTCCTTTTTTAAAAGTTTATTATAGAAACGTTTACACACATTTATATACGTAAGTCTTATGTGTCAAGGGATACCAATGTGTGTCCAGGCGACAATGTATGGGAACGATAAAGCATTATCGGTACCACAAAATTACAAGTCTATCACCTATTGCACTCACTGGTTTGTTATATACTCGTGAGACATGGACAGTGTGCAGCAGACATATCACAGTTTTCCACTAATTGCCCTATTTTGACCATTGTATCCCAAATAAAATACAGAACAAAAAACACAGACATGTCCTATCTTGACCATTGTATCCCAAATAAAATACAGAACAAAAAACAAGACATGCCCTATTTTGACCATTGTACCCCAAATAAAATACAGAACAAAAAACACAGACATGTCCTATCCTGACCATTGTATCCCAAATAAAATACAGAACAAAAAAACACAGACATGCCCTATTTTGACCATTGTATCCCAAATGAGGTATGAAATATTTTTTATTTGATATGCCAGAATTGGATTTTGAAGTTATCCTTACATACAAGAGTTGCAATAATACAAGTATGAAACTGTTATCATCGCATGCGATGGGTGGTTATTAGATGCTCCCTTTATAGTGGCGATTTACAAAGTGATACAGTTTTACGGCATGGTGCTGTGCCTGGGTAGTACAGAGCGCGTCTGGAAGGGCCAACGTACCAGGTCCAATCTGCACCGCAGGCAATTGTATATCCGTACCGTTCAGGAAGCAATGACTACACATTTAAAGTATTTATATTTCCAAGAAAGTCACTACATCAAAAAATGCTGGGTTGATGGCTACGTCCTGAATAGGACTGCTAACACCAGTACATACCTGTAGGCTGTTGCTAATGCGTTATAATTGTACGGTGAACATGTGACATATCTAATGACAAGACATTATCACAAAATTCTGCCGTTGGTGAAGTGTAACAGGATCTCCAAGGCACGCAGCTCTTTGGTAAATACTGTATTGTGGAATAGAAATGAGTGATCTAAATAGGGCCGTAGTTGCCTTTTCAGAACGAAAATGGTTTTATCTATTTAAACAAATGAGTCGTCTGTTTTCGTTTGTATTTTCCCTTTTTTATAAGGGTGACCTTTCTGCGAGGAATGGTTGTTTTTTTTTAACAAACCATTTCGACTCAAATACATTTGTCATTTTTGTGTTCATGATTTCAACGGCTGTTTAATTTGTTGAAACTTTCAAGATTATATCCTGTACATGATCTGTAAGAGAATCTGCGTGTATTTGAATTTGTGAAAGCAATTTTTACCAAATAAATTGTGTAAATCAAATTTTTGGGTCCATTTTCTAAAGGTAAAAATTTCTTATTTAGTTTCACCTTAGTTAGTATTCTAAAATGAAATATTCAGCAGTGATACTCCTTTATCTCCGACGACGAATGTGTCTGGCCATTATTGCAAATAAAACGGCAACACAGCGAATTTCCATTCTCTGGAATATATCCTGTTGAAAATCTAACTAACCGGATCATATTCCTTCCATATTAAGAGTTCCAGATGGAAATTGAGAATGAACAATGAAGAAGAAGAAGAGATACTCCTTTAGTTTATTTCTGCATTCAGTTAGTGTAAAAATATACTCATCTCCCTCCAAAAAAACACATAGAGAAAGGTGTACCAACCACGCCCACAGAAACATTAATACAGCAGTCCATTATTTTTTCCACATATTATGTATTCCTAAACAAAATACACTTGAAATATTCAGTCATATTTTATCATGGGAAACCTCAAATTGTGACATAGAGAGTTAAGGGTGAGGTTTCACGCACGTTTTCGCCATATTTCTAGTACTAAAAATCCTATCCTGATTTGGTAAGGGGAGTGGTGATTTGATCCCACGTACCACCACTTCCTTATCTACGAGCTTGGGCCTAAGCTGAAAGCTTACAAGAGCAGCCCCCATCGAGGCCAGAACCTTGAAGTGGTGATGGGGCTTAGTTCAGCCATCAGAGGCTGGAAACTAAGACTGGTCGGGCACTCCCACTCGAGCAGGACCATAGTCCGGCCCAAGTAAGCAGAGTGCTGAAGACGGAGGCAACCAGCCAAAAGGCGCACAGATAATCAGGTTGCCACGCATAAAACACAATGGAAACATGTCTGCATCTAATAAATGTTATGGTGCCTGCCCTGTGGCGGACGTTCAGGCAGGGACGGTGCCGGGCCCTATACCTCGAAAGGGCCCAACCTCAGTTACTGGAAGTCCTTCTCAATTGCCCCGAGGAGCCAGGAGGCAAGGGAATAGAGCTACTGGCCAAACAAACAAACGACCAATAAAAATAATGCACTGGAATGCTGAGGGTGTCAACAGTAAAAGAGATGGATACAGCAAAAAATTGGAACTTGAAAATGTCCTCAGTGAAGAACAAGTTAATATTTGCTGTATCCAAGAAACACACCTCAGCAGCGACATAGCCTTCAAAATCAGAGGCTACCAGTGCTACCGATCTGACCGAAAAGACAGGCGAAAGGGTGGAATTCTGACACTAGTTAAAAACAATATCAGCGCATGTCAGCTGGAAGTATACATGGACGGGGCAGAATACCAGATGCTCCACCTAAAAACAGACAGTGCAGAATTCCATCTCCTGAACTACTACTGCCCAAATGATAAACCATTGGCACTAGACACAATTCCAGATAAAGAAAGGCTTATGGTGTGTGGTGACTTCAACAACCACTCTCAGAGCTGGGGCTACGATCATATCGACAAGAGAGGTGAGGAACTTGAGAGCTGGCAGGATGAAAATAATCTCATTCTTATTAACCAGCCAGCTGACTCACCAACCTTCTACTCGAGAGCATGGCACACCACCTCTACACCAGACCTGGCATTCTACTCACCAGGCCTGGAATGGAACATCACACGTGTCGTTGGAAAGCAGCTTGGGGGTAGTGACCACAGACCAGTATTTCTGGAAATTCACAATGAATATACCAAGGACAGCAGCACGCTCACTAGGTGGAACTATAAGAGGGCAGACTGGAAAATGTACCAGCATTTAACCAGTGTTCTAGCTAAGGACATGAACTTGGACAAAGACATCAATAGAGCAGTGAGTGAATTTAATAGATGTATACTACATGCTGCTAGTAAAACCATACCCAGGGGGGGCACGCAAAAACTACAAACCCTACTGGAATGATGAACAGGAAAAGCTGCAAAATGAGATGGAAACATCTAGAAAGCAGGCTGAGAACAGACCTAGCCAAGAACATCACAACAAATATCAGCAAACAAAGGCTAAATTTCAAAGAGCCAAGTTACAAGCCAGACGGAACAGCTGGAAAGAAAAAACAGAGTCGCTGAACCTAGAAAGAGATACTAGGAAATTATGGAAACTTGTAAAACAACTAAATGATGAAGGTACAGGGAGAAATACCAGGATCACACTTTATAAAGATAAAAACATTTTAACAGGTAAACATGCAGCTGATTACTTTGCAGATTCCTTTGCAGAAGACAATAACGTCAAAGTCAGCCCAGACAAACAACAGGAGGTTCGAGCGAACCAGCAAAACATTGGACAAGACGAACCTATACCTGAAGTCATGGAGGCACCAATCACAATGAGAGAACTGGAGCATGCAATATCCAAATTGAAAATAAAAAAGTCCCCTGGAGCTGATGGAGTGTCCAATGAAATGATTAGAAACCTGGGAATTGCAGCAAGAGCAAAGCTGCTGCAAATCTTTAACACAAGCTGGTCCACAGGTAATGTACCACAGGCGTGGAGAGAAGCAATAATGATACCTCTCCTCAAATCAGGAAAAGATGGCAACACAGTCTCCAACTACAGGCCCATCAGCCTCACAAGCTGTCTATGCAAAACAATGGAACGCATTATCAATCTTAGGATGCAGTGGTACCTTGAAAGTGAAAACCTTTTGGTATCACAGCAAGCAGGTTTCAGACAGTGCTACTCTACTGAAGATCAGGCAACATACCTCTCCCAAGAGATTGAGGATGCCTTCCAAGATAAGAAACTGGTACTAGCAGCATGGATAGACCTTAGGAAAGCATTTGATAAGGTCTGGAAAGAAGGGCTCCTAAAGAAATTGCGAAATTGCAGGGTTAGCTCAAGAATGTACAAATGGGTAAAAGCATACCTGCATAATAGAAGAGCCAGGGTACAATTAGATGGTCGCAAAAGCAAGAAAGTCCTACTGCGTCATGGAGTCCCCCAGGGAGGAGTCCTGTCACCCACACTTTTCATGGTTTACATCAATGACCTAGTTGCTGAACTACCACACGGGATCAAAGTGGCAATGTATGCTGACGACCTGGTGATCTGGTGCACGGAAGAACATGCGACAGTGGCCACTAAACAAATACAAAGAGCTATCGATGCCCTAACCTTATGGGCAAATAGATGGTGTGTCAGCATTAACACAGATAAGTGCAGCACTACACTCTTTACCCTCTCACCAAAACAAAAAGCCGGTCATATCAAGATAGACGGAGAGCTCTTGAAAGAAGACAAACAACCAACATACCTCGGAGTTACTTTTGATGATAAGCTGGCATGGAAGCAGCACATAAACAAAGCAACAACAAAAGCCAGGAGGAAGTTAGCTATCCTGAGAAAACTAAGTGGAACCACATGGGGAGCCAGTGGGAATATACTCAGTAAAGTTTACCAGCAAGGCATAAGACCACACCTGGAATATGGTTCAGCTGCGTGGTGTCCTGCATCAAACACCACATTACAAGATCTAGATAAAGTGCAAAACCAGGCACTTAGAATAATGTTGGGAGCAATGAAATCAACACCCATAGCAGAGATGCAGAAAATGGGAAGAATGCAAACACTTGGCGAACGCAGAGACACAAAAGTACTAATTCAAGCGGAAAAGTTTCAGTGTATGCCAAGTCATCCAATGAAGGAAAGATTCCAAAACCTAGCAATGGGGCGACTGAAAAGAAGCAGCTTTATCCATCAAGCTAAACGACTCCGTAGACAACTTACAGACCTACCTGAAGTTGACAGCCCCTTAAGGTCTGTACCAGAACAAACCCCATGGAGTGAAAGGCATGGAATGCCAATATACATTCAGACCCATGTGAAAGGAATACTAAGCGAGGACGAACAGAACAGTGTGCAGCGGAAGACAGTCACCCTCAGTTTCCTGGACGAGGAATATCCACAAGATATATGGGTCAGAGTATACACAGATGGGTCAGCACAGAATGCTGTGAGGAATGGAGGTGCAGGTGTATATATAGAATATCCACACAAGCCTAGAGATACAATCAGAACACCGACAGGAAAATTCTGCAATAATTATGATGCAGAAATCCAGGCAATTACTGTGGCAGCTAAAAAACTGCTGAACTCCAACTCTGACCTACAGCCTGTGGTATTCCTGACAGATGCAAGGTCAGTGCTTCAAGCTCTCCAGTCTGGAAAACTAACAGACTTGAAAAAACTACTTAGCGAATTGTCTTACCAGTATAGGGTAACCATGCAGTGGATACCCTCTCACTGAGGAATACCAGGAAATGAAAAAGCAGACCAACTGGCTAAGGAAGGTGCTGCCGAAGATCAACCAGATATACCAATCACCTACCATCAGAAAAAACAGATGATCAAGTCAATAAGAAAGCCACAAACACCAACACAAGATGACTATCACATTATGAACAGATCAGAACAAGTTATAATTCTACGTCTCAGAACAGGACACAACCGACTCCGCAGTCACATGTATACAAAGTTCAAGATTGGCAACACGGCCATGTGTACATGTGGACAGGCAGTACAGAGTGCCAAACATATACTTCAAGAGTGTTCTGAGCATGAAACGCTGAGGCAGACATATTGGCCAGAGGAAACAACACTGGAATCAAAGCTCTATGGGATCCTGTATGAACTACAAAAGACAGTGAGTTTTATTAAGGAGACAGAATTGCAGATATAGACATGTTTCAAGTGAACGAAAGAAGAAGAAAACAAGAGCAGCGGTACTTTAGTGCAGTTATACGCTGGCTAATTAATTACAGACCATATATAAACCACTTGAAGGAAGCTCGATCACTTCCACACAATTCGTCTCATAATGGTAATGCTCATCAGATAGCGAGACCATATTCCGGATACCACTGTCTTTGACAGAGCTTACATCCCTAGCATATTCTGATACGGTCACAGATTCGTTCAGCTGGTCATGTGTCAGATCATCGCTTACAAAAGGATACTCCTCTATGGTGAGAAGTACATGTAAAATGGCACACGGTCTCTAGGTGGCCAAAAGAAGCGATAAAATGATTCCATAAAGGCCTCACTGAAAGCCTTAACACGCCCGTGTGTTGCCGTAGCCCGAAAAGGGAGCAAAAAATAGAAACACTGTTTACCTTCCATGCATGTCGTAAAAGGCGACTAAGGAGGTTATGGGATTGAGCTGGCTGTTCCATCCCATATAGGGTCAGTGACCCAATGCCATGCTGAAGTCGGATGTATCAGGCAGAAAGGCGCAGATATCGCAGCAATGCTGTAAACCATGACACAACGCATTCCGTTATCCGGACTACATCCTGCTAATCTGCAGGAGTTTGAGAACGAACGCAGAAGAAGAAGAAAGCCTTTAACATAAACCATGACACATGGGAGTAAAACAGATACACTGCGCTTTAGCGCAACATCTTGTGAAAAAGGAGAACAACAAAGGAGACTAGCTAGAAGGAACAAGCAGATGAAACAACTTGTAAAGTGATCACACCATGATAGTATTGCACAAGGACCTTCATGGATGCAAAGGGCTTATTAACCATTTAGGTAAAGCGTAAACCATTTACGTAGTCATGAACATCATAAAACATGGGTAATATATGGTCATTATTATCACTTATGATGAACGAATAACAAAGTGACAATAAACCACACAATAATAAGGTCCTCGCCCGTATATTGACGACGCCCGGAAGTGGAGCAAAGAATGGCCACAGTTACCTGCCAGGCGCTATAAGAGGAGACTAACAAAGTTATTGGGTGTAGAATTGGCCGTGGAATCCAACGAGTAAGGTACCCGAAGTCATGAAGTCGGATTGACATGCGCAAATATCGCAGCAAAACTAAATCATAACTTAATCTCAGTTACCTGACTTCTGTTTAGCCCCCATGAATTAAATGGATATTAAACAACAGTATGCTGGATCACGGTACGGCGCTCGGGAAAAAACATTCCAACACACGAACAAAGAAATGTGAACGCATTGAAATTTCGTCATGAACGTAAACCTGATTCATTGTTTTACATCTACTTTCTCATTGTACTTTTTACTTCCTTTTGTTGAAGATCCAAGACGGTGTTCATATTTCCTTTGTGCACGCGGTGCAATACAAGAATCAGTGGACAGGTTTTTACGGAAGAAATAGCTAACATAATTAAACGGAACGACATTCCGATAATGACACATATACCGAAGCATCCAATATTCGACACGTTGCACGATGAGAGTTCCTGACCAGTCGACATGCCCGTTGCACACTGAGTGGGAGGTGGATGGCCAGTTCAATGCGCGCAAATCGCTAGATCGGTATTTTAAGTTTCGACTTTTTAAATTTCCAAGATAGTGCAATGGCATATGAAATTAAAAAGTTGGCATGTGATTTGTCCACTGATCTTGTTTTGTACCGTGCACGCTTTAGGTATGGCACGTGTTTGATCATGCTCATGTTGATAGATAATTATACAGTGCAATCTCTCTATAACGCATTCTATTATAACACATTTCCCTATATAACAACTCTTTTCAAAATTTCCAATTATATTTATTGTATTGTATATAACAAATTTATTTTATTACATGCATATTTGATTGAACCGGATCAAGTTGTTATAATAGGACTCCACTGTACATGTTATATAGGATCTTTTAAAGCATTCTTTGATATGTAGGATATCTGATTGTTTATTCGTCATAGACGAATTTATATTAAAGTCGCTTATGTCATATTATGTCTATAGTGCATATACAGTGGAATCCCATTATAAAAACTTGGTCCGGTCCAACAAAATATGCATGTGTTAATAGAAATCCGCTATATACAGTACAAAAAATATAGAATATAATTGGGGATTATGAAAAGTATTGTTATGTATAGAAATGTGTTATAAAGGAATACGCTATAGAAGCATTCTACTGTATCTATATATAGTAGATACAGTGGGATCCCTCTATAGCGTATGTTTCTTGTTATTTATACAGTGCACATATATATTATATTCTGTCTAAAGTGCACATATATATCCCATTGCGTCTGCAGTGCACATATAGATCATATTATGTCTAGTTTATATAGACATATATCATGTTTTGCCTGTGTATTGTCGGGGCCCGAAAGAGTAGCTGAGAATAGTGACATTATCAGCTATCCCACCCGAAAGAGTGTCAAAGTCATGTAATTTAATATTTCTTAACAGAAGTCACATTGAAATCAGATGTGTCCGATGGAAAACGCATTCCGTTATCCGGAATACACCCTACTAATATGCAGGAGTCTAAGAGCGATCGTTAATGAAGATATATCCTGTCTGCAGTGTTTATAAAGAATTAATTGAATCGCAACACCATTCGGTGCCGCTAAAACGGACCTGGTTCAACCCCCGTCAGCCTTAATAATTTTTTTAATTTATTCTCATGACTCCTACTGGAATTTATTTATAAAGAATATATACTGCGATACCTCGTCATGAGCTAGACAGACATCACTGCTTGCCTTAACCCCCCCCCCCCATTATGATCAGACAGTATATAGAGAGAGAACAGATCAAGTAGTTTGGCCACATTATGAGAATGCATCACGAAAAGTAGCCCGTACAAGCATATAACCAAATGAGATCAGGGTACAAAGACAGAGAAAGACCACAGAAAAGATGGATAGAAAACGTCAGGGACATCCTGTACAGACACGGTCATAGCACAGCCGAGGCCACACATCTGGCTTTAGAACGCAAGATTGAGCTCCAATCACCCCTACGCTTAACGGCAAGAGTGGATAACAAACCACCTGGAGAAAGACAATAGTATTCGAATCAAATATTCATCAGAAGTCAATTTTTCCTGTTGTCATTCTGGATGTCTTCAAATAGGGTGAGCATCAATCATTTCCTGGACTTCGTACATAAATTATGTCAACAATATTTTACCAATGTGTGACCCACTCTCCACACCTCCACCCATGTGAACTTTAAAAAGAATTCAGGAACCTCCCCTGCTTTGATTATGTCAAAAATTCACCTCCCCCCTTTCAAACAATTTGAACCAAAAAAAAGTACGAAACAATATCATGTTTTACAACGTAATTGTTAAATAAAAAGCAATATTGTGGATGTCTACTTCTGCCACCCTAACCTTCTCCCTCCTAAATATACAGCCCTTTACCGAATCTCATTAAATCATTCGAGAATGGCATGTAAATACAGTGTAATCCCATTAAAACAACTTGGGCCGGACCGACAAAATATGTACAGAGTCCTCCTATAACGCATATTTTTATTACAAACTTCCTTCTATAACACTTAATATTAACCAATTATATTTTTTTATTGTTTGTACTGTATATACGTGTCTTATAACATACATATTTTTCGGTCCAGACGAAGTTGTTATAACGGGATTGATGTTCGTCCGTCGTGATCGACAATGACCAAAAACTCAACCATAATAATAAATAATAAAATAATAAAGTTAATAGTGCGTTTTTAAATGACTAGCAAGTCCAATGCGCGCACAAAATGTTCTTTTACAGAATTGACAACAATAGAAGGTATCTGTGTGAGGTTGAGATGTTTTTTCTTTTCTACGTGTCCGCTTCTGTCTTGCAGTTTCTTGTCTGAATTCTTCCGCCGCTAGTGCTCCCGTTCTAATGCTGTAACGCCATGCTGTTCTATCCTGAGCGAGGCTCTCCCAAGCGCCTACATCAATGTTAAGATGTTTCAAGGATGACTTGAGCGTGTCTTTGAAACGCTTTTTCTGTCCACCAGCTTTTCGAAATCCTGCCTTGAGTTCTCCATAATATATTTGTTTTGGAAAACGCGAGTTCTCCATGCGCACAAGATGGCCTGCCCAGCGTGCCTGCGCTTTCATAAGTATTGTGTGGGATTACATGAAACCCAATTAGTATAACGGGATTACACTGTATGATACTGACATAAATTCGCCATATACTGTACAAACAATATAGAATAAATATAATTTGGAATTCTGAAGTGTTATATAAGGACATTTGTAATAATAAAATAAAATGATATAGAGGGATACCCCTGTATTAGGACTCTGAAATTGTAGCGAGATTGAACAGTATAATGTAGCAAAATTGATATTGGACAGGGGCACAAGTACAGCGTATAGGTAAACCTCGTGAATAGAAAAGCCTTAATCATGAAACTATTTCATGTTCAGTGATAGGTAGTTTTCTAGTACTGTGTACCTATACTGTTATATTGTCGTGCTATCAAAGTGTGCACATGGCTAAATCTCTTATTTCCAGTCAGCAGGGAACAATACCCAATTTCCATCCGGTGTGCCATGTCCTCTAACATAATCCTGTACCTGAACAGGTTTCATGCGGAATGTGCCGTGGTGATTTTCAGGGTTGCCAAATTTTACGGTCTAAAATTATAGAGGGAAAATCTAATCAAATTGAACAATGCCGCGCCACATTGAATACAGTGGACTCTCATTATAACAAATTGGTCAGGACCGACAAAATATGTAATAACAGAAATTGGTTATATACATTACGAACAATATATAATAAATATAATTGCGGATTTTGAAAAGTGTTGTATATAAGACAATTTGTTATACAAGAATGTTGATAACTCTACCATTAATCTACCTTCTGGTCTTCCTCTGTGTATTGCTGTTTCCATTTTCATGTTGTATGCTCTTGCCACTGGCCAATAAGGATTAATTGTTCGTTTTTTAATGTCCATGTCTGGTATTGATAACACTATATTGGTACTGTATGAAGATTTAATTCATAATGTGACTTCTGATTTCCATCAAGATAGATGTGTTTAAAAATTGGAGTAAGTTCATCATTTATATAGTTCACTTTTTGAATTCTTTTCTCCGGTTCTCTGTTCATTCTTCGGTAGGAGCCTAAAGAAATTGCGAAATTGTAGGGTTAGCTCAAGAATGTACAAATGGGTAAAAGCATACCTGCATAGTAGAAGAGCCGGGGTACAATTAGATGGGCGCAAGAGCAAGAAAGTTCTACTGCGTCATGGAGTCCCCGAAGGAGGAGTCCTGTCACCCACACTTTTCTTGGTTTACATCAATGACCTAGTTTCTGAACTACCACACGGGATCAAAGTGGCAATGTATGCTGACGACCTGGTGATCTGGTGCACGGAAGAACATGCAACAGTGGCCACTAAACAATTACAAAGAGCTATCGATGCCCTAACCTTATGGGCAAATAGATGGTGCGTCAGCATTAACACAGATAAGTGCAGCACTACACTCTTTACCCTCTCACCAAAACAAAAAGCTGGTCATATCAAGATAGATGGAGAGCTCTTGAAAGAAGACAAACAACCCACATACCTCTGAGTTACTTTTGATGATAAGCTGACATGGAAGCAGCACATAAACAAAGCAACAACAAAAGCCAGGAGGAAGTTAGCTATCCTGAGAAAACTAAGTGAAACCACAAGGGGAGCCAGTAAAAATATACTCAGTAAAGTTTACCAGCAAGGCATAAGACCACACCTGGAATATGGTTCAGCTGCGTGGTGTCCTGCATCAAACACCACATTACAAGATCTAGATAAAGTGCAAAACCAGGCACTTATAATAATGTTAATAGCAATGAAATCAACACCCATAGCAGAGATGCAGAAAATGGGAAGAATGCAAATACTTGGCGAACGCAGAGACACAAAAGTACTAATTCAAGCAGAAAAGTTTCAGTGTATGCCAAGTCATCCAATGAAGGAACGATTCCAAAATCTAGCAATGGGGCGACTGAAAAGGAGCAGCTTTATCCATCAAGCTAAACGATTCCGTAGACAACTTACTGACCTACCTGAAGTTGACAGCCCCTTAAGGTCTGTACCAGAACAAATCCCTTGGAGTGAAAGCCATGGAATGCCAATATACATTCAGACCCATGTGAAAGGAACACTAAGCGAGGTCGAACAGAACAGTGTGCAGCGAATGACAGTCACCCTCAGTTTCCTGGAGGAGGAATATCCACAAGATATATGGGTCAGAGTGTACACAGATGGGTCAGCACAGAATGCCGTGAGGAATGTAGGTGCAGGTGTATATATAGAATATCCACACAAGCCTGGAGATACAATTAGAACACCGACAGGAAAATTCTGTAATAATTATGATGCAGAAATCCAGGCAATTAGTGTGGCAGCTAAAAAAAACTGCTGAACTTCAACTCTGGCTTACGGCCTGTGGTATTCCTGACAGATTCAAGGTCAGTGCTTCAAGCTCTCCAGTCTGGAAAACTAACAGACTTGAAAAAACTACTTAGCGAATTGTCGTACCAGTATAGGGTAACCATGCAGTGGATACCCTCTCACTGTGGAATACCAGGAAATGAAAAAGCAGACCAACTGGCTAAGGAAGGTGCTGCCGAAGACCAACCAGATATACCAATCATCTACCATCAGAAAAAAACAGATGATCAAGTCAATAAGAAAGCCACAAACACAAGATGACTATCACATTATGAACAGATCAGAACAAGTTATAATTCTACATCTCAGAACAGGACACAACCGACTCCGCAGTCACATGTATACAAAGTTCAAGATTGGCAACACAGCCATATGTACATGTGGACAGGCAGCACAGAGTGCCAAACAAATACTTCAAGAGTGTTCTGAGCATGAAACGCTGAGGCAGACATATTGGCCAGAGGAAACAACACTGGAATCAAAGCTCTATGGAACACTGTATGAGCTACAAAAGACTGAGTTTTATTAAGGAGACAGAATTACAGATATAGACATGTTTCAAGTGAACGAAAGAAGAAGAAGAAGAATTCTTCGGTAGTCTGTAAAAATGATACCAATATATTTAAATTCCTGCACTTGTTTCAGTAATTAATCACTTATCTTTATGTTGATTGTATACTGTATTGGGTTCTCTGCCTATAGACATTACTTCTATTTTTTGTGCTTATCTTCATGTTGTGATTGATGCAGCTTTCGTTGAGTAGGTTTATGTAACCTTGCAGTTCTTCGCGAACTGAGGAGTAGTGGACTTCTGGTAGTGTTTTTACTAACATTTTTCAAAATATCTAATCATATATTTATACTTTATATAACAGGATTCCACTGCACTGCGAAGTTCGCTAAAAAGTGGATAACAACCTCCAAAAAGAAAACAATATTATGCACGGTGGTCATCAAACTCAACAAAAAAGATTACATACGAAAATGAGTGTACAGTCTGTTATTAAAGTATCTCCCGTCTTACCCAAGACGTAACTATGACCCTATGCGACCCTGAGTACAGTACTAGCTCAGAAAAATCCCTTTTGAGTGACGATCCTATGTTCAAACAATTCACAAAATTTCTGATTTAACCTCAATGATTATATGCAACAATGATCCAGCGTAGTACATGCACTTTATTTCTTTAACAAAATCACATTTGTGTATACAGGAATAACATGTGGAAGGATATTTTAAAATACTAAATAATTTCCCTAATGAATATAATTATAATGCTGGACTTCTTTAATTCATCTTAAAATAAATCAATATGGCAACCCTGTTACATACAATATTTGACTAAAGGAGGCACATACTGAGATAAGAGAAGGCCTAGATCACTGTCAAGAGATACCTGATCTGCTGTGTAGACCAAATTTACATCAAGGGAGGTAAAGCAACTCAAGATTCATTCTCGGATCTGTTTGCGTACCTCCGATAGGCAACGAAAATCATTAAAGATTTTTCAACACAGTGTAATGCCTGCTGTTTCTAGTGTATGAGATATAGTGCAAATTAATAAATAATTTATGTTACAGATTTTATGAGGGAAAGAGAACCCACATAATGAGAAGTACACGATCACAGTAATGACAGATATTTAAGATGGCAACAGAGTTTTCAATGCCAATTTCGGTCTACAGCCTTAAGTATTCCTGACAGATGCATGCTCAGCACCCACAGTGCTCCAGTCCAGACGATCGCCAGATCTACGAGTGCTACTAACAATTATATAGACATCTCAAAGTATCCACGCAGATGGTACCCTCGTGAGTAAGTTGTACTCGCCAGTGTGATTCGGGACGGCATCCAAAATAATACACACTGTTACCTACGACGCACGTCGTACAAGGCGAATAAGGTTTCGGTGTGGAAATGGCTGTTTCACGCAATTGAGGGCCAAAATGACAGAAGCCATGCTGAAATCGGATGTATAAGGCCGAATGTCACAAATATCACAACCTATCTGTTAACCACAACGCATTCCTGTCCGTGAACTGCATCGTGCTAATCTGCAGGAGTTTGACCAGATACCGACTACATCTGTTGGTATTTTCATTAATCACAACGGCTCTCAGGTCGACCCAGCCTTAATTGGATACCGGATTAATCCGGGAAGTAATGACTGCGAGGAAGAGGAGATGGCTACCGCCCTCATTTGCAGAGCCACTGAAATGTGAGATCGCTAACATCTCACACCCCTACAGCATTAATAAATCCTATGGGTTACTTTACTTTTTACTTATTTTCATTACTGCTGATAGCAATTGTTATTCAAAAATAAGTAAAATCAGGTTGATAGCACCTAGTCAAATTCCATTATAAATTGTCCCAGACCGACAAAATATAACGAATATATGTTCGCTGTATACAGTATAAACAATATATAATAAATAACTTCAGATTGTGAAGTACGAAAATGTGTTATTAAATAATGCGTTATAGAGGCATTCCACTTTATTTATATGCGGTATCTATGTTCACTCATGCGTTTCGGGCTACTGAAACGAATATTAATAACCAAATGGTCGGAGGGTGTCCGACAAAGTAGAGGGAGTGAAATAACCGAACGAACAAATAGTAAAGCAAAATGAATTAAACAGGTTACTAAAAACACTTACCTTGCCTATTATCTTTTATTTTCTAGATGCGTTTCCATTTCTGTGTCATGGCTTGATGAAATCTAAGTCATCTATTTTGTTTATTATTGTGGTGTTTATTGTTATTTGTCTCTTGAAAAAGGTTCCATTTGGACCGATACGTGGAGAATTGTCCTGTGTAGTTTTATTATGTTTTTTTGTATATACTTTTTTATATATTTTTATTTATAGGCAAGGTAAGTGTTTTTAGTAACCTGTTTAATTCATTTTGCTTTACTATTTGAAACGAATATTCCAGTTTTAGCGATGCCGTTTGCTGCTATGTGTAGTTCTTAGATGTCGAGAACGATAGTCGTACACTCTTTCATAGGAAGGGTATCTTCACGCTCAAGTCATCCTTGAAACATCTTAACATTGACGTAGGCGCTTGGGAGAGCCTCGCTCAGGATAGAACAGCATGGCGTTACAGCATTAGAACGGGAGCACTAGCGGCAGAAGAATTCAGACAAGAAACTGCAAGACAGAAGCGGACACGTAGAAAAGAAAAAACATCTCAACCTCACACGGATACCTTCTATTGTTGTCAATTCTGTAAAAGAACATTTTGTGCGCGCATTGGACTTGCTAGTCATTTAAAAACGCATTATTAACTTTATTATTTTATTATTATTATTATGGTTGAGTTTTTGGTCATCGTCGATCACGACGGACGAACATCATCATCTTAATATTTCCCTCTTTTGTCTTATGGTTCCCATTTTATTTCAACCTGCTAACGACTAGAAAAAAGTATAGGCCCTACATTACTTATTAGCAAGTTTTGTTTGTGTAGACTTATCGTTTCAATAAAGCAAAACTATGCCACCAACGCGTTCAAGTCCGGCTACTTTCTGATAACGATTGTTTACGCTCGATTCTGTCTTGTAAAAGTCTAACAATTTTTCTACTGGGAACTTCAGATTCTGAAATATAAAACTGGTTTATTAAATATGTCCTTTAGAATGGGACGTTTTATGTTCACTTTGACCCGGTATTTGTCAAAGACAAACCGGCCTCTTATCAGTAGCGTCCGTGGCCTAACAGCAAATCTCTGTGTGCTTTTGCGTCTTGGTAGGAGAGTTAAGCTCAGGAGAGACGTTTCCGCTTTATTGTTCATAACTGAAATTTAGAGCACCCGTTCCCACAGAGGATGGGTACAAGGGAAACAAATATGAAGGAACAACTTCTAAAAGGTTGTCCTCCAAACAATGTGAGCTGAACACACTAGAAACGTGAGATCCGAAGTCTTGAATAAAGCTATTAAAAATCCTGCACCTGCCGCAGTTTGAACTTTGAACACACTTCTAGCTTGAACTATTTTTTCGAATGTTATATCTGTGTTGCTTCGGTGAAAATTAAATTGAGACAATGGATGAGCAGCGCATACAGTAGATAAAATAAGCAGTTGTTAAGCAAATAGACATATTTACCATAGTTTCAAAATGGTTGACGTCAAATGTCATTCAATATAACACTGCTTCATGCTCCCAATAACTGATTCTTTGAATACGATATTACATACAGTTTATGTCTCCAATGACTACGATATTACATACAGTTTATGTCTCCAATGACTACGATATTACATACAGTTTATGTCTCCAATGACTACGATATTACATACAGTTTATGTCTCCAATGACTACGATATTACATACAGTTTATGTCTCCAATGACTACGATATTACATACAATTTTTGTCTCCAATGACTACGATATTACATACAATTTTTGTCTCCAATGACTACGATATTACATACAGTTTATGTCTCCAATGACTAATTCAAAATTATGCAGCTATTACTTTATTTTACATCGTCACATTCTTTTGATCATATCATATCAGCATATGACATTCTTTTCAGAACGTGGTCTTCCTTATTGATTCTCTGAACACTTCGCGATTCTGAGGGAGTTGACCTGCTGCAGCTAGAGACATGTTTAAGCAATCTGATTAATCATTGCGTAATCGTCGTCTTGAGCGACCTCTTCCCATAACTGTCTTTTACTATTAATCTTTCCATGATGTTATGTCCCTTTATATGACAAAAAATATTTTTAGATATTTTAAATCCTTATATGTGTCATAATTATTTATCTCTGAAGAATGTAACAGTAATTTAATTTTGAGCAGTATATATCTCATACGATTATCTGTACTAATAGTTGTCAGACGTGTATTGTTTAGGTATACACGGTTCAGTGATAGGGAAGGCCAGAGAGGATAGTAAACTTTAGCTGTGACTACAAGCAACATGATTATTGAGATATTACAAGCAACATGATTATTGAGATACGGCATTAAAACCATTCATGAATTGGATGGGGGACACATTGTGTCTTCACTCTCGGTGTACATCATCAGAAAAATGCACACGATTTGTGATCGTGCAGTCGAGTGGTTTGAGAAAACGAGAAGTTTGAAAAGTCACATTCATTTCAGCCATGGTTGCTAGTTCTGACACTATAACGAGCGGTATAGCAATCGTAGCAGATATGGTTGCTAGTTGATACCGTATCGGTGGGGGGGGGGGGAGCAATAGGTCAGATTAACAAAATAAACCCATAGCGAGATATGCAAGGAAAATAAACTAATGAGAACGACGATTTCTTTCTACGTCCAGAATAAATATCTTGATAGAAATAGAAATTCCGTATGAGTTTAGAATAATGGTCATCAACAGACAGTTGAAGCTGTCATTCGCTGAAACCGTCTGCAGAATTCTGTTCAGAATTAGGATTAAATCGTTACGTTTATGATTATTGTCTTAATTTCTATTTGTCACTATTTATATACTGAAATTAACATGTCAATAATATTCAAGGCCGGCCAACGAATTTCACGGAAATAAATTAAAATATGCCTTTCAGGTCATGTTTACATTTTCTGTGCACAGGTCTTAAACACTTGAGAACGGCCATGGGCATCGGTATACCGTAAACAATCGCAAAATAAGACCTAAGAGCATATTAAATACAAAGCAGAATCAGTCTTCTTGCTTGACGTTTTTGATTATTTCTGTGATTTTGTTTGTCACCATTTATATAATTTGTGTCGTCTGTCAACAAAATACACGCGCAACTACTGGAAAACATGAACCAAAAGGCTGGATAGAATTTTGATGTCTTCAGAAGATTGGCGAGACGACCTGTGCAACTGGACTGAGCCCAGAGACTGCATAACACATTCTTCATGCCTGTCAACTCTACCAAGAAGAGAGGGAGAAAATATGGCCTACTGAGACGGCACTTCTTCCAGACTTGATGGGTTCCATGGATGACCTGAAGCGAATCACACAATTCATTGAAGCTATTGGCGCTGTAACCTGATATCTGACTGAAGAATGATGAAGAAGAATTGTCTGTAGGTTATTGACGAAAGTCACGGGTATACTCAATGGGAGATCCGAACACCTATGGACATGTCGTTTGTGAAACAACTTACGAGCCACTGGTGGTTATCAACGAAATTAAAGAAAATATGTTTAAACAATATACAGCTCATACCATTGTTACAACTTGGGTCGAGACCAGCGGAATATTTCTGTAATTTCTGTTACATCTCTCGTAAGATGTAAATATCGACACTCAGGTAAAGAACAGAATAACAAAAGCTAGTGTAACATTTGGAAGACTGCAAGAAAAACGCATGGGACAGAAGGAGAATAATAACTACCACCAAACTCATAGCTTTACCAGGAAGCAGTAGTATCATCGCTCCTTTATGGCCGTGAAACATGGACAGTATATGCCAGACACGCTAGAAGACTCAAACCATATCCATCTAACCTGCCTTCATAAGATACTCAACATCCGCTTGTGAAATTTTTTTTAAAAACTCAATGAAGTACTGATGAAACCTAAGTCAGTAAGAGTACACACAATGTTGATGAAGACGCAGATACTAGGCAGGATACATGGTCCGCATGAAAGATCATCTAACAAAACAGCTGTTATATGTTAATTCCAGACTGGCTCTCGCGAAGTCAGAGAACAGAAGAAGCGTTTTAAAGACACTCTTGTGACATCACTGACTTCTGTGTAACACTAACGTGTCACGTTCAATATAAGGTCTCACATATTCACTCCCTCCCACCACTACACAAAATGAACAACAGTAAATAAATCGACAGACGTACAAATATACAGCACAATTGTTTTAATTTTATACTGGGCAAATAAAATTAAAATATGTTCATTTTTTGCAGAAAATAATATATTGTATGTTACATCAGAATTAAAAGTTTTGAAAATGGCATGAAATTTTGTGAAAAACCAGTCCAGTTACAGGTTTGAAACGTTTTAAAACACACAATAAGATGGCAAATAGGAAGAAAACATGCAGTAATGAAATTTAAACAAACATTTCCTAACAATGTAAATTAAAATAAAACTATTTATTGCAACCACATGAACCTGTCACAGGAAAGCAGAAATCCTTATAAGAATGTAATTTACCGACGGCAATTGATGATGTTAGGGAATAGTGAGGTATGTCAACCAGATCTGCAGTAACAATCAGCAAAAAAATAAGAATATAGACTTTATGTTTTGTCAACGAATTACATGTACTTTTTTAGCATCCTAAGAATAGTAATCTAAGACAATACATGTACAGACTTCAATCAACATCCTAAGAATAGTAATCTAAGACAATACATGTACAGACTTCAATCAACATCCTAAGAATAGTAATCTAAGACAATACATGTACAGACTTCAATCAACATCCTAAGAATAGTAATCTAAGACAATACATGTACAGACTTCAATCAACATCCTAAGAATAGTAATCTAAGACAATACATGTACAGACTTCAATCGAACAATAAAAAGCCATGCCAAATGGCGTAGGCGATCATGTTTCTCCACAACTCTGTGTTAAGTTTTACTGCAGTGAAATGATATTATAACAACATATATTTACTATATACAGTGTAAACAATAAATATAATTGGGGATTGTGAAAAATATTAAATACGAAAATTTGTTATAAAAGAATGCGTTATATGCTTGCTACTAACGATTTGGGGGACATCTGATAACAAAAGTGTTTAGTCAGCGAGAGTCTGTAGATTTACTTCTGATGCTTTAAGAAATGTTCTGAATCATGAATCTAATTTTGTATGTTCTAATCTACTAAACTTGTGGTCGCAATCAAACTCTTGTAGCAGGACTATGGTCCCCCTAGATTTTCAGAGAGATAAATTCTACCGCCGTTTTCTTTGCGCCAATGAATCGATCGACACGTGTACTTTGGGAATTGTGACTTCTTCTTTCGTTCGCTAATAATGTCTATATCTACATTGTTGTTGTTTTTTTTATAAATTGTAAGTTAGGCAAGAATCATTTCATCAAGTTTTGTTGATTAAATCTTTCAGTGCAATCAGTGGCATACACTTATTGAAAGATTTTCCTATTATAACAGAACATTTTTAAATAATATTATTTGCCGTATAGGGCCTATAGAAAAATCTATAGAAAAAGTCAATGCACAGAATACATCGAGAAACAATAAATAAAATGGTTTGGACACCTTATGAGAATGAACCATAACCATCTACGGACAAGCACATATAACATGAGAAGAACCGGATACAGGGCCAGAGGAAGACCTAGAAAAAAGATGAATGGATAATATCAAGACAACACTGAACAAATATCGGTTCCACGCAGCCAAGATAACACATCTGTCCTTGGACAGACAACTAAAGATCCCAGTCACCACCCTTACGCTTAACGGCAAGTGCGGATATACTGTCCATCATCCAACTAGGGATAGATAATCGCAACTGTTATTACATAAATATTTTGTCAGTCTGGCCCAATCACTGTGCTACCAGTGTTACATCTAGACGACTTGACTTCACAAGACAAAAGAAAACAAGTAACAGCTGAAATGGTGTGTCTACGAAGAATGGTTGGAGTGTTATTAAGATATAACATTAGAAATTCTTCTTTCGTTCACTTGAAACATGTCTATAATTCTGTCTCCTGAATAAAACTCACTGCCAAAGACAACGTTTTGGAAAGAATACGTCACATGACAGTCTTATAATAGTTCATACAGTGGCCTGTAGAGCTTTGATTCCAGTGTTGTTTCCTCTGGCCAATATGTCTGCCTCAGCGTTTCATACTTTGAAGTATATGGTTGGCACTCTGTTCTGCCTGCCCACATGGCTGTGTTGCCAATCTTGAACTTTGTGTACATGTAACTGCGGAGTCGTTTGTGTCCCGTTCTGAGGCGTAGAATTACAACTTGTTTTGATCTGTTCATAATGTGATAGTCACCTTGTGGTGGAGCTTGTGGCACTTATTGACTTGATAATCTGTTTTATGATGGTAGGTGATCGGTACATCTGGTTGGTCTTCGGCAGCACTTTCCGTAGCCAGATACCCAAAACAGAACCAATATTAGAATACATCAAGAGACCGCAGATTTAAGTGGTTTTCACACACGTCCAGACTACCAACAGATAGTATGCCATAAATAACCATGACAATTAGACACCATGGTTATAAAGTCATAGGAAGACCATGCAAAATATTGATTACATAAATCAAAGAGGCAATCTACAGTTTTGTCTTACGCTGGTTGCAGGTGAATATTTCATGTTTAAAACTATGAGCAGCTCCTGAAGTCTATGATTGCCTATCTTTATTGTAATACCGTTTGAAAGCATTTCAAATATATCAAGATGCACGAGAAGAACTTACACAAAGTCTAGAGCTACATGGCTATCTAGTAATAAAAAAAACGCAGAATCGAGTGATTAAAAAAAAAGAGAAATGCAACAGCTCAAAGAGGATAGTAGCTAGAAAGTCACGGGAAGACGGGAAAAAAAAACATCTATAAAAAATAGTGATTATTCCAAGACCGAATTGTCCAAGGATATTTGCGACATGAATTGCTCTTTTTAGCCATCTACAAACATGTGTGATTTCGTGGTTTTGGGGTTTCGTGGCCTACCAAAATGGCAAGGAATCAGCTGAGAAGTCAACTACAATATCGAGTATGAGAATGGAAATAGAGTTGGTGATAGCAACTCTCACGTGGCTGGCGACGCAACTACAGACACAGTGATTCTATCGGACTCTCAAAGTATGCTACACAAGATAGAAGTGTATGATCAGAACTGAATCGGTCATTCTTTTCAACATCGCGCAGAGCATTACATTGATCTACTGTTCAGGTCATATTAGGGTCATTAGGAAACGAAAATCCAAAGTGTTGGCAGGTAAAGCCTTGGTGAACGGCAGCGAGATCAGAAGAGACAAGATTGAATTGATAGTCGTGAATACAATTCGGGAAGACTAGGAGAGCGAACGAGACAATGTATATATTCAGAGAATGGTAGAAATAGAGAGGACTAGAGGTGATAAGAGAAAATGCTTCTTCTCCGGAAAGATCAGAAGAACGCGCAATCACTGGGACACTGAGAGTATACACTTTTAGATGCCTGACGGAACGGCAAGCAAAGCATATATGGAAATGTCCCCAGTATTGTGACGCTTGTTCCTAATCAAGAACTCAGTCAAGGACATAACTAACTGGATTTTAATAATGTATGTAGCAAATTGTCATTACTTGTGATAGACTAACAAAAAACCGATCAATCGTATGTAATCTCTCTATTTCACATCCTTTTATAACACATTTTCCTATTTAATAACACTTCAAAATCCTTACTTATATCTCTTATGTATAGTTTATATTGTAATTAGCGAGTTTCTGTTATTACGTACATATACATTTCGTCGACCAAGTTCTTATGTGATGTCATCCTCAAATCTTTACGCGGAGACCTACCATGCAACAGCAACATCCTTGTAGAAGATGTAACTTGTGAGGACATTATCTTGTGGAAGCCCACAACATTTCATCTATAATGTTTAGCCTGAGTCTTCTAGGCATGACATATAGCTCTCATATAGATAGGGCAGAGGTTGTGGTTCTCCATAAGATTCGGTCCGCTGCCTGCAGCTTTGGTTCCTGGATGGTCTTACAGCTAATTAATTCCCCATCTTTAAGAATTGTGTTTTAAAGGGTTGTTTTAGGTCTTCCTCTTTTTCTTTTACCCTCAGGTGACCACATAAGGCCGTGTTGGTTTATTCAGTAAACATGTTTAAAGAATAATGGGGGTTTTATGATTTTGCTTATTAGGACACAGATCAACCGACCATAGAGAGTACGAAGAACACAACTACTTCCATCTTGAACCGGAAAAACCAATAGGATACAAGGGCTATATTGCTCATAATCCTGGGAAACGAAAATTTCTCAAAATATTCTTGCACGTCTCTTTTCTATAAGTTCTACTGCCCTATGAACAACAGTTTGGATAGATAAGTATATGGGAAACTTTCAAAAGGGGGAGCTAAGATTAGCAACACTAGATCTATGCATGTCGTAAGAGGCGACGAATCAGATTTTTTGGTGAAGTTGGCTGTACTACTTCATATATGAACAAAATGTCAGAAGCCGTGCTGAAGTCGGATGTGTCATATCAAAAGACGCAAATACCAGTTAAGCTGAAAACCATGACACAGCGCATTCGGTTCTCTAGACTAGATCCTGCTAATCTGCAGGAGTTTGAGAACGAAGGAAAAGAACTGCCAAATCTCAATACCACAGTACCTAGCAATGACTATCATAGTCATGTGCAGTCTCGCAACAAAGTGCCTGCAATAGGCCAACATCCCGTCTCTTGTCTTGGTGGTGCACTCTGCTAGACTAATCTGTCCATCTCACGATGTCACTTTCCCACTTATGTCTGTTTCGCTTTTGCTATTCCCCTCTATTTTACTCTCAAGTAAAGATTTCAACAAGGCATGTCTTTTAATGTCAAATATTTTATTTTTTATCGGTATTTCCTTTAATAGTTCTTCATGCGAAGTGTTGTTAGAACCTCGGTTTTGTTCTATTTTCATCATGTTCTCCGTATTATTCTACATCTCAAAGGCATCAATTCTTTCTTCTAATTGTTTGTTTATTGACCATGTTTCTGAGCCATTAACATAGGATAGATAGAAGTAACATTTTATAATTCTCATTTCTAGCTTTGTAATTTGATTAGATGTTAATATTTCCCTCATTCCATTGAAAGGATTTTTGGCATTCCTATTCTTTTAATTTCTGTTTCACATTATGCCATTAGTTATGATTATGTGTCCGAGTTATTAATGTTCTACATGATGTAGTTTCTCTCCATGTATTTTTATGTTTAGCTCCTGCTACTGCTGACTCGTGCATCAAAATAAAAGAGTAAAAAAAAAACGTAGGGAAACATTTTCGCTATTATTTTAATTGATCACATTGTGAAATTACGTGTGGATGTATCTACCATTGTACCACTATCAAGTGGCATATTCTTTCTTCGTTGTGGATACTCTGTCGCCTCTCTGTTCCGGACAAGCTGGCCTGCATTGGTCAGAGACATTGGTCCATTGTACCACTACTAAACATAATTACATTTCGAATCCCAATCTCTAGCGATTATAAATTATAAACTAGCGATTATAAATTAGCGATTATAAATCTCTAGCGATTACTATTGCGAACTGTCTAGTCCAATGTGCATGCTATATTTGTCAACTATTGAAAGTCTTTTAGAAATGTTTAGTGTCTACATTTGTTAATTTTTCTGGAAATGTGAATTGTCTTGATACTTCCATAGATCTTTTAGTGTATGCTGATTGCAACATTTCTAACATGTTCTCTTTGTATTTCCGTGATTACAGCTCTACCCATGAGACTGAATGACCATCGTTGCTACTGTATGTAATCAACTTACTGTATGTAAGCTTCAACTGTTAGCTCTTTTGATGTTTCAACTCCATAGTGTCTTCTTTGACTATGTTGAATTATGAATCATACGATTACCATCCCTGCACTCACATTCTAAAATTATTTTGCAAAGAACAGCGATGATAGACGCGGAGGACATAGAAAATCATGGATCGATAACATCAAGGAATGGTCTGTGAGTGATTATTTCTCCGAATGATAGAGAAGAAGACAGTTTTTGGAGGTCCTATTGTGCTCACGTCTCCAGTGTGGTACCCCTACTACTCTGGGTTATGGGGGCTTATTAATTTTGTATATTGCTTCTATCTACGGTAATTCTTTTTTAGTCCCGAACCCAGATAGTCGTGTCGTCATGCCTAAGTGATTGAAAGGGGGAAGGGGATGGCTTAATGATACCTGAAATGCGCTTATATCGCAGTCAAGCTACAAATCATGACAATATATATTATTCTCTGAAGTACCGCCTGCTAACTGACAAATGTCTGCGAATTAATCCAGAACCAGTAGAGATTCTCTTTTCAAGGCAACTAGGGAATGATGTGTTTTTGAGAAATACCATGAAACAGCCTTTACTTCCAAGAATATATAATTCCCATTTCCTTATGCTGAGTCAATGTAGGAGTCATTGTATTATTACTTGGTTTTTTTAATCTTCTGAACTTCTAATCTTGGACCACCTTATTAGAAAGCCAGTGTAATAACTGTTGAGTTATTGCACCACTCGTTCTCATTGTTAAATATTGTACCACTCATTTCCGTTGTTAAATCTCATTTCATCACTCCGTTCTCATTGTTAAACCCCATTGAACTCGTTCTGATTGCTAACTCTCATTGCACGACTCATTTATAACCCACTTCATTTGACCCGACTTTCACAAATTGTTATCCCTACTGACCCACATTCCAACAAATTGTCCCTAATGACACACCTTCCACAAATTGTAATCCCGTCTGAGCACTTGTAAAACTTATCACAACTAGCTACCAGTTCCTGTTATTACCTGGTACATCAACATAAAGACAACACACCAAGTACAGTATGTACATCCTGAGTATGGTGTTTCACACAGTACAACAATACATGTACTTTTGAAATGTGCTTTCCCTCATCGATCTGAATGTACCTGCTTAATAAAAATCGATTTACCTGTGAGTTGTACCACATTCCTGGTTACTTTAATCAATTTTCTTGTAAGTGGGACATATCTGGTTACTTTAATCAATTTACTTCATACCAGGTTACTTTAATCAATTCACGTATGAGTTGGACAACATATGGTTTGAATCAATTTAAGTATGAGTTGGACAACATAATATGGTTACTTAATCAACGTATGAGTTGGACAACATAACATGGTTATGAATAACATAACATGGTTACTTAATCCACGTATGAGGACAACATAACATGGTTATGAATAACATAACATGGAATCAATTTAACTGCTCAGTTTAAATAAATGTACATGCTTATTGAAATCAATGGCAAAAAAAATGTTAGTACACATGAACTGCTAATTGAATTCGAGTGAACACTGAACAGATACAGTATTAATGTAAGCAGTACCATCTATAACAACGTGAAATTATTCAACTTAAATGTAATCAAATGTATTCTCGGAGATGTTTCATTTAAGAATAAATAAACATAATACATATACACTAATATAAAACTGCATTGACATCTGTACCAGTACTTCATTTTAAACTATAAAGTTTTTTTTAAGGATGGCTACTTTTTTTAAAACAAATGTTCTGAAGAAATTGGATGCCTGCAAGTTGCTGAAAGACTATAAATAACCAAATGGTCGGAGGGTGTCCGACAAAGTGGAGGGTGCCGCAGTGACTGTCTCATAAAGTGACAAAAAATGTATTTTTCTTATATTATTGATTTGGGTTAGTTTCTTTTTTATTCTTTCAACACCACCAACCACATTTCTATTGCCTCTTATTTCCCACTTTCCAGTTTGTTTATAATGAAAGCACACATTTTCTTTTACTAGATGCGTTTCCATTTCTGCGTCATAGAAACATGGCTTGATAACATTTTCAATCATCTATTTTATGTATTATTGTTTTGTTTTATAGTTATTTGTCTCTTGAAAAAGGTCCCATTTAGACTGACACGTTGAGATTTGTCCTGTGTAGTTTTATTGTGTTTTTAAATTATCTTTTTAATATATTTTTATTCATAGGTAAGGTAAGTGTTTTTAGTAACCAGTTTAATTCATTTTGCTCTACCATTTACTGAAAGACATGAGCATAAAAGAAATTGACAACGAGTTAAAGTATAACTGGAAAGGCGTTGTGAAGAAGTGTGTAAAACACATGGACTGAAGCCTAAAAGAAGCTATGTTATTGCATAAGAGATGTAGGGATAGAACTGATGAAAGGAGCTGACGGAGCTGCAACATCAACTGGGGCTGAAATCTGAAAGTTGAGAGATTTAGAATAACTGCCAGCAACAACAGTCACCGTAGGCACTATCAGAAATAATGTTTATAATCATTAAATATTCTATGGGCATGAAATGGAATCCGATTAATGTATGAAGCCAAAAAGACAATCTCATCCACAAACTTGGAGATAATAACAATCAATTTTAGACAGGACAAGCTTCGACAGACAGACAACACATGTATAGGAAAATTAAAGTTAGCCACATCGACATGTTCTGTACAAACAATCTGCAGAAAACAACATATTTTACAGACTGCATACTGTACCACATTAGAAGAAGAAATCTATGGTCTGAAACAGCTATTGAAGAAATACATACCTTATCAATTCACTGAAGAACGAAGCAAAAGTTAGTTGGAAGGAGCTAAAACCTGAAAATATGGTTACATGAAAGGGGTGCATATTGAAGGGAACAGTTACATGGTTATTACAATGTCTACTATAATAATATGTACGTTATCATATACAAACCACAATACGTGTACTGAAATAATAGATATTGTAAACATGACACTTGGATAACTTACAAATGTATTGGTCAGCTAGTTCTTAGCTGGTTTGTGATTGGCTGCTTTATATCTGGTTCTGCACGAGCTGGTTTCATTGGTCAGTTCTGTTGATATCCCCCAAAATCATGGATGAGTGTGGATCTAGTCATGATAGTAATTTATTACATGGACTAGACCTACAACCACCCACAAACTGAGGAACTTCTATTTCGTTCAAGCATGCAAGTGTTTTGTGTTTCACATCTACCCCTTGTCGCACTATTGCTAACTGATCCTGGTTGCAAGAGATCCTGCACAGTTTTCACTGCGTATAGATACTCATATTGGAAAAGACTGAACATCTTGCGATAGTGAATCACAAGAACTTCGACTACTAAAAGAACAAACATCAGACCCAATAAACGTAACATTGTTGCCATAAACAAATCCATTTCACTAATTCCTGCTTGAAGCTTTATAGCCTTTCAGATCCAGAATGAAGGGTGTGCCAGTAAAGATATCATTCCCGGGACGAAATCAAGTGCACAAGTTTTGATAGCCTGTGTTCTTGGTTACTGACAACGAGCAAGAAACACGACCAAGTAGAAATTGTGCACTCGTATTCTACTATGTGTGACGAACAAGATGGCGCTACTTCTGCGATGACTGAGTATACAATTATTTAAAATGTAATTCAATATAGTTCAATCTTAGATGATGAAATGTTTTTGGCAGGAAGTCTAAAGATGTACAGAAAAGCTGGACACTATATCGATGGAATATATGAACCACATACACAAAAAGCCCTAAGTTCAATATGAAACCAGCGAACACCATGATCAATTATAATCGTGGAATGGGCTAAAATAGAATCAACCTGAAATTACGATGATGAAATCCAATAAAAAGTTGACAATGTTTATATCAAAGACCAATTCAAAACGAGAAAAAAACCGCTGATAAAATCTAGCAAGAACCAACAGAACGAGACTACCAACCACCGAGTACTATAAGCCCGAGAAAACAACATAAAAATAACCAGTTATATTAATCATAACAAAAACCAATAGAAAGACAACCAATCACCGCGTACTATAAATCCTAGCTAAAAATCCAACAGAAAAACAACCACGCCACAAGACACATAAAACCCTCAGACGCCTTGATATAACCAAGGAACTCTTTCCTAGGTTGAAAGAGGTCGTGCATCGGACAATTGAGGCTAACCAACCAGTTTACAAACACAAAATAGCCAAACACCGAGTACTACTAATCCTAGCAAATACTAACATAAAAGTAAGACAACCAAGGAGCACTATAACAGATAATCGACGGAAATTAAGATTTACACGTAAATCAACTTCTCTTAACGAAAGTACTCTAACAGTATATACACATTCTGTCGTACCGCAATGAGCTTTTAAAAAAACTTGTCACAAAGATGCCTGGGACATCTTGCGCTTTCGTACATTATGCAGTCCTACTGCTTGCTCATTCAATCATCCTAACGTGACGCATTGACATTTTCCGTGATTTTCATTGGTCTATGTGTGTCGACATCCAATGAAAATCACGATGTCTCACACGTCACTCTATACAGACAATATTAAATTGTCTATTGCCAATACCAATTATATGTATATATAATATAACTGTCCAAATCTATCGCCAAACATGAGATCGTTTTGTCGTCCATTTGATTTAATTTGTAGAATATTATATTGGTAATATATATCGATACATTGATGACTCGGGAACACATACTTCAGAATTGCACAGCATAAAAGAGCAGAGGCAGCAGACCTGGCCGAAAGATACAGATTTTAGGCAAAAGCTATGAGGCAGCCTCTCTGACCTGGAGAAGACATTGGACTTCGCCCTGACGATAGGCCTGACAATATAACATGACTGCAGATACTGAACGCGGAATAAGATATATATTGATATTCTAAACCAAGATGTATTTTTTTTAAGTGACTCAACCTGCTACGTGTCATCTTGTTCCTACTGGCACGTGCTTCCCCTCGCATGATTAAAGTGAAAGTTCCTTATACAAACCTCCAGCATGATTTTAAAATTAAATATAAATACAAATTTAACTGTTTTATCCCAACTTGCACTGTGGTGATAACACGTTAAACGTCCAATATTCACAACAAAACTATTTTTAGGTATTAAAAACATTTTTTAAACTTGTTAACCGGTAAAGCAATACAAATGAAGTTGGACTAGCCAAAACTAAGAAACACGTGGTCCAATGGCTGTGTCAAATTGGACAGTTAAGTGATAAAGCTGATAAAACCCTCTAGTTTAGTAAGATGGTTGATATCATTATCTGAATGCGGATGTTTCCTATTTGGAAGCCATTGTCTAAAATGTTACATAGTTCTGCGACATTGTTACGAGATTCAAAATATAATGATATATAAATTATGAAATGTATTTTATACTGCAAAAAAAATTGTGGAAAAAAGATTAAGTTCTACATACCAACTAGGAAAGTGTGATGGCTTTACAACAAACAACGTACTAATGAATTGGGGCCGTGAGCAGACATGTTTAAGCATTGTGCAATAACTTGTCCAATGACGAATAGAATGGCTTGAAAAAAAATGTCTTTAAAAAAGCGAAACTGATACTAGTAGCAGCCAGTTTATAAAAAACATGATCGCCTGCACGTCGGTATTATATTTGATATAGTAGGTTTCTGCTGAACTTTCAGGCGTTATAACTGGCTCTAACTGCAAATATGTGAACAGTTTGTTGAAATTCTAAAAGTCAATGCTTTAGTTTTTCTGTTTTTTTTTTAAAACCCCAAAGCGAAATGCTTGACGAAACGCTATATTGTTGTTTTTTTAATAGAATGCTATAGACAGTAAACAATGAGTCAAAATGTTGTACAAGCATCGGAAGGGAAAGAACATTAGCTCCTAAACAAGGAGTACACACATCGCAAGATAAAGAACATTAGCTCCTGAACAAGGAGTAAAAACATTGCAAGATAAAGAACATTAGCTCTTGAACAGGGAGTACAAACATCGTAAGAACATTAGCTCATGAACAAGTAGTACAAACATAGAAAAGAACATTAGCTTCTGAACAAGGAATACAAACATTGCAAATGAACGAATATTAACTCCTGAACATAAGAAAGCTAAGGTTTTTAGGCATGTAAAGACCTAGCAATTTGTCAGGCGGAGTGGGGCGTCTCTGACAGACAAGGTACCAAGTTCAAATTCCGCTATAGGCATTTGCGTTTATTGGCCATTCAGAAAATAATAGAAAACGACAGTACGTGTTTAATAGATTAAAAATACAGCTAAAAATGTTGGGTTGATTGCTAAATACTGAACAGGATATCCTACCATTTTTTAAAGACCCAGCATGGAAAAATTCGAGGACACGATAGTTGCAGATAAAATGACCAAAAGTTCGGACAGAGACTACAGTGTTCAAGAGACAAGAGTGCACCCTATCTGGAGCGAATCTAGTAGTCAAGAATTGTGAGAACTTGAGAACGTTCGCAAAGAAAAAACTCTGCATAGAATAGTAATAATGCACTTTTAATCAATTTCTACTGCGTTCGTTTTCAAACTCCTGCAGATTAGCAGGATGTAGTCCAGAGAACGGAACTGCGTTGTCAATGTTTTAATTTAGCTGCGATATATGCGCCTTTCGACCGGACACACCTGAATTCACTTTAATCCTAAATGGGAGAAACCCTTAACCAACCTTCCACCAAGAAAACCTTAGTCGCCATTTACAGCATGCATGGAGTATAAGCGCCACTATTCTTTGCTCCCCACTGAGGTCCATGCAACACGGACGTTTTATTCAGTTCAATTCAAAAATGAACACAAGAAAGTTAGTGGGCACAATGCACACAGTTTGCACAGAGTTTAGTCTCAGATCACATGATGCTAAGATACATCTTATAGAAACATCAGATCACATGATGTCAACCTAAGATACATCTTATAGAAACATCAGATCACATGATGTCAACCTAAGATACATCTTATAGAAACATCAGATCACATGATGTCAACCTAAGATACATCTTATAGAAACATCAGATCACATGATGTCAACCTAAGATACATCTTATAGAAACATCAGATCACATGATGTCAACCTAAGATACATCTTATAGAAACATCAGATCACATGATGCTAAGATACATCTTATAGAAACATCACACAAGTTGAGTGATGAAATAAAATGATGTTAAAAACAACAAAAGTCACAATTTACTAAGAATTACACTTCGTTCATCTTTTAGGATATACACTTAACCATGATATTTCTCGGCTACAACTGTGCGCGTGTGATGAGATTCATGAAACTTCCATGACAGATACATACTTTCTTCGCACGAAGACGGATGTGTCGGGCCATTGTCGCAAATAAAACGGCAGTTTTCTATTCTCTGGACTACAGCCTCCTGGAAATCTAATAGGACCATGGTCCTGCTACAAGAGAGATCCAGCGGGAGTTTGAGAATGAATGCTGAGGAAGATACATACTTCAAATAGCCGGTATAGTCAAGTCAGAATGGATTTTGTAATACGCACAGTGAACTTGCAGTTAACTGTAGTATATAATAACTGCAGCAAAACTTAAATACAATATCGACACTAGGAAACAGATCAATGAATTTGCTTATCTCTGAATGATAATACACGAAAAATGTTTCGACCAAAAGGCTTTTATCAAAAACATATTCACAATATAAATGACGAGTACAAACGAGTGCCGTTTTAACTCGTTTATATCGAAACTGTTCTTGATAAAAAGCAGTGGTCCAAACGACATTTTGGTGTTATATTTGTATCCATGATTATCAAAACTTCATCACCCTATTTCCTCAAATGAACTGTATAAAGATATATAACAGAATTATATCTGAGGTAAATACATCTATACCGTCACATCTACATCCTTTCCGAATTTCTTTTGTTCACCTGTCACATGCTGTAGTTATCTGCCTGGGATCACTAAATATCCATTTGCTTGTATATGTACCAATTAGAAGCTTGATTTTTAAATAGACTACATATATAAGGGATCCGGTAGAGGAAAAGATCAAAATATATTATATAAAATTACAGATTTTTGGAACTATATGTTGAGCAGATGTAGCTACACGGATGCTCGCAATCGCCTTCAGTAGCCTGACAATTAGATATCGCCATCACACGATTTTTAAATCGATCTCCATCACTCGAGTGTAAATCGATCTCATGGAGGATTGTGGAATTCACTTTACTTAAGAATTACATAAAAAATTATGCAGGGGAAATACATAAAAGGAGGAACAAGATGAGACAGCAGAGTGAGACCCTTACAAAAAAGGCATTGTAAAAATAGAGATTGTAAATAAAGATGAATTAACTTTTTCGCATTGCATTTAATCAATTTTAATTCCACTCACAATACCTGTACACTAGGTTCATTATGTTTTTTTTTACGGTACAGGTTAAGGAAATGTGGCCTCTATTTTTAACGATATAAATACGTGCATTATTTAACTAAGCCAAATATCAATAAAGATGAATTTAACAGAAACTAAGACTACTTGCGGATCCATTCATCTGCCCGCTACATAGAGAGGCACAAAATCTGAATGAAACTATGTGTAATATTAAAATATTCAACTGTGTAGTCTAAGTTCGTCAGATTTGTTGACTCAACCGCAGTGATCACACATCTAGAACAATAGACTTTTGTATAAGGAAAGTTGTCATTTTCTGCGCCCCTGTAGGCGCCAGATTGATAAATAATAGTTTTTACGCCTATAACCTTCTGCACATTGCATAACTGCTTACGCCTATAACAACTTTGTACACATTTTATAATCGTGGACTTATCCGCGTGTTGCTATAGCAACACATTATGCATCGAATATATAGAGAAACAGCAGACAAAATGGTTTGAACGTATGAGGATGAACTATCAACTTCCAATAAGAGCTTATAAAAGATGGAATGATACAGAGCCAATGGCAGACCTAGGAAAAGGTGGATAGACAACATCAAAATCATCCTGAATAAACATAACTACACCACAACCAGAGCAACACGCCTGGCTTTGGAACGCAGACTACATCTCCTTCACAAACCCCTACGCTCAACGACAAGTGTGGAAGCTATGACAACACCACCACCTGTGAATAGACAATAGACAATAGTTGCCGTGGTCCGACTGGGTATAACGAATGGCACCACTTTTACCTTCCATGTTAGAGGCGACTAAGGACGTTATGAGGAATAGTTTACTGTCCCATTCCATATGATCCCATTGACCTAAAAGCCATTCTGAAATCGGATGTTTCAGGCAGAACAACGTTTATATCGCAGCAAAACTGTAAACCATGACAAAAGGTATTCCGATTTGTAAACTATATCCTAATAATTTGCATGATTTCGAGAGCACACGCAAAAGAATCATGAAATATTTAAACAAATGTCTTAGAGATCGAAAAACATTTTTGCTAAATCATAAACAATACAAACAGACATCGAACCAATTACTGCAAGATACTGACCAATCTGATGAAACATATCTCAGTTTGAAGCAACGCAGTCATTTCGCCGGTAACTTAAGTTCGATTTACACGCTCAAAAACACAAAATTTGCTATCTCTCCCCAAGTGTTCAACACAACTCTAGTCAGTAGTCTGAAGTACATGACAAGTACCACAACTAAAGCTTTAGAGAAGATATCGCCTACATAAACACCCGGATAGATAACCCGAACATTATGTTAGCGACATTACTGTTCACAGCAGGGGTATAGCTACACATACGCAAATCCGGTATTTAAAATTTATTACAGGTTTTTTTTTCGAGTGATGAAGGTAGTCTAACCCCTGCCGTTAATCAGGGTGTAGCCTCCGATCTCAGTTTAACATGTCTACACAGTTAGTGTTTGTCATGAAGACATGCTAATTGGTGGGTTGCATCATGCCACGGTTGCTGGTGTGCCTCTCGACCTGGTATCTCTGACTTCAGCACCTGTGCTTGCTTGAGAAGGCCTGCGGTCCAGATTGATATTATGGATGGTCAGACCAATCTTTTCCAACTTCTGTTGGCTGGACTAAGCCCCATCTCCACTACAAGGAATTGACCTCGATGAAGAATGTAGTCTGAAAACGGAATGTGCTGTCATGATTTACAGCTTTGCTGCAATTTCTGCACTTTTAGGGTAGATACGCGGTACTTCATGATGACTAGACCCTCTGGGGAATGGAAAGCAATTCCCAAAAGATCCTGAGTCTGCTTGTACGACATATTTGACATGGATACAACATAGTTGATATTCCTTGCTCCTCTTTGGATTCCAGCTACTGATGATCAAATATTTATTAGCCGGAGACTCGAAGTATTCAATTCCAATAGCTACGTTAGTAGGAGTTACTGGGAGTTTGAAAATATTTTAATTCCAGAAAAATCTTACAAGCATCAAACATTTTAGTAAACAAAATATACAACAGAAAGGATTAAAATATTGCCATAATGCAGAGCTGCATGTGAGAATTGGACAATTACAGCGGACATGAGTGCATTTACAGGTACGAGTTGTGAAAGATAACTGGGATCATAAGGCATGAATGTCTACAATATAAGACGTATTGGCTAATAGAATATTCAGCCTTCTAAAATGATTTTTCCTTTTCTTAACACTGTCTGTCAGTCTAATCATAGCGATAAATCGCCAGTGTGTTGCCGGGGCACAAAAGAAGAGCAAAGAATAGTAACAGTTTACCGCCCTTGCATGTCGAAAGAGGCGACTATGGAGGTTATGGGATGGGGGTTGTCTGTCCCATCCCATATAGGGTCAGTGATCCACAGCCTTGCTGGAGTCGGATGTGTCAGGCCGAAAGGCGCAGATATCGTAACAATGCAGTAAACCAATAAAACGCAATCCGTTCTCCGGACTACATCCTACTAATCTGCAGGAGTATGAGAATGAACGCAGGAGTATGAGAATGAACGCAGAAGACGAAGAATAGTGACAAATACAAATCACGGGAATAGTCGAAAGGTATATTACGAAGACAGACTTCCAATTAGCTAGTACTCCGGTAGTTCTTCAATTGTAGACGGTCATGCTAGAAGCTACGGGATTACTTGTTACAAGTGATACTTTTGGCGGACGGTATGTACCGCCTTTGTTGAGAGGAGAGTACTTATGGGGAACTTCGAATTGTGCAATAGTCAATTCTCTACACACCTTTTCAGATGTTTTTTTTCACAAACATGAATTGACAGCAAATGTATATGATATAGCGCTACATCATGGATGATATTTGCACTTTTGTTTTTGTTTACTGTAAGTTTATCAGCATATCCTGGTTTATCATTATGTCATTGTGTTGATGGCGGTTCGAAAGAAGAGCAAAGTTATCTAAATCATGACCATATTAAATAAAACACCTACCAACTGAATTAATTAGGACCCCATTCATTACGTTTTCGATTATTGTTGGGATTTCGGTTAATCAATATTTACATATATTGAATCGCTTGTGATAAATAGCTCATGCTACTTCAAGTATATAAATAGTGACCAACCGAAATCTCGCCACGCTTCCTCCCTTCAACCGTCCGACAACGTGACAATTCTAGATAACATTTCTTATTGACGACACATTTCTTATTAAGGCGCGACACTTTAATAGTTAAAGAATAGTGAGTTACATGTCATGCATGACGAAAGAAGCAACTGAGGATATTTTCTGGTATAGTTCGCTGACAAATCCCATATACGGCTAAAGTGGTCCATAAGCCATAATAAAATCGGTCCAAAAAGCGCAGTATCGTAGCCAAACTGTAAACCATAAAATACATTCCTTTCTCTTGACTACATCTTACTAGTTTGCAGGAGTTTGAGATCGAATGCAGAAGCAGAATATTCCTGAAATCTCTCATGAAAATAATTCAAAACAGAAATCACAAATACTCAATAAACATGATAAAACAGTAGTGGTAATAGTGAAGAATGATAATTATAAAATGCTACATCTATTTTATATTAATGCATGGCTCAGAAACATGGACAATAAACAAACAACCGGAATACAAAATTGATGCCTTTGAGATGTGGATATATAGAATAATAGACTTGAGGGAGGGGCTACCGACCCATACCAGGAACGTCCACAGGTGGCGTATAGTGGAAAAGCCTCTATAGATGTCAGCTGCGAATAAGCCTAGGAGCAAATAACCAGGCGCTGACCAAACCGGTGTTGCTGACTACGAGCACGGGTGGGAGATATCAGGCGGCGCTGATATCCCCATTGAAGTATCCCATGTGTGCAGTGACTGGCAGCATCAAGCGAGTATGAGCGGGTATAAGCTCAGGTTGCTGCAGTGGTGGTCACTGACACCACTCCAGGAACGTACCAATGGAAGGGAGGTGGAATTTGGGGCAGGGGTAGGGTTAGGGGGAAATACTTGGGCAGGAAAGGCTCATAAGTTCGGTACGACAGCGTTCCTATGAGAGACATCTCTAAATACAAACAACTGCTGCCTTGCAGGTGCCATCTGGAGTTGAAAGGCTATGGAAGACCTCAGACAGAAAAACGCAAACCAGTCTACCGAAGACGAGTGTGTTTAGCCAGCAATGGTGTAGATACTTGTATAAATCAGGGCACACGCTATTGCAGAAATGTGGTCATGCGACAATCAACCATGTCATGGCGTCGCTCCTATCAGCAAAAACCGGGTAAGAGCGGAGCCGGGCCCCTTGCCTCGAAAGTGTCCACCCAAGCGAAGTGAAAGACAAACATGATACAATACATCACCTCCAAAGATATCAACAGACCACAATAATTCGCATTAGAACAGGCTGTTGCAGACTGCTGGGTCACCGCTACCGATTGAGGATCTCATACACAGATGAAATGTCATGGGGATCCGGATCCCAGACCACATACTTCAGGATTGCCCAACATACAAAGAGAAGAGAAAGCAGACCTGGTCAGAGGATACAGATTTGAGGCAAAAGCTATGGGGCAGCGGTTTTTACCTAGAGAAGACGGTGGACTTCGCTCTGACGACAGGCCTGACAACATAACATGACCACAGATGCTGAACACAGAAGATGAGGAATAGGGAGAACATGGAAAGAGAAAAGGGTTAAAGACCTTATGGAAAATGTGACCAGAAGGCACTGCTATGCTACTTGTTCATAAATTACACCAATTTGTTATCCCTCTTCCCCCATCTCCCCCCCCCCCCAAGTAGGAGGCTACTATAATAGGCATTGCACCAAGCCGAAAGGTGACGTCTCCTGGGTATGAAAGAAAGCTCAGAAACCCCATTTCACATAGGAATTAAGAGCTAATCGATCGTAATTCCTGTGTTTCTCAAACAAACGAACATCCCTCTTCCCCTTGTCAACAACTCAAAAATGAAGGGATCTCCCCACCAGCATGGGTCTATGTATAGGTTACATAACAGTCAAGTTTAAGAGAAAACTGCAGATATCATTCGATGCGAATGAAAGAGGAAAAAAAGCCACTAAATTTAGTCATTTAATTTTAAATTTCATGTTTGCTTTTTCAGTTTGTGAAAATTGCGATTACATCTACTTCATTTTGAAGATGCATTTCTAAAAATACACCACTAGGCAAGGAATGTCGCGCAAAGTACTGCTGTTATATTTTATGCAAAGGAATGTCAAAAAAGGATTGAATCAAACAGAAAAATCTCTACAAACTAGACATCTATCACCTGCGCCTCTGTGTGTTAATTTAACTACTACTGAAGCAATATTTGCTGCACGTAGTGCTGAGACCTGGTAAACAACGTACACATTAATGGGTTAACTAAACGATTTTAAAATAGTTCACAGAAAGCTAATCTCTATGGGAACTTAGTCACGAATATCAATTAGTGCACTAGAAAAAACTAGAAAGCAAGCATTTGATCTAATAAAAATCTAGAAAGTAAGCATTTGCTATAATGAAATCTAGAAAGTAAGCATTTGATCTAATAAAATCTAGAATTTTAGCATTTGATCTAATAAAATCTAGAAAGTAAGAATTTGATCTAATAAAATCTAGAAAGTAAGAATTTGATATAAAAAATTTAAAATACAAAAATTATGAAACATTAATTTAATCTTTATAAATAAGTTACATCTTACCACTCGGTCACGTAAAAAGGCAAAAATGAAATTGACCAATGGGATTCATCTGTAAATTTTCATACCTGGGAGCCATGGCATGAACACCTTGAATACTTCAAATATGCGTTGCTATAGCAGGGACTTTTTTTCTGCGTTCGTTCTCAAACTCCTGCAGATTAGTAGGGCGTAGTCCGGAGAATGGAGTACATCGTGTCTTTGTTTATAGCATTTTTGAAATACCTGCGCCTTTCTGGCTTTGGCTCACTTTATCTCTATATGGGATGGCTCCGCCAACTTCACCCCAATAACCTCATTAGTCGCCTCTTAATTATGCAGTGACGGTATGCAGTGTTGCTATTCTTTGCTTCTCTCTCGGGCCCAGGCAACACACGGACGATGACCAATGTGAACTGCATGATGCACTTATGGGATCAGCAATAAATGCTGAGAAATGTGTAGATATTTACAAGAAAATTTACAAATACTACCCATGGATTCTATGGCAAGAATCGGAATCGTAGATAAGACCTCTAATCGATAATGAGTTCCTAATCAGGTGTTTTTTTCCACTTAGTTTGGAAAACTTTTTGGTAACAAATAAGCATGGCCCTTGATACGTTTTCTGAAGGGAAAAAGCTTTGAGAAAACCATAAACGGTGGTTTCCCAGAATTTTTGACATGCTTCCTAGTGATAAATTATGGGTGCAAAGGGTACCAGCGCTGTTCTCGTTGGACCTAGGGTTAGTAGATAACCAAGATCCCAAAAGTGCCTCCTCGTGGTGCACCCTGGAAACAAATACAGCTGCTTGTGCAGATTCTGGCTAACCTTTCAGGGACTTTGTCCGTGAATGTGGAGGCAGCAGATAAAAAGAAAACTGAATAAAAAAGAGACAGTTAATATCTCCGACACCACTGCGAGAACACATTGCTGTCCGAGTCCGATTGTTAGTCCGAGCACCGGCCAATGAAAACGACACGAAATTCAGAAAAGATAGATACATGGCGAGATACGAAAAGATAATATACTGGGTACAATGAGAGGGCAGCACATCGTCAGAGGGCAGTACATCGCCAGAGGGCCGCGCTAAGTGCATATAGCAATGAAATCGGAACTACAAGCCCTGTTAGCTCGAGACAATCTTCTAATTACCAGTGCTCTTTACGGGCAGAGACCCAACCGTGGGCGCCTGGCAAAGAACGCAGTCCTGGCCCAATTCTGTCAAGCCATCATATGTCGGAAACATGCGTCACAGAGAGAACGAGTTCAGTACCCGATGGGCACGGCACAAATGGGACACTGTCGTTCAGCTCGAGAACATGCCTTGCTCCTAAACGCGTTGTGAGACTCTTTGACTTAGACGAGGGGTTCACGAGGCCAGTTAACGACATCGCGGCTACGAAGGTGAAAGAGCCCTGGTCAAACTCTTTCTGTCCGTGTCAAAGGGCATGAGCCCGTGGACCTTGGATCAGCAACCAACTATTCTGTAGAGTTCTTCCTCAACCGGAGCCAGGCTCTCGAATGAGAAAAGGTTTAGTACTTAATGGGCACAGGAACAGAACGTCTAATAAAATCTCGCCTCGTGTGAGATAGACGTGAATGGCAATCGTCTCGTCGAAGTAATTACACACCCGCGAGCTCGTCGACAGATAAGCAGGCTGTCACAAGCTATGGAAGCCCACTACCCGAATTAAAGGCACAAAGAAAACAGATGTGCTGGACCGCGGATTCTCGGGACACAGAGTGAGCCAAGCGAGGTGCAAATAAGTTATACTGTGGAACTAGCAGTACACCGTACTTCACGCTTTCCGGCGAAAATCACACGATTTATTAGATGCGGTTATATAAGAGAGCGAACGCAGAAGTAATGCAAGGCATCTGTGCACTCCGACCCGGCCGGCAGAAACAATGGAGGGACGACAAATGTCAATGTACCTAACATACGGTGATTTTATGAGTACACACCGAATCTGGAAAACGTAACACGCAAGCGTATTGTGTGAATGAGTTCAGTGGCAACGAAGATACAATAGTCCAGCATAAAATCTGCTTGCCGAAGTGCTGTTCATGCTTGAGAACACACAGAAGCCGAATGTAATGGAATGGTCTTCGTACACTAGGAACAGCTCGTTGGTTACGCGCCTCGTCGGAGGAAAAAGAAACAATGGGTGACACATGCAAACTATCAGCTGGTTTCGTGACCTATGGGAAGTAGAAGCCTCCAATAGGCATTGCACTAAGCTGAAAGCTGAAGCCTCCTGTGTATAAAAGAAAGCTCGGAGAAATCTAATCGCTCGCAATTCCTGTGGCTCGAGAAGAAAAAGAAGCGATAAATTTCTTGCTCTTACTAAAGGGGAATGAGCTTGATCCCCCAAAAACACACCCTATCTAAAGGAATGATGGAAAACCACTATTTTAAGTTGTTTTATTAGACAGGAAGAGGGAGTGGGAGTACCCGTTTCTGTCTTTCTAGTGCTGAATGTTCTATTTCCAAGAGTGTTGAAACAGTAGTCTCTTGCCCCCACCCGTACGGGTGGGAGGGGACAAGACAATTTACCTACTAGGAAACAAGCAAATCTGAGAAAATCCTTTTTCCTAATGGAGTAAACTCATTTAAAAATCCCACAAAAATGAGGTGATTTACTTTTTTTATAAATTTTTTTAACCTCACGTTTACCGAAGACCTATCTACGTCTCTGTCCTCTTGTAAAGTTGAATTTTCAAATATGAGCAAAATAGCTACACCTAGTCACAATGTAGTGAGAGAAATGCTCAGTGTTCCTATTTCTGTGAACAAACAGGATAAAAAACATTGCATGAATATTTGGGCGTGTCATTTGTGGTAGCCACCGGAATCCTTCAAATGAAATATAGGACCTAACTTTAGAACTATTAGACGATGGTACACAAGAAGGCCATCTCCAGAGAACTATACCACCTCTGACGACGCAAGGCAAACAAGGGCCACGGCGTATATATAGTAGATTATCTTCTGTTATAAACGTATTTACAAGTAAAACTGCTTACATTATCTTTTCTGTTGTAAAACTTATTCACAAGTAAAATTGTTTACATTTAGATAAATGTTTCACAACTTGATATTGCTTAATTTTATCAGTGACATTGAATAATTTGAAATGAGTAGTCCATTAGTATAAATCAATGATTCTCAACCCTTTTTCGGCTGTGGTGTGGCTTAATTGTGGGAAAATCTGTGGTCCACCTGGGGAATCCGGTTTTTTTGGTGGGAGGGGGGGCTAATTGAGAGCAAAGAATAACGACTGTTACCAAACTTTGAAAGCAATAAGTTATACATTGCCTTACACACAGGGACTTCCAAGATGCTTTCACATCTAACTCTGGAAACAAAATATACAGCACTGACCTGTCTACACACATCAGGGGACTTTTTCCAAATCTAATTCTGGAAACAATAAGTACATCTCAGCCACACACATCAGGGACAGTAACACACACATCATGGACTTCCCACGAAAGTTCCACATCTAACGCTGGAAGAATGCACGCACCTCTATGCTACCTTGATCCCACAGCCACAAGTTCCTCCCTAACGGGAAAACATGCAAATAGCGGTCTAATGATTGTATGACAAACTGGAAAATTGAATGTTTTTCTCTAAACAAGATCCTCGTAACCAAATGATAAACTTAAGTATGTCTTCAAAAATGTAGGCATATCTATAGTACATTCCAATACTTTCCAAGTACTAAGCCCAAACATTTCACAATATAAGTGACCACAGGAACATCCAAGTGTTCTAATTCATATTCGTTCTTTCTCACACTCCCAGATTATCAGGACCTAGTCCAGAAAACGGAATGCTTGGTCATAGTTTACATACTGCTGCGATATGTGTGCCTTTTTGTCTGACATTCAGACTTCAGCATGGCTTCTGAGTCACTGACCCTATAGCATATGAAATGGAACAGCCAGCTACGCCACAAACGATTTATAATAGTAACGATCCTTCAAAATGTAAATTAACTTTCAACATCCAAAACGAATTAGAATTAAGCCTACCTTTTATTTTACTTTTAAATGAGCGGCCTAAAAAGGATGATACACAAAAAAACACAGTGCAAAGTTGCACCAAAATGAATTCGTGCAGGTCCTAGAACTAAAATTCACGAAATTAAATTTCAAATATAGAAACCTTGTCAAAATCAATAAATTAATGGTACTACGTAAATTGAAGTCATGTATGCCTACCAATTCAAACTGAAGATCAAGAGATTAAATTAAACTTCAAATATGAATTGTTTGTTAGCTGGTTGATTTGTCTTAGTCCAAGATACGCACTTTTCAACCTTGGATGGTATTCCGGCAGTGCCTCGATAAAGCCACAGGAATACCATCTACGTAAAACTAATATTGAACACCTAAAATATAAAGAAAATAAAGAAATTCGACCTTAGCTACAACTAAAACCGTAAAAACCATTAGATCAAAATTAAGTTCACATACCAATAGGTCTAGATTAAAAGTAAAATAACCATGCTAGCTAAAACAAATAGAACAAAAGTGGGTGAAATTAAACCTCATTAGGCGCTAGCAAAAACGCAACTCTTGTGTCATGGGTAAAGAAACTGTACATGGAGATGTAGCCGACAAGCCGACCACGGAATCAAGATAAATTATTAAATATGAATGCCAAAATGTACATAAGTCTATAGCGCCAATAAATTTCCAAATCAACTTACACAAATTTTATAAATATTTAAACAGGAACATTAAACAAACACACAATTATCCTCACGCAATGAGCAAATAGTTCAAATCAACTAGTTTCTGGTGTCAGATGCCGCATGATTTGGTTATCACAATGTTCAACAGCTTTAAATTGTGAATAGCCGGGCCATGAGAAAACACAGAGCCCTGTTCTCTCTGAGATCCTACCACTATGATGCTCTGGCTAGTGTGTGAGAACCGAGTTGTATACAGACTAACTTGCAACCGAGCTGAACAAAAGGTGCCGAGTACCCCTAGCTTGTAGGCAAACTATTCAAAGGGTGGATTATTTCTGGTGGGGGGAAAAGAGCGGGTGGTAGTAGTTTTAATTCCCTTTCAATAGTCTTCCTTGACAACAGCGTCGCTCTTATGGAGGTCATCTGAAGGTTCTAGATATTTGTGTTTCAAATTTCACAGGTATTGTATAAACACTATTACCAATGATGGTAACACTTTTTTTTCTTTTCTGTAAGATAAATTACGGAAATCTGAACAAAGTATATTTAATTCTCATAAGATATACATCAACGTAATATGATGTTTCAAAATCACTATGATTGTACAATCTTTTGGTAAGTTAGAAATTGATACGCCTTCGCATCGAACACTATCTGGCGCGAACGTTGCTATGTATCAACGCATGCGTCGCGAACATGCCGGGTAGAGGATAAATCTTAGGGGAAAAATTAGGAAGGTAGGGAACGGGTGTATAGTTATTAAAACATCGCTGGGTGACGCTTGGGACAACCCGAACTTTGAACTCTATTCACATTTGAAAATTCTTTAGTCTCCGCTCTATACAGGGCCAGTCCAACCGGGTTGATCAAGGGCCAATATCCCTCCACCCCTTTCCTGGCATAGTAAAATGTCCTTTCCACGGGTCGTTGAGTAGATGTGTGGTGCTTCTTGTATATGTAAAGGCTTTGTTGTCAGATGGGTGTACATAAATTTATAACTCAATATTTCTAAAGATGTTTTCTACCGATATTAAAAAATAAGTTATTCACCAGGTGACTGAAAAGTTCCCAAATGCAAAAAGTAAAGGAACGACAAAGAGTTGTAAATATGCATTCTGTAAGCAGAAAAGAAGCGGTGGGTAAATAGTTTTAAAAGTTCTGACCTATATGTGACATCGGGTGTGGCTGAAGTCACGCCATACCAGCAATGCAAGACCTCAAAATGTGATGATGCAGAAATGGGATATTTCTTTACTACGTTTATTAGTGATAATATATTTTGGTACCTTGATAACAGCAGATATAAGTTGTATAAATGTACAATAATTAATTCATGTAAAGGTAACATTTCACAAGGTGAAACAATTAGATTTGTTAATAAATTATTCCCTATATCTATCTAACTCTTCCACACTATAAACCAACTTCAGCGATAGTCATTTCTCAACCCATTTAGATACTGCAAGACAGAAGCGGACACGTAGAAAAGAAAAAACATCTCAACCTCACACAGATACCTTCTATTGTTGTCAATTCTGTAAAAGAACATTTTGTGCGCGAATTGGACTTGCTAGTCATTTAAAAACGCACTATTAACTTTTATTATTTTTATTATTATTATTATGGTTGAGTTTTTGGTCATCGTCGATCACGACGGACGAACATCATCATATCTATCTAATGTTAATTGCTGTGACGAATGGTGTTATTAAGTTGAACCAATCCTCATGTATGGAAGTGAATCATAGATAATCATAACATTTTGAAAGTATGTAGAGTCAGCACAGATGTGATTTTACTGAAAAATTATGAGAACAGGGGTGCCACGGGTACCGCATTGCTCTCGGCGGATCTAGGGATAGCTGATAACCAAGATTCTAAAAGTACCTCCTCGTGGTGCACCCAGGTAACAGAAATACAACTGCTCATGCCGTTCTCCTCGCAAACACTTTTGGGGATCGTGAATGTGGAGGCAGCAGATGAGTGCACACAAGACAGAAACCATTAGCACACAAGACAGAAACCATCAACACACAAGACAGACCGTTATTAGCACACAACACAGAGACCATTCGCACACAAGACAGACCGTTATTAGCACACAACACAGAGACCATTCGCACACACAACAGAAACTATTAACACACAAGTCAGATACCAGTAGCAATCAAGATAATCAATAAAATGTAGAACAATGAGAACAGGGGTGTTCTCTTTTTATTTATTTTTTTTAAATTTATATTTAATGTTCACAATGAGCACTTAGGCAAGAGTTCATTATCACACGAAACAGATTATTAGCACAGAAGACAGAGGCCATTACCACAAAAGACAGACCGTTAGCATAGAAGACAGGCCGTTAGCACAGAAGACAGGGCCGTTAGCACAGAAAACAGAGGCCGTTAGCAAAGAAGACAGAGGCCGTTAGCACAGAAGACAGGGGCCGTTTCCACAAAAGACAGAGGCCGTTAGCACAGAAGACAGAGGCCGTTAGCACAGAAGACAGGGGCCGTTAGCACAGAAGACAGGCCGTTAGCACAGAAGACAGGGGCCGTTAGCACAGAAAACAGAGGCCGTTAGCAAAGAATACAGAGGTCGTTAGCAGAGAAGACTTAACGCTCAATAATAACCAGAGCAACATGTGCTTCCACGTGACAACTGGACATCTTTAGGTTCCCCGCGAACATTCTCCATTGACACTAACAGGTGTATTTTTTGTCCATTGCCTGTCTAGAGAGTGCCCACGAATCCAACTTCGGTTCAAACCTTAACCCCTATTTTCTCCAATCGCAACCACACCAGCTGACAAATTGGAATCCATTATGGTGATTTGTTATTCTGTATCATGTGTAATGACGACTTCTAGGATAGCCTGCAAACATCAACCAGGGATGGTTGGTAACGTTACGTTGCATGTTTCGACAGGAATTATTCATCCTCATAAGCTCTCCAGCCAATATGTACTACCCCGTCGTTTCCTCTCACAAATGCGTTCCACTCTAGGAACGGTATTCAATTGTTTTCTCGCTCTAGTCATTTTTGGACTCCCCTTGCCGGTATCAGGCCCTCCCATGTGGGTCAAGCGAGCCATTAGCTATTGAAACTGAAATAATAGCCCCTGTTCACATTTCTCTGTACTAATATCGGACTATTTGAACAAGCCCCTGTTCACACTCGCTTAGCTATCTGGACTCATTGGAATCATCATTCTAAGGTGACGCTGTTTGACTTTCTCCGTGATTGTCATTGTTTGTCAACGCAAAATATACACAAAGTGACCAATGAAAACTACGGGAAATGTCTTCTGCATTCATTCTCAAACTTCTTTAAAACAGTGATTAGAGAGAAAATGTCTAATTGTATCACTTTAAAACAGTGCTTGGAGAGAAAGTGTGTAATTGTATCACTTTAAAACAGTGATTAGAGAGAAAATGTCTAATTGTATCACTTTAAAACAGTGATTAGAGAGAAAATGTCTAATTGTATCACTTTAAAACAGTGATTGGAGAGAAAGTGTCTAATTGTATCACTTTAAAACAGTGATTGGAGAGAAAGTGTCTAATTGTATCACTTTAAAACAGTGATTGGAGAGAAAGTGTCTAATTGTATCACTTTAAAACAGTGATTGGAGAGAAAATGTCTAATTGTATCACTTTAAAACAGTGATTGGAGAGAAAGTGTCTAATTTTATCACTTTAAAACAGTGATTGGAGAGAAAATGTCTAATTGTATCACTTTAAAACAGTGATTAGAGAGAAAATGTCTAATTGTATCACTTTAAAACAGTGATTGGAAAGTGTCTAATTGTATCACTTTAAAACAGTGATTGGAGAGAAAGTGTCTAATTGTATCACTTTAAAACAGTGATTGGAGAGAAAGTGTCTAATTGTATCACTTTAAAACAGTGATTAGAGAGAAAATGTCTAATTGTATCACTTTAAAACAGTGATTAGAGAGAAAATGTCTAATTGTATCATTTTAAAACAGTGATTGGAGAGAAAGTGTCTAATTGTATCACTTTAAAACAGTGATTGGAGAGAAAGTGTCTAATTGTATCACTTTAAAACAGTGATTGGAGAGAAAGTGTATAATTGTATCACTTTAAAACAGTGATTGGAGAGAAAATGTCTAATTGTATCACTTTAAAACAGTGATTGGAGAGAAAATGTCTAATTGTATCACTTTACAGCAGTGATTGGAGAGAAAATGTCTAATTGTATCACTTTAAAACAGTGCTTGGAGAGAAAAAGTCTAATTGTATCAATTTACAACAGTGATTGGAGTGAAAATGTCTAATTGTATCACTTTAAAACAGTGCTAGGAGAGAAAGTGTCTAATTGTATCACTTTAAAACAGTGATTGGAGAGAAAGTGTCTAATTGTATCACTTTAAAACAGTGCTAGGAGAGAAAGTGTCTAATTGTATCACTTTAAAACAGTGATTAGCAAAAACAGGTCTTTGAAAGAAATAACTACTGCTGAGAGAGAACCGAGGTTACTATTTCTTCTATACAAACGGTTTATTGTTTCTGTATTGAATAGGCACTTGCAATTATGACTCTCAGATTGGAACTGCTAGTGGGGTGTAATTGCGGCTATACTCAAAGGGGGGGGGTCGGAGCAACTACGGGTGTATCCTGTGTGTATTAAAGATCTCTCTACTAACTAACTGAACAATGTCCTTATCTGAATAATCCATGATTTCTTGTCTCTCGTATGTGACATGACCCGTAAGTACCAGTACAACTTGATGATGTGACATGACCGGTAAGTACCAGCAAAACTTGATGATGTGACATGACCAGTAAGTACCAGCAAAACTTGATGATGTGACATGACCCGTAAGTACCAGCAAAACTTGGTGATGTGACATGACCAGTAAGTAACAGCAAAACTTGATGATGTGACATGACCGGTAAGTACCAGCAAAACTTGGTGATGTGACATGACCAGTAAGTACCAGCAAAACTTGGTGATGTGACATGACCAGTAAGTAACAGCAAAACTTGGTGATGTGACATGACCAGTAAGTAACAGCAAAACTTGATGATGTGACATGACCGGTAAGTACCAGCAAAACTTGGTGATGTGACATGACCAGTAAGTAACAGCAAAACTTGATGATGTGACATGACCGGTAAGTACCAGCAAAACTTGGTGATGTGACATGACCAGTAAGTACCAGCAAAACTTGGTGATGTGACATGACCAGTAAGTAACAGCAAAACTTGGTGATGTGACATGACCAGTAAGTAACAGCAAAACTTGATGATGTGACAGGACCGGTAAGTAACAGCACAACTTGGTGATGTGTAGGGCTCGGATTTTTATGACTTAAAAATCCTGAAATATGACATGCAAATATGACCTAAAAAAGGCAAAATATGACCTAAAATATGCTAAATATGCCGAAATATGACCATAAGGTTTTTCTCATTTATGAACCCAAAAAAACGCAAATTATTATTGTTTGCATGTTTTACGCATTACATAGTAGTCATAGTACCTACATAGTAGTAATACTTAACAAAGCATGTATAAAAACACTTACCACATTTATTCCTCAGTTTTCATTGTTTGTACAATTGCAACCGACAACAACATGCATTTTTAGAGTTTCAAATTTGAACGATCGTCGATTGTCACTGAGAATTGTTTTATATTTTGAAAAACTTCGTTCTACATCACATGATGTCACAGGGGCAAATCTAAATAATGTCAGATCATTTGCTGAAAGTTCAGGTTCATCCTCTTGAAATGTTGCATGTTTACCACTAAGTATGTCTGCAATTTTGCACAATGAGAAATAACCAGAATTTCTATGAAGAACACTTTCTAATTTTACGTTAATCCTGTTGCTTACTTCACCACGTGATCCATTTATTTCTGTTTGAATTTGTTTCACAATATCTAATGCACCATAAAGTGCAGTCCCTTCGCTTTCCAGACGTTTTATTGCTTTTGAAATTGCCGAAAAGTTTGACTTTATATAAATCAGATTTTGTGATAGTCTGGTAGAAAATAAGCTTTGCACTGCTTGTATTGATGTTGCGTCGTCTTTGTCTAGGGCATTAAATATTTTAATTAGTGTTGAATAGTTGTCACAGTAATACTTTACAGCGTCCAGCCATGTACCCCAACGTGTAAGGATAGGTTGTGGAGGAAGTGGTAGTTGAGGAGCTTCTTCTTTGAATTTTTGTACTCGAAGAGGAGCCTTGATGAATATTTTTTCCCATTTGAAATAAGCTTGTCCACATCAGGAAAATTACCTCGAACTTCCTCAGCAACTCGATGCAGTGCATGAGCAAGGCAATTAATATGGATCAATTTCGGGTAGAGAATATGAAGTCCTTTAGCAGCCTTTTTCATATAGGAGCAGCATCTGTTATTAATAGAAGGATATTATTTCTTTCTATTCCATTTGGCCACAACAGCTTCATGGAATTATCAAATAGAACAGCTATGGAGGTATGATTTGTTCTTTCAAGAACTTCACAGTTAAGGACAAATTTTTCTCCTGGTTGATCTCCTTTTAAAGTTCCAACTATAACATTTGCGACAAACCTGCCATCTACATCAGTAGTCTCGTCTAAGGAAACCCATATCTTGTTATCTGCAATAGAATTTCTAATTTTATTTAACATGTCCTCATAACATTTGGAGAGATAATTTTTCCTTAAAGTAGATTCATCTGGGATAGGATGGCTAGTGTATTTCTCCAGAAATTGTCGGAAATATTGATTTTGCAATTTATTTAAAGGGATATTTGATGAAACCATCATATGACACAAATCTTTATAAAAACCGGTCTCTGTGTTCCCCGAAGAAGAAGAGGAAGTAGCAGAACATTTTTCAAGTAATAAACTTTGTCTTCCTTCCATTTTAGAAAGTCTACTTAAACATTTCATATGTTTAGAAGTATTGCAATGTTGTTGCACATTAAACCGTTTTCCAGCTGTAACCTTGACCTCACACAGTGTACAGTACAATATTTCTCCATCGGTACTAAATACTTTTGAACCAAATTCCTGCACAAATTTACGCAACTTTGCACCATTAGAATTAGACACTTTAGGCATTGTAAAACAAAGTTATTCCAGTGAATCAACCATAAACAATATAAAATATAACACTATTATTAAGCCTATTATATAACTATGAGCTAGAGCACGAGATCATGTAGTCACTGTTGCAAATGGCAAATTAATAATTGTAACATACAAATGGGCGCCAAACGGTTTAAATTGAAACTGGAAGTTTTAACAAATCCAGGAATATTCGCTCTTGACGTTGAAACATTTGAAATTGTTTCCTACAATTTACTTTCGAAACAAAACCCAGAAAATTCTTTTGAAGTATTTAGCGGATGTCACTCCCTTTTTGATTCTCAGATGCCGACTGACATCAAAGAGTTGACTGTCTTCCCTTCCCTACAGTCGCATGAAAGACACACATGCATATTCACTAATACACACATTCAGAAATATAGCCAATCCTCACAATTTGTCTCTAAACATAGTTTAAGATGTGCTAACATTGATAAGCAAACGGAGTACACCAGAACGTTGAGTACACCAGAAAATATGCAAAATATGACCAAAATATGACCTAAATCTCCAATTTCAGGCAAAATATGACCTCATCAAAATTATGGTCAAAATATGCATTTATATGACAAATAAAAACAGCTTAAAATTGTTCAGAAATGCTTGAAACATGTAGAAATTAACTTAAAACTGAAAATATGCTTCAGGAAAAAAATATGACATTTCATGAAAATCCGAGCCCTAATAATAATAATGAGACCCATAACCCGCCAGTGTCGCAGGGGTTCCCACTGGGGACATCAAAAAGCTCTCCAAACATTTCCATCCTCATCAATTCGAAGGAGTGTAGAAAATTCCTTGATATTATCAATCCAGGAATTTCTCTAACCCGCTATTCTGATTCTACCCTCGACTGGTCCTTGCAAAATAGTTTTAGAAAGTGAGTCGTATCTCGTTGCATGTCCAAACCACATAAGCGTACACGGTTTCACCACTACCAAAAGTGGCTCTTGTTAACCAGAAAGTTTACTTATTTGCTCCCGGACGATTATATTGTTCGTGTGTTATATATAGCTAATTCTACTTCTGCTTTCGTTCTCAAACTCCTACAGATTAGCAGGATGCAGTCCGGAGAACGGAATGCGTTGTGTCATGGTTTACAGCATTGCTTCGATATCTGCGCCTTTCGGCCTGACATTTCCGACTTCAGCATGGCTTTTGGTCACTTACCCTATATGGAATGTGACAGCCAACTCCATCCTATAACCTCCTTAGTCACCTTTTACGACATGCGTGGAAGGTAAACAGTGTTGCTAGTCTTTGCTCCCCTTTCGGGCCCCGGCAACACAAGGGCGAGCTAATTCTTAATATACGTCTGTAACATGTTTCCAAAAACCTGACTCCTTTCCGTGTCTACATTGAGTGTCCAACTTTCACATTTGTATAAAAGTATACTTAGCACTAGCGATGTGAATAGATTGATCTTTTACTTTAATATACTGATCTTACTTTTCCCAATAATATTTAGCCTTGCCATGGCAACCATCGTCATCCAGTGACCCCCATGTTGAAGTCGGATGTGTCAGGCTGAAAGACGCAGATATCGCAACAATGCTGTAAACCATGACACAACGCATTCCGTTCTCCGGACTACATCCTGCTATTCTGCAGTAGTTTGAGAATGAACACAGAAGAAGATCTCGAGACTTAACTTAATCTCATTTCGAGAGTTGCCATCATCACATATTTTGGGATCGAAATAAAACAACAAAAATGTTTTTTTTTCTTTTTCTTTTTTTTAAAGTGTGGCAGATTTGAAAAATTTGTTGACTCAGGGTACGAAGCGAAGAGGTGTCAGCTGAACGGACCTTGTTCACCATCCCGCCTACTGTCTTCTAATTTTTTTGGCATAACTCCTGAATGCTTCATAATTTATATTATTAACTTTTCACGATGTTACCAATACAGTGGACTATTAATCTCCGACATTATTTATAATAAGTTTACGAAAGGATTAATAAAGGAACGCTGTGGCAGCTAAATTACGTGTACGCTGCTAATCAATAAAAGGTAATAGTGGTAGTAAAACTGTATGAAAATAGTACTTAGTAATAAAACAGGAGATGAAGTTGTACTGCACGACGACTAACACTATCGGAATCTCATGTGAAATAATACACACATCGAAAAACAAGCAAAATCATACAAATAACAATACACATGACATAATCATCGTTTCAACCAAAAGATATGACGGTTGAACACGTTTGTGCGTTGTCATCATTTTTATTAGTTGTATTTTGATGTTTTGTGCGTATTTTGATAAAGATCTTTTGGTTGAAACGTTGATGGCATGTTTATTGTTATTTGTATACTTTTGCTTGTTTTCCGTTGTGTGTATTATTTCACGTGAGATTCCGATAGTGATAGTGTGTTAGTCGTCGTGCAGTACACCTTCATCTCCTGTTTTCCACGTAAGTACTATGTCGCTAATGTAGACTCGTAAAAAACCACCAGAATGTGGTCGTATCACGAGGAGAAGACGAGTGAGCAAATGCCTACCGAAACTAAATAGCTATAGGATTATGTGCAGTAAAATTTCAGCGTGTTAGCGTGGGTGATTCAATTAAACAGATGTGTATAGTCTGGTTTTAAAATTGGCACAGCTCCACAGGTAAAACGTCCTTGAACAGGGACAACACATCATGTGTCGTGTTCACCACGTGTTGGCAGAGGTCTGCTGTCAACACACAATCTTGGTCTGCATAAAAGGGGCTATCCGTAAATTACGCCAACCATTTTTTAACAGTTTTACCCCCCTCCATCACCATTGTCACCAAACTGTCATGAATTCTGAGAACTGGGCTTAATTATGTCAAATAAATGTATATGTACTCATTGCAGTAAAACTTACATCCAGCAGGCAAAGCTTGGAACATGGTCATAAAGTTTTGCTAATCACTTTAAATACACATAATAACACATACACATCGGTTTTTCGACCAAAAGACCTTTATCAAGCATACACAAAACGTAAAAGAGGCTACACATTTGCCTATGCATGAAAGTCTCCAATAAAGCTCTTTCGACTGAATTAATTGGGACCACATTTGTTATGTTTTTGATTATTTTGGGGATTTCGGGTGATCACACTATTGACATACTTGGAATCGATTGCCAAAAATAGAAAAGGCCACTCCACGTATATAAATAGTGATCAGCCAAAAGCCAAAAAGGGCCGCCAAGAAAGGGCCGCGTCCTGTCACGCGACAATTCTAGATAACAGTTCTTACGGTGACGGAGTGGCCTATGTCACCTAGACCTTCTTCTTCTGCGTTCGCTCTTATATAACCACAACGAATATTTCGTGTGATTTCCGCCGGGGAGCGTTAAGTACGTTGTTCTGTAAGTGCCACATTAAAACTATGTTACTTGCACCTCGGCTGTCCACTCTCTGGTCTGGGCGTCCGAGGTCCAGCACATCCGTTTTCGTCATGACTTTATTTCGGGTAGTAGGCTTTCTTAATCCGTGACAGCCTGCCTATCTGTCGCCGGGCACGCGGGTGTGTAGTGAAGCAGTAGTGACTTTTATGTGTTATTGTCATTCTACAATACAAGCACAGAACACACCCATGTAATCCATATAATATGAATATTTATATACAGATACGATTGACCACTGAAATAAAAGAGGCGACAAACTCTACAATAAACTCAGCACACACGCGGGGCATTTCCAGGAAACTCTTCGACACCTGACGTTGAAAGGCAACAAAGGGTTAGCGATAGATAGATATACAGATATAAACAATTATATATATATATATATATATATATATAGAGAGAGAGAGAGAGAGAGAGAGAGAGAGAGAGACCATCACACAGGAAAATAAGAAGTGATATAGATGGGAAACATATTTTATAATAGACACTCTAAACCAGTGATTCCCAACGTGGAGAGTACGCCCCACAAAGGGGCAATTTGATTTTTCACTGGGGCAATTTGAAAATGTGTAACTATGTTTCATTTAGGGAATAATTAAATTTGTAAATATAAAAAAATATGTATATTACATAGTAGGGCCTCAGAAGTTTTAGAAATAGGTAAAGTCTTAAGCCTTAGGAGATCATGGGGGGAAAAAAGGTTGGAAAGTACTGCTTTAAACAGAAACGCAATAGTATGGTCTACTTCACACTGCCCTTATATTTAGGGGGGGGGGGGGGCCGGTAACGATAGGGGAGTACAGAATAGCAACACTGTTTACCTTCTCACATGAATGTCCTAAGAGACGACTAAGATGGCTATGTGGTGGAGTTGGCTTCTCACATAAGGCAAAAGTGGTGGAGAAGCTATGCTGAAGTCAGATGTGCCGCACCATATGGCGCAGATATCACAGCAAAGCTGTAAACCATGACACAAGGTATTCTGTTCTCTGGACTACATCCTGCTAATTTGCAGGAATTTGAGAACAAACGGGGAAGAAGTACTCGTAACAAATATAGAAACAGCACATATACTCTAAATGTAAAATTGTGTACACCAGCTAGTGATCACCAAAGCACTGAAAACAGGAGATCACTCAGAATTGAAGGTAAAACTGTGGGGCAACCGTGAGGACCTCCTGCTGACGACTGAATTCGTGGAGGCGGCCCAGTTTCCTGTATAGACTTATTAGCATAGGAAACTGATCGCAGAAGAAGTAAAAGAAAAAGAAGATCACTTAAGCACTGAAAATAAAATATCACTCAAGTACTGAAAACAGAAAATCTCTAAAGCACTGAGAATAAAATATCACTCAAGTACTGAAAACAGAAAATCTCTAAAGCACTGAGAATAAAATATCACTCAAGTACTGAAAACCGAAAATCTCTAAAGCACTGAAAATAAAATATCACTCAAGTACTGAAAAAAGAAAATCTCTAAAGCACTGAAAATAAAATACCACTCAAGTACTGAAAACAGAAAATCTCTAAAGCACTGAAAATAAAAGATCGCACAAGCACTGAAAACAGAAGATCACTCAAGCACTGAAAACAGGAGATCTCTAAAGCGCTGAAAATAAAAGTTCACTCAAGCACTGAAAACAGGAGATCTCTAAAGCACTGAAAATAAAAGTTCACTCAAGTACTGAAAACAGAAAACCTGTAAAGCACTGAAAATAAAAGATCGCCCAAGCACTGAAAACAGAAGATCACTCAAGCACTGAAAACAGGAGATCACTCAAGCACTGAAAACAGGAGATCGCTAAAGCACTGAAAACAGCAAAGCCATCAGGCACTGAAAACAGGAGATCATTTAATCACTGAAAACAGAAGAGCGCTCAAGCACTAGTTACAAATTGTGTGAGTTGCGGGAATGCCGCGGGACCCGATAGAATCGTATCACGCCCGTGTGTTGCCGGGGCCCGAGAAGGAAGCAAAGAACTGCAACAGTATTTACCTTCCATGCATGTCGTAAGAGGCTTCTAAGGAGGTTATTGAGTGGAGTTTGCTTTCCCATCCCATATATGGTAAGTGACCCAAAAACCACGCAGAAGTCGGATGTGTCAGATCGAAAGGCGCAAATATCGCAACAATGCTGTAAAATATGACACAGCACATTCCGTTCTCCGAACTACATCCAGCTAATCTGCGGGAGTTTGTGAATTAACACAGAAGAAGAAGAATTGTATCAGAAACAATGAAAGCAGACATACAAACAACTATAGCATGTTTACCAACTTTTTGAAAAAATATGGGAATAATAAACCATCCAAGATACATACTCAAACAAATAAAATCTGGCTAAATGTAATAACTGGAGAGGTATAACAACATTTAATGTGGCGGTGAAAACCCTGAATGCAATAACTGGAAAGATTATTCACTATTTGATGTGTCAAGGAAGACTCTGAATGCAATAGCTGGAGAGGTATAAAACCATTCAATGTGGCAGATAAAAACTAAATAGATTAATTGTGGAACGTCTAAAAGAAGCATCTGATGTGGAATTGAGATATGAACAGGCAGGATTTCGAGCAAAAATATCACGTTCAGATCAAAATATCCGTGTTGCCTATCCCTTGTGTTGCTAGATTTCTTGTGTTACCAGAATCCATTTGTTGTTGAAATCCATATATTGCCTTTCCCATTTGTTACCAGAACCCTTTTGTTACGGGAGTTCATGTGTTGTTTTTCCCGTGTGTTACCGAAGCCCATGTGTTGCCGAAATTAATGTGGGATTATGAAAGAACAATCTAATAAATTTTACAACATACAACATGAAAATAGAAACAGCAACATACAGAGACAGACCAAGCAGATGGTGAACTGAAGAAGTTACCAACGTTCTGACACGTCACAATATTACTGATCAAGCAACCAAATTGCCATAGCCAGCAAACTCGTCATTCAAAGCCTTACAGCAAAAGCAGAGAAAAGACAATAGAAAGATATATACACATAATCTAATAAATGGTAGATATTTCTGTATGTAAATTGTGCAGACTCAAAAAATATTTGTTTGTGTATAGACCTATCGTACGTGATGTGAAAAACTATGGAGCATTGTGGAATACCAGAGTTATTTATAAAATGTAGACAGTAATTCTACATCCGATCCACATACAGGGTAGTTCTCAAGTACAAGCTGTCAGAATACTTTTTAAGTTAAACAGGAGTCAGACAAGGATGTTTACTATCCTCAATAACTATTCTCGTGGTTACAGATTGCGAGATATGACAAACAAGTAAATGAAAGAAACCAGGAATACAGAGTATATATGATAATCTATTAGAGGATCTGCATCTTGCTGATGACCTATAGGCCCTATCTACTATCACACAAACAACACGGCATGCTGGAAAAGACATACTGATAAAAGAAGCAGCAAAAACTGAACTTCAAATCAATGTAAGTAAAACAAAGGGAATGAGAATTAATAATACACAAAAATATTGAATAGAAATAAATGGTCAGACAATTGAATACTTATGAAATTGTGCATATTTGGGAAGTAACATTGGTAAAGATAGAGAAACAGATCAGTAAACAAAATTTAGGAAGTAACATTGGCAAAGATAGAGAAACAGATCAGGATGTTGGCAATAAAATTAGTCAAACCAGATTTGCCTTTAATCCTTTTATTTTTGCATTCGTTCTCAAACTCCCATCGAATCTCTCTCATGGCAGATATTTCTGCTAGATTTCCAAGCAGACGCCGTTTTAATTTACGATAATGATCCAGAATATCCAACTTCGACACAGGTAATTAATACGTTCAATTTTGTTAACACTTCCACTTAACGGTGGACATCTTTAACCATACCACTAGTAGTAGGTCAGCCGTACGAGAGAACTATTTCTCGTACTTACACACTGGTCAACATACTCAAAGCTAACCACGGTCAAGCATGCTTGACGTTTTTGCTGCAGACTGTATCGCTATCACCATGGCCACAGACGCCCACGCTTTCAATACTCTTCACACAGTATGGAGTTCAATACGCTTCACCCAGTATGGAGTTCAATACATATCACCCAGTAAGGAGTTCAATACATATCACCCATAATGGAGTTAAATACACTTCACCCAGTATGGAGTTCAATACGCTTCACAAAGTATGGAGTTCAATACGCTTCACCCAGTATGGAGTTCAATACATATCACCCAGTAAGGAGTTCAATACATATCACCCAGTATGGAGTTCAATACGCTTCACAAAGTATGGAGTTCAATACATATCACCCAGTATGGAGTTCAATACGCTTCACCCAGTATGGAGTTCAATACGCTTCACCCAGTATGGAGTTCAATACTCTTCACCCAGTATGGAGTTCAATACGCTTCACCCAGTATGGAGTTCAAAACGCTTACCCAGTATGGAGTTCAATACATATCACCCAGTATGGAGTTCAATACGCTTCACCCAGTATGGAGTTCAATACGCTTCACCCAGAATGGAGTTCAATACTCTTCACCCAGAATGGAGTTCAATACGCTTCACCCAGTATGGAGTTCCTCAGCATTGTCTCAGAAAAATAAGATTATGTTGTTTAATACAAAATATGAATTTTGTATAGTTCTCAAACAGGCCACGTAACACAGAAAACCACACGAAAACTGCAGATATTAATCAAGTAAATTTAAGTAGGAAGCCAGAGGATAATATTTTTAAAAATACTTGAAACTAACGGGAATTGAACCAGTCCGTTCTACGGCACCAAATCGCCTAGCAACAATTGCACACGCGTTTTTCAGTACTTGACTAACCTCATCTCCAAAAAAGATGCGATTTCATCAAGCCATTCAAATCGTGCACACAAAGTCACCCGAACGGACCAATCGGGACAAGGACTATTACAACAACAACAAACATCCCGTACAGGTATTGAAATATCCTCAGTAACAACAAACACATAACATCCGTATTAGTTATACAAGGGCCGATAGGTCTTCTTGTAAACATGGAGTCAAGTACTGAAAAACGCGTGTGCAATTGTTGCTAGGCGATTTGGTGCCGTAGAACGGACTGGTTCAATTCCCGTTAGTCTCAAGTATTTTTATAGATATTAATCAATGGATGTGTCCGTTGTTTACTTCACGTTAGATAGCCAGATTTGACACAGAGAAAACAGTAGAAACGGAGATGGATAGGACGAACCATCATAAAGAAGTATGATAACATGATCATGATGATTCTGATAAAACTTTTTAATGAGCGATATGAGATGGCATTGGAAGCCCATGTTTCCCGTAATGTTCCATAATCTTCGCATTATTTTTTTTAGGTTCTGATATAACCAAATTGACTCACGTCTATGGTGGATGAAACGACATTCTTCATCATAAGAGAGACATCTGGCATTTTTTTTACAATCATCTCTAGATGTGACGCTAGTTTTAGAACCACTTGTTGTTGAGGTCAAGAGGTTACGCTTCACTAGAAGAATCCATTATTTTGAATATTTAAAAATTGTAGGGGGTAGCAGGATAGAAAATATTTAATACGCCTTTTTTCCAATTCCATTTGAATCTCAAAGACGCTAAGTCACTGGTCCGCAGCAAAGCACACGAAAAGAGACGGCAAGGAGTGAAGGACAAAGCGACTGGCTACAAGAGGTTTCAAACACACAACAGGTGGTAGGTTAGTGTGACGGTCACGATTTTACCTGTAGCTTTCTCAAAGCATTTCGTCCTATTTGAGATTTTCTATTGCTTTGCGAGGACAGGAAAAATACAATTTTATTACCTGTATTGCAAACGTGGAACTATGATTTTATGGCTTTGACCTAGATTGCAGACAATTATTTTGCCGTCTGCACAAAATCTGCCACTTGGGAAATTACTCATTTGCTGTTATTGCAGAATATGTGAACATGCACACGATATAACACTGTTATAGAATGTGTGAACATGCACACGATATAACACTGTTATAGAATGTGTGAACATGCACACGATATAACACTGTTATAGAATGTGTGAACATGCACACGATATAACACTGTTATAGAATGTGTGAACATGCACACGATATAACACTTATAGAATGTGTGAACATGCACACGATATAACACTGTTATAGAATGTGTGAACATGTACACAATATAACACTGTTATAGAATGTGTGAACATGCACACGATATAACACTGTTATAGAATGTGTGAACATGCACACGATATAACACTGTTATAGAATGTGTGAACATGCACACGATATAACACTGTTATAGAATGTGTGAACATGCACACGATATAACACTTATAGAATGTGTGAACATGCACACGATATAACACTGTTATAGAATGTGTGAACATGCACACGATATAACACTTATAGAATGTGTGAACATGCACACGATATAACACTTATAGAATGTGTGAACATGCACACGATATAACACTGTTATAGAATGTGTGAACATGCACACGATATAACACTGTTATAGAATGTGTGAACATGCACACGATATAACACTGTTATAGAATGTGTGAACATGCACACGATATAACACTGTTATAGAATGTGTGAACATGCACACGATATAACACTGTTATAGAATGTGTGAACATGCACACGATATAACACTGTTATAGAATGTGTGAACATGCACACGATATAACACTGTTATAGAATGTGTGAACATGCACACGATATAACACTGTTATAGAATGTGTGAACATGCACACGATATAACACTGTTATAGAATGTGTGAACATGCACACGATATAACACTGTTATAGAATGTGTGAACATGCACACGATATAACACTGTTATAGAATGTGTGAACATGCACACGATATAACACTGTTATAGAATGTGTGAACATGCACACGATATAACACTGTTATAGAATGTGTGAACATGCACACGATATAACACTGTTATAGAATGTGTGAACATGCACACGATATAACACTGTTATAGAATGTGTGAACATGCACACGATATAACACTGTTATAGAATGTGTGAACATGCACACGATATAACACTGTTATAGAATGTGTCAACATGCACACGATATAAAAATGTTATAGAATGTGTGAACATGCACACGATATAACACTTATAGAATGTGTGAACATGTACACAATATAACACTGTTATAGAATGTGTCAACATTCACATGAAATAACACAAAATAAAGGGGACTGTCGTGTTATTTTTAAAAATTGAAATAACCCGCTGAAACGTTTCTCTGGTTATGGTTTCCTGTGGTGATTCTGTGTATTCACTGGCATTTTAGATTGACCATCGGGCCGAACATACACACACGAGAGCCACTACAATCGATAATACTTGGTGTCATACATGCAAGATTTAGTAACGTGTTTTTTCCTGGTCAGCCCAGGGGTCGTTATGATGACGCGAGTCACTTAACTGTTCACGAAATTAAAATATGTCACTGGAATAACGCGTTATGTGGCCTAGCTTCGTTTCACTAGTTGGTACGTTATCTGGGGGCATTGGAACATTACAAGGGAGACATTGGAAGTTTATAGGGAATACATTGGGAACTATGTGTGGGAGCAACTGGGGCATTACAAGGAAGAACATGGAAGCTTATAGGGGAAATATTGAGACCTAACGGAAGACAATTACAATGTAGACATAAAAAATTGCAAGGGCGATGTTGAAATATTATACAATGGGGACATTGTGATATTACAAAGGAGATGCTGAAATATTACAAAAGATAGATTGGGACCTTGCAAGGGAGATATTGGGACATACGTAAGCACTGATCGTACAGTGAGTCATTACATTAAAGCATTATGACATTACAAAAAACAATAGGGGCCTTACAGCGAGACGGTGAAACCTTACTTGGAGACACTGAGAACTTACACTGAGACTTTTTAAGAAAACACTTGGACTTTATAAGAAGACACTGAGACCTTACAAGTAGACACTTAGACCGTACAAGTAGACACTGAGACCTTACAAGAAGACACTGAAACCTTACAAGAAGACACTGAGAGCTTACAAGAAGACACTGAGAGCTTACAATATCCCCGGATAGGTTTTGAAAATAAACTGACGAAGTAAACTTTGAAGAAATTACAAAATGACGAATTTGCAGGAGAAATGGTGCGCTATTCGATAAACGTATTTCCTTCTGAAAGCAATGGCAAACTACTTGAGTGATGAGCCCAGAATAATGTTTCAAGACGACACAGACCGCATTCCGGACGCAGTTCGCAAAAATACCATCAAGATAGCAACATTGTATCTGCAAACCTTTACAGATTTAGGTAAATTAGAAAACATCGAACAGGAAATGAGGAGAATGGATGTCAACATACTTGGATTATGAGATGGTTGGTGGCAGGCAATACAGTATCGAAAGATTTCAAAATAATATACTCGGTAGGAGACCAACACAGAAATTGAGTAGAAGTAATTTTAGACAAGAAAAGGGGAAGATCTGCAGACGGATTCTGAAGTTTATACGAGTTCAACTAGTTAAATTAGAGGTGCAGTCCATTGACATAAATATTATTCAAGTATACGCACCAACGTATGAACAAGCTCAGATGAAAACATACAGCAAGTCTACAAAGATTTAAACACAGCTATGAGACTAGCATTGCGAGGTAAACGTCGTGACGGGAGATTTGAACTCAAAGATGGGACAAGAGCAAGATATTGATGTCACTGGTAGATTTGACTTTGGTATCATAAATAAAATTGGTCAGATATTAGTAAACTAAGCCAGAAGTAATAACATCATAATAGGAAATACATGGTTCGAGTTCGAGATCTATGATGTTATATTGAGTTAATCCTTCTTTATGGATGCGAAGCATGGACAGTAAAAAAAATGGTCATAGATAAGCAGGAGGCAACTGAGATATGGATGTAACAACTGAGATATGGATGTAACAACTGAGATATGGATGTAACAACTGAGATATGGATGTAACAACTGAGATATGGATGTAACAACTGAGACGAGTTACAGAACATAGTCAAGTTTATAGTAGAAATAAAACTTCAGATATAGGCATCCGCCGAAGACGGATGTGTCGGGCCATTGGCGCAAATAAAACGGCGACACAACGCATTTCCATTTTCTGGACTACATCCTGCTGGAAATCTAGCAGGACCATGATCCAGCTAGATCCAGTTGGAGTTTGAGAATGAACGCAGAAGAAGAAGAAGAAGAAGAGATATAGGCATGTTCAAGGCGAACTAAAGAAGAAGAAGGACATGCGATGAGGAAGGTAAAAATTGAGTATTTAGTAACAACCGTAAAGATTAATGAGAAGAGACAGAAGAAGACAAAGAGAGACATTTTAGATGGGATGTCACTTTGACACAAAAAGAAGTCACCAACTGAACTTATTCACATTACAAGAGACAGAGAGTTGTGGAGAAGTATGATCGCGCCTACGCAACTCGGCAATGGCACTTAATTGATTGATTGATTGATTGATTGAACTTGCAGGAAAATGGACGTGGCTGGTGAACTGACTGAAATCGCAGAAAAGTAAACTAGCGAGAAATCCGATCAAACAATAATGACTTTCAAAATATATAAGTCACAGAAACATCCTCTAAAAAATGTGGGGGTTCTCATTGGCGAAGTGGCTAAGCCGTTCACTTTGTGCTCAATGATGTTGGGGGTTCGAATCGTGCTGGCGTTGTCATGTTTATAAAGTGGGATTTTTTTAAAGATCCCTGGGGACTATCACTTATTGCATTCAATGATTGGTACTCTTCGCAAGCGATGTGCCGCTTCTTTGAGGATGACCCGCTTATTACATATAGGATAACTTAAATACAATGAAGTCTCTCATCTATGTCTCAGCACTCTAGAAAATGTATCATGTCAAAGTGACCGATGACCTATATCACATTTATAATACACAGTAACCTATATTCGACGTTTGTTCTCACACTCCCTACAGATTGTCAAGATGAAGTCTGGAGAATGGAATGTGTTGTGTCAGAGTTTACGACTTAGTTGCAATATCTGCGGCTTTCGGCATGACAAATTCAACTTCAGCATGGTTTATGCGTTCCTTTGCCCCAGTATGAGATAGAAAGCCATCCCATCCTCAAACTTTCTTAGTCGCCTTGTATAACAGTGTTGCTAATTGCTCCCGTTTCGGGCACTTGTTCTATAGCATATTATTTATGTCAAAGTGACCATATACCACATTATTTATGTCAAAGTGACCATATACCACATTATTTATGTCAACGTGACCATATACCACATTATTTATGTCAAAGTGACCATATACCACATTATTTATGTCAAAGTGACCATATACCACATTATTTATGTCAAAGTGACCATATACCACATTATTTATGTCAAAGTGACCATATACCACATTATTTATGTCAAAGTGACCATATACCACATTATTTATGTCAAAGTGACCATATACCACATTATTTATGTCAAAGTGACCATATACCACATTATTTATGACAAACCACAATTCTCCATCATTTTTCGTTTTGATTTCCTACAGGATGAGGTAGCGAGCTTTCACAATCTTAGTTGTTTCCTGCAGTCCAGTGTTATGATTCTTTGTTCCAAATGGATTCGAAGCACATGGGTTTCCGTGGCTCGAAGGGAAATAAAGACCACGTGTTTCAGTGGTTCCAAGGCGAACAAAGACCATGTGTTTCCGTCGCTCAAAGCTGAGCAAAGATCCCGTGTTTCGGTGGTTCAATGAGGAACAAAGACCACGTGTTTCGGTGGTTCAAAGAGGAACAAAGACCACATGTTTCCGTGATTCACAGAGGAACAAAGATCACATGTTTCAATGGTTCAAAGAGGAACAAATATCACATGTATCCGTGATTCAAAGAGGAACAAAGATCATGCACTGTCATAAGATGCGATTAAGAAGGGATTTTTTAGGTTTAGTTTCAATAATTCGATGTAATTGAAAAACCATGCTGAATTCAGATATCTCAGACAGAAAAGTGTAGGTATCGCAGCCTAACAATAAACCATGACACATCGCATTCTGTTCTCCAACAACCAACCAGCAGAAGTGTGAGAACGCATGCAGAATAACAAAGATAATTCTAAGTTCTTGTATAATCGGCGCGCAGAGCCAACTGACACCAACGAAGCATTCATTCTAGCTTATATCCACATAAACTGTAATTGATAATCGATATGTCAGACATTATTCAATAGACTGACATGAAACCAGCTCCTTCTTGTGTATTAAATATGTGAATATATTTTGTTCCTTGATATCCCGAACATCAGCCATGTAAAGCAGCCAATCACAAATAATTAATTGACAATCACAATGCATGTTAGAAATATGATTAGTTGAAAGCATCAAATATTTTTATGATTTGCTGGGGAAGAAAACATAAATAAATACATTGTATTATGAACTAAATTGAGGCGTGTCGATTCTTGATTAGAAACTGACCTCACAGCACGTGGGGCATTCCCATTAGTGCTCCGCCATCTGTTACAGCAGCCATTCGACTCGATGGTGTTTCAAGTCTAATTTCAAGTTTCAAGTTGCCGAAACAGACGTCGACATCAGAGCACAACTCTAGCCCTTGCGATAGGTTTCTTTGTTGTTCCGCACACCCACGCTGTGCCCGTAACTAGTTCAAGCACGACGTCGGCCTGTCGGAACAACATAGTAACTGTTATCGAAAGTTACGACTACGGGATTGTACAGATGACGTGCCATGACGCTTCTATAAGAAGATAACCTCAATATAAATGCATGTCATCTACTAAGGTTTTCTGTTGCATGGGTGGTTTGTCTAGTGAGCCATTGGTGAGACCCACAGACGCAACTGCATGCGCAATTGAGGCGTCGAATCTTGATAAACCATGTATGAACACATAGCTGTGGATACAACTTCGTTTTGTGACTAGAGAAAGTAAGATTATCTTTATTGTTTTATTTCTGGTTTCAATGTAAATGTACTTGCACATAAAACATATTTACTCGAGAAATAATCCTGCTATGTTAAACTCGGAAGAATGATTTGAGTGTTTATATAAAACAATAACATTTTATGGTATATTTTGTAGTCTCATAAATTGTGTTTTCTCAATTTACATAAACAGTTAGTATAGTTAAAATACACTAACCCAGTGTTTCCCAACCTTTTTTTAGTAACATCACCCACCTAAGTCTTTCTAAAACTTTGATGCCCCCCAACCCCTCTTCATGTAAAATATACATATTTTTTTTAGATTAAAAATTGAATAAACCCTAGACGAGCTGATTTTCGAATTGCCCCCTTGAACACTCAAATTGCCCCCTTGAACACTCAAATTGCCCCCTTGAAAAACTGCCATAACCTTTCGTACGAAATTGCAAATGTAAGTTGTAGTTAATTGTTACACTGATTGGATAAATAAAAAGGATCTTCTATAGTGAGGCACACTGCTTTCAACCACGGACGTTAGTCCAATTAGGTTATATTATAGATTTTAACTATCATAAATAGTAGAAATCGTGATTCTGGTAGTCTAGATGCTACTACTTGGGGAGATAAGTTTCGAGTATGTATATCTTACACTGACGTACTTGCGCAAAATAAAGGCGGAGGGATTAGAAAAAGTAGCGCATGAATTTATAACATAAGGGGAACAACTGCGTAAATTCAAAATTAAATACTAATAACACAGTTACGACCCCTTTCTTTAGACCGCAATATTGGTAGTTATTTTTTTTTACATGAAGTGCTACATGTTTTGTGTCTCATATTCGCTACTGTTCTACATTTGTTTCCCTATCAGTACGTGCCACATTCCGTATGGAAATTTTTTTTTTCGTTTCGTTTTTCGTTCGTTCCATTGTAACCATCACGGATATCCGTGCGATTTCCGCCGGGAGCGTGATTACGTTGTGCCACCGTTATGCGCCTTGTAGGCCTAGCACATCCGATTTCGGCATGCCTTGACAATTCGGGTGGGCTACCCTTAGCCTGTGACAGCCTCTATATCTGTCTCCAGGCACGCGTAGTGAAGACTCTTCGCCCAGACGATTTTCTTGCTCTCGTCTGACTCGAACGAGGTGTTCCACTGTCTATGAACTTGCCTCGTGTAATTGGACGTGCTGTGCCTGTGCCCATTGGGTACTGAACCGTTTCTCATCCGTGAGCCTGGTTCCTTAAGGGGAAGAACTCAACAGAGGAGTTGGACCCTGGCTCTTTCGCCCTCTTAGCCGAGGTGTCATTCACCGACATCGTGTACCCCTTGTCCAAGTTCGAGTCTTACACCACGCGTTTGAGAGCAAGGCGTTCTCGAGCTGAGCGTCCTTGTCCCAATAGCGCCTGAGCCCATCAGGTACTGAACCCTTTCTCTCTTCAAGTGTATTTCCGGTGTAGGAAAACCTGACAGTAGAGTTGGGCCAGGGCTAAATCGTTGTCCCTTTTGTGCCTGAGCTCATCGAATACGGAACCCTTTCTGTTCGCGAGCAAATTTCCGGTTTAGGAAGGCTCGACATTAGAGTTGGATTAGGTCTTCTTGTTTTACCAAACGCCAATGAATGGGTCTGGGTCTCTGCCTGTAAGGAACACAGGTAACTAGAAACTCGTCTCGAGCTGACGGAGCTTGTAGTTCTCCTTTCCTAGGGACTTTTCACTTTCTATTTGCAGTTCGCGCTGCCCTCTAGCGCTGTTCTGCCCTTTCATTGTTTCATTGTACTCGGTATGAAATCTATTTGTCTCTCGCCATGCATCTACCTTTACGTGCATTTTACATTGGCCGCCCCTCCAATGTTCGGACTGGACTGACTAGCTTCACTGTATGTCGACAGTGTCGCTATATGTGGTGATGCTGGTGGTGTCGGAGATATGTCTGTCTCTTGTGCAGTCAAATCTCTTTCCATCTGCTACCTCCACATTCTCGGACACGATCCCCAAATGATTTGGCCAGAATCAGCACGAGCTGCTGTATTTCTGTTTCCAGGGTGCACCGCGTGGAGGTACATTTGGGAACATGGTTATCTGCTAACCCTGGGTCCGCCTAGATCAATGCGTTCCCTTTGCACCCCCCCCCCCCCCCCCGTATGGAAATGAAATCATTTGTTTTATTAAGTTTATAAATTTACCTTAAGCAATTTATCAATCTATCTATCTAGCAATTGTAATTTCGACTTGTGCAGTTAAGGTCGTCGAGAACCTTAGCAATACAAGCGTTTCAGATGAGAACTTGTTTTAATCCTACAACAGAATCGTATACATATATTGCAAACTAGATCATGAAAAACTGTTCAATCATCAGGATTTATTTATTAAGAACTGGTGTCTTACCTTCGGTTCCCATGACACAGCGTTCTTGATATCTTTTCTCAGCATAAAACTGCAACACAGTATTATGACATCAATTACACACACAGAATTATTTTAGCAACGACAAATAAAAACAGTAATATATTCAAATACAGTAATATATTCAAATACAGTAATATATTCAAATACAGTAATATATTCAAATACAGTAATATATTCAAATACAGTAATATATTCAAATACAGTAATATATTCAAATACAGTAATATATTCAAATACAGTAATATATTCAAATACAGTAATATATTCAAATACAGTAATATATTCAAATACAGTAATATATTCAAATACATGTGCAGCAATATATTCAAATACATTAATATATTCAAATACAGCAATGTGTTCAAATACAGTAAGGGACCAAGATGTTAAGCACTTAAGCACACCAGAGTGCTAAGGACTCGCGACACACCTAGTAACTGCGCATCAGGGTCAGCGAACCAAAGCTGACCAAGATCTTAGGACACTTCCACGCAGTGGGTCTGAAAACAGGGGTACCGTAATGCAGCCTGACCAAGTTCTAGGGATCGAAGAGGGAGGACAGCCCACCCACAAAAACAACCATGCAGAAGTCGGATATGTCGACTGAAAGGTGCAATATCGCAGCAAAGCTGTAAACAGAGATAACGCGCCATAAACGTCCTTTTTAGGACGAACGACGAAGAAGAAGAAATACAGTAATATATTGAAATACAATAATATACTCAAATACAGTAATATACTCAAATACAATAATATACTCAAATACAATAATATACTCAAATACAGTAATATACTCAAATACAGTAATATACTCAAATACAGTATTATTTAAATACAGTAATATGTTAAAATACAGTACTAGATTCAAATATACCAATTTATTCAAATACAGCAATATATTCAAATAAACGAATATATTCAAATACAGTAATAGATTCGAGCAAGCAACTCGCCTGTGTTGTCTGAGTTAATAGGGAGGCAATGTATAAGTGACACTGCTATCTACACTGAACCTCTAATGTATAAGTGACACTGCTACCTACACTGAACCTCTAAGAGACAACTAAGGAGATTTCAGCGGTGGAATTGGCTGTTCCTTCCCATAGGGGTTCAAACTGACCCCAGAATTGGCGCTTATATCCCATAGGGGTTAAAACTGACCCCAGAATTGGCGCTCATATCCCATAGGGGTTAAAATTGACCCCAGAATTGGCGCTCATATCCCATAGCGGTTAAAACTGACCCCAGAATTAGCGCTTATATCCCATAGGGGTTCAAACTGACCCCAGAATTGGCGGTTCCATCCCAAAAAGGTTGAAAGTGACACCAGAATTGGCGATTCCATTCCATGGGGGTTCAAAGTTAGTTAGTTAGTTAGTTAGTCGTCGGATCATCATCACTGCAATCTGGACACGTCCATAGTTGCTCCGATCTCTCCTTGAGTGTATCCGCCATCACACTTCTGCTGACAGTACCGGTCCTATGCTGGTTAACCATCATTCTTCTGCGCCCTCCAAAATGTTCACCTCTAGCAACACCGCATTTCAATCCCTGATCTGTAATCCTAGCCATTGAAAAGGAATCATCATCCACATTAGTCTCACTCTCGCGTGTTATATCTCTTAAGGAGTTCAAAATTTCAGCACGATCCATTGCCCCATCGCCCTGTACTACAATCGCGCACGATGCCAGTTGATCCGCTATTTCATTGCCTCGAACGCCCTCATGTCCGGGCACGGAAATAAATGTAACCACGTTCAAGCTCGCCTTTCTCAAGGCCTTAATACACTGTTCGCGAACTAGACCCACTTGTACCTTCTTAATCATACTCATAGAGTCACTCAAGATGCAGACCTGCGTTACCTTCTGTGTGCGTAGCCACTCAAATGCCTTGGTCACCGCCATACTCGTAGTGACCGCAAAGGCACCATTTTCCTCCTTGATCGTTTTACCTGCGCACTGAGCTGTATAGGCCCAAACACTGCGAACATGCCTAATTACAGATCCATCAGTGTATATAATCACATCCCCCTCTTTGGTATTCTCACTGATTAAAGACTGCACTTCTTTCTCCACAGGGGGGTACATTTGGGGGATCAAAGTGACCCTTCTTCTTTCGTTCACTTGAAACATGTCTATATCTGTAATTCTGTTTCCTTAGTAAAACTCACTGTCTTTTGTAGTTCATACAGTGTCCCATAGAGTTTTGATTCCAGTGTTGTTTCCTCTGGCCAATATGTCTGCCTCAGCGTTTCATGCTCAGAACACTCTTGAAGTATATGTTTGGCACTCTGTACTGCCTGTCCACATGTACACATGGCCGTGTTGCCAATCTTGAACTTTGTATACATGTGACTGCGGAGTCGGTTGTGTCCTGTTCTGAGACGTAGAATTATAACTTGTTCTGATCTGTTCATATTGTGATAGTCATCTTGTGTTGGTGTTTGTGGCTTTCTTATTGACTTGATCATCTGTTTTTTCTGATGGTAGGTGATTGGTATATCTGGTTGGTCGTCGGCAGCACCTTCTTTAGCCAGTTGGTCTGCTTTTTCATTTCCTGGTATTCCACAGTGAGAGGGTATCCACTGCATGGTTACCCTATACTGGTAAGACAATTCGCTAAGTAGTTTTTTCAAGTCTGTTAGTTTTCCAGACTGGAGAGCTTGAAGCACTGACCTTGCATCTGTCAGGAATACCACAGGCTGTAGGTCAGAGTTGGAGTTCAGCAGTTTTTTAGCTGCCACACTAATTGCCTGGATTTCTGCATCATAATTATTGCAGAATTTTCCTGTCGGTGTTCTGATTGTATCTCTAGGCTTGTGTGGATATTCTATATATATATCTGCACCTCCATTCCTCACGGCATTCTGTGCTGACCCATCTGTGTATACTCTGACCCATATATCTTGTTCAAAGTGACCCGATAATTGGTGGTTCCATCTCATAGAGGTTAAAGTGACCTCAGAATTGGCGGTTATATCCCATAAAGGTTCAAAGTGACCGCGAAATTGGGGCTTCTATCCATAGGGGTTCAAAGTGACACCAGAATTGACTTTTCCATGCAATATAGGTTCAAAGTGACCCCAGAAGCCATGCTTATGTTGGATGTATCAGCCGAAGCAAAGAAGCAAATGTCTCAGTAAATGTATAAACCATGAGCCGCGTAGCGCAGTGGTTAATGCACTGGCTTCGCATGAGTGGTCCTGGGTTCATTCCCCAGTAGAGGCGCTGATGTTTTTCAGATCACAATGGTCCCCGAGTCGATCCAGCCTTAATTGGGTACCGAATTAATCCCGGAAGTAAAGACTGCGATGAGAGGAGATGACTACCGCCCTCACGTAGCCTAACCACTGAAATGTGAGCTCGCTAATATATCCCACCTCTATAGCATTATACATGCCACGGGTTAACTTTGCTTAGTTTTATAAACCATGGCACAACGCATTATGTTTTCTGAACTGAATCCCGCTAATCTGCAGGAGTTTTTAGAACGAAAGCAGAACAAAACGAAGAAGAATACAGTTACAAATCTCCCTGTTTTCTACAGAAACGTGCTACTGGTTTGAATAATCCTAGTTGGACCAGGTTTTAGATAGCTCTTTCCCATCTATTTACGTTTTGCTTGGAACAAGCTTATATCTGAAGTTGTGTTTCTTCTATTAACGTGACTGTGTTTTGTAACTCGTACAGAGGTCCGTAGAGTTTTTCTTTCTCTGGGCCAGTGTATTTCCATCAGCATTTCATATTCTAAGCATTCCTGAAGAATGCTGTCTCATGTGCCTGTCAACATGTCCACATGGTCATGGTGCCAATCTTGAAATTTGTAACATGTGGCTGCGAAGTCGGTTGTGTTCTGTTCTGAGGCGTAGAATGACAACTTGTTTTGGTCTGTTCATAATTTGGTAATCATCTTTTGTTGGAGTTGGCTTTCTAATTCTTGATTCTTGATTAGAAAACTGACCTCACAGCACGTGGGGCATTCCCATTAGTGCTCCGCCCTCTGTTCCAGCAGTCATTCGACTCGATGGTGTTTCGAGTCCAATGCCGCCGACACAGACGTCGACATCAGAGCACAACTCTGGCCCTTGCGACAGGTTTCTTTGTTGTTCCGCCCACCCACGCCGTGCCGCAAATAGTTCAAGCACAACGTCGGCCTGTCGGAACGACATGGTAACGACATGGTAACTGTTATCGAAGGTTACGACTAAGGGATTGTATAGATGATGTGCCATGAAGCTTCTATAAGAAGATAACCTCAATATAAAGGCATGTCATCTACTAAGGTTTTCTGTTGCATGGTTGGTTTGTCTAGTGAGCCATTGCTGAGACCCACAGACGCAGCCGCATGGCTTTCTAATTGCCTTGATTATCTGTTTCTTTTAATGGTACGCTATTGGCACAACTGGTTGATCATCAGCATTTCCCTCCTTAGCAAGACGATCTGCTTTCCCGTTTCCATGTATTCCACAATGTGATGGTATCCACTGCATATATACTTTACTCTAATTACTTAGTTCGGTTAGCAACATTTGCAATTGTTAATTTTCTGTACTAGAGCGCTTGAAGTGCTGCTCTTGCATCTGTCAGAAATACTACTGGCTGTGATTCAAGATTGGCGCTTTTTCAGTTGTAACCTTGATTGCCCAAATTTCTGCCTCGTAACTATGACAGAATTTTCCGCTGGTACATATGAATATATATATCATTAATATATACCCTATAAATATATATATATATCTTTCCTGTATTGGTTCGTCTTTCTGTCCATGATATTCTTAGGACATCTCTATAACATTTCATTTCGAAAGTCGCTATTTTCCTTTTCATTGCGGATGTCATTGCCCATGTTTCACAACCATATGTTGCCACTGGAAAGATATACTGTAACTTTAACAGTTGTAACTTTTTTTCGGTTTGCCCCTTGTGATACTCCACAGTTCTTGATAATCGGCGTTCTGGTCTGAAAAATCAGTTGTTTGAACGAGTGAAATATTGCAATCTTTGACCTACAGGTTGACAGGTATCATGAATGCAGGTCACAAAAAACACACCGTGGAAAATAAATAGAGGGCAAACTATATCTCCCCCCCCCCCCGCCTCCTCTCTTCTACATTGTGGAGGCGTGTTCTTTGCTTTTTGTCTACTGTGCGTTACTTTACTGCAAAAATCTTAAAGAATGTAATTATTAAAGTTTCATATTTCAACCAACACAATGTACCAAGACTTATAGAAAAGGGTGAATCCATTGAAAAGGTGAAACATTCCTTCATCTGTCACGTACCTGGAGTTCAAGTACAAGGTCAACGTAGGCAAATACAGGTAAATGTAGCACTATATTATAACACCAATCTAATTCATCATCAGGTGTCATGCCGGGTGCCGTAGGCGGTCATGGCTCTCCACAGCTCTCTGTCCACAGTATTATGTATCAAAGTCGTTGTTGTTTCTTTGCCGTGCCAGGTTGTCAAACTGTCTAATATTTTCTCACGTTGTCGCCCTCTGTCTCTGGTGCCCTCAATCTTGCCTGTTGTGATTATGTTCTCTAAACCTGCCTGTCTCATGAAGTGGCCAAAAAAAGAAGATTGCCTTGTTCTTATATTGTTGATTAAAGTCCGTTTCGCATTTAACTCTTTTAACACCTCTACATTAGTTTTTCTGGCAGTCCATGGTATTCTCAGCATTCTTCTGTAGAACCACATCTCTGTTGCCTCCAATCTCCCACTTTCCAGTTTGTTTATTGTCCAAGACTCGCACCCATATGTTAGTATAGGGGTTATATAGCACTGCAGAACTCTCTTTCTCACCTCTAATGACAAGGTCATATTACACAGTATATTTTTCATTTTTCTGAATGTTGTTTTTGCCTGTCCTATTCTGCATCTTATTTCTGTTGAACTTCTTCCATCTGCTGTAATAATTGTACCTAGATATTTGAATTGGTGGACCTGTTTTAATACTATAGGTATTAATCTACCAATCTAATTACACACGGAAAGTGTAGCACTATATCATATACCAATCTAATTACAAGCGGAACATGAATAATGAAATTTAGATACATCGAGGATTTATTGATAAAGAAAAAACATGGGGTTTGAACCAGGTCCGTTCAGATGGTACCAACTCGCATCACAACTTGAGTTATCTTACTACCGGCACAGTGTTGATGATTGCAGATACGCCTTAAATAAGGGGGGAAGGGGGTTTATATTACAAAAATGTTATTCGCCCAATTATTGCCATTTTCATAACATTTTGACTGACTATCTACTTCTTCAGAGTTCATTCTCAAACTCCCGCTGGATCTCTCTTGTAGTAGGACAATGATCGTACTAGATTTCTAGTGATGATGATGTTTCTCCTTCGCAAGCGAAGATGAGCATGGCATGAAAAACAATAAATGCGATGAAAAAATAAATAATAATAATAAAGTGGTAGGGCCCAGAGATGACATGCACATCAGAGTGCACAGTCCGGCGCTCCATAGCTGTTTGAGCATCAGGGTCAGCTAACCACAGCTGGCCAAGACCCTCAGTACACTTCCACGCAGTGGGCCTGGAAACAGGAGTGCAGCAACCCTGATGTAACCTGGCCAAGTACTAGGGATCGAAGATGCGAGAATGCCAACAGAAGTAATGAATATTACAAGAGAACAGGAGAACTTCAACATACAGATAAACAGTGAACAACTAAAACAAGTAGATGAATTCAAATATCTGGGCAGCACATTGAGATATGACAACAAACAAGAAGCAGAAATAAACGCAAGATGTAATCTTCTTCTTCTCGTTCGGAGTACATAAGTCATCCTATCTATTACCACCCATGTGTTGCCGGGGCCCGACAGGGGAGCAACATGTCTACACAGCAAGTCCTGTTTTCTTAATAAATGCTGCTGTATTTGAAAGCTCATCAGTGCTCCCATACATCTTTCTGTGGATATCCATCTCTGTGGGTCAGTGTTCTTCCCTTAACTGGTTTAGTGTATTGCAGTCTTGCAGGATATGTTAAGTGGTCTGTGCTGCCTGCCCGCAAGGTCACAGTGGTGATGGGACAAATCGTAGCCTATTTAAGTGGCTGTTTAATCTATGTGTCCCGTTCTGAGGCGGAAGACAATAACCTGCTCTGCTCGCAAGATGTAATAAGACCTGTCAGGTAATTGGTCAATTAACACATTTACTAAGAAACAAAAATATTAAACTAGAAACAAAGAAAGCGCTTTTCAACACCATTTTCTTACCAACATTGTGTTATCAGTGTCAAACTTGGACATTAGATTCTAGAACAATACATAAGATTAACACCACTGAAATGAAATGTGTGAGACGTATGATTGGAGTTAGCTTGAGAGACAAAATCAGCAATGAAGCACTAAGGAAACAATTAGGGATCAAGTCAACCATAGAATACATCCAGAAACAGCAAGTTAAATGGTACGGCCACATAACCAGACAGAACGAGCAAAATATTATCCAAAAAACCCTTAACAAACGATACGAAAACAGTCGACCTATTGGACGCCCTCGTAAAAGGTGGATAGATAGTGTATTAGAGACACTCGGAAATATAACAGTGGAACAGGCAAATAGAAGGGCAAAAGACCGTACACTCACTCTCCCCTCAACACCGAAAGATACATGAAGATAGAAAGAAGAAGAAGAAGAATATATAGATAAAATGAAGTTCAAAGTTCAAATATCTGTAAGTATAATACCATTCTGAACGAATCAATGGGTCAAGAGTTCAATAGTTACATTTTTTTTCAAAATAACTATACAGGTCAAAAGGTCACATCTCGATAACTGCTGTTTATATTTCCTAGAATATTTAATAACTACAAACTATTTCCTATTCACTGTTCAATAGCAAAACGTAAAGCGTGAAAATATCTTTCTATTGGTAGCGTATCCAATTCAGGAATTTGTTGTGCCATAGTTTACAGCTTAGTTGCGATATTTATGCCTTTCGGTCTGACACATCCGATTTCGGCATGAGTTCTTGTTCAGTTTGACCCTCTAAGCGGTGGGATAGACAACTCCGCCTCCTAAACTTCCTTCCTCGTCTCTTACGTATGGTAGATTTCAGTGCTCTATTCTTTGTTCCCCGTTCAGGACCCGTCGACACAATGGCGGTAATAAACAATTCAAAGTGAAGTGAGCAGAGAATAAGTAAACGTGTGACATGTCACGTGACGAAACAGATGTCACATAACAATGACTATCCCCTTTATTTCACCAACAATAAAATGAAATCAATAAAACATTGTACTCATATCTCATATTGGTTGCTACTTGATGTCTAAGTTGACGTGATATTTTCTAGACAATTCTATGTTTTGTTTAATAACTATCACCTGTAGCAGCTGTCACCAAGTGCAACCGAGTATAAGCGACAAAACATCCAGGAGAATCATACTTGGACCTCTTCTGCATTCTTTTTGAAACTTCTACTTTTTCCGCAGAGGACGGATGTGTTGGGTCATATGATCAAATAAAACGGCGACACATTACATTTTAATTCTCTGAACTGCATCCTAAATCCTGCTGCAAGAGAGAGAGAGAGAGAGAGAGAGATCCAGCGAGAATTGGAGAGAATGAAACTCCGCTGCATCTGCCATCAATTATTATACATTTAGTCCGATATTTAAATTGGTCCGATATATAAATTGGTCCGATATATAAATTGGTCCAATATATAAATTAGTCCGATATTTAAATTGGTCTGGTCATGTATAGAGCGGTTTGTACATGTTGTTATGGGTTCACAGTTTTTTGTTTTTTGTGTGTGTTCAGAGACGCTCCTGTTGGCCAAACTGTATTCTATGAATACAGAGGCTTGACTTCCCTGAAAATGTGGGTTTTTTGTGTGGTTACTTAGGGATATTACCTCCCATTTTTGTCAATTCGTCTGCGTTTTAATTTCCAGATATCCCACCGAAGACGGATGTGTCGGGCTATTGCCTCAAACAAAACGGCGACACAATGCATTTCCATTCTCTGAACTACATCTTGTCAGAAGTCTAGTAGAACCATTGTCCTGCTACAAGAGATATCCAGCGGGAGTTTGAGAACGAACGCTGAAGAAAAAGTTTACAGTGATGCTGGTATCCATTACTGTACTCGTTTCCTGGCCCGGAAAACTAGTCTACGATCAAAATGTACCAGAAATGAAAATAGCTGATATGAACTAATTTTTGTTTACTGAAAAAGAACATGAGATTTACACATTTTGATTGGTTCTAGTCTTCAAGATATGGGCCACTAGTATATTTAATTATATATATATATATATATACTGACCGTAATTAAATATACTAACTATATATATATATACTGACCGTAATTAAATATACTAACTATATATATATATACTGACCGTAATTAAATATACTAACTATATATATATATATATATATATATATATATATATATATATATATATATATATATATATATATATATATATATATATATATATATATATATATATATATATATATATATATATATATATATAATATATATATAACCAGAAGTTGACCGAATCCTACACTTATGTTTACATCACATAATAAAAACGTGACCAGAAGTTGATCAAATCCTACTTATGCTTGCATCACATAATAAAAACGTGACCAAAAATTGATCGAGTCCTACTTATGCTTACATCACATAGTAAAAACGTGACCAAAAATTGATCGAATCCTACTTATGCTTACATCACATAATAAAAACGTGACCAAAAATTGATCGAATCCTACTTATGCTTAAATCACATAATAAAAACGTGACCAAAAATTGATCGAATCCTACTTATGCTTACATCACATAATAAAAACGTGACCAAAAATTGATCGAATCCTACTTATGCTTACATCACATAATAAAAACGTGACCAAAAATTGATCGAATCCTACTTATGCTTACATCACATAATAAAAACGTGACCAAAAATTGATCGAATCCTACTTATTCTTACATCACATAATATAAACGTGACCAAAAATTGATCGAATCCTACTTATTCTTACATCACATAATAAAAACGTGACCAAAAATTGATCGAATCCTACTTATTCTTACATCACATAACTTATTTTTAGGCCTACATCAGTGTATACATATTTTATCTGTAACAGATTTTGCCACTATTTAGTGCATGTGCCCTTATCCAAAGTATCTTAGTAAGAAATGTCTAGGACATGTGTGAATAGTGCTAATAATTAATGTTATTCTTCTTTTGATTTCGTTCTCAAACTCCCGCAGATTAGCAAGATGAAGTACGGAGAACGGAATGCATTGCTGCCATATCTGCGCCTTTCGTCCTGGTACAGACTAGTTCAGCATGGATTTTGCTCACTGACCCTATATGGGAATGGGGCAGCCAATTCTATACCATAACCTCATTAGTCGCCTCTTACGACATGCATGGAAGGTAAACAGTTCTGCTATTCTTTGCTCCCCTCTCGGGCCTCAGCAAAACACAGGCGGCTATATCCACTAAACCACACTTAAGAAAGCAACATGAACTGAAATATTATTTAAGAGATTTGATTTTACTGAAGAACAAGGCGGAGCGTTTGGGTTCCAGATTGCAACAGTGGAATCATCTGGCTGATCAAGCAGTCCATGGGCTCATGCCCTTTGACCTAATGCCATTAGATGGCATTATATTGCTGGGAAGTCTGTGAATTTTCGGCCCACCCCGGGACAGAGCCAGAGAATAACTATCACACCTCCAGGAAGGTAGGTTTAAACCTATGCACTGCTCCTAGCCACTGTAGCCAAGATAGGGTTCACTGTGCTCATTCCCCGCCACCAGTTGACTACTGGTTATGCCGAACTTCTCTATTGCTCCAGGCATGCAACCAAATGTTCAAGTCAAAAGGATTGTCACGTCCTGAGTCACTGTGCCTCTATGATGGGCCTCAGCCATAGGAAAAACAGTGATGTCAGTTTCCTCCTCCTCAGTGCTGCACAGTACATCTCTGGCTCCCTCCCAACCACAGAGGGTGCATACATATATATTCAGGCAAACATGTAAAACATTTCAACAAAAAAACAAAATCATAATTGTATAGATGACGTGCAATGAAGCTTCTCTAAGAAGATAACCTCAATATAAAGGCATGTCATCCACTAAGGTTTTCTGTTGCATGGTGGTATGTCTAGTGGGCCATTGGTGAGACCCACAGACGCAACCACATGCGTTGAATCATCTGGCAGAAGATATTAAAATTTATATGTATAGAAACCATCAGACGCCATTTATTGCATACTTTTACAGAAAGGGTAACCTCAGTGCGTGCCACAACATTTCTGGTTTAATGGCAGCCCTCAACATCAATTTACAAACCGGAAGCATGGTGGCTTGTATTGATTCATCCAAGACCAGTCTTAAATCTGTTTTGTTGAACAATGGTAATGGGGTACCTTCACTTCCTTTTGGTCAAACAGTTCATATGAAAGAAACTTATGAAAATATTAAGCAGCTTTTGAAGTGTATACTTCACTATCTTACTTCAATTTTCTGCTAGAAGACTACCGAGGCTATTTTACTTATAACAATTTTCTGCTAGCTGATGGGGCGGTCTACCTTCACTATATTACTTATAACAATTTTCTGCTAGAAGACTAATGGGGCGGTCTACCTTCACTATATTACTTATAACAATTTTCTACTAGAAGACTGATGGGGCGGTCTACCTTCACTATATTACTTATAACAATTTTCTGCTAGAAGACTAATGGGGCGGTCTACCTTCACTATATTACTTATAACAATTTTCTGCTAGAAGACTAATGGGGCGGTCTACCTTCACTATATTACTTATAACAATTTTCTGCTAGAAGACTGATGGGGCGGTCTACCTTCACTATATTACTTATAACAATTTTCTGCTAGAAGACTAATGGGGCGGTCTACCTTCACTATATTACTTATAACAATTTTCTGCTAGAAGACTGATGGGGCGGTCTACCTTCACTATATTACTTATAACAATTTTCTGCTAGAAGACTGATGGGGCGGTCTACCTTCACTATATTACTTATAACAATTTTCTGCTAGAAGACTGATGGGGCGGTCTACCTTCACTATATTACTTATAACAATTTTCTGCTAGAAGACTGATGGGGCGGTCTACCTTCACTATATTACTTATAACAATTTTCTGCTAGAAGACTGATGGGGCGGTCTACCTTCACTATATTACTTATAACAATTTTCTGCTAGAAGACTGATGGGGCGGTCTACCTTCACTATATTACTTCTTTCATATATTTGAATAGCAGTTTTATTCCTCGCAAGTCAATGGGTTCTACATGTCTATATATTTCACATGCCGCTGTAGTTGACTTCATTGCTCCAATAATGAGAATTTGCCTTCGAGCAATGTGTTACAAGTGTATTGTTAGACAAAGTCCGCAGATAAGGGAGGGTTTTGGGGTGTTCCAACCCTTCCCCTAGCAAATCTGAACATGACTTTTAGTACTAGGCAATAAAAATCCCTCCCTTAGCGATTTTCACAAAAAGGTCTCCAAAATTAGGTAAAACCCTCTCTCTAAGGTAATCATATCTACGGCCCTGAGTGTGTCTGTGGCAGAGTGTATGTGTCTAAGCATAATCCTCTCAGAGTATTTTTGTGTCTGTCTCATCCCCATGTTGTATATTCAATATTCCACACACATTTTTCTCAGAAAGTTGATGAGAATCAAATGGCAAGACACGTTTCTAGATGCTACTGGCCTTGGAAGAGCTGGCATCCCTAGTATTGACAATATTCTGATGAAGACAAATTCGTTAGGAAGGGCATGTATGCCATATCATCGTCTGCCACAAACACTCCTGAATGGTGAGAAGAAGGACATAAGATGTAAAAGAAGCGGTGCAAAGAATCGTTAAAAAACCTCACTTAGACTTTAACATAAACCATAGGATATGGCATACATGGCCCTCAGCAATAAAAATAAAAAGACGGAACATTGTGTGAAAAACTAGGAGACATGAAACAGCTCAACATCAGAGACTAGCTAAAAAGTTAAGGACAGATCCAACAACTTAGAAAGTGATAATCCAATGCTCAAACTGTCCAATAACCGTTAACGCTACAATAGGGCTTATCAGTCACTTGCGAACTCATAAACAACGTTATACCTCTAAGTGAATTTTATAGAATAGGATGTAACAAATGGTCACCATCATCACTTGTGATAGATGGACAGCATAATCAATATTTGTAATCTTTCTCAATATTGCTTTCTTTCATTTCTCAACATGTTTCTTGAGATTGCTACCAGTCAAGTATTTAAATATCTATGTAAGTAAGTAGGGGTTCCCTTCTCTTACTAATTTGCTTTCTTATCTAGGTTTTGCCTACTCTTACTAATTTGCTTTCTTATCTAGGTTTTGCCTTCTCTTACTAATTTGCTTTCTTATCTAGGTTTTGCCTTCTCTTACTAATTTGGTTTCTTATCTAGGTTTTGCTTTCTCTTACTAATTTGGTTTCTTATCTAGGGTTTGCAGTCTCTTAATAATGTGTTTTCTTATCTAGGTTTTGCCTTTTCTTGCTAATTTGCTTTCTTATCTAGGTTTTGCCTTCTCTTACTAATTTGCTTTCTTATCAAGGTTTTGCCTTCTCTTACTAACTTGCTTTCTTATCTAGGTTTTGCCTTCTCTTACTAATTTGTTTTCTTATCTAGATTTTGCCTTCTCTTACTAATTTGCTTTTTGTTAGGTCTATCTAGTTTTACGATGATGCAAATTAGTTTGGTAAAGTTTGATAACGTAATAGCTTTTGGTGAAAATGGTATATACTGGATTTTTTTTCGAGTTTTTCTTTGGTTTCCATGTCTGGTTTATAGTAATGTGGTATTTCTTAGGTCTTCATACTTCTTTTTCTTCTTCTTTCGTTCACTTGAAACATGTCTATATCTGTAGTCTTCATACAGTTTGTGTTTTCCTCTCTCTTTCTCTCTCTCTCTCTCTCTCTGTCTCTCCCTACTTCTTTTTGCCGTTGCCATATTACCAGATCATGACTGTTCTGAAAGATGGCACACCTTAAGAACGAGCTTTGTGATAGTCCTTCCTCCTTTAACGAAACGTCATCGTTCATCTTGAAATTGTTATGTTAATTGTGAAGTATTTGTTCGTCCGCGACTTTCTATTTGGGGCCTAAACATAAACGCAGAATAGCAACACTGTTTACTTTCCATGCATGTCATAAGAGGCGACCGAACAGGTTCTAGTGTGGGTTTGGCTCTCCTATCCTATTTAGGGTCAAAGTAACACGGAAGTCGTGCTGAAGTATGTGTCAGGCGAAAAGGAACATATATCGCAGCAAAGATGTAAACCATGACACAACATCTTAGTTCTCCGGACTACATCCTGTTAATCTGCAAAAAGGTTGAAAACGAACGCGGAAGTATTTTATCCAGGTGTACAATATCCATAAAATCTCATGACTTCTAGCTGTAGTCTATGGCCATTAATTAGTGTTACTGATTGAGAGACCTCGCTCCAGACAATTTCTCGTTCCTGGCCTAGAGTCCTCGCTTCCCGACATTTTTTCTATCAGACTTTTTCCATCAGACTTTTTGCCCCAGATATTTTTCCATCAGATGTTTTTCCATCAGATATTTTTCCATCAGATATTTGTCTACAGAGTATAAACAATTTAACAACGAACTCAATGAACTGCTTTTCACTGACGATTAAAGCATCATATATGTTGACAAAGAAAACCTTCCAACTCACATCAACTCACTATCAAGAATATGTAATAAATACAATATGCGAATGAACACACAAAAGACAGAAACTATGCAAATAACGAGATCAATAGATCATTTAAACACTCAAATAGAGAAAAAATAAAACAATTCAAAGAGTTCAAGTACCTAGGAAGTATCTTCACGGAAGACAGACGACTCGGTGGAGAATAGAAAAAGAAAGTCAGAAGGTAAATACTGTGATATACTGACTGTCACCTTTACTATTGCACCCAAAAATCAACATGGAAGTAAAGAAACAAATTATTAAGAGCATCTTTATACCAATACTATGCTACTAATGCCAGACTTGGCAACTGAAATACAGACAAGAGAAAGATCGAAATTTGTGAAATATACGTCTTCTATTACAAACTCTTACGTTTAACGTCATGTGTGTAAGCTACGACAACACCACCTGGGGATAAACAATAAACGCAATTTTTCGATCCTGACTGATAGTTGTTGTTAATTGCTAGTTCCCTTTGCTGGCTGATAGTTGTCTTTGTTGGTTGAATGTTGTCTTTGGTGGTTGATAGTTGTCGTTGTTGGTTGCTAATTGTCTCTGTTGGTTGATAGTCGCCTCTGTTGGTTGATAGTTGTCTTTGTTGGTTGATAGTTGTCTTTGTTGGTTAATAGTTGTCTTTGTTGGTTTATAGTTGCCTTTGCTGGTTGATAGTTGTCTTTGCTGGTTGATAGTTGTCTTTGCTGGTTGATAGTTGTCTGTGTTGGTTGATAGTTGTCTTTGTTGGTTGATAGTTCCCTTTGCTGGCTGATAGTCGCATCTGTTGGTTGATAGTTGTCTTTGTTGGTTGATAGTTGTCTTTGTTGGTTTATAGTTGTCTTTGCTGGTTGATAGTTGTCTTTGTTGGTTAATAGTTGTCTTTGTTGGTTGATAGTTGTCTTTGTTGGTTTATAGTTGTCTTTGCTGGTTGATAGTTGTCTTTGTTGGTTGATAGTTGTCTTTGCTGGTTGATAGTTGTCTTTGCTGGTTGATAGTTGTCTTTGCTGGTTGATAGTTGTCTGTGTTGGTTTATAGTTGTCTTTACTGGTTGATAGTTGTCTTTGTTGGTTGATTGTCGCCTCTGTTGGTTTATAGTTGTCTTTGCTGGTTGATAGGTGTCTTTGTTGGTTGATAGTTGTCTATCTTAGTTGATAGTTCCTCTTTCAGATACTAGTTATATTGTTTAGTTGCATGTACTCTTATTTTGTTGAAAATGCATGTATTTTGTTGCAGGTATTCTTTTTTTTTTTTTTGCAGATACTCTTATTTTATTGCACGTACTCTTATTTTGGACTTCCGGCAGTGACGCCCGTTGATGAAGGGTGTTTCTCTAATCAAGTCTGGGTCACTCCGTCGATCGTTGGATTAATCAACTAACATCGTAAAGTCCTCACCGATTTGTGAAGAGTACACTCAGGAGAACAATACTTAGAGAAAGTAAAACAACCAATATTCATACTATTCAAGAACTGCGCAGAATAGCTTTGAACAGACATAATTGGATAGATCTGACCTCTGCGCTAACTTCAGAGTAAAAGGGAAATGAATGAATGATGAACTCTTATTTTATTGCAGATTATCTTATTTTGTTGCAGATTATCTTATTTTGTTGCAGATTATCTTATTTTGTTGCAGATACTCTTACTTTATTACAGGTACTCCTACTTACTTCAGTTACAATTATTATTTTCAGTTACTCTTATTTTGTTGCTGGTACACCTATTTTGTTGCTGGTACTCTTATTTTGTTGCTGGTACACCTATTTTGTTGCTGGTACACCTATTTTGTTGCTGGTACACCTATTTTGTTGCTGGTACTCTTATTTTGTTGCAAGATCTAAAACGACCATTTGTGGCCGGGCACCAATGGCAAGAAAAGAATAGCAACACTGGAGTAGTCATGCATGTCACAAGATATCACTAAGGAAACTTTAGGGGTGGATTGGTTGTCTCATCAAGATCATAGTGACTCATAAGCTATACTGACAGCAGTTGTGTCGGGCCAAAAGTGCACCCATGCTGTAAATCATGAAACACTTCATTCCGTTTCTAGGACTACATCGCGCAATAGTTTGACAGCAAACATAAAAGAAGTTTGTTGTAGAAGATACCCCATTATAATTATTTCGTTTGGGGGCCTCCCTGGCGTAGTGGTTAAGCTGTTCGCCTTGTGTTCAAGAGGTCATGGATTCGAATCCGGCTCGTGTCGTCTTGTTTATAAGGTGCGTTTTTTCGGAGATCCCTGTGGATTATCACTTGAAGCTGCGGAGTTACGTGCTATGAATGGTACTCTCGGCCTGCGGCGTGCCGCATCGTTGAGAATGACGGAGTACATATGGAAAACCGAGTACAGTGAAGTCAATCTTCTACGTCTTTTTAACCTTTTTAAATTATTTCGTGTATATCTCAATACAAAAAAAAACAGTATAGTAATAAGTAAGTATATCGACCACTAAAAAGGAGCTCCAAATGATACATAAAAAAATTAAGTACAATTGCCTGGTACTTAGTCAAAGGTAACTTAAGACGAGATACGCACACTATTTTCCCTTGAGAAAATAAAACCTTAAAACATTGCATGAAACAAATAAGGTGGGACTAACAAAACAGTTCATTTACGCTAAAATTTATCCAAGATTTCAGTTAATCCCTCCGTGAAATGTCTATAATAGTTTATATTAACTGGGTCGCATTTATATAGTCTTAAAACATTATATAGTTTTTTGGGTCCATCATAATAGAATGAGAGAACACCCAAGTGTCGCATCAGCATAGTATGAAAACACACAATAATTGCATGATAAGAACTGAATACCATTCACCAGCAATACACCGTGATATATCAAATTCTGTTGCAGAGAGGTTAGACAGTCAAACAATTTAAACGCACGATCTAGGTCTCCTTTTCTAAATCAACAACAGTCGCATTGCACTGGTCTTGTTGTATGAACGTAAAAATTAGTTTCTAAAAATTCTACAATCGCTGAAAAGCAAATGCGTTTTTGATAAAGTCAATGTGGTCAAATGAAGAAATAGCAGTTAAATTGTTTGCACATCTTATGACGATGACCGATCAACTTCCTATAAGAGCTTATCATAAGATGAAAACGTGGATAGACAACATCAAGACCATCCTGACTCAACAAGACTACACCTCAATCAGAGCAACACACCTGGCTTTCGAACACAGACTACATCTTCTTCATAAGCCCTACTCTAAACGACAAGTGTGGAAGCTACAACAACACCACTTGGAGATAGACAATAGACAATGTGGCCCAACTGTCCATTTTTGTGTGTTATTCTGTTTCTAGAAATTCGAAACCAAACTGATTCCATGTTGTCACCTGTCGGATTATAGTGTTACTTCAGTTGGAGCTAACATTAACACATTTGGATATTGAAAAACAACATCCTTCTTCTACTTTTTCTTCTTCTGTCTCCGTTCTCACACTCCTATAGATTAGCAGGATGTAATCTGAAGAACGAAATGCTTTAGATGATAGTTTACTTATTATCTATATGAGCAAAAATATGTACAAGTGTTACCACAACAAGTCGATACAACAAACACAAATATGTATAAGTGTTACCAAAACAATTCGATAAAACAACCTAACAAAAATATGTATAAGTGTTACCAAAACAAGTAGATAAAACAACTTAACAAAAATATGTATAAGTGTTATCAAAACAGTTCGATAAAACAACTTAACAAAAATATGTATAAGTGTTATCAAAACAGTTCGATAAAACAACCTAACAACGAGACACAGCGACAGATGACGTTAACATCTTAGCTGTTAAAGCTGCCCTTTTCGGCCTGAGAAATCAGTCTTCAGCTTGGCTTCTGTGTTGAATGGTTTCTTACGATATTTACGGAAGAAAGACATTGTTTCTTTTCTTTACTCCCATTCGGAGCCCACAAGAACACACGGGTGAAAAAAAGCAATGTCCAACATTGTAATGGACGGGGGGGGGGGTTATTGTCCTTTAACTATTCCGACAATTTATTGTCTTTATAACCCCTCCCCACAATTCAGCGCCCCTCCCCACAATTCAGCGCCCCTCCCCACAATTCAGCGCCGCCCCTTCCATATAGTTATGTCAAAATAATGTAACCCCTAAACAACATTTTATCAGAAAAAGCACGGTAAAACTAAATTATTTATTTCCCATTTTGTCGCATTTTGCTTTCGGGTGTACACTGTGACCTTTGCTCTGATTTCGTGGTATTCCCTAACTTTTGTTGTGTGTGATTTGGTAAGCTTAAGGCTAATTGAGATAATTTGAGATATGCGGATGACACTATTCTGATTGCAAAAAGTGAGGAATACCTTCCATATTTAATTAATGTAGTAGTTGCAGAAAATGAAGAGAAAGGACTCTCCCTAAATATAAAGAAAACATAAATAATGATTATTTCACCGAAACAAAATTCCACACCTTGCAAGATCAAAGTGAATGATATAGTATTAAAACAGCTCCATCAATTCAAATATTTAGGCAGAACGATTACAGCAGATGGAAGAAATTCAACAGAAATAAGAAGCAGAATAGGGTAGGCAAAAGCAACGAACAGAAAAATGAAAAATATATTGTGTAATATGACCTTGTCATTAGAGCTGAGAAAGAGAGTTCTACAGTGCTATATAACTCCTATACTAACATATGGGTGCGAGTCTTGGACAATAAACAAACTGGAAAGTGGAAAATTATAGGTAAGAGAGATGTGGTTCTATTGAAGAATTCTGAGAATAACATGGACTTCCAGAAAAACGAATGTAGAGGTGTTGAAAGAGTCAAATGCGAAACGGATCTTAATCAATAATATAAGAAAAATACAATCTTCATTTTTTGGCCACTTCTTGAGACAGGCAGGTTTAGAGAACATAGCCACAACGTGCAAGATTGAAGGCAACAGAGACAGAGGACGAAAACGTGAGAAAATATTAGACAGTTTGACAACCAGGAATAGCAGGGGAAAAAACAGCGAGCTTGATACATAATACTGGAGACAGAGAACTGTGAAGAGCTATGATCGCCTACGCCAGCCGCAATGCTACTTGATGATGATGAAGAATGAGTATTTAGAGTACGGTTAATTTCTAATGTGTGCGCGTACCTCTCTCAGTGTGTAGCGCGCAGAAATAATGAGCGCGCAGCACAAATAATAGGAAAATTAAAAACATTATGTAAATTGGAAAATAAACAGATAATGCATAATTTCGCCTGTGTCTAGAGTTGAACACAGTGATTGTCAGGATGTGACTTCACGGTAGCCATTAATTTCATTGGTGTTACACGAAAATCCGTTGGCAAGTTAAACATGTAAACAGTGTGCTATTTATAGTGCGAAATTCAAACAATTTAATTGATGCAGAAAAAAACATCTTTATGACACCAACTTTTGTAACCAATCCCCCCTCCCTTTCCTCATCTCCCCTCCCCCGTGAACATTGTCAGATCCCCGTCCTAATTATGGGCATAATTTATGGATGTCCTCTAATAATGAACTGTAAATAAATATATATATCTAAACTAACAGTGGGATCTATTGTCTTGTTTACATACCTTCAATTACATTTCTTGAATCATCACAACGTGAACATCTACCAAATTACATCTTCAATTATTTTCAGCAGTGTAATGTGTAAAAGGCTGTTCAATATCTCATCAGTTAACACTGTTACTGAGTGTTCAGTCACTGTGTGAAAGTTTTTAACAAAACTTTTGGAAATGTTATATATAAACACATCACTAAGCTCGAGTACAATAGACATCTGGATAATAACGTTAAGTAGGGAAACAAGTCATTCAGTCGTTTGACTTTAAAATGTTGAAAGTTCAGCCATGTTGAACGCTTTCGCCTGATGTAAAATTAGAACACATTTCTGCTTTAGCTAGTGTTTTCATTGTTAAAAACAATTCAAAACAATCAATTCTATCCGCAACTTCTCGCTTCGACCACATATCACAACTGATGTAGGTATCTATATTTCACTTCCATCTTATGTTTTATATCGGCATATTTGGCCGGACTACATTCTTTTATTTTGTTGACAAATTAATATTTGTTAATTTTCTGTAGTTCATGCATCAGTAAACATGTATGGATAAACTTTCTTCCATATCAATCCCCAGTAAGTCATTGATGACGATAGCCTTAAGTCAAATATCAATATTAGAATAACACTTTTGAGGAACGGTCATGGCTAAATAAAAATGGGGAGAAATGGAGGGGAGGGGGGATGGTCCTTATCAAGGTTCTTTTTAAGAACCGACCAATGAGAGTCACAGGATGGTAATGGTCTGTCCTGAAGTTTCTCCATTCAATAGTAGTAGTTTTGTACTGCGAACATATTACTTCACATTACTGCAACGGCTTATTTTATTTTGGGGAAGCGTCGAGTAAACTAGCTATAATTTTTTCTATAATTTCTATTTTGCTCATCGTTCATTCCCAGTTAAGCAGCATGAATCTGTGTAGTTTGTCCTGGAAATAGTGAACATGTTGTGCTTGCAATTTACAGTTGAGCTGTGATACTTTCATCTTTCCAGCACTTACGTTTTCGGAATAGTTTACTGCAGTTTTCCCTCTTATGGATTCAGTATAGTCACCAAGAAACCATGCAGATGTGGAATATGTCAGACCGAAATGAGCAGCAATTGCAGCCAAGCTGTAGACCATAAAACAGTACATTACGTTTTAGGGCTACATCATGCTAGTCTTCAGAAGTTTGAGAACAAACTCAAAGACCAAGAATAATATTTGATGGCCTATAATAATGTATGAATAGGCATATAATATATGTAAACATTTGTTTATTGATCATCAATAAGTGTGTTTTCCGCAAAGAAGGTTTACTGCAATAGACCTCAAACATCCATGTCTATTGTCTTGATGGTGCACTCTGCTAGACTGTAACATGTTCATCGTGTGATGTCATTCTCCCACTTGCATCTCCGTGTACCTCTTACTTGTGTCCCCTCGACTTCACCCTCAAATAAATTCTTCAACAAGGTGTCTAGTCTTTTACATGCCCCAAATATGTTAATTAATTTTACCTATTATTATTTCGGGGGGGGGGGGGGGGGGGTTATACGCTGTGGTAATTAAGTGGAGGCCAGAGCATTTATACGTTGTAGTAATAATGGGTCAGATTTATACGTTGTAGTAATAATGAGACGGATTTATACGTTATTGTAATAAAGTAACGAATGTATATGTTATTGTAATAAAGTAACGAATGTATACGTCATTGTAATAAAGTAACGAATGTATACGTTATTATAATAAAGTAACGAATGTATACGTTATTGTAATAAAGTAACGAATGTATACGTTATTGTAATAAAGTAACGAATGTATACGTTATTGTAATAAAGTAACGAATGTATACGTTATTGTAATAAAGTAACGAATGTATACGTTATTGTAATAAAGTAACGAATGTATACGTTATTATAATAAAGTAACGAATGTATACGTTATTGTAATAAAGTAACGAATGTATACGTTATTGTAATAAAGTAACGAATGTATACGTTATTGTAATAAAGTAACGAATGTATACGTTATTGTAATAAAGTAACGAATGTATACGTTATTGTAATAAAGTAACGAACGTATACGTTATTATAATAAAGTAACGAATGTATACGTTATTGTAATAAAGTAACTAATGTATACGTTATTGAAATAAAGTAACGAATGTATACGTTATTGTAATAAAGTAACGAATGTATACGTTATTGTAATAAAGGCACAGATTTATGGGTTGTAGTAATAAAGCGATGAATGTATACGTTGTAATAATAAAGGGATGGATGTACGCGTTCTAGTAATAAAGGGCAGTAGCATGAACACGAGGTAGACCAAGAAGAAAGTGGACGTAAGATATCAAATATCACCTGAACATGACAGTAATAGGAAGACTGGCTCAAGATCGACATAAGTTTCGAAAGGCAGTAATGACTGCTACCTCCTGTTCAGGATATGCTACCTGATGATGATGATGATGAGTAATAAAGGGACAGATTTATACTTTGTAGTAATAAAAGAAAATCACATAACAAATGCTGGGTTGATAGCTACGTCCTGAATAGGATAGGCTACCAAGTAATAAAAGAAAATCACATAACAAGTGCTGCGTTGATAGCTACGTCCTGAATAGGATAGGCTACCAAGTAATAAAAGGAAGGATTTATGTGTTCTAGTGATAAAGAAATGCATTTCTACACTGTAGGTAGGTAGTTAATGAGTTTACCTCTCTTTCGGAGAGGCGTGCCTCTTTCAACCAGTGGACAACAAAGTCCAATTCGGTTATATAAGGACACACTACCATAAAATATTAAAGGTAACAAAGGCTCCAAAGTTATTTTGAATAATTCTACGCTGCAGTAATAAAGGGACAGATTTATACACTGCAGTGATAAAGGGACGCATTTATACGTTGTAATAATAAAGGGACGGATTTTGGCTGAAAAGAAAATTCAAAGTAACATGGTCAGAAAAACAAGTACCAGATGACTGTGAAGAAATTAATAGTTGTACCAATATTCCACCGAAGATAAATGTGTCGGTCCATTGTCACAAATAAAACGGTGACACAACGCCTTTCCATCCTCTGGACTACATCCTGCTGGAAATCTAGTAGGACCATTGTTCTGCTACAAGAGAGATTCAGCGGGAGTTTGAGAATGAACGCGGAAGAACCATATGGACAATTGAAGCATATCTCTACACGGCCACATAGGAAATATATATGCAAAAATCATAAATCAGAGTAAGACCGATAGTAGAACCCCAGCGAAATAAGACACAAAGTGGTTCCAAAGGTATGGAATGCACAGACGCACATTTTGCACAACTATGCGAAAAGACACTTGAATGCGACCAAAAATTAATATCGGCTTCATTGATAAAGAATATGCACGTGGTTGCGTCTGTGGGTCTCACCAATGACCCACTAGACAAACCATCCATGCAAAAGAAAACCTTAGTGGATGACATGCCGTTATATTGAGGTTATCTTCTTAGAGAAGCTTCATGGTATGTCATCTATACAATTGTGCGTTTATTTTGTTGTTTAAATGTGTTTCATGTTTACCTGAATATATATGTATGCACGCTCTGTGGTTGGGAGGGAGCCAGAGATGTACTGTGCAGCACTGGGGAGGAGGAAACTGACATCACTATTTTTTCCTATGGCTGAAACCTATCATAGAGGTACAGTGACTCAGGACGTGACAATCCTTTTGACTTGAACATTTGGCTGCATGCCTGGAGCAATAGAGAAGTTCGGCATAACCAGTAGTCAATTGGTGGCAGGGGAATGAGCACAGTGAACCCTATCTTGGCAACAGTGGCTAGGAGCAGTGCATAGGTTGAAACCTACCCTCCTGGAGGTGTGATAGTTATTCTCTGGCTCTGTCCCGGGGTGGGCCGAAAATCCACAGAATTCCCAGAAATGTAATGCCATTTAATGGCATTAGGTCAAAGGGCATGAGCCCATGGACCGCTGGATCAGCAACCAACCAACCATCGATTAAGAAAACGCATTTTTACAGAGTTGATAGAAAAAACCTTTGGTTAATATTGGAGAGCTGTGGAATATATGGGCAAATACTAAACAAATAAGAGTTGTATACATAAATTGTCAGAGCATAATCAGAATTACTGACGGAACAACAATCGATTTGAAAGAAAAACATGCGTCAGACAAGGCTTCTTACTATAACCCCTTCTGTTCGTAATATACATACACAGGATAACTAAAGAAGGAAATCCAAGAAACGAATCCACGACTGCAGAAAAACCAAATGAAGAATACAGCTCTCTAAACGAACAGTTATTTGCAGATGATCCCAGTTTAATATATGAATCTGAAGAAGAATTACACCGGTACACACACCTGCTGCATACAATCTGCAAATAATACAACATGAAACTAAACACATCTAAAATAGAGACTATAAAGATAAGCAGAACATCAGACCAGTTTAATGTATATGTCAATGGTACACAATTAAAGCAGGTCTCAGATCAGTGGCGTAGCGTGGGTCAATGGCGCCCGGGGCGGAATTATAATTTTCTGCCCTAGTGACATTAAAAAAATGTCAGAGGATTGTGAAAGGCTGGACGAAAATAAATTTGCCGCCCTCCCGATGATGCCGCCCGGGTCGCTCCGCACTTCCGCCATCCCCCCCCCCCGTCGCTACGCCACTGGTCAGAGTTCATAGGAGCATTTTTAGAGATCATGGCAAACTCGATAGAGAGATTAAGACAGATGCCAAAAAGCCAATGATGTGAATTACCAGCTGCAGCCAATACTCAAACACCAATCAATCTGCATGGCTACAAAACGACAACTGACAAACAGTATTTTTATACCAACTTTGTGTTACCAGTGTCAAGAAAGGCTCTTGATAAAAACACTAGTGATAAAGATCACAGTCTGTGAAACGAGATGTTTGAGGAAAGCTATAGAGGCCGCCAGAAGAGACCGACGGAGAAATGAAGATTTCTGGAAAGAAATAAAGACCATATCAGATCAAGACTACATCGACAGGCAGCAAACCAGATGGGAATGGGACCAACGAACCAGCTTTTCACGCATACAACAGCCAAAGATCGAGCTACTAGGCACAGGGAAGACCAAAAACTAAAGGGTAATCAACAAAGAAACATTAAAGAGATACGGGCAGACTATGACCAGCGCTATCTAAATGGCAAAAGACTCCAACATCCCCCACCCCACCACCGCGACTCTAAGCGGCACAAGTGAAAATGACAACAGATAGATTGTAATAATTGTGGCGGCAGTGATTTTCTTAGCAATATAAATACGTTCAGTAGTTTGCCATAACTTGTGATAATAAAAGTTACTTTAGGATAATATTTATCATCACGTGTACGTGATGGACTTCTAATTTGTTTCCGAAAGCAAAAATCCAGGATCCTATCATAATTTTCATGTTAATCTTGTTGTTTTCTTGTTCATGCTGTTTCGCATGATGATGTCGGCAGAAACGGTGACGTAGTTTTTTGCCAGTTTCACATAAATGTTTCTTGTCACATCGTTTACAAATAATAACGTAAATTACGTTATGAGATTCACATGTGAAGGCATCGTTGATAGTGAAAGTGGCATTTGGAAATGAAACGAAGCGGATCTACACTACATAGAATCATGTGTAACCGACACCAGCGTTCGCAACGAACCGTGTCAAAATGGTCTTAAACGCTATCACTGAGGTGACTATGGACCAATATGTCGTTAAGATTTGGTCACGCCTATACGAACCAGAGGTAAGTTATGGAAGATGGCACGTGTTTGAGGATCAGACTGGAGCAGGAAATAAAGTTTGTTCAAGAATCTACGAACAGTAGAGTTATAGGTATTAAAGATGGCAAGTTTAATTCTATTTGAAGGAGTGCAAAGGGTCTCGCATTGCTCTCGTGCGAACCCAAGGTTAGCAGATAACAAAGACTCTAAAAGTACACCATCGTGGTGCACCCGGGAAACAGAAGTGCATCTGCTCTTGCTGTTTTTCTGGCAAACACTTTTAGGCTCGTGTCTGAGAGTGTGGAGGTTGCAGACGGAATGAGATTTGACTGCACAGACAAGTAATATCTCCGACACCTCTGTGCCAACACCACACACGGCGTCATTGTCGATATACAGCGACGCAAGACCCTCAGGTTCCTAGCATTGAAGGGACGACCAGTGCATTCGGCACGAAAAGTTAAATGCACAGCGAGAGACGAAATTATAACATGCTGAGTACAATGAAAGGGTGCATAACGCCAGAGGACAGCGCCACGTTCAAATAGAAAGGGGGAAAGTTCCAAGGAAATCGGATCTGCAAGTTCTATTAGCTCAAGACAAACTTCTAGTTACCAGTGATCCTTACGGGCAGAGATCCATCCAATCGTGGGCGCCCGAACAAGAATGCAGTTCTGACTCAATCCTTTTGTCGAACTTTCCTATATCGGTACATGCTCACGGAGAGAAAGGGTTCAGTACCCGATGCGCTGAGACAAAATGGGACAAGGTTGTTCAGCTCGAGAACACGCCTTGCTCTTCACACGCGTGGTGTAACTCGGACTTGGACGAGGGGTTCACGATATCGGTGAACAACACCTCGTCAAAGAAGGGAAAGATTCCGGGTCCAACTTTTATGTTGAGTTCTTCCTCAACCAGAACCAGGCTCGGGGATCAGAGAAGGTTCAATACCCGATGGACACATGTACAAAACGTCTGATTACACGAGCCAAATTCACTAGCTGCAGAACACTTTGTGCGAGATAAACGTGAACGACAACTGCCTCGGCGACAAGTCATTACACACCTGCCGCCTGTCGACAGATGGGCATGCTGTCACAGGTTAGGGAAGCCCACCACCCAAATTAAAGGCATGACGAAAACCCATGTGCTGGACCTCGGATGTCCGGGCCACAGAGTAAGCCAACAGAGTTGCAAATAGCACAGTTCTACTGTGGAACTAGCAGTACAACGTACTTGACGCTCCCCGGCGTAAATCACACGATTTATTCGTGGTGATTATCAGAGAGTTAACGTAGAAGAAGAAGATAAAGATTATATCAGAAGAGGAGGTACCATGAATATCAGTCAAGATATCATGGCGAGAGATTTTACGGACACGGAGCCAAGCAAATGAAAATACACTGACAGGGTATGAGCTTCTACGAAAGAAAGCAATCATCTTATAGGATTGATCAAGAACAGCATTAATTTACCTTGATTAATACTAATGGTACTTCCTCTTTTGATAGAGTTAAACTTGTCCTCACTTTTCATTACCATAGCTATACTGTCTGTAAAATCGTGTTCAAACATTTTTCCTTTCTGATCCTCCGACATGTGCCATCTTCCAAACCTTTCCTCTGGTTGCCTATAGGCGTGACAATATCGACATATCGGTCCACAATCGCCGAAGAGCTAATGTTTCAGACCATTTGGGCACACTCCTTGCGGACGTCCTCGTTGCTACAGATTTTCCTATGTAGCGCAGATCCACCCCGTTTCATTTCCTAAGTCCACTTTCACTATGAATGATGCCTTCACGTCTGAATCCTGTAACGTTATTTACTTTATCATTAGTGAACGTTATGACAAGAAATATTTAGGTGAAACTGACAAAAGATTACGTCCCCGTTTCTGCAGACATCGTCATGCTTTTAACCACAGAACACCTACTTCTGTCGCTTTACATTTCAATGGCGCTGATCATCGTGGTGCCTATGGTACTCAGGTCACTGCATTATGATCATGAACCACTAACGATAGACCATGCTACACCCTTGAAAATTGTTGTATATTGCAGTTTAGTGCACTTAAACCATCTGGTCTTCGTTCCTTCTCAAACTCCTGCAGATTAGCAGGACATAGTCTGGAGATCGGATTGTGTTTTATCATGTTCACAGCTTTTCTGTAATATCTGCGCCTTTCGGCCTGATGCATCCGACTCCAACATGGTTTCTGGATCACTTTAACACTATATGGATTGGGACAGCTAATTCCACCGCATAATTTAATTTCCCCTTACAACATACATGAAATGTAAATAATGTTGCTACTCTTTGCTGGGATTAATTCCGATCATTTATTTATTTATGTTGTGCCTTTGTTGTGATGTCCGTGTGGTTTTCATGTTAATCACGTTGTTTTCTTGTTCATGCTGTTTTTCATCCATATTTGTTTTATGTCGTTCTCATTCCGCATATTTTTTATTGCGCGGCTCTATGACAATATTTGTGTGTACGTATCGTCATTGTTACCTTGGATGTCTCTTCTGTTAAATATCTGAAATCTAATGCTTTTTGCGATAGTGCTATAATATTACTTAATGTTAACTGTTTGTCTTGTATTTTCTTGACAAATACCACATGGTTGAAACTCTCAAGTATCTTGTGTACTGTTAGCTGTATTTTTCACACCCATACCTGATGGACTGATAGTATATGCTCTCATTGTAAAGCTGATGGGCATTGTTTTACTTTAGTACTAATGATAAAAATCTGGGAATTGTAGAAAAATACAGTTGCTACAGATCATCAATGCATTTTGGACTACAAAGTTCCACAGACCTCGAGGGAAGGACCTGGAGGGAAGGACCTGGAGGGAAGCACCTGGAGGGAAGCACCTGGAGGGAAGGACCTGAAGGGAAGGACCTGGACGGAAGGACCTGGAGGGAAGGACCTGGAGGGAAGCACCTGGAGGGAAGGACCTGGAGGGAAGGACCTGGAGGGAAGGACCTGGAGGGAAGGACCTGGAGGGAAGGACCTGGAGGGAAGGACCTGGAGGGAAGCACCTGGAGGGAAGGACCTGGATGGAAGGACCTGGAGGGAAGGACCTGGAGGGAAGGAACTGGAGGGAAGCAATAATGAAACCAATACAAACATCAGAAAAAAGACAACATCACAGTCTCCAACTATAGACCAATAAATTTCACAGGCTGTATGCGCAAAAGTATGAATATTGTTATCAACCTCAGGCTGTAGTGTTACCTTGAATGAAAAAAAATAATTGCTTTTGTAACCAGATCCGGAAAAATACCATACTAACGACAAAGTGGATGATTTTCAAGATAAAAACTGGTTCTAGATGCATGGAGAGACACGAGAAAAGCTTTTGACAAGTTTTACAAAGAATGATTTCTAAAGAAATCAGCTAAAAGCAATGCTGTAAACCATGACACAGCGCATTCCGTTCTCTGGACTACATTCTGCTAGTCTGCATGAGTTTGAGAACGAATGCAGAAGAAGAAGAAAAAATACACTGGCAGGGCCGCAGATACGTTTTCACTAAGGAGGCGGTTTAACCTTTACAAAAAAGGTCATTCGTTCGTTTTCATATGTAATTCCCGCTTTTTTGCTACGAACCTTGATGATCTTTTGGTGAAAAAATTGTTAAGGGGACTGTTTTACCCGCCTTTTATCTGAATTCCTAGTTCTAAAAATAATGTTCTGATTTGCTAATGGAGGGTTTTGAACCCCACACCCACCACTTTTCCACGGGCTTGTATACTGGCCTAGAGAAACAATGGCGGGAGAACAAATGCTAACTTCTGACCGAGTTACAAAAAACAGTGAAATTGATAGAAGAGATAAAATTTTAGATATAAGAAAATAATAGACAGTGAAGTTAATTGATGTTGACCTTCCATGTCAGCTCGTTCCAGGTGAATGAATGAAGAAATATTTATGTTTCAACATGACAATGGAAGATATTATAATTAGTACTGGAAGGTCTTGTGGTCGAAACTTCAATTCTATGTATTCGTGTTATGTGCAGAACTAAATTTGGACCATCCATATATTATATATATATATATATATATATATATATATATATATATGTTTCCCAGTTCTCGAATGATAAAAACCTAACTGCTACCTACTGAACCACCAAAAAAGTAGACATCATTCTTCCGTGTATGTTCAGTAGGTAGCAGTTAGGTTTTTATTATTCGAGAACTGGGAAACAGGATTTTCGAGTGAACGTCGACCGACCGTATTGGGGGGCGCGCGCTGATAGTCAGAAATTTAACAGTGTCCGGGCCATGACCTCCAAGACTCGAAGAGTGCGGCTGTGTATGCGTGTGTGTTTGAGATGGAAGATATAATGGAGATTGAGGAGCAGGTGGATATTTTTTTGTAGCTGATGAGTACAATCTGGCAAAGTACTAGTGTTACTAGACCCTGTGCTCACCTGTCCTCTCTTCCACAGTTCAGTTCACCCACCTCATTAAATTTTCTACGTCTGCCTTCGTTCTCAAAATCCTACTAGTTAACGGGGTGTAGTCTTAAGAACAAAATTTGTTTTGCTGTGGTTTACATTTTAGCTGCCGCATATGTGTTGCTGGGCCCAAAGAAGGAGTAAAGAATAGTAACACTATTTACCTTTCATGCATTTCAAAAAAGGCGACTGAAAAGTTTAGAGAGTGGAGCTGGGTGTTCTATCCCTGATAGGGTCATAGTTATCCAGAAATTATGCTGAAGTCGACTTTGTCATGCCGGAAGACGTTATTATCGCAGCTAACCTGTAAACCATGATACATCACACTCCGTTCTCTGGATCACGCCCTGAACATCTGAAGAAGTGCAAGAACGAACGCAGAAGAAGAATAAAAGCTTTGCTGAAATATGTGCCTTAAACAAAACTGAAATTTTACAAGATAAGGTGAATACGGTTAGCGAGCCAAACCTCATGAGTTGCATATCACAACATGCATATTTTGCCGGAGCTTGAAAGATGAGCAAAGAATATTTTAAACTGCCAAATGTCCTAAAAGGTGACTAAGGAGTTAGGTGTGGTGTCTGCTAATCAGCCATAGGACCTTCGTTATGATTATTCCTACTGAAAACCTTGTCTGAACTGCTTGGTGGACACTGGCAACTTTAAATGCAGCGTGCCTGTGACCTTTGCCCGTCTTGCAGCTGTTCCTGATCCCTTTGCCAGGTTTGCATCTGTTCTTGTCCCCTTTGCCCGGCATGCAGCTGTCCATGCCATTTTTATCGGCTTGCAGCTGTTCCTGTTCGTTTTGCCGGGCTCTCAGCTATGCACGTCCTCTCTGCCTGGATTGCAGCTGTGCATGTCCCTTTCGCCCGGCCTGCAGTTATTCCTGTCCCCTTTGCACGGCGTGCAGCTTGCTTTTTGCCAGGCTTACAACATTAAGTCTTGCAGACAGAATAATTATAACATTCATATACAGCTCAAAAATAAATTCCCCATCTAAAAGAACTCCTAGAATAACCAATCTGGATCACTCTTCAATGGCTACCTGCCCATTGTGGTATCACTAGAAATGAGAGAGCTGATGCCCTGGCAAAAGCAGGATGTAAAATTGAACAATTTAGCTATTCTCTGCCATACAGTGAGGTCAAAACACTAATCCGCAAACTGTACACTTCACATAGCCCCTCAGATTTCTATCATCATCATGATCAAGAACAGAACAGACGGAAGCAGCTTACCAAAGACACACCCATCTCGAATTACTGCCCCTAAGTTAATTCTTACAGTAGTCTGTAGTTGTTCGTTGAGAGATAGCAAGCTGTTGTTGTGTTATTTCTTTTCCCAAAATATGACATTTATTTCTTCTTCTCCCTCTTCTGTTTTTGCTAATCAACAGCTGCTTTGATTTCTCTTTGTATTTGAATCTTTTCCTTTGGGCCCGAAAGGAAAGCAACAAATAGCAACATTGGGACATGTAATACATCAAGTAAGATGCTGTTGTTATTGTTGTTGTTGCTAATTGCTGCTGAGAATGCCTTTCTGAAAAAAATGCAGGTTTTCTGAAGTTTACTTATTGACTCATACCGTGAGTTAGTGACTGTTAAGGGTGTCTGTAAAAGTTTGTTCATTGTTCAGAAGTTGAGAGTGAAAGGTAGTCAATACGGCGATGCTTGGCTGTTTTGCTGAAATGAAATCAATATCCACACGTAGCCAGTTGTTGGGGAAACATAAGGTTGAAATGGCTAACAAAAAATGTAACTAAAGAGTTTAGAAACCAAGTTGACTTTCCTTTCTCATAGATTAATTAATTCAACAACCATGCTGAAGACAGATGTGTCAGGCAGAAAGGGGCACACACCACAGCCAAAACAGTGAAACAACAAATTCTGTTCTCCGGACTGCGTCCTGCTAACCAGCACGAATGGAGAATAAATACAGAAGAAGAGAAACTATTTCAAAGCAATCATGTTGTGGTTCCAGTTCAAATAAATATCTTTCAACCTTTTCTGAAGTCGGATGTGTCCGGTCGCAAAACGCAGATATTACAGATATGCTATAAAACACGATACAATGTAGTATGCTCTCCGGACTATATCCTGTTAATATGCGGGAGTGTGAGAATGAACGCAGAAAATGAAGACGCAGTACATGCATTGCAGGCATTATTTAGCTTTGAAAAATGTTCACAACTCGAGAGTAATAGTTTGATGCTCGAGAGCAGCGGAGATCGTGCACTAGACATGCGACAGAAGGTATATTAGAGATCTAAGGGATGCAAAGAGATATGCATTGATCTCGTGCACTTTCAGGGTTAGCATATAACTAATATCTTAAAAGCATCACCTCGTGGTGCACCCTGGAAACATTGTTTCGTAGCTCGTGCGAAGAAATTTGGCTAACACTTTATGGATCGTGTCCTGGCAGTTTATGTCGAAATGGGACGAGAATAATGGGCACAAGACAAACACTATCTCTTAATAGAACCTCTCGGTCCCCACAGCCACAACAGTGTCACAGCACAGTTAAAGGGGGCCTGGAGTGCCGGGTTGTCATACCCGAAAGCTCATTAAAGCAAGAATAGTGAGAAATTTTCTGAAGTACGATTCATCAGATGAGTATACACGGCTTGTGGGTTATGGTTTACAGCATAACGGCGTAACCTACACCTTCGACATAATTCATCCAGACTCCAGACTCTTGGACCACTTTGATCTTCTTCTTCTTCATCGTTCTTCAGTAGCTTCAATGAATTGTGTGATTCGCTTCAGGTCATACATGGAATCCCTCAAGTCTGGAAGCAGTGCCGTCTCAGTAGGACATATTTTCTCCCTATCTTCTTGGTAGAGTTGACTGGCATGAAGAATGTGTTCTGCAGTCTCTGGGCTCAGTCCACAGTTGCACAGGTCTGTCTCACCAATCTTCAGCTTTCGGAACATGTGACTTCTCAGTCTGTTGTGACCAGTTCGTAGTCTGATAATGATGGTTTGTTCCTTGCGTGACATTTGGTGGTAGTGGTCATTTGGTTCTGCAGTTGATTGCATTTGCTTCCACTTTTTCTTATATTCTGCTTTTAACATGGTCTTACTTTTATAGTACGTATTATCATTTTCTATTTGTTCCAGTGATCCCCCTTTCCTTGCCAGGAGATCAGCTTTTTCATTTCCAGGTATGCCACAGTGACCTGGGATCCACTGCAGTACTGTTTCTTTGGTGGTACTGCTGAGGTGTAGTAAGCAGGCCGTAAGTTCATTCATGCTCCTGTTCTTTGGATCTTTCAATGCCTGCAATACTGATTTTGCATCCGTTAGAAATACTACACGTCTGTTGTGACTCGGCAAGCAATTCATGAGCATTTTTAGCGCGTGAGTGGGGGTGCCTAGAAAATTTTGAAATGGGGTGGGAGGCGACAGATCCTTCTTGGGGGGGGGGGGGAATGATAGATGTCGATATACCTTTAAAAGATTAGGAATCTTTGAAAAGATCCGTCGACTTTATTTTGGTTCCGGGGCCCAAGAAAGAGACATTGTCCGAAAAGAGGGTCATGGTAACAAAAGAAAGGTTGAAAATCACTGGTCTATATAATAGGGCATGCAGCCTTATCATTAACATTTCATTAGTCATCTCTTGCGACATACATGTACTTCTTCTTATTCTTCTGCGTTCGTTCTCAAACTCCTGCAGATTAGCGGGATGTAGTCCGGAGAACGGAATGCGTTGTGTCATGGTTTACAGCACTGCTGCGATATTTGCGCCTTTCGGCCTGACACATCCGACTTCAGCATGGCTTTGGGTCACTGACCCTATATGAGATGGGACAGCCAACTCCATCCCATAACCTCTTTAGTCGTCTTTTACGACATGCGTGGAAGGTAAACAGTGTTGCTATTCTTTGCTCCCCTTTCGGGCCCCGGCAACACACGGGCGAATACATGTACAATTTTGCTATTCTTTTCTCTCTTTTCGAGTTCCGGCAATATACATTCGGATAGCAAACCCTACATCAGTCCTCCTTATATGCCTCTTACGACATACATTAACAGTTCCGTTCCCATTATTACTTTCCTTTACTCCTTTTTTTTAAATCGCAGTTCGCACAGTCTGTGACCCTGATATAACCCTATACATTAAAAAAAAATTCATTAAGTACCATCTGTTCTGAGTTTTAAAAATTATCTTCAACAGCTTCCCACAACTTTTTTTTTTTAAACTATGATCGTCGGTATAGACATGTTGACTAATTGGAAAACAGCCTTCTAAACTGCTCATTTGAATTTTCCCGTGATTTTCATTGGCTGTTAATACATAGTGACTAATGAAAATCGCAGGAAAAGTAAAATGAGTCATTTTAGAAAGCGTTTTTTAATTAGACAACAGACCTTCTATTCTCATTGGTTTGGGGAAAAATAGTATTTTAGTCATTACCAAACATTGGTTTTTTTTTTCTATTCTCAACCAACAGACGCGGGGGGCGTACAAAGAAGTATTCAAATTCAAAACTGGGGCAAGCGTGACCAACAACGTGAGTGCCTGACTATGACCTGATTTGGTGAGTTGTCAATACTTTTCCCAGCGCTCACGTCGACAGGAAGTGCGGAGTCAAACACACAATATAAAGATGGTTGCTTATAGAATACTGCCTAAGGAAAGATTACCAGATGCCGGGAGATGCGTCATTAAGAACATCTGTCGTAAAAGGTTCTAACTAGAACAATCGTGAGTGTAATGTCAGTTGTATTGAAGTGTGTCACAAGAACAGTCACGTGGTAACATATTTGAATTTCAGGTAGAACAACTTTCGTGTCATATTCTTAATCTTCGCCCAAACTTAAACTCCTGCATATTATCATAACTTAGTTCGGAGAACGGAATGTTTTGTGCAATGGTTTACAGTTTTGCTGCGATATCTTCACCTTTCGAAATTTCACGTCCGACTTTAGCATGGCTTCTGTGTAACTTTGACTCTGTATGGGATAGGACAGTTAGCTCCACCCTATAACCTCCTTAATTGCCACGTACGACATGCATAGATATAAACAGTGTTGTTATTCCCTGTTCTAGTATTGTGCCCCAAGAGCACACGTGCGAATTTGGTGTAAGATGCAGAGAAAGACAAAGTGGACTCTCTTTGAGGTGATCAACATCATGGGGAGGAAAAGTGTTTAATGTAGAGTTAAAACATTAATCTAGGGAGCACCAATGTGTTACTCTCTCCTGACGTTAAAGCATGGATCTAAGGAGCACCAATGTGTTTCTTTCTCCTGAAGTTAAAGCATGGATCTAGGGAGCAGTAATGTGTTACTCTCTCCTGAAGTTAAAGCATGGATCTAGGGAGCATCAATGTGTTACTTTCTCCTGAAGTTAAAACATGTATCTAGGGAGCAGTAATGTGTTACTCTCTCCTGAAGTTAAAGCATGGATCTAAGGAGCACCAATGTGTTACTTTCTCCTGAAGTTAAAGCATGGCTCTAGGGAGCACCAATGTATTGATCTCTCCTGAAGTTAAAACATGGATCTAGGGAGCAGTAATGTGTTACTCTCTCCTGAAGTTAAAGCATTGATCTAGGGAGCACCAATGTGTTACTTTCTCCTGAAGTTAAAACATGGATCTATGGAGCCCTAATGTGCTGCTGTGTCCTGAAGTTAATGCATACATCTAAGGATCACTGGTGTGTTTCTGTGTTCTGAAGTTAATGCAAACAATAGTAACATTGTCACCTGCCATGCATATCGCAAGAGACAACCAAGTGTTGTTGTGTGTAAAGTTGCCTACAACAAGCCGAAGACCGTCAACTTTGTGCAAAATTGCAATGTTCAAATTATGTATGTCGAGCCGCAAGCGATAGATATTCCATTGATAATGCAAACTATGCTGACATCATCACATTCTGCTCTCCGAGCAGGGCCGTAGATATGCTCTACTCAAGGGAGTAGGGTTTTACCTAAGAGTTATTCGTGGGTTTTCGTGTTTCAGATTGTCATTATGATGAAAAATATGATGGTCATTTTGTGAAAAAAAATCGCTAAGGGATTGGTTCAGTGGCTTCTGGCCAACTTTTGATCACGTCTCTAGAATTAAAGCCATATTTCTATTTGCTTGAAGAGGGGAGTGTTCAACGCCCCAACCCCTCCCCCTTATCTACGGGCAGATCCAGGAGAAGGGTAATAAAGTTTTGCTGATACTAGATAACACACATAATGACACACAAATCGACGTTTCGACCAAAAGGTCTTTATCAAGACAGACAATTGAAACAAAATTTAAAAATATAACTCACTCCATACTACTCATATCAATGTGACCATCGATGTTATTACTGTTCGCTTTCTGTTATATGTTTTAATTTTGTTTCAATTGTCTGTCTTGATAAGTTTTTTTGGTCGAAACGTCGATTTGTGTGTCATTATGTGTGTTATCTAGTATCAGCAAAACTGTATTACCCTTTTCCTGGATCTACCTGTTGGATTTCAGTTTTGCGCAGTAAGTACAATTTTTCTATTTACCTTATCTACGGGACTGTCTGGGCTACAACCGGCAGGACTTTGAGAACAGACGCAGGATAAGGTGAAGCTTAATGAAGACACTGAGATTTTATATGCACGACGGCTTATACATGCAGTGATGGTAGGATTTTGATTACTATGATTAATATAACAATTATAATGATAGGGGGCCTACTAATGTTGATGACTGATAATGATAATAGTTACGATGATTACGATGACGATGTTGTGATTGTGATGAAGATTTTGTGGTTGCAAGATTTTGGGAGGAATAATCACAGTGATATTTGTCATTATAATAATTATTGTCAAAGTAGTAGTGATTATGGTGATGGTAATGATAATGATGATGGTGATTAGGCATATTACGGCTGTGATTGTTGTGATAGTGTTCTAAGTTCAACATATTCTTTCACATAGCTAGTCTGGTTTTCTTGATAAATTTTGATGTATTCTCTCACTCCTCAAGACTCCAATACAGCTTTCTGTTGATGTCTGTATATATAGACCAGTGCGCCACCCTCAACTGGTTTAGTGTAATGCTGTTTTGCAAGATATGTTCTGCGGTCTGTGCTCCGTGATATATGACGCAGTGAAAGAGATTACGATTTTGGTATTGGTGAAAGATGACGATGATTGGAAACGATTATTATAATACCGACACTGATGAAGTGTATGCCATGGTCTCCAAGGCACGCATACCTTTGCCAGACTACGCAAATGTTTGGCATAGAAATGACATTAGCATAAAGACTATGTGAAAGTTTACAGAGTAGTGGTACCTCCAGTTGTGAAACGCTAGTGAAACATGGACGGTATATAGACGACATGCAAGAAAGCTAAATCACTTTCAAATAAGAGTTGTTTCATAAATTATTAATATCAAATGGCAAAACAAGATTCCGGATACCACTGTCCTTGACTGATCTGGTATCCCTAGCATTGAGACTCTTCTGATGTAGACACAGATTCGTTGGGCAGGTCATGTAGTACGTATGCCAAATCACTTTCGATCAAAGAAACTTCTCTATGGTGAGTAGCAGATGGGCATACGTTGTCAGAGTGGCCAAAAGATGTGCTACAAGGGCTCGTTAAAGACCTTACTGAAAACCTTTGAAATAAACCACGATGCATGAGAAGACGCTGCATAAAATAGAGCTACATGACAGTCTGCTGTCGAAAAAGAAGCAGTATTTTGTGGAAACACTGCTGCTCAACACTGAAAAGTGGCTAGAAAATTACGTAATATATATTTATCGTAATATATCAATACGTAAAAATAAAAAACCATTTACAGTGGTCATTCCTTGCCCGAACTGTCCAAGGATATTTGAGGCCAGAATAGAGCTTACTAGTCATCTACGAACTATATAGTCAAGGACATAATTCTAACAGAATTTCACAAGTATATGTGAAAAATGGTGATAACTTGTGATGGACAAGCAACAATAGCGATAAACACTCATGAATCACTTTAAAAAGACCATTCCTGTTAGATATATTATATTTAGAACCATTATTTTACCAAATAATCTATAGCATTACCCCGACTACTTCACGCGGCATTTTTTCAGCAACTGCTACTAACAGCTGTAAGAGTGTTTACAGCAGTCTCAGGCTCACGCTAGCCCTTACCAGGTCAGTGAACTTAATCGCAGTGCCAAGTCTTTGTCCGAAATAGTCCTGCGCGTTGATCCAAAACAGTGTTACTTATCTTGGCTGACTCGACCTTCCTGTGGTTTTTATTAGCTGGGCGCGCAAAGTATAAGCAAACTGACCAATGATCAGTGCATCAGCCAAGATAAGTGACGCAGTTGGGATCAGCTCGTATGTCTATTCTGGAAAAAGGCTTGGTAGTACTCACTTTGTGACATATATCAGCTTAGGTGCCAGATTTCTGAAGACGTTATCGCAATTTGTTAAAATTATCTTTGGTGCCTGAGCGTACTTTGAGTACTTCTGTTTATTAACAGAGTTTGGTTGTTTAAAGAAGCAGCGATACAGTGGGTCACATTTAACTGGCAGTAGACCTTATAATAAACAGATGGAAAGATTGGCACAAAACAGAATAAACGATTGGCACAAAACATATGAAATTTAGTTCATGCTGAAAAAAGAAGCACATTATGAAGAAAGCAAATGATTTGTTATCCAAAAAAAAATTCAATTAAATCAGAAACATGTTAGATTATTGAAGGGCATTGAAAGTGGAGACAAGAATAGTAATACTTTGGCTAGAAGTGAATCTTATAAGGACGACTAATTAGGGTTTAGTGTGTATTTGCCAGTGACGCTGAAATTCACATTTCCAATATAAAGCAAATCCTTTTCCAGATATAGGTTTTGCTGACTTTGCTGCCCATCTTGGCTGATCGGACTGATCAGTTTCATTATCTGTCGACACAATGTGTACACAAAAGCAACCATTTAAAGTCTTGGACCAGTTGAATCACCGTAGGTGAACAATGCAGTCCGCAGGGCCTCTGTCTAAAGAAGAATTTAGCTTTGGTTGTATACTCAGGATGAAAGGTACAGATATTACAGCACATATGTCAACAACAACAACCCTATCAATGGTTTCCACTACTACATATCTGCTGCCTAGTGTGAGGTGTGAGTCTGAGAACGATTGAAGATAAAGAAGTGAGAAGGAGAACATCTGGCCTATCAGACAAACATTGCAACATCTGTGTGTTGCTCGATAATGGGATCAAATAATAGCGACACTGCTACCTGCCTAACATGTCACAAGAGGTGACTAATGTGGTTATGCGGTGGAGATTTCTGCCCAATCCCAAATATGAGCTAAACCATGGCCATCGTGTCCCAGAAGAAACACCAAAGTCGGATGTGTCGGGCCGAAATTAGTAGATATCGAAGCTAAACTGCATACCATGACATACATGCACTCCATTCTAGGAACTACATCCTGCTGATCAGTAGGAGTTTGAGAATGAACTCAGAAGTAGATACTTTGTGTGTTATAAGCTCAACTGAACTCAGAAGTAGATAATATGTGTGTTATAAGCTCAACTGAACTCAGAAGTAGATACTATGTGTGTTATAAGCTCAACTGAACTCAGAAGTAGATACTATGTGTGTTATAAGCTCAACTGAACTCAGAAGTAGATAATATGTGTGTTATAAGCTCAACTGAACTCAGAAGTAGATACTATGTGTGTTATAAGCTCAACTGAACTCAGAAGTAGATACTATGTGTGTTATAAGCTCAACTGAGCTCAGAAGTAGATACTATGTGTGTTATAAGCTCAACTGAACTCAGAAGTAGATACTATGTGTGTTGTAAGCTCAACTGAACTCAGAAGTAGATACTATGTGTGTTATAAGCCCAACAAACAATTTTTAGCCCTGAGCAAGAATTTCATTCAATAAGAAGTGCCTTCAATAAACTAGCCAACATCTATAGACACATATCAAGATCAAACTGTACAACTTCTGTGTGATCCCTGTACTAACCTATGGATGTGAAAGCTAGAAATCCACTCAAGCCATAACAAAAAATTGCTCCATAATTTGGAGAATAATGTCTACGAAAAACCGTGATCACAGATTGGAAAAACTTTGTCACAAATGAAGCACTAAGAGCTATATTCAAACAAGAATATGGGTTGACTGTTATTAGAAGAAGACGATGACAGTATTAGGTCATGTCCTTAGATCAGATGAGAATATATTTACCCACTAAGCGCTGACATGGTCTACTGTGATAGTATCTGGTTGCAGAAATCTTCACAGGCAGGGGGTTTCACAGTAAGAAGTGAGAACCCTTCATGGTTAGCAAGAGATGAACTGGGGAAATGCAACACATCGAATGTTTTGCTCCTGTGAAAATGTTGATACAGATACCTTAAATTGCAGACGAGTTGTCGCGCAGATGTCAGACAGAAAGTCTGAGACAAGCTTACACGGTTTGGCCCAAGGGCAAAAGGTAATTATCAGAAAGAATGCATCCACGCACTCGATCGCAGGTGGCAGACGACGCCATTACACCACACACCAGAAAGGACAATGAGATGTTTGGACGAGGTTCAGACAAGAGTCTACAAACTCACACAAGCCGTCTGAACTCGCGAATACTTGAAACGACCAGACAATGGAAGATGGAAGTGGCAAGAGTATTAAGTGCGTAACGCCAAGGGCATAGCCTCCGACCAGAGAGGAACATCAAACGTTACGCATGGTCTAAGAAACGCGTACAGGAGTTTGACAGGTGATAATGTAGAGGCGGAGTCAGAAGCAGTGACGTGCGGACGAGAAGAGAGTGGATAGGTGGGAGACTAAGACGAGGGGGGAGCTAAAAAAATCTCACCAGAAGACACAAAAAGAGATGAGAGGAGAATCCCAGGATCAGTCGAGAATCCCGGAGCAGTCGACAGGATCACACAGAGTCCCCGGGACGTGTGTGGAGAGTTAGTACTTGTCTCACAGGAGACAAGTCCCTTGTTTGACTTCAACAACTGGAAACAAAGTTAGTTGACCAAAAAGTGAGATTAGTGGTAGATTAATGAGATGGTCTAGAATCTCACTAAGCTTGTACCAGAACGTGTGCTTAATTCGGGAAGTGTTAGAATAGTATGCAATCTTGACACTGTATAGTTTATATTGGCGATAGATTATACGTCTAGTAAAATAATGAGATAGTTCATAATCTCATTAAGCTCGTACCAGAACGTGTGCTTAATTCTGGAAGTGTTAGAATAGTATGCAATCTTGACACTGTATAGTTTATATTGGCGATAGATTATACGTCTAGTAAAATAATGAGATAGTTCATAATCTCATTAAGCTCGTACCAGAACGTGTGCTTAATTCTGGAAGTGTTAGAATAGTATGCAATCTTGACACTGTATAGTTTATATTGGCGATAGATTATACGTCTAGTAAAATAATGAGATAGTTCATAATCTCATTAAGCTCGTGTCATAACGTGCGCCTATAATTCTGGAAGTGTTAGAATAGTATGCAATCTTGACACTGTATAGTTTATATTGGCGATAGATTATACGTCTAGTAAAATAATGAGATAGTTCATAATCTCATTAAGCTCGTGTCATAACGTGCGCCTATAATTCTGGAAGTGTTAGAATAGTATGCAAATCTTGACATTGTATATTTTATATTGATGATATATTATACGTCTCGGAGATATCAATTACTCCAGAGTATAATATTGGTTGTGTCGTTGGTTTGAAGTTATATTAAACGACATTCTGATTATGTATTAAGAAGTGACTCTGTGTTCATTGATAAGCACTTATTAAAACCAAGAAGAGATCTACGTCAGCAGTCATTGTAGATCACCAGTCATTGTTGATCAAACATAGAACCCAGGGTTCGGATCGCAACAATAATGATAACACTCATTCAAAAGTAAATATACCGTAACGCTTCCTCTTCTTTGTCACAAGAATATACTGTTACACTGGTGCCGTGACCAGGATGTTCCCGGCCAACACGAAGTACTAACCACTATATTGATCTACGCCAATGTATGTTTAAATATTCATGGATTCGTTACAAATTCCGACATGTGTTCAAGAAGATTCGGATTGTGAGTATTAAGGTATTTGACAATGAACAGTTTTGTATAAGATATATCTAGAAGGAACAAGTTTTTCTACAGACAAGTGTGAGAACAATGGATTAGTTAATTGACAATGAACAGTTGTGTATAAGATATATCTAGGAGGAACACGTTTTTCCTTACAGATCATTGGGAGAACAATGGATTAGTTAATTGACAATGAACAGTTGTGTATAAGATATATCTAGAAGGAACAAGTTTTCTACAGATAAGTGTGAGAACAATGGATTAGTTAATTGACAATGAACAGTTGTGTATAAGATATATCTAGAAGGAACAAGTTTTCTACAGATAAGTGTGAGAACAATGGATTAGTTAATTGACAATGAACAGTTGTGTATAAGATATATCTAGGAGGAACACGTTTTTCCTTACAGATTATTGGGAGAACAATGGATTAGTTAATTGACAATGAACAGTTGTGTATAAGATATATCTAGAAGGAACAAGTTTTCTACAGACAAGTGTGACAACAATAGGTTAGTTAATTGACAATGAACAGTTGTGTATAAGATGTATCTAGGAGAACAATGATTCAGTTAATTGAAAATATTAATTGTGTTCGATAATATGTTTATTTTTTTGTCCTAGAAAATAATATAAATTTGTGTTCGAATTGATTACATTAACAAAATGGAACAAAAGATGGAAGATAGCTCAAAATCGGAAATCAACCACACAGAAACAGAAAGAGGTTCGATACGGGATCTATGGGAAACCTTGAGGTATCAGGGAGCGGCTACGGCGATCGCACCGTTCGCAGGAGAAGAGCACCGTTTCAAAGATTGGATAGGCGAGATTGAAAAATATGCATTTGTGACAAAAGCCAATGACGACGCAAAACGAAGCATAGCGCTACAAGCAAGCCGTGGATTAGTTGCTGATGTAATCCTTAAAAGGTTAGCAAGAACTCCGACGGAATCTTGGAAGGAACTACGAGCAGAGTTAGAAAGGAGGTATGCCGGCCTCACAGGGGAGCATTATGCGCTGACAAAATTAGCCAAAATTAGCCAAAAAACCGGATGAATCAATAGAGGCATTCGGAGATAGGCTTATCAATTTGGCCGAGGAAGCGTTCCCAAATGAAATGGGAGAAAAAGGGGTGGGCAAACAGTTGCTACACTACTTCATAGATGGATTGAAGCCAGGAGAAATAAGACGCCACGTATTAGAGGCAGAGCCGACAACGTTAGAAAAGGCCATCCAGATAGCGACAAGAAAAGAACGCACCACAAGGTGGGTAGAATATAACATGGGGTCGGAGAGACAAGAGAGGAACCAAATCACCCCAGCTGAAGTCGACAGAGGTAGAGATGAGGACCACCGGGGCCGGATACGAGAACACAGAACCGAGAGGTTAGATGAAACAGAGTTCAGAAGAAGTGGCAGGAACCAGGAGCGTAGACAATACGCTCAGCCAGAAACAAGACGTCATGAGGAGACAGGACACCCAATGGCCTGGACGTCGGGAAACGGACGTACCGCTCGGAGATAGGGACCTACCGGAGCGGACCCCAAGGCAAGGTCCCCCTTAATAGAGACAGAACAGTGGGAAGGATAGCAGTAGTAATGAGGAACGAGCGAAAGAGACATAGTAGGAGCACACTAGACACGCTCTTTGTAACCAGTCATAGGCGCATAGATAGAGCAGTAACGGGAAACAGAGTTGTACCCATGTTGGCACCAGGAGCGTACAACGGGGGGAGATTGTTTATTGACAAAATAAACAGCAAAGTGCGAGAGTCAGAAATAGCCAAATACTTCCGCTGGTTCGGAGAAATCAAAGAGGTGTGTCTACCTGTAAATAAAGAAGGCAAACGTCGTCCGTTCGCCTTTGTCGAGTTTAACAACTCGAAGGACAGAGAAAAATGTCTTCAGTGGGCGGACCACATAAGACAAACAAAAGGTGTGTTTATCACCCCAGCCCGACCAAGAAACGATGACATGGCCAACCATAAGCCACCTAACCAGGGTGACAACCGTAACCAAGTAATCGCAGCAGTGGAACGGGACGGGACAAAAAGAGAGAAATCGGACGGCGATTTATCAAGAGATCTGCACACCCTAAGAAAGCAGGTTGAAGAACGCCGCAAGCCCAGGAGGAAACAGGACTTACAGCGACCTTCCGAGAGGACTGAAAACAGGTCACGGAAGGACGCCGAACCACTGGATAGGACGGAGGATCGATTCCCGATAGCGAGTTCGAGAGACACAGACCTGGCTGTAGACATTAAGACGGAGCACGAAAGGGACCCAGATCTTAAACGAAAAATAGAAATGTTGTTGTCAAATAAAGACGACAAAAGTGTGGAATGCTTCACCTTGTCTGAAGGTGACAACTTGCTGTGCTATATAGCACAGAAGGACACAAACCCCGAGCTAAAGGTATACTTTCCGGCAGCACTACGAGCGCGAGTGTTGACCCAATACCACGAAGATAACGGACACATGGGCCGGGACAAAGGGATGGACGCCCTCAAGAGAAAATACTACTGGCCAAATATGTTTAGGGATGTGCAGCAGAAGGTCGCCAATTGCGAAACCTGCCGGCTGCGAAATTTGAAAGAGACAAAGTGCCCTTTACAAGAAACTGACAAACCACAATACGCGATGCAGAAGGTTAGCATCGACCTAGCAGGACCGTTTCCCGAGACATGGACTGGAAACCGGTACATAGTACAATTCACTGACTGCTACAGCAGGTGGCCAGAACCTTTCGCCGTAGCGGACAAGACTACGGAGACGGTGGTGAATTTGCTCCTGACCGAGTTTGTGCCACGACACAGCTGCCCTCAGATTATACTAACGGACAACGGGGGCGAATTCACTAGCAAGAAATTCGAAAAGGCCTTAAGGTCACTAAACGTCAGGCACGTGACCACCTCAGTTTATTGGCCGCAAGCAAATGGAATTAACGAACGTCAGCATAAAACGCTGACGGACGTTCTCGCCAAGAGCATAGGAGGAGATGACAGAAATTGGGACGTACATCTAAATCAAGCGCTTTCGGCCATCCGGACTAATTCAAATGAGAGCACGGGATTCTCCCCGTTCTTCCTGCTGCATGGCAGAGAACCTATGCTTCCCTTAGACCACATTCTGAAACCTAGACGCAAATACCTGGGAGAAGATGTTGTAGAGATCACGTTGCAAGAAATGCACAAAGCCCACAGAGCGGTTTCGACGAACGTTACGAAGGCCGAAGAAAAGAGGAAGAAGTACGCGGACAAGGGAGCCTCACTTCAGGAATTTGCAGTAGGCGACAACGTGTATTATAAAAAGCACTGCAGAAATTCAAAGCTGGAAGCGCGCTGGGAGAAGGGCTACGTCGTGATAGAAAGAACAGGTCCAGTGTCGTACATCATAAAGCATAATAAAGGAAAAAGAACGATACGGACGCAGGTACAGCATCTACAAAAGGACCACAACCCCCACGACGTTCCTAGAGCAGAACCCAGGGTTCGGAGGAAACGCCACGCTACATACGCCGTGGCGTTGAGCGACGACGACGACGATTATTGGAACACCGGCTACATGGGCAGCGCCGGAAGGGTAATCACAGAGACCGAAGAGGCTCAGGAGCTCAGGACCGAGTCCAGGGTTCCGGACGAGCCAGCCACGGAAGAACACCTAGAAGAGGTGACGTCGGAAAGGTTCGAAGAGAACGAGGACGACAGCACATCAGACCACGACACTGATGACAACGAAATCGCAGCGGATAACTACACTGATGCAGACGAGTGCGAGTCACACGACAGCACCGAAACGGAACCGAGGACTCACAGTGAGACAGTCAAAGTGGTGGCACCACCTCAGCCTACGGAGGACAGCACGGAGGACGCACCTTTCCGGAACACTCGGGCCGCGAGTAGGCAATGTAAAGACGTTGCAGACACCGGTAATACCCAACCTACGATACAGGCGGTAAGGAGAAAACCGAGGAATGAGGCAGCGTTCAGATTAGCTCGCCAGATCGTTCTAGGTATGGATCATATGAAACAGAACTAACCGGGAAGATGGCGGACGTGGTTTTTGGGTAGTTTGTATATATAACGTCCCATGGAATGTACATAGTTGATACAAAGTTGTAGCTTGATAAAAAGACAGAATGGTTGGAGAGATCACTGTTCTTTTAATTATTATATCAGGAAAAATTTATGCTTGGCCCTCCGCCTCAGCAGAATTAAGTATAGACTTAGATTCGCCTCGACACAAAGCCGCATAAAGTTTTTTTGTGACAAGGGGGCGAGTGTGATAGTATCTGGTTGCAGAAATCTTCACAGGCAGGGGGTTTCACAGTAAGAAGTGAGAACCCTTCATGGTTAGCAAGAGATGAACTGGGGAAATGCAACACATCGAATGTTTTGCTCCTGTGAAAATGTTGATACAGATACCTTAAATTGCAGACGAGTTGTCGCGCAGATGTCAGACAGAAAGTCTGAGACAAGCTTACACGGTTTGGCCCAAGGGCAAAAGGTAATTATCAGAAAGAATGCATCCACGCACTCGATCGCAGGTGGCAGACGACGCCATTACACCACACACCAGAAAGGACAATGAGATGTTTGGACGAGGTTCAGACAAGAGTCTACAAACTCACACAAGCCGTCTGAACTCGCGAATACTTGAAACGACCAGACAATGGAAGATGGAAGTGGCAAGAGTATTAAGTGCGTAACGCCAAGGGCATAGCCTCCGACCAGAGAGGAACATCAAACGTTACGCATGGTCTAAGAAACGCGTACAGGAGTTTGACAGGTGATAATGTAGAGGCGGAGTCAGAAGCAGTGACGTGCGGACGAGAAGAGAGTGGATAGGTGGGAGACTAAGACGAGGGGGGAGCTAAAAAAATCTCACCAGAAGACACAAAAAGAGATGAGAGGAGAATCCCAGGATCAGTCGAGAATCCCGGAGCAGTCGACAGGATCACACAGAGTCCCCGGGACGTGTGTGGAGAGTTAGTACTTGTCTCACAGGAGACAAGTCCCTTGTTTGACTTCAACAACTGGAAACAAAGTTAGTTGACCAAAAAGTGAGATTAGTGGTAGATTAATGAGATGGTCTAGAATCTCACTAAGCTTGTACCAGAACGTGTGCTTAATTCGGGAAGTGTTAGAATAGTATGCAATCTTGACACTGTATAGTTTATATTGGCGATAGATTATACGTCTAGTAAAATAATGAGATAGTTCATAATCTCATTAAGCTCGTACCAGAACGTGTGCTTAATTCTGGAAGTGTTAGAATAGTATGCAATCTTGACACTGTATAGTTTATATTGGCGATAGATTATACGTCTAGTAAAATAATGAGATAGTTCATAATCTCATTAAGCTCGTACCAGAACGTGTGCTTAATTCTGGAAGTGTTAGAATAGTATGCAATCTTGACACTGTATAGTTTATATTGGCGATAGATTATACGTCTAGTAAAATAATGAGATAGTTCATAATCTCATTAAGCTCGTGTCATAACGTGCGCCTATAATTCTGGAAGTGTTAGAATAGTATGCAATCTTGACACTGTATAGTTTATATTGGCGATAGATTATACGTCTAGTAAAATAATGAGATAGTTCATAATCTCATTAAGCTCGTGTCATAACGTGCGCCTATAATTCTGGAAGTGTTAGAATAGTATGCAAATCTTGACATTGTATATTTTATATTGATGATATATTATACGTCTCGGAGATATCAATTACTCCAGAGTATAATATTGGTTGTGTCGTTGGTTTGAAGTTATATTAAACGACATTCTGATTATGTATTAAGAAGTGACTCTGTGTTCATTGATAAGCACTTATTAAAACCAAGAAGAGATCTACGTCAGCAGTCATTGTAGATCACCAGTCATTGTTGATCAAACATAGAACCCAGGGTTCGGATCGCAACAATAATAATAACACTCATTCAAAAGTAAATATACCGTAACGCTTCCTCTTCTTTGTCACAAGAATATACTGTTACACTACGACAGGTAAACAAAAACGTGGAAGACCAGGACAACACTACGAAGAACAATCAGGAACGAGGCAATGACAATGGATATTAACACCACCCAGGAACTACAACAGCTGCATCGAACTGCAAGGCACGAAGAAACATGACCTCTGCCCTATGTGCCGTCCTTGGCGCCAAAGAAACAAACTAACTAATCTTTAATCACCAAACATTACATTCCTACATTTTCAAGTGCAGACACCGTATATTTATTTCTTTAGTTTTCCCTAGCGTAGTGGTTAAGCTGTTCGCCTTGTGTTCAAGAGGTCATGGGTTCGAATCCAGTTCATGTCGTCTTGTGACAAGGTGTATTATTTTCGAAGATCCCTGTGGATTATCGCTTGAAGCTACGGAGATACGTGCTATGAGTGATAATCTCGGCAGGCAGCGTGCCACTTCATTGATAGTCTTGGAGTACATATGAGAAACCGAGTACAGTAAAGCCAATCCTCTACGATTTTTTAACTTTTTAAAAACTTTTTTCTATGCTTGTTTGCTGTCCCCAGGAATTGTGAGGTACTTGCTCTTACTTCATATATGCAGTGTTGGTGGTTTCTCAGAACCTTTTTTCATACCAAGGGGACTTCAGCTTTCAACTTACTACAATGCATATTCAAGACGCCTTCTAATCGGATCTATGGTTACGAGACGAGCTAATATTTTTTCCAGGGTCACCCACAACGAATCTTTCCTCCGAATACGCGCTTCGTAGCCGGCAAACTATTCCTCGCGTATGAAGACCATTCTATTACCACCCTTCGTGCCCTAGGTCCCAGCCCTATTTTGTTCTGTTAGGCAACGACGACAATCGAATTATACTCAGGGTTGATATATCTTCCTAGACGAGGTGCTGCTTTGCCACGTACGTCGGGGATCTGGGATTACTCGTACACTCGCCTCGTTCGCTTGTCATGGCCTTCCAATCCATCGCCAAGCTTGGCATGTGTATTGACTCCACGCCATTGCGTATATCACCCAAAGAAGTAGCTTGCGCCTATCTCGGACGAGAAGCTTCGAAGTCGGCGAACAAATCTCGTGTACGAAAGACATCATTACCCTCTATTACCCTTGGGTACCTTCACTCCCAATTCTTGCATTCTTGATAATGACTCATGCTTATTCATCTCAAACTCCTCTGATCGTGAGGACTCTGCTCGGTCCATAGGCTTACCGTCTGTTGTGGTGGCGAGACTAGCTCATTTGTTCGTTTCCCTCCATTTCCCAGCGAGAATTGTTCTTCCATAAACACAATATTTATTAATTAGAACAGTTTTGAAAACATAAATTCAAGGATCATTTTCTGCGCCTCGGTACATATAACGCCGCGGCCCGGTCGTTGCTAAACACTGCCTTACAATGAATACATTTTCTAGAAATGCGGGTGAAAATTGTCTCAAGAATGATATGAATATTTTTAGAAGTTTTCACTAGTAAAACTCAAGAAATTAAGACAACTCATAGTACGTACCGTCAGGCAATATTTATTTACACCAAACTGCTATCGTGTCCTTGCATCTAGAGGGTCCATGATTTAACTGTGACAATTGACAGAGTAAGGAAATGAGTCCTTCTAACAGAATTAATGAGGCCTTCATTCGTTATTTTTCTTGATTATTCCCATGTTATTCGTTGGTTACTATTTATATACTTGGAATCACATGTCAAAAATAACCACGGCTACTCCAAGTATATAAATAGTAACCAATGGAAATCGTGACAATAATCAAAAACGTACCTTCTTCTTCTTCTGCGTTCGTTCTCAAACTCCTGCAGATTAGCAGGATGTAGTCCGGAGAACGAAATGCGTTATGTCATGGTTTACAGCATTGCTGCTATATCTGCGCCTTTCAACCTGACACATCCGACTTCAGCATGGCTTTGGGTCACTGACCATATATGGGATGGGACAGCCAACTCCATCCCATAACCTCCTTAGTCGCCTTTTACGACATGCGTGGAAGGTAAACAGTGTTGCTATTCTTTGCTCCCCTTTCAAGCCCCGGCAACACACGGGCGAAAAAAAACGTACCAAATGAAGGCCTGTTTACGTTTAGCAATCAGGTCTTATACACCTGCCGACGGTCACGATTTAACCCAAAGATCCGTTCATTCACCCTCGACTCTAGCAAATGCCTTAGTCATCGGTAAACTCGCAATGAACCGTCCATCCACATTCGCAATCACGAACATGTGGCAATTGCTCAATGACAAAGTATTGATAGTTATTTTTCTGGCGATTGTGGTGACTGTATTGCTATACCCGCGACCTTCACTATTTTCTATAGTTACAAGATTTGATATAACTAAATTGGACTAGCGTCAATGGTTGAAAAAATCGTACCTCACCATAAGACTATCTTATATTTCTTCTGAGCTCGTTCGCAAACTTCCGTTGTTATTATAAAACTTTCGCTGTTGTTAAATATTATTATTTATAGTACTGTTCTTCTTTGTTTTCAGCGCTCATTGTCAAACTCTCGCTGAATATCTCTTGTATCAGGACAATGATACAAGATTTCCAGCAGGATGTAGTCGTCCAGAGAATGGAAATGCGTTGTATATACGTTTTATTTGCGCCAATGTCCCAACACATCCGTCTTCGGGGGTATTATGATGTAATCTGGAAAACTTAATACTTTTTGTGATGGTTGACGGCTCGGATGCATTGTAGCCTACCTCATCCTCTTGTGTCGTGGTTCACAGCTAGGCTGCACTGTAGATCCCCCCACCTCGCCCCTTCACACACATCCACCTTTCTCTCTCAAACGAATGGATTTTCACAGAAAGGGCACAACAATCCTCGAAGTTGAAGAAATAATCCTCGAAAATGGAGACATAATCCACTGAAACAATGAAGTCATATTTTTGTAAGATACCCCCAACCGCCAAGCCTTACTGCTGAAATATCTACGGTCATTACACGCAACTATTATTTCTGGCCCGTCATCCTGATTGAAATGTAATACAGTATTGTCACTTGCTCCGTGTTTCAGAAAATACTAATTAGAGCTGCAAGGGACTGAAAAAAACAAACAAAGGTTTGTGGTCCAATTTCAAAGGAGAAAAATTATATTTGGCCCCACCGACTTGCAGTGGTCGCCCAACGCAGCTTTCTATTCACGCTATTTACTGAGCAATTTCACATTATATATTGTGCATGCGGTTGTGTCTGTGGGTCTCACCAATGGCTCATTAGACAAACCAACCATGCAACAGAAAACCTTAGTAGATGACATGGCTTTATATTGAGGTTATCTTCTTATAGAAGCTTCATGGCATCATCTATACAATCCCGTAGTCGTAACCTTCGATAACAGTTACCATGTTGTTCCGACAGGCCGACGTTGTGCTTGAACTAGTTACGGGTACGACGTGGGTGGGCGGAACAACAAAGAAACCTGTCGCAAGGGCCAGAGTTGTGCCCTGATGTCGACGTATGTTTCGGCTGCATTGGGCTAGAAACACCATCGAGTCGAATGGCTGCTGGAACAGAGGGCGGAGCAGTTATGAGAATGCCCCACGTGCTGTGAGGCCAGTTTTCTAATCAAGACAAGACATTATATATTCATTGCCAGATGCTGACATTAAAGAAAGATACAACATAATTGTACAAAATAGATACAATGCCATTGCAAAGATTCAGAGTATTGAAGATCACTGAAACATTCTAAAACATTCGATAAACCAAACATCCAAAGAGATACTACCAAAAGTAAAAAATACATCAAAACAAAAATGGATGACTGCAGAAATATTAGAATTGATGAGCCAGAGAAGGAAAAATAAACACAAGATAGAGGAATATCAGAAAATACATAAGGAAATAAGAGAGAAATGCAAAATAGCAAAAGAAAGCTGGCTGAACAAGATATACACATAAATAGAATTGCATTACAACAAAGATACAACATTACTATATACGAAAATTAAGATAATAACAGGAAAGAGAACGCAAACAGTTACAGGGTGTCTAAAATCTAAGACAGAGCAGGTATTAATGGGAATAGATCACATAGTACAGAGATGGTCAGAATATATCAAAGAACTTTATGAGGACAATAGACCAGAAATAAACATACAAGATAACGGCGAGGGTCCATCAATAATCACAGCAGAAGTAATAGAGGCCCTAGGACGCATGAAATATGGCAAAGCCCCAGGTCTAGACAATATCACATGAGAAGAATAAGCAGCTTTATATGACTTTGGAGTTGAAATAATCACAAAATTTCTGAATGACATATATAACAGTGGAAACATACCCGATGACTTAATGAGGTCCATATTTATAGCCTTACCTAAGAAACCAAGGACCACCGAATGTGAAGAACACCTTACAATCAGGCTCATGAGCCAAATACCATAAATACTTCTCAGAATCATCATGAAGAGAGTAAGAAACAAAATAAACTTATAAATAAATCCAGAACAATGTGGCTTTGTAGAAGGCAAAGGTACCAACAATGCTATTTATATATTGAGAACACTAATAGAGAGGTCTATAGAGGTAAAAACAGATCTGTACCTCTGTTTTATAGACTACACGAAAGCTTTTTACAAAGTTAAACATATCGAAATTATACAGATGCTAGAGAATTTGAACTTTGACAGCAAGGATTTAAGAATAATAAAGAACATGTACTGGCAACAAACAGCAGCAATAAGAGTAGGAAATCAATTTCGCCCTTTTCAACAAATAAAACAAGGAGTCTGGCAGGGATGCGTGCTTTCACCAGACCTGTTCTCTTTATACAATGAAATCATATTGCGTGCAATAGTAGATATCCCAGGAATATCAGTGGGAGGAAATAACATAAATAATTTGAGATATGCGGATGACATTGTTCTGATTGCAAAAAGTGAGGAAGACCTTCAAGATTTAATTAATGTAGTAGTCACAGAAAGTAAAGAGAAAGGCCTCTTCCTAAATATTAAGAAAACAGAAGTAATGGCTATTTCAAAGAAAGAAAATATCGCACCTTGAAAGATCAAAGTGAATAATATAGTATTAAAATAGGTCCACCAATTCAAATATTTAGGTGCAATGATTACAGCAGATGAAGAAGTTCAACAGAAATAAGAAGCAGAATAGGACAGGCAAAAACAACATTCAGAAAAATGAAAAATATATTGTATAATATGACCTTGTCATTAGAGGTGAGAAAGAGAGTTCTGCAGTGTTATATAACCCCTACACTACCATATGGGTGCGAGTCTTGAACAATAAACAAACTGGAAGGTGGAAAATTAGAGACAACATAGATGTGGTTCTACAGAAGAATGCTGAGAATACCATGGACTGCCAAAAAAACTAATGTAGAGGTGTTGAAAGAGTCAAATGCGAAATGGACCTTAATCAACAATATAAGAAAAAGGCAATCTTCTTTTTTTGGCTACTTCATGAGACAGGCAGGTTTAGAGAGCATAGTCACAACAGGCAAAATTGAAGGCAATAGAGACAGAGGGCAGCAATGTTAGAAAATATTAGACAGTTTGACAACCTTGCACGGCAAGGAAACAACAACGACTTTGATACATAATACTGTGGACAGAGAGCTGTGGAGAGCCGTGACCGCTTACGCCAGCCGGCATGGCACCTGATGATGATTTTTTATCCTTGTATAATTTGATTGAAGATTTTTGCATCATTTCATTGAAACTTGGATTTGCTCTGCTTTTGTAATTTGTAAAATTGCATCGTCTACACAAGTCCTTCTCTAGGATAGTCCTGCGCTTAGATTCCAAGCAACATTACTACTCTTCATTGATGAGATTCATCCCGCGCTTTTCAATGAATATCTACATTAAGTATACGAAGTGGCCAATGATCAATCACATCCGTCAAAATGAGTGACTTTATGAGAGGAAAGCAGTTTGGGATTTGCGGGAAGAATTATTATGGAAAAGGGTTGACCTAGCTTATTTATGTTCATATTCATTCCAAGGTCATAAGACGTTTTTCGAAGTATTCGCCACGTTATTTCATGATAAGATATATACAAAATAAGTAGATGTGTTATCAAAATAAACATAAAACGACCTAACAATGATATACAGGGACAGACGACGTTTCGACTAAAAAGCCTCCATCAGGACACACAAGCAACCACAATAAAACAAATCTTAATGGAGACAAATAGGATTATAATATGGAGGAGAGGAGGACAATAGCAGATAGGTAATTGAGGAAGCAAAGATGTGGCAGCATGACAGGAGAGAAGAAGGTATGGGGAGAAAATAGTAGTAAGTAGGGAGTGGAAAGTAGACTGAAGAAAGTGAGATGGAAAAAGGAAAAGATATAGTAGCAATGAAATTAAAAGGAAATTAAAAATACTTACCTCAAAAGTGGCAACAGATAATTAATATTACAGACAAACAATCATGATGTAAGGGACGAGCAAAATGAGATGGTACGAGAGATCAGGTGGGAGAGAGAGGGGAGAGAGAATTGTGTTACTCCAGCCACCTACTTCCTGTTTAGGGTTGTTACCCTATACTGGAACATTTATTCCTTGATTATCTCATGATAGCGTACGACTTATCCTGTGTCTATATAGCACATCTAGAGAGGACATGACCAATAACCTGTGCCTCGTGGAAGAGAAGGCTCGTTGGCTGATCAATAATAAAACCACAATTAGAAAGAAATAACAGAGATTTGTCAATAATTATTAAATGTTTATATTCGAGTGAATACGATTTTTTTTTTACCAAATACGATATCAGGTAAACATAAGATGACTTGAATTCCATCTTCTAGAGAGCAATAAAAACGGCGCTGGTGAAATTGTATCACCATTATAGTAAGGACACAATAGTTGTGCATTTTCATCAAATTGCAAAACATTTTCAACCTTATTTGTCTTTCCTCTTCGATACTATTTGCTTAGCCAGATTGCTACAATACAATCTATTACCAAGTCATAACTCGGAGGAAATATAGCAATGCTTTGTCTAGCTGTGTTTAGTCAACCATGTGCCAAAAATTCACATTACGATGTTAGTTAGTTAGTTAGTTAGTCGTCGGATCATCATCACTGCAAACTGGACACATCCATAGTTGCTCCGATCTCTCCTTGAGTGTATCCGCCATCACACTTCTGCTGACAGTACCGGTCCTATGCTGGTTGACCATAATTCTTCTGCGCCCTCCAAAATGTTCACCTCTAGCAACACCGCATTTCAATCCCTGATCTTTAATCCTAGCCATTGAAAAGGAATCATCATCCACATTAGTCTCACTCTCGCGTGTTATATCTCTTAAGGAGTTTAAAACGTCAGCACGATACATTGCCCCATCGCCCTGTGCCTCAATCGCACACGATGCCAGTTGATCCGCTCTTTCATTGCCTCGAACGCCCACATGTCCCGGCACGAAAATAAATGTAACCGCTGTCAAGCTCGCATTTCTCAAGGCCTCAATCCACTGTTCGCGAACGAGACCCACTTGTACCTTCTTAATCATACTCATAGATTCACTCAAGATGCAGACCTGCGTTACCTTCTGTGTGCGTAGCTTCTTCTTCTTCTTCTTTCGTTCACTTGAAACATGTCTATATCTGTAATTCTGTCTCCTTAATAAAACTCACTGTCTTTTGTAGTTCATACAGTGTGTGTGTGCGTAGCCACTCAAATGCCTTGGTCACCGCCATAGTCTCCATGGTCATACTACTCGTAGTGACCGTAAAGGCGCCACTTTCCTTCTTGATCGTTTTACCTGCGCACTGAGCTGTAAAGGCCCAAGCACTGCGAACATGCCTAATTACAGATCCATCAGTCTATATAATCACATCCCCGTCTTTGGTATTCTCACTGATTAAAGCCTGCACTTCTTTATCCACAGCTGTGGGACACCATTCTCTGCATTCCCTGCTAAGTGATATTACCACTCTCAAACAAGTTTCGAAATCTGTGGGTAGAGCTATCCATTCCTCACCTGCTGCCACATCCTGTAATCTGCACACGCTTTGTATTACATCCTCAGCACGTCCCATCCACGACCTTCCTCTCTTGAGTCTGCTGCCTTTAACTTTCTGTATTTCGGAATGCAACGGGTGTTCCTTATCTGCATGTATTTGAAGGTACGCCCGTGCACGGCAATACTGTAATCTATGGTCAGCTGTTGGGCAGTCAAGTAGGTATCGCATAGCTCTTGTCGATGTGTCTCTTGTGCATCCCAGAATGATACGCATTGCTGCATTCTGGACTCTATCCAGTCTTTCGATCTGAGTTTGGCTAAGAGTCAGAATTGCCAGTGCATATTCCACCACAGCCACAACCAAACCCTGGTACAAAAGAAATAACAATCTTTGCTCACACTGCACAGCAGCCATAACCTTCATTGCTGCTAAGCCTTTGCCTGCCCTTATGATAATGTGGTCAACATGTTCCCTGAAACTCAGGCTTCTGTCAAAAAACACACTCAGATATCTCATTGTGCTAGTTCTTTCTAAACTTTTCCCGGACAACGAAACTTGTGGCATGGGTGTCTTTACCATGTGATTGTTCAAGGAAAACCACGTCACGAATGCCTTAGACGGTTTAACCACTGCTCCCGTATCTCGACACCAATTTGTCAGTCTGTCCAGCTCCTTCTGTAGTTCCACGACGCACTCTTCTCGATTTCTGCCCTGTCTATACACCAGGATATCATCGGCATATGACATCGTTCTGCCAACACCTGTGATTTGATTGCCAGCGATATGTACTGTGTATATATTGAAAATTATAGGAGATAAAGGCGATCCCTGTGGCAGGCCAGGGCTAATAACCGTTGGTGTAGATATCCAGTTACCACACTTAAGAACTACAACCCTGTACATCAGGGCGGCGCCAACCCAACGCACGACAAAAGGATTAACTTCAAGATTTAACAGCTGGTGCATCAAGATATCCAAGGACACCCTATTGTACGCATCCTCAAGGTCTATTGCGACCGCACATGTCTCCATGCGCGAATCGAACCCCTCAAAAACATCCTGCGCAAATATGGCTGCATTTTGCCATGTCTTCTTTCCTGGACGATATCCTCCTAACAATGTTGGTAAACACTTATTTCTTTCAAGATAACACGATACCTTCCGGGCCACAATTTTTTCCAAAAGCTTACCAATCGTATTCTGCATAGTTATTATTCTGTAGCCATGTATCCTGGTGTGGTCCTTCCCAGGTTTGTGTAGTGGAACTAAATAGCTGTGCAACCAGTCTTCTTTCACTGTGCCCTTTAGAAGGCTATTATTGAACATGTCCGCCAACTCTCCCAACTCCTCATCCGTTCTTCGACTAATGTCATCGTATCTAATGCCATCTGGCCCTGGTGCTGTGTTTTTTGTACTTTTCAGTGCCTTCCTGATTTCTTCAACTGTGATTAGCATATGGTTTTCCATGCTCAAGTTCTTACACGTGTCTGTGAGCGTTTTCCTGATTTCTTGATATGCCTCCACATTTCTCTGACCAATTTGTGCGGTGTAGTGTGCCAGCAACGCCGCACCTTTTGTCTCGTCCGTCTTCTGCCAGACGGTATCGTCGCTCTGGAAATCGGAAATAGTCACGTGTCTTGTCAGACCATTCATGGACTTGTGTAACCGCCAGAACAATTTCAGTGACTTTTAATGTACATTACGACGTCTAAATAGAGAACACGTAAGCGTTGAGTGACCATAATAATAGAACACCTAGGGATACATACGTTATAGTGTGGTCTCACTTTCCTATACAATAATAGAATCAACAATACCAAGATTTACACTATTCACGGCAAGGGTCGTAGATACATCTTCGGTATAGGAGCAAGAGGAGGGAGTTACTTTTAGAAAGCACTTTCTTTGTTTAAGTGTGATTTTTTAGTGACTGCCCTTCATTTGGGAAAATTATTAAAGGGGGGAGGGGCTGGGATTACCTGATTTTTTTTGCTTACAGTCTGGTACTAAATGCCACTTTCTGAAGTACGAAAGAAAGGGACCAGATCCAAACTCCTCCTCCCCCCTCCCGTATCAATTCTTTTTACCTACACTGGTTAGCCTTACTCTAGTCTACTGCGTGACCGATTGACCAATTTACAAATACCTGGCCAGCAACCGTCGATGGATATGTTCTTCTTCTGCGTTATCAGATGAGCAAGATTTTGTCTGTAGAACGGAATGCGTTGTGTCATGGTTTACAGTTACTACTGCTATATCTGTGCCTTTCGGCATGACACATCCTATTTTAGCATGGCTTCTAGATCACATTGACACTATATGGGATGGGACAATTAACTCCACCCCAGAACCTCCTTAGTCACCTCTTGCGATGTGCGTGAAGGTAACAGTGTCCTTATTCTTTGCTCCCCTTTCGGGCCCGCCAATACACAGGCGAACTAGTTTCTTAGTTTCTGGTTTTCTGCATGCTGTTTCTTTGAGTGGTCTTTGCTCATTCTTTTGCTTATATCATAGTCATATCACAAGGATTCTGTATTTGTGTATTTCACGTTTAGACTTTGGTGTAGATCTCATTGCTCCACTAATAAGGTGCAGGATATAGTTCTACATTCTGCCTAGGGATTCAACATTGGAGCATGTTGTCAGGGGTGCTATGTTGATGTTGTATTCTAAAGCAGAAAGTATAGGCCTCACCGGTTATCCTTGTGTGATTCTCAAGATGTCCCAGCGAGCCGTGTCAGTAGCTGTAACCATTTTCTACATACTTCTTGAGCGTGAGCTGCCGATCATGCGTGACCCCAAGATTTGTGAGATGTTCTTCCCCGTGCATTTTCTGTATATCTAACTTTAGACTGATATTCTCCTTGGCTACCCTACCTTATGACTTTTGGTAAAGATAGTAGAGATAAACAGGTTTCTTGCAGTTTATTTTCAGTTTCCACTTTTGATAGTAGGTCTACTCATGCAGTCTTCTCAAATCTTTGTTTAATCTTTCGACTGCACCTTCAACATACTCATGGCTGCAACATTGTTGACTATCAGCATAAATGGTTTTTTTTACCGCTTTGAGATACTTGGCCAGGTCTATTTTATATAAATGAGAAAAAATGGTGCAGCTGAGTAACAACCCTTGGTACGCCTTCATCTACGATTCTTTAGATAAGACTGCGCCATTCGTCTTTTACCAGTAAGTTCAAGTAGGAAGTATGAGGATAAATGAAAATAATTCCTACAGCTGACGGGAATTGAATCTTGTCTGCTCTAGTGGCACCGAATCTCCTTGCAATTCAAGTAAACAGGTTTTAGACATTTGATCAACCACATTCCCTTCCCAAATATATCATATCATCAAGACATTCAACCTATGTTCTCAAGTCATTAAAAACGGACCAATAGAAACTTTGAAACAATAGAAACACCAAAAAGAAACTTTGGTCATCCAATTCCAACCACCAGTGACCCATACGATCAGTAAAACTTGCATTACGTTCGCAGGATGACAGCTTAGAATTCGGTGACACAATTTATATCTGCAGATATTCAACAAACCCTTGACATTTGTGCATCAGCTTACTTATCGGTTACAATGTACTTTATCCTGTAGGTAAACTCAATAATAGCTTAATCAATATCTCACTTCTCCATTCTATGCCTAGTCTGACAAGTACCTGCGTCAACTCGATGTCTATAATCTCTATATGCGCGACCAAAATTCCTTGTAGTTTCTGTTACAGCGATCGTGTGTACGGCTGCACTAACACTGTAACCATACGGCGAAATATGAGAATCTCCAAGTTGATGTTTCCGATGAAATGCTTGTATCAAGCAAAGAATCTATGTGACGTGTCATTTACAGGACGTTGTCCTCACTACCATTCTGTAAGCCTTTCGGTTATATGCAGCTGTCCAGCTTCTTCTAGCGTCATATTCAGAATGTCTTCAATGTCATGTGTTTATCATAGTCTTGGTTTGCCTCTTGTTCTCTTACCTAGAACTTTGTCCTCGCGATTAATCTTTCTAAACCATTGTATCTCTTTATATTCAATATATATTCTTTATATTCTAAACCATTGTATCTCTTTATATTCTATATATATTCTTTATATTCTAAACCATTGTGTCTCTTTATATTCTAAATATATTCTTTATATTCTAAACCATTGTATCTCTTTATATTCTATATATATTCTTTATATTCTAAACCATTGTGTCTCTTTATATTCAATATATATTCTTTATATTCTAAACCATTGTGTCTCTTTATATGTCCGAAATATGTTAGTTGATTAAAGACTACACAAATCAAAAGTGACAAGATATTGCAATAGTTTGTTATTCCACATATAACAGGTGGCTGGTAACTTAAGAATAGTTTTCAACATGAGCTACTAACCGATGTGGGTCGCTTACCCATGTTATGTTTTATCCGCTTTCTCTCCTTTGTGTTAGTTGTGGTAGGTAGGGGATTATATCACGGCTTTCTAGGTAAATATTGTCTAGCGGTCTATGGTTATATGCTTATTTATAAAGTCTATTTTAGGGATCTATGGTAGGGCAGAATACGTTCCTACATTGAACACATGTATATGAACTTTATCTTGAACACATGCTTCAGGCATGTCAACTCTACCTTGAACACATGCTTCAGGCATGTCAACTCTACCTTGAACACATGTTTCATGCATGTCAACTCTACCTTGAACAAATATTTCATGCATGTCAACTCTACCTTGAACAAATATTTCATGCATGTCAACTCTACCTTGAACACATGCTTCAGGCATGTCAACTCTACCTTGAACACATGCTTCAGGCATGTCAACTCTACCTTGAACACATGTTTCAGGCATGTCAACTCTACCTTGAACACATGTTTCATGCATGTCAACTCTACCTTGAACACATGTTTCATGCATGTCAACTCTACCTTGAACAAATATTTCAGGCATGTCAACTCTACCTTGAACAAATATTTCATGCATGTCAACTGTACCTTGAACACATGCTTCAAGCATGTCAGCTCTACCTTGAACAAATATTTCATGCATGTCAACTCTACCTTGAACAAATATTTCAGCTCTACCTTGAACAAATATTTCATGCATGTCAACTCTACCTTGAACAAATATTTCATGCATGTCAACTCTACCTTGAACAAATATTTCAGCTCTACCTTGAACAAATATTTCATGCATGTCAACTCTACCTTGAACAAATATTTCATGCATGTCAACTCTACCTTGAACAAATATTTCAGCTCTACCTTGAACACATGTTTCATGCATGTCAACTCTACCTTGAACAAATATTTCATGCATGTCAACTCTACCTTGAACAAATATTTCAGCTCTACCTTGAACACATGTTTCATGCATGTCAACTCTACATTGAACAAATATTTCATGCATGTCAACTCTACCTTGAACAAATATTTCAGCTCTACCTTGAACACATGTTTCATGCATGTCAACTCTACCTTGAACAAATATTTCATGCATGTCAACTCTACCTTGAACAAATATTTCATGCATGTCAACTCTACCTTGAACAAATATTTCATGCATGTCAACTCTACCTTGAACAAATATTTCAGCTCTACCTTGAACAAATATTTCATGCATGTCAACTCTACCTTGAACAAATATTTCAGCTCTACCTTGAACACATGTTTCATGCATGTCAACTCTACCTTGAACAAATATTTCATGCATGTCAACTCTACCTTGAACAAATATTTCATGCATGTCAACTCTACATTGAACAAATATTTCATGCATGTCAACTCTACCTTGAACAAATATTTCAGCTCTACCTTGAACAAATATTTCAGCTCTACCTTGAACAAATATTTCAGCTCTACCTTGAACACATGTTTCATGTATGTCAGCTAGGGCGAAAATGTTTTTCAAGATCGCTACTGCTCTCGAGTCGCCCAAGCCTGAATTGAGTACCGGATCAGTCAGGGAAGTAAAGACTGCGAGGGACAGGAGATGGCTACCGCCCTCGTATAGCAGAACTTCTGAAATGTGAGATCGCTGACATACCTATGGCAGTTCAATGCTATGAGCTAACTTTACTACTTACTTAGGATGTAGTCCAGAGTACTGGGATACGCTGTCGCTGTGTCATTTGCTCCAATGGCCTGACACACTCAACTTTGGTTGAAATTTTTCAGTGAATTTAAGCTATATAAGCTGTAACCTGATGGTTGAACAATCAAGTATTATAGGAATTAAATCAGCAGTCATTCGATCGTTCTTCTGCGTTAAGGATTTTTTTAGGTCTTGCTAGATCTTCAGGTCAGTCGCTAGGGCGAAGCTTGCAGTTTTCACGAGGTCTGAGCGGCTGCCCCAAAGTTTTTGCCACAGTTCAGTCCAATGTGGGCATGTCTTGCATCGCAGTTCTTTGTATTATGGACAGTCTTTGAGAATGTGTTCAGGGGTTTGTATGCCTGTTCCGCATGGACATTTATTTGTGTGGGCCACTCTAATCCGGTTCAGTTGGCTTTGTAATTCGATCGTTATTCGAGTTCACTTGTAATTTTACAGATAAAACGAAAGTTGTGTATTAGGAAATGGATAACATGGCTCACACTCTAGAAAGGTCGAGGAATGGCTGAGTCACTGACACTAATCAGAGTTTAAGATCAGAATCTGGTTATGTAGTTGATCACTAGTGGGTAAAACTCTCACTTTATGTTTTCCGTTAATACTATATTTGATTGAATCATACATATAATATGATTGTCCCGTACAAGAAAGGACATTGTTACTCAATTATTGTGAGACGCCACTTATATATCCAATGGAGTCTTCAATGCAATGTGGATAGTCGGCGTTCGAACCACGAGCTAATTCGACGAGTCTGGTTTGCGAAGATAGCTCATTATCAACTATGCTATCGAGCGGACACCACAGATAATTGGTAATTCATGAAGAAAATTTGCAAAGCCACATCAATGCATTGCTATTAGCATGTCAGAAGTACAACATGAAAATTAACATTAAACAACAGAATGTATGAAAATGAGCAAGTCTGCGACACCAATGGAAATAACAATAGATAGATAACACCAAAGTGAAACAGGCCAATGAATTTCAATATCTAGGCAGCAATTTTTCGAACATGGAAGACTAGACAGAAATAGAAACAAGGTGCCAAAAAGAAAACACAGAGCCCTACCAACTTTCACCATTACTCATTCACCCAAAGATCAAGATGGAAATTTAAAAAAATAGATAATATCTACAATTTTATACGTACACTCTGCTACCAATGTCAAACGTGGTCTTTAACAGCCTCACAGCAAAGGAAAATTGTTACATGTGAAATGAAGTGTCTGAATAAAACTGCAATGGTTACTAAACTAGATAAAATAAGAAGCGAAGAAATTAGGAAAAGAGTTGGTATAGTATCATGTCAATACATGATTTAAAGACAGCAAGTAAAATGGTTCGGTCACCTTATGAGAATGAACCCAAACAAAATACTAATAAGAGCATATAACAAAAGAATATCCGGGCGTAAAGCCAAAGGTAGACCAAGAAAACGGTGGATTTAAAACATCAAGATGACCTTGAACAAACATGGACTAAATGCAACCACGGCGACACATCTGGCCTTGGAGCCACAGCTTAAGCTTCCACCCCTACGCTTACTGGCAAATGTGAACCATCATTCACCTGAGGATAGACGATCGGTCGATTTCTTACGCTTGCAGAGAAGGCAAGTACCCTTTCCCTTTGGATCTGTCGCGCGATTACGGACGCAAAGATTGTTGTGTAGCTGCGACCGGGAAATACAAAGACGTGCTTTACTAATTTTTTAGCCAATATTTATGCCCAGTAGGCTATCATTGCTTTCTGAACTGTCCTGATGCATAATAGTATGTGGCTGAAAGTTAACCTTTTCCGTCCAAGGGGGGAAGGGGGATATGTACCTCTCATACACAGAGACGAGATCTGTACCTCTCATACACAGAGACGGGATCTTCACTTCTCATACAGAGACAGGATCTGCACTTCTCATACACAGAGACGGAATCTGCACTTCTCATACACAGAGACGGGATCTGCACTTCTGATACACAGACACGGGATCTGTACCTCTCATACACAGACATGGGATATGTACCTCTCATACACAGTCACGGGATCTGTACCTCTCATACACAGACACGGGATCTGTACCTCTCATACACAGACACGGGATATGTATCTCTCATACACAGACACGGGATATGTACCTCTCATACACAGACATGGGATCTGTACCTCTCATGCACAGACACGGGATCTGTACATCTCATACACAGACACGGGATCTGTACCTCTCATACACAGACACGGGATCTGTACCTCTCATACACAGAGACGGGATCTGTACCTCTCATACACAGACATGGATAATCATAAGTTCTGATGAGTTGTATTACTGATGCAGTTAATTCCATGGGCAACCCAGATGAAAATTGAGATCTACATTTCCTGAATTGAGGAAAACAATTAAAATCGCCGGCTTTGTTTCTATGTAAGTGCTCTGAAAACAGTCTCAAGAAGCTGCATTAAATGTTGCACCTATATAGTTAGGGAAAGCGAAAACCTGAATGCGAAAATGTTGAGTCTGACAGAGTATACAATGCCTGATGCTTGGCATGCTAAGACACCAGGCATCTAATGATATGCATTTAGTTTCTACCAATTACTTCATGCCACAACAAATCACATTTTCCACAATAACCTCACAACCAGATTCTTTGTAACGGCACAGTAAATCGATATGCACATTTTTTCATCCCAAGATAAAATGTCAAGATGCAAAATACTTGTTTTGTTTCCTATCTAAATCGAGAAGTGTTATATAAAGTATGTCTGCTAATGATTTTAGTTTGTTTTTAATCAGCCTGCTGCCTCTCTGACGCTTTATCGACTAGTCGTTGCTTCTATCTGAAATGTCAGATCATGTGTATTTTTTTTTTTAAAGAAACAAATTTAAGCTTTCTTCTCAATCTCTCACTGAATCTCTTTGTAACAGGGTACACGACATCTAGCTAAGGTAGTCCAGAGAAACTAAGATGTGTTCGGTGTTGTTGTTATATTTATCGCCCATGTCCCTACACATCCGACTTCGGTAGTAGTATGTGTACTTTGACACATCCAACTTCGGTAGTAGTATGTGTACTTTGAGTGCCCAGCCTCATATGCCATGCATGTAAGATGGAAGTGTTACCACTGTTGACTCCCTTTTCGGCTCCAGCAACAAACGGTGATACGAAATGGGGCAGTGACACTCGAATGACATTTTAGATACACTTGTATATCGCCCAAAGATGGATGTGTCGGGTCATTTGCGCAAATAAAATTGCGACACAATGCATATCCATTATCTGGACTACATCCTGCTGGAAATCTAGTAGGACCATTGTCATGCTATAAGAAAGATCCAGCAGGAGTTTGAAAATGAACGATGAAGAAGAAGATAAACTAGTCTGTAATTTCCATGCATCTTCTTGGACTTCATCCTTATACTTTGCATAGCACTGGTTTGTCATTCTGTTCAGCGCCGAAATTTGGTATTATAGCGATCTGTTCAAAATCTCATTCTACTTTTATACAAACTAAACTCACTTCGATTCCACCTCCACGGGGATTGCGCCCTCTACCGATGACTGCAGTACCACATTTCGCCACTGCCAAGCTTCGCCACTGATTCTAATGTCTGTTATTTTTTCTACATATCTCAACCATCTGAGCTTGTTAGTTTTTAATATCAACCTTATTATTATTATTACAATTATTATTATTATTATTCGTTCATTCTTAAACTCTTGCAGATTAATATGATTGTAATCCGGAGATTTGAATGACCATCACTGTTTATATATAATGAATGCGATATTTACGCATTACACATTCAGCATGGTGCTGGCTTATCTTAGCTCTCAAAGGCAGTGACTCAATAACTTTTTTCTGTCTCAACCCCCCTTTCAATATTTTGTTCATGTCGCAGACCCCCAAAATATATGTGCAGTCATATTTTCATCGTAAATGTAACGGTTCATCACATTTCTTTTGGTCTTTGCGAACCCACTGAGATGCCCCTCAAACTCCCAAGGGTCTTCGAAGAACAGCTCGCTCGCTAATCAACGGGACAGAGCAGCCAACCCCCACATCCAAACCTGCTCATAAGTCTTTATGATACGTGTGGCAGGTAATAGTGTCGCAATGTTTTTGTGGTGTTTTATTTCCCCCTTTCCGGCACCGTGAACATACGTGTAGGGAATATAACCTGGTTGATGTCAATTGATATCAATAATAAATATTATTGTTGTCTCTAATCCTCTACATGTTGATCCGCAAAGTCGAAGCGAGGATCGTTGCCGTTAATAGGTTATTGACACAGTATATTATCAGAAAGATTGCCTTTATATTTGTTCTCACGACATGTGGGGGTTGAAGGTACTGAACGAGTCGATACACTGGCGAGATTAACCACAGTGTCAATGAGCACATCACTGTATCGATCTGACATAGTTAATGCGTTAAGAGATCTCTTCCGCTCAGAAGATTTTTAAAAATGAGAATCATGGTCGCTATCAAGAATGCACGAGATTTGTGTAAAGATCTGAACAGCCTGTATAGGGAAACGTACAAGATATACGAAGAAACTAATTCATTAGCATCGAACGTGAACTGTTAATCCCCGCCGAAGACGGATGTGTCGGGCAATTGGCGCAAATAAAACGGCGACACAACGCATTTCCATTCTCTGGACTACATCCTGCTGGAAATCTAATAGGACCATGGTTCTGATACAAGAGATATCCAGTGGGAGTTTGAGAATGAACGCTGAAGACGAAGAAGAACTGTTAATCGCTACACTCTGGTAGATTTATTGAATAGGGGATCAGAACATCTATAGGCTTGTCTGGTGTGCGACGATGTCACAGTTCATGACTCGCTGTCAGTCAGTCGCTACACTCTGGTGGATTTTTTTTTAAAGGGGATCGGAGCACCTATAGACTTGTCTGGAGTGCGCTGATAATAACATGCAGTCATAACTCATGACTCGCTGTAGGTCTGAATATTCTTCTTGACATTATGTTCTCCCCGTCAAGACCACTTCCTTATCATGGAGATTGTGCTTAAAGTTATGCCACCAGTGGCTGAAAAACTAAACCTGGTCAGGAAGGCCCACATTCTAGCAAGACCACTGTCCTTCATAGAAAGTAAGTTTAGTCTAAAATCTAAAACAGTGTTTCCCAGCCCATTTTTTTTACCATGCCCCACCTAAGTCTTTCTAAACATTTGATTCCCCCCCCCCTTTCCTATGTAACATATGCATATATTTTTATATTCTAAAATTGAATAAACTCTAGGCGAGCTATTTTCGAATTGTCTCCCTGAACAATCAAATTGCCCTCTTGTGGAGCATGCGACCCACGTGGGAAACACTGGTCTAAAATGTTCTTATTATTCCCCAATTGTGACAGAAACTATTGGGCAGGAAACATTGCAGTAATTCTAGAAAGATCACACCCTCACAAATTGTTACAGTGTTTCAAGTTTGATGTGGAAAATAGTTGTGTGTTTTAATATGTTTATATTAATTGTTACGTTGTAATATATAGCGATTGCACTATCTATATAACAACAAATCTACGTATAGACTGCTTGTGTTTGTATAGTTGATCTATCTATTCCTGTGAGACTACGTGTATGTATATCCTTTTATTCATCCTTTGCTCTATCCATGAGTCCTCAATTTCTCTGGGCTTTTGCTCTTTTCTTTTCTCCTATGGATCTAATCAAATTCATTTCTAATTATTTTGTGGTGCTTTTTATAGTGTCCATGTCATTTTTTATCTCTAATTTCAAATCTTATTTGTTGCTTTTCTGGTCTGTTTTCAAGTTTAGATGTGTTAACATTGCACTGTACGTCTAACGATCCTATTTAGGGGACATAATTGAGACCGTCATGTCTGACCTTTCTACAGTAACAGTTCTTAACTCTTGTCACATGATTGGTAAGTGAATATTAGATATAAAATATAATCGGCAAGTGCCGTCTTCGCAACGAAAGTTGACTGCAATGGACCTCCAACATCTTTTATCTCTTGCATTGGTGGTACAATCTGCTAGACTGTAACCTGTACATCTCGTACAGTTTCATTCCCATTTGTATCTATTCCTACTTCTTGTTCACCTCAACTCTACTCTCAAGTAAGTTCTTAAAAAAAACTATTTTATTATTAAAAAATACTGTGTTTTATATTTCCTTTAGTAGTTTGTTTTCTTTCGTGCGAAATGTTGTTTGAACGTCTATGTTTGTTTGTTTCTTTCTTTTTACGTGAAACTTTCCATATTCTTCTATATATTCGCACAATAAAAGATAATACTGCTAGTAAAACTGTATGAAGAAAGTACTTACTAAACAACAGGTGATGCAGTTTTACTGCACGACGACTGACACACTATCACAAACTCACGTGAAATAATACACAACGGAAAACAAGCTAAAATCATGAAAATAACAATGCACATAACATAATCAACGTTTCGACCAAAATGCCTTTATCAAATTACGCACAAAACATCAAAAGACGACGAATAGAAATGACCACACCATACAAACGTGCCCGACCGAAATATGGAAGTGAGGTGCCGGAAGGATAGGAACAGGAAGTACATAAAAACGAAATATAGGTGGAAACGAAACGAGCAAAAAGATGACGGAACAAAATGAATAAAGACAAAAACTTCACAGACTGAGAACTACATAAAAGAATGGTCGGAATTGAGTCCAAAAGACTTGAGGGTACCCAACTCAAAAATAAGACGATTTTATAGAACGTACCTAGATCGATCATTAGTGGTGCTGGATCTGATGGCATTGGCCTGAATATCAAGAGCACCATGATGACTATCGCCGGTGAAGTGTGTGGCAACAGGAGTAGGTGTTATGTGCTTGATGGCATGAAGATGGTTACAGAAGCGGTCGCTCACAAAAGCCAGTTTCCTCGATGTACTGCTTGCCGCAGCGTTTACATATGATCACGTAAATAACATTACAGGATTCACATGTAACATGTGAATCTTCATCATATGTGAATCTTCATCATATGTGAATCACATCTTCATGGATCCATTGTGAGTTGGGTATTGGGTGTCTAGTTAATCAAGTGGTTTTTGCCTTGGGGTTTCCATAGTTTTGCTCTCACTGCATGGGATTGTAAGTTTTGCAGTAAATATGGCTGAGATTTGTGCAATGCAGTAAAATATGCTGCTTTTAGCTGTTCCCATTCATCCGGGCTGTTGCTGGTTACTTCTTTATTAGCTTTCACACGTTTTTTGGGGGTTTTTTTAAGCTTGGTCTTGTCAGTCGCAGAATAGGACGTATGAACTCAATGTCCTTGACATAGATTCTAAATGAATGTAGATATAACAAATGGTAATCATCACTTGTGATGGACCAACAACACAAGAACAACATATATTCACATCTCAAATGCATCAATTCTGTTTTTTAGTTACTAGTTCATTATCCATTTTTCTGAACCATACATTAATGTTACAAAATAGCGCAAGACAAATGCGCGCTTTTTTTTGCGTGCATTTATCTTACGCTCTTAGGTCGGGTCACCATTAATGTAGAATAAATGTATCATTGTATAACCATTAGTTTTAGCTTGTGATTTGTTTAGATGTCCATATTATCTTCATGTCATTGAAAGTACTTTTAGCTATTCCTATTCTCCTTAAACTTTGATTTCACATCTACCATCATTTGTGATTATGTTCGCTGAAGAATATTATGTTCCAAGATATTGATAATTATCTACATCCTGTAGTATCTCTCCGTGTATTTTTATGTTTAACATTTTTATATTCTTCAGCGATTGTGATACAGTAATTGTCATGTTTAAAAAAAAAATTTATATCTAATCCATATTTTTAACTTGATTTATCGTCTTGATCTATTTGTCTTTATAGCTCTTGCTCATTTTCTGCTAAAAGGACTGAGTCATCAATTTATCACAGATTTTGTATTACTTTCCCAGTTTGAGTCATGACATTGCTTCTATATGTTCATAAATGTATAAAAAGGGCTAACCGCGACAGGCTACTCCCTGCTTTTGATTGTATTGCGACACATGTATGTGCAGAGTGGCCAATATAAATCTTAGGGTTTGCGTCGGAATCCAAAGGCCTGTACTGAAGAGAAGGTCATGGATTACCAAAAACGCGACCTATACTATTTTCTATAGTTAAAAGATTTACTACAAGGGTTGGCAAACAACAGCCCTCAAGCATGACCGGCTTCAATATAGACCTCACAATAGAACGTAAACACGTCTTCATTTGTGACGTTATTTTATTATTGTCTTGAAATTCATTTGTCACTATTTCTATACTCGAAGTCATCAGCCAAAAAAGCCAAGGACGACAAAGGAATTCCTGTAACTAATTAAAAAAAAATCAACCTTTAAGGTCATGTTTACTTTCTGTTGAGAGGTCCTATAATATAGTCTATAGTGACTACCGAACGTAAGTAGGGCCAAGTGCCTAGTTCATGGAAGACTGTCAATGTCGCCCGCCAAAAATAGCCAAGGCCGACCAATGAAACTCACGGCAATAATCAAAATCAGCCTTCTAGGTCATCATTCCACAGGTCTATGCTGGAGACCGGACGTGACGTAGCCATCCCATCAGCCCAGAATTTGTTGATGTGCACTACAAGTGTAAAATAGCATGGGAAACTTCAGAAATCGATAAGAGCACGTCACAAATGTTTTATTTTTTTTACTGTACTCTATTAAAAATGTATTTTGCGTCTTTAAAATGTCTACAAATGAAAGGCAATCAAACAAAAGAAATTATATCAGGGATCTCCGCCGATGCTACGATTCTCGTGATTTCTTGGTAGCATCTTTCTATGTATGAAATAGTAAGGAGCACAAATTGGTATTGACCGACAGTGATATGATGATAATTCTACCATCTAAATCAGTATTTCCCAACGTGGGGCCCACGCCCTACAGAAGGGAAATTTGATTGTTCCGTGGGGGGGGGGGGGGCAATTTCATTGTTCAGGGGGGGAGCAATTCAGGGAAGAATAATACAGTTAAAAAAAATAAAAATAGGTATAGTTACATAAGGGGGGGGGGCATCAGAATTTAATACAGATTTATAGGTAGGTAGATTAATGAGTTTGCCTCTCTTTTGGAGAGGCGTGCTCTTTTAACCGGCGGACAAAGTCCAATTAGGCTACATCAGGACACACTACCATAAAATATTAGAGGTAACAAAGACCCCAAAGTATAATATAAGACAGATTTAGGTGGGTCATGATAAAAAAAAGGTTGGGAACGCTGATCTAAAGCCATCTGTTTGCCTCTTTACATGTATATGCCTATTAAATGCCATGACTTGCATCTTTCACATATCGATCTCCTCTCACTGTATCATTGAAATAAAACAGACTACAGTCAAATAAATTACAAATGGAGAATTGTAAACAATGCGTGAAGTATGCCAGAGTTTTACAAAGAACAGTAACATAAAACATTGACGTTGTTGATACTCTTTTTGTGACATTAGTAACGTCCCTTTTAGGTTGCATATCTCACGGTGTCACTTATCTTGAGTGCAGAAGTGACAATTCCCTGGGAGACCCGAGAATGCGGCAAAAACTTTATCCAAATGTTTCCCATGTTTTTAACCATGTCCGATCTAAATCTTTCTAAAATTATGATGCCCCCCTCCCCCTATGTATCATAATATTTTTATATTATGAGTTTTATAGTTTTAATATTTTAAAAATTGAATTATTCCCTAAATGAAGCCTAATTTCAACTTGTTCAGGACACAAGACTTATTTTTAGGAAGAAATCACTAGGAAATTATTAAGAAAAACAACGGTAAGTAAATTTTCAAAATATAATAGACAACGAAAACTCAAGTACAAAATAATTTGTTTTTCTAATTGCCTCCCTGAACTATCATATTATCCCTCCCCTCTGTGGAGCGTGGGCCCCCGCAGCGTTAGCCCCTGAATAATTATTTGAGCCCCCTTTGGACGGAGAAGAATGCATAGCTGGCTGCTCCACTTATCTCAGTGAACGTGGTCTAGAGCTGGGTTGCTATGAACACTTCTGACAGGAAAGGATGCTTGGTGTGGAAGATGAAGTTTGAAGGTCATGGTACAAACTGGGCTTGTTACGGAAAGGTAAAAAGAAGGGCGACAAAACTCTTCGAATTTGTCCCGCCTGAGTAGGAGACTTCTCAGTGCGTTCAAAAACCACTCTCAAGGCGTTGCAAAAACCACTCTCAAGGCGTTGCACAAACCACTCTCAAGGCGTTGCAAAAATACTCTCAAGGCGTAGCAAAAACTTTCTGACTAGGAGACTTCTCAAGGCGTTGCAAAAACCACCTGAGACTTCTCAAAGCGTTGCAAAAACCACCTGAGTAGGAGACTTCTCAATGCGTTGCAAAAAGCAGAGAGTTTTCTGGGTATGAAATAAAGTTCTGGAAAATCCACTCCATTGCATATATGAAGTGATAATCGCTCGTTTCTCCTAGGGATCCAAACATCTTGGCTGATGCGAATGATGTTTTGTTGTCCATTCACCACAAGTGATTATGACCATTTTAAAATTCAGTTAGAATTACGTTCCTGATTTTGATTTATTACATGGCTAATAAGCTCTACTAGAGCCGCAAATACCCTTGGACAGATCTGTAATGGAATGACCACTGTATGTAGATTTTTGTTATCTACCCGTGACTGTCTTGCAACTCTCCGCTGTTGAGTTGCTGCATTTCTCCCTTTTTTCATAAATTGCTGCGCCTTTTTAATTTACTATAGAGCGCCATGCAGCCAAATTTTGTGCAGGTTGTTCCCGTGTATCTTGGACTATTTCAAACGCTTTCAGTGAGATCTTTAATGTGTCCTTGTGGCGCTTCTTTTAGTCACCCTGAGATCGTATGCCATTCTGCAACTCCCCATAGAAAACTATCTTTGACAGCAGATAATCTGGCATACGTACCAGATGACCTGCCCAACCAATATGCGTGTGCATCAAAATATTGTCAATGTTAGTGATATCAGATCTGTCAAAGACAGTAGTATCCGTAATCTTCTATATGACAGAAGTGGCTCTCTCTATGTAGCATGGAATAACACTTTTCTTGCTTCTGTTTATCTGTCTAGAACAATATAACTCATAAAATGATTAGCTCAGACTATCTTCAGAAAGACATAATAGTCACGCAGTGAATTTTGTTAAAATACATTTTGGTTGTGCCTCAGGATGGATATCTGGCTGAATGTGAATCCTAAGCGTATTGATGACGATGATAAAACTGCATCCGGGTGGAGTATTACTCCATCTCTAAGCCCCAGAAGACAATATTTACCACTAAAAAAGCACCACCATGCATTCAGTATTATATATATATATATATATATATATATATATATATATATATATATATATATATATATATATATATATATATATATATATATATATATATATAGAGAGAGAGAGAGAGAGAGAGAGAGAGAGAGTGAACATTAGTGGACACCTCACTGTCACTTATGTGAGTACTATCAACTTTTATTATACTGTTATGTTTACTGTTGAAATGTTCCTATATTGTGTAAATATTGATGTATAACGTATTCAGATTATTAATGTGGGTCGCTGGTGTGGATGATTCAATAAAGTTGAACGGTAAGAGGATTTTTTTTAAAGATTATATTTTATTGTTTATAAGCAACACATTACCATTATATTTTCAATTGTTGAAATTGTTTACTATCGCTAACACACAAAAAATTGTTTATTATCGTTAACAGACAAAAATTGTTTATTATCGTTAACACACAAAAATTGTCTATTATCGTTAACACACAACAATTGTTTATTATCGTTAACACACACAAATTGTTTATTATCGTTAACACACAAACAATTGTTTATTATCGTTAACACACAAAAATTGTTTATTATCGTTGACACACAAAAATTGTTTACTGTCATTAACACACAAAAATTGTTTACTTTCATTAACACACAAAAATTGCTTACTTTCATTAACACACAAAAATTGTTTACTATCGTTAACACACGAAAATTGTTTATTATCGTTAACACACAAATAATTCATGCCTGAACTATGATATGAAAATATGGAATATGTTGGAGTCCGCGGCAGAAAAAAAAACATTTAAATGGATCCGCGACAACAAAACGTTTGAGAACCTCTGTTCTATAATATTATGGTTCTTGTGCTTTCATTCTTAAGTTGCTGTCAGTCATCAGGATGTAGTTCGGAGAAAAATTGCTGTCAGTCATCAGGATGTAGTTCGGAGAAAAATTGCTGTCAGTCATCAGGATGTAGTTCGGAGAAAAATTGCTGTCAGTCATCAGGATGTAGTTCGGAGAAAAATTGCTGTCAGTCATATCAGGATGTAGTTAGGAGAATAGATTGCGTTGTTCTGTGGTTAGATGCATGGTTGTTGTATATGCGTTTTCCGACCCAAAACATCTGCATGAAATATTTTGTCACTTTTACCATAAAGGAGTAGTGATTATCTTTTTGAGGTAATGGATCCTTCTCCCAACTTTCAATACATGGCAGGTAAGTTGCAGTATTAATATACTTTTCTTCCTGTTCGAATTCGGTTGGATACACCAGTAAGTTCTACTTGGACGGATAATTCGGAGTCGCTGCCGATGCTACCGTGCATGTGTCATATCGGTGACAATCTTTGCCAGCCGCAATGATCTAAGCACTTAATGTTTGCCATGGCAGCCCACAAATTGATCTCTGAAATAATGGTAGTCAGGACAATTGTTGTAGCGAACTCTCAATCCATGGTCTGTAGGATTCGAGAGAGCTGACATACTGGTTTCAAGAATAGGCATACAGGTAGGAGGGTATACACTAAAATGTCTAGCAGATCACTCTTCTTTCACTACGTATGTGTATTTTGGACAAGGACACCAAAGTGGACAAGACTTATTAAAAGACCGAAGACGTCTGGAATTTCTCGGGAAGATAATAAATAAAGGATGATTATTAATTGGGTGGATGAGGAATATATACAGTCAACGGGCTACAAAGAAGATCAGCGTGTATAGTCTTCGCCATTTGCTGAGAGAGATGAGAACTCCAATGGAAATTAATAAAGTGTACCGCTGTCGGTTCAGAAAACAACCATTAATTTAATCAATTAGCAGTGGTTCTCATCCTTCCTAATGCCACGACCCTTTGATACAGTTCCTCATGTTGTGGTGACCCATAACCATAAAATTATTTTCGTTGCTATTTCATAATATTGTTTTCCGATAGACCCCAAAGGGGTCACGACCCACAGGTTTAGAACCGCTGAGTTAGGAGATCATCCTGGCTGATCCTGGCGTATTAGTTAAGCCGAGACTGTCGGCAATTATAGAAGATATGTTCGTAAAATTAAGTTGGACCCCATTCGTTACGTGTTTTGATTATTGTTTGGCTTTCACTTGGTTACTATTTATATACTTTAAATCGCCTTGGCTATTTTTGACATGCGATTCCAAGTATGTAAATAGTAACCAACTAAAGACCAATCAATAATCAAAACACATAACGAATGAGCTACAATTTAATTTAGCTAACAGGTCTTTTATACAGTAGATCCGTCACGTTTAAGACGTTCACTTTGTGTACACGAGGTCATGTGCTAGAATCTTATTCGCTACCTCTTGTTTACAAGGTGAAATTTTTCCTGGAGATGATGACTTGACACACGGAATTACGTGCTGTGAGTGATACTCTCGGCATGCGGCTTCGGCGGGCATTGAGAACAATAGAGTATATGTTGATTAACCCCAGCACAATGATGTCAATTCTTTATGACTGGTCAACGGTTTCAACCATTAATCTGGCTGCATAATCATAAATTATATCAAGTTCGTTCATTACATTTTATAAAAATATATTTCTGTGAAACAAATGATTTAATGTTGCTTGTAAAGATGTGATATAGCGTGGGTTAATGTATTATCTGCCCTCTCGTTCGGTACAGTTTCAGTTCTCTAGCCAGCTGACACAGTGTACACAAGCAGCAACAGTTTGATGTGCAGCAGTCATCTAACACACTACCCTGTTGAAGAGAACATAATACACATCAATGGTCTATTACAGTAAGTTTGAAAATGTTTGCAAGTCTGTCGATGTGAAACATTTTTACTAAAATTCAGGAAATTTTCTGAAAACTGGTTTGAACAATATATCTTGACATTCATTATAATGTGCCCCACCTATTTCATAGACTCCACCGAGGCCAGCTCCTTGCCGAGGCGGCAAAAGTTCTCACGCATAGGGGTCTACAGCTACATTACAATACTAATATCTCCAAAAACAATTGTTTTCAGTAACAGTGAGCAACAGATTTGCAATGTGTATTCTTTCCCTTTTCTCTTTATACCCCTTTATGCCTTGCAGCGTCAGGGGTAGAAGAGTTCTCTGGAGATAGCTTTTTGTGTGTGCTTCATATATGTTTGTTTTCATGATTCTTATTTCTGTAATCCACCGTTTGCAAGGTCTACCCCTGACTTTGTATCCATCGTGTCTGTATAGTAATGCTTTTTGAGGGGCAGTGTCTGATGGTAGTCTGGAAGCATGCGAAAACCACTTAATCTGCTGTCTTCTGCTGGCATTGTGTATGCTAGTCTTCTCATGTTTTCGTTTCTTATTCTGTCTCTTATTGTTACACCGATGATTCTACGAAGACAAGTCATTTCTGTTGTAACATGTTCTCTTTTGGATTCTGCTGTTAGTGTCCACGCTTGACATTGGTAGCATAGTGGATACATGCTCGCATATTGGTTTTTGAAAATAAACGACATCTGCCCCATGATCTGGTATGTTATGCTGCATCTATATTGGATTTCTTTGGTATTTTCCCATTCGATGATATGATTGCTTTCAAGATAAGTAATAGTTTCACCTATTTACGTTGTTGGTCAATGTGTATTGTATGCGGTAGATAAAATAGCGCGAAACATAATCCTACTTAAATTAGTACATACATTTACATTATCTTCAATGTTGTTAACACTGTGTAATCGGGAGTGGGGTTGCACGTGTCTTGTGTGTTATCACAAGACTTGCAGGCGGTACTTCAGTGTTACGATAGGTAGAAAATGTCTATAGATTTATAAGGTAAATGTCAAATAACAAGAGAAATATACATTATGTCTATGTCCATTTGTAATTCTTTTCTTCTTCTGTTGTTCGTTATTGCGTTTGTGAGTGACATCCTAATTGCTATGGTCCGCCTCTTAACTGGTTTCCTCCTCCTTCAGCACATGTACTTTCTTGGGGAGACTGTGGTCTTGCTTGATTTTAGGAGGGCCTTATGGGTATTAGTTTCGTACACATCTGTTGGCTGAATTAAGCCTAATCTTAGCAGCAAGGGAGTTGGCTTCGATGGAGTCTAGTTTTAAAATAGATGTAACATATTGTTTAATTGTAAAATGTCATGATAGTGACGATGATTATGATCATAACTATATAATAATGATGATTATGATGATGATTATATGATAATGATGATTATATGATAATGATGATTATGATGATGATTATATGATAATGATGATTATATGATTATGATGATTATGATGATGATTATATGATAATGATGATTATATGATAATGATGATTATATGATAATGATGATTATATGATAATGATGATTATATGATAATGATGATTATGATGATGATTATATGATAATGATGATTATGATGATGATTATATGATAATGATGATTATGATGATGATTATATGATAATGATGATTATATGATAATGATGATTATGATGATGATTATATGATAATGATGATTATGATCATAACTATATGATAATGATGATTATGATCATGACTATATGATAATGATGATTATATGATAATGATGATTATGATGATGATTACATGATAATGATGATTATGATGATGATTATATGATAATGATGATTATATGATAATGATGATTATGATGATGATTATATGATAATGATGATTATGAGGATGATACGAGGATGATCAGTATCATGTAGTTTCCTAGGACCGGTGCTCGAGTTGAACTTTCAGCTCCAGAGTAGTGTTGTTCGAACATTATTTTTGTGTATGCGGGTTTTTCTCTGGGATTTTCCAAATTCTATACAACTGTTTTACTGTGTAGTGTAATGCAAGCTCGTAGTTGGGGAGGGGGATGTTCAACCCCCCCCCCTTTTTTTAGCAAATCATAACACATAACTTTTAGATCTAGCAATGTATCCGAAAAGTGATTGTAACCCCACCCTAATTAACCAAAAGTGATTGAAACAGCTCCATTAACAAACAGTGATTGAAACCCATCCCTTAACACACAGTAATTGAAACCCATCCATTAACAAACAGTGATTGACACCCATCCATTAACAAATAGTGATTGACACCCATCCATTAACAAATAGTGATTGACACCCATCCATTAACAAATAGTGATTGACACCCATCCATTAACAAACAGTGATTGACACCCATCCATTAACAAATAGTGATTGACACCCATCCTTTAATGAACAGTGATTGAATCCCCTCCACTAAGAAAAAGTGATTGAATCCCGTCCATTAACAAAAATGGGATTGAAACCTCTCCACTAACAATTTTTTGCGAAAAAGTCATCACATTTCTCATCAGAGAGATATAATTACATAAGAATCCTTACAGTAAACACTAGAATTGCACACGTATCCTTACTTTAAACGCTAGAATTACACACTTATCTTTACTGTAAACGTTTCTACAGTGTAATGCCATTCTCTGGAAAATCGTATAGACAGATATAGATAGTAACCTATTAATATAGACAGACATAGATAGTAATATAGACAGACTCAAATACTTCACGTGCATCAATATTTCGTTCCACTCTCATCTTTGTCCGAAGGACGGTCAACCAGCCAGGGACCAGGCAGGGTACACAGAAGGACTCCCCTAAGTCTGCAGACACCTGACAGGCCATACAGTAATAGCAAAATGTTCCAAAACAACCTGGCCAGAATGTAAGGAAGCGATTATATATTGATAAATCATGGAGAAACAATGGTTGGCGTTATTCTATTTATACAGCACATAATGCTGCAGTGGCATGAATTGTTTGAGAAAGTAAGTGGGTGTACAGTCATGCCTGAACCTGATGTGATGAACCAAAGACAGACTCTAATATCGCATCCTTGTTGTAAACTCTCAACACAAATTATGCGTGCTCTCAGCTCAAATCACATAGAATAAGTGGTAGCCAGTTAAGAAAACACAGACGAAGAAGACGTTGATAATGAAGAATATGGGGATGAAGAAGATGAAAAATAAGAAGAAAAAGAAGATGAAGTTGACGAAGATGATGATCAAGAAAAGATGAAGAAGATTATGGAGAAGAATATGATGAAGATGAAGAAGAAAAATAATGCTGATGATAAGAAGAAGATGACGAATAAGAAGATGAGGAAGGTGATGATAAAGCGTGAAGATGAAAAAAAAAAGAAATTGAAAGAGAAGATGCATTAGAAGATGAAGCGAGAAGCTGAAGAAGAATACGAAGTTGACGTTGGAGAATATGATAATAGAGAAGAAGATGAACAATAACACGATGACGAAATAGAGGAAGAAGAATATGAAGAAAGAAATGATGATGGAGAAGGTGAAGATAATGAAGACGATAATGAAGAGGATGCTAAAGAAGAGAACGAATATGATGAAGATGATGATGAAGGATAAAGCAAAAGGTTATGCAGAAGATGAAGAAAAAATGGTGAAGAAAAAGAGGATGAAGCGAGAAGATGAAAAAGAAGAGGAAGATGAAGAGAAATATCAAGCGAGAAAATGAAGAAAAGAAGAGGAACTTGAAGAAAAGGAAGATGAAAAAAAGAAGATGAAGAACATATATCCCAAGCCTTATTTGTCGTACTTTCGATCTTCTATTTTTGTTCTCAAACTCTTGCTGACAAGCAGGATGTGGTCCGGGGAATGAAATGTGTTGTGTCATTATTTACAATTAGCTCAGATATCGACATAGCATATCCGACTTGAGCATGGATTCTGAGTCACACTGACAATATATGGGACCTAACTGCCAACCTCCACAATCTCTTTATTTAACTCTTACGACATGTATGGCACGTCATGTTGTTGCTATTCTTTACTCCTCTTTCAGTTTTTTACACCAAACGAAACTTTTTGTAAAACAATATAAGAGGAATCCCGTTATAACAACTTGGTCCGGACCGACAAAATATGTATGCAATAATGAAATTCGTTATTTGCAATACAAACAATATACAACAAATATAACTGAGATTTTGAAAATATGTGTTGTTATAAAGGGAAATGTGTTATAACAGAATGCGTTGTAGAGGGATTCCACTATACTACCTATTTGATAACTTTGCTGCGTCAAGCGTTTCATTCGAAAATCCTACGTTGGATGTTCATCTGCAATACTCCTCTTTTTATCACATGTAATAAACAACACTGGAATCAAAACTCTATGGGACACTGTATGAACTACAAAAGACAGTGAGTTTTATTAAGGAGACAGAATTACAGATATAGACATGTTTCAAGTGAACGAAAGAAGAAGAATCACATGTAATTTGCAACCCAGATATTTGCTCAATATAAGCACAGAGATCGTTTTATTTTGTAATTGAACCTATCGCAATTATTTTCTGTTGAACATTCCAAACATAAGGTTATATTTGCTTCTTCCAGTTAGACCACAATCAATAGTGACATACCCTAATGGTGGATCCGTATAGAAGAGAGTATTGTGAAGTCAAAACCAACAAAATGCATAAACAGTTAACAAAGAGCAGTGCATGATTGTTGAAATAGCACTCGATGCAATATGTAGACAGTAAAGAGATCAAAATGTCCTCTTTGAAATCGATCCATTTTATTTTTCCCTCGTAGTTACATTTTCAACGCAGTTCTTTGAAACTAAAAAACCTAGCCCCGGACAATTTTGACGAATTGTTCAATTTTTTTTCAATAAATGACATCTTTTAACTCATTTGGTGTCGCGGTGACAGAATTACCTGAATCGCCTTCGTAATTTTGTATGGTCAAATGCTCTAATATATCTTTAAATTGGAATCAAGTTCTCTGTATGCAAGACCATATCTCACCATAAAAGGCCCATTTTATTTGTATAAGGTGTCTATAAAATCACCATGCGCTGACGTCATAACGATCCGCACTAAATACTCATATGACGTAGTCTCACCACCAAAATAAATGAGTGCAGTGATTTGTAGGCACCCGGTATAAAAAAAAAGTCACCTGATTATTATTATTATTATTATTATTATTATTATTATTATATATATATATATGCCCGTATATTCTAACACTATGGCTCGATGGCTTTTTTCTTTTTTGAGAAGCATTTACAAGCAGCTACGTCTGCCTACCTAACCTTCAGACGGTAAGTTCTTTGTTTGCGTTTATCCACTGTCGATTTTCGTTGTTCACAACATAGCACTGACACACACAAGCAAACAACACCTCCAAACCATATCCAGCATTCACTTTTCTCTATTATCTCCGAATTTGAAATCAATAACTCAATAAATAAAAAAGTTACGCCAAAAAAGCAAACCAGTGCAGAAAAACCAGAAGTCATAAAAAATAACCCAGTTCCAGAGAAAGTTTTAAATATTTGTCTGAGTAACTACAGGATATATACTGCCCGTGCGTCGCCAAGACCTGAAAGGGACAAATAAATAGCAACACTTTTGCCTGGCATGCATGTCGAAAGAGGCGACTATGGAGGTTTTAGGGATAGAGAACGATCCGGATACACAATTTCTTGCAGCGAGATTCGAACCCGGACAGTACCTTGGCCGTCACAGATGCTCTGTGTACCACTCGCCAGCTACAGAACCTATATATATGTATATATACATGGTCTATATATACTTGGATTTTTATATCCGACATTATAACGGTCCGTTCAAAAAGTTGCTAGCATATTATATTCATGATTTAGCCATCAATTCAGCATTAATTGCATTCAATAAATTGTCATTGGTTTCTGAACGATCCAAATGTATCGGAACACCTGCCTAAGACGGGAATATAGCCTGTGATCGTCTGCGAAAAGTAGTTCATTTTAGTTCACTGTTTAGTTGCACTGAGTTCTCTTGTTCTGAGTCGATGATGTTGCCTTCTACATCTTTTGGAAAAGGCAAGTATATCTCAGCAAAACGGTACGCTATGACACGACGTATTCCGTTATCTGTACGGCATTCTGATAATTATTAGGAGTGGGGAGTGTGAGAATGAAGTAGAAAGATAAAACATTGAAATACACGCAAGAAAAGAAAAATTCTGTTCAAAGCACACACAAAAAGAAGAAACAAGATCAGACATTTTAAAAATATATACTTACAAACATTTATGTCATTGCAGCATTCGCAAATACCAGATGACCATAGCCGTCGACCATTAGGACCCATTGCCGACCGAGGTTGTTGAATCACAACTGTTGTACTGTTGTTGACAGGACCTGTTGCGTGCATGGGGTAAAAACTTGGGTCTGGCTGGCTAATTGTGTAAGGGTTGTGTTGAGAGTAGTCATACATGGAGTTGGGATTATAGTACGGCATACTTGGAGCAGTGTACGGTGGGGCTGGTTGATTGTATGATGTCCCTGCTCGGCCTCGTGGAGGTGAATACTCAGGTACTGGATCCTCCAGACAAAATATAAATACATTAATATATATTTTCCTTCAAAATTTGCAACATCTTCTTCTTCTTCTTTCCTTCCTGTTTTACCCTTTATGGGTGTCGCAGGATATACAATGTTCTTGTTCTCATCTCGTTTCTTGCTTTTCTGGCAGCTTCAGATAATGTTATTTGGTGTTCGTGTAATGTCTCTTTGATGTTGTCGATCCAGAGTACTATAGATCTACCCTTGGCTCTTCTTTCTGCTTCTCCTCTCTTCGTATATGCTTTATAAACTAATGAATCACACGGGATTCTTTCCAGATGACCAAACCATTGTATCTGTTGGTTCTGTATGTATTGTAGAATTGATATGACACCCACTCTTTCTCTTATGACATCGTTTCTAATTCTGTGTCTTCTGGTCACTCCTGTGGCTTTTCTCAGACATCTCATCTCTGTTGTAACCAGTGTCTCCTATGTTTTATTGTTAAGGACCATGTTTGACATTGGTAGCACAGGGTTGGAATGAAGATACTTTGGATAAGATGTTTTTTTATTCTCATTGGTAGAATTTTGTGTTGCAATAAAGGGAATAATTGACCCAGTATTTGATTCGCTTTGATACAACGAATGTCTATTTCGGTGTCCATCTTTACATCCGAAGAGAATGTTACACTTCGTGCTCCGCTGATGTTTGTGTATTTTGGAGGCTGGTATCTCGATTGTGAAATATGGCAACATCTACATAAACTAAATTTATATTACCGTTTATACCCCAATAGTTGGGGAGATTTCTCACAACTGAATCATGTGAATCTGCTTGCATAAAGTACTACGCAATTGTGAATGAAAAAATTAACACATAACGCAGGAAATTAAACATGACAAATATAGCGCGACTTGAAACATGACCGATATCTGCGCGATGAGATATACGCAGTAGAAGACCTGGTCTCTGAATTAATTAGGCCTTATTCGTTTCTTTTCTTGATTATTCCCATGTTTTCCGTTGGTCTATATGTATATACTTGGAATCGCCAAAAATAGCAAAGACTACTCTAAGTTATAAATAGTAACCAATAGAAAGCGTGACAATAATTAAAAACGTACCGAATGAATGCATGTTTATTTTTTTGCAGTTAGGTCTTACAGTATCATCAATGGTCACGGATATAGAGTAAGAGGTAGATTTCGGAGTCTCCTATTTCAAACTTATAATTCTAAAAATAAAAATCAATCCCATCCTTTAAAACTATTATTAGTGTCTGAAATCAACGAGGTTCACATTATTCACCTGTTATGGGAATATGGTCATTGCACATAGCCTTTATTCTCCACGTCAACACTAACGTCGTCACCACGCTTCTCAAAGCTTATTCTTTGACATTAGGACATTGCACGCCCGTGTGTTGCCGGGGCCCGAAAGGGGAGCAAAGAATATTAACACTGTTTACCTTCCAAACATGTCGTAAAAGGCGACTGAGGAGGTTATGGTATGGAGTTGGCTGTCCCATCCCATATAGGGTCAGTGACCCAAAGCCGTGCTGAAGTCGGATGTGTTCGGCCGAAAAGCGCAGATATTGCATCAATGCTGTAAACCATGACACAAAGCATTCCGTTTTCCGGACTACATTCTGCTAATCTGCAGGAGTTTGAGAACGAACGCAGAAGAAGAAGACATTAGGACATCGCATGATTTCACCCATTTTCATGTACAATAAACTTCTGGATATTATATGTATAATCCAGCACCTCCGTTATTCACTGTTTTGGTGGCTGTTCCATCATTATACACTTGTATCCTCGCTTCTCTTGGGTAGATATATTTTATCATGTTGCATACTATAGTTTTCTTTTGGAGAGTATTCAGTTCTATCATTCTGTAAGTGTTGTTTATGGTGGTTCTGACAGTGAGATTTTCATACTGCACCAACGGAATTGGGAAAAGTGTTGGTCTTATTTCTTTTGTTTAGTCTGGTAGTTCTTCCTTATATTCTGTTTAGTTTTCTGGATAGGTAAATAATACAGCTTCCCTTTTGCCTTCCACTGGCTAGGTCACCGAATATGATCTTTATTGGGTGTGATGGCATGCTCCTGTACTTTTCTGCGTGGATTATGGTCTTGGTGTCCCATCTGTATGATAAGAAGGATGATGCATGTACCTTTTTCCATTTCATTTATGGGAGAGGTCTTCATGTTGCATTTTCTATGCACATCTTATACACCGGAGAACGGCCATTGTTGATGATGTGCTATGGGGCAAGAGGAAAACTTCTCCACATCTGGATGTCATCTACTAGGGATCTATCCGGGAAGTAAAGACTACGTGGGAGAGGAGATGGCTATCCCCCTCATTTGCAGAGCCACTGAAATGTGAGATCGCTAACATATCACACCACTACGGCATTAATAAATGATATGGGTTACTTTACTTCACTACTAGGGATTTATCGTCGCATGATGGTTGGTCTGATGTATATAGGCACAGATAAACATGTAAACAGTTACCCCATAGTTGCCGTCCATCCCATATGGTGATGCATCTGCCTTGGGCAGCACTTGGTTTGCCATTAATATTATCTGAAAATAATGAAGTTCAAACAATTAATATCAAACTAAATAGCAGTACCACTATATTGACAATAATAGCTACCAATCTGCAGTAGGCTATACCAATTAACCCCATCCCATCCCTCAAAGATCGTGGTGGCAGGATTACCTGAACAGCCATCATCGTTATATTGGCTGTCAATGATATAAATATTGAGTGTCGGGAAACAACTCGACGCGCTGAAGTGCGAGGACTGGGGCAATACAAGGTAAATGAGAAAACAACGGTGATTAGTAGAATGTATTGCGAATGTTATGCACAGGGAATGCTAACAGCAAACACAAGGACAGACAACGTTTCGACTAAAAAAAAGTATACATCAATACAATAAAACAGTGCACAAACAATGAATACTACATTAAGAGACACATATATAGTATGCTGAGAGTAAGAGGATGACAGCAAGGAAGAGATAAGAGAAATAAAGGTATATATAAAACGAGAGAACATAAAAATAAAAGTGTAGAAAAATCGGAGGAAGATGGAAAAAAATGAACAAGATAGGATGGAAAATGCGTAAAATTAGCAGACAATCTTGTATGATAGAGAGAATGGGGGAAACGTATAAAAGTGAGGAAACATTTAAGAAATAAATTAATAGAAACTTAAATATGTGTGCATTAACCAAACCGCCAGGGATAAAACCAAGTGATACTCGGTAACCAAACCAAAAGTCAGAGACAAAACCAAGTGACACTTAATAACTACGCCGCAAGGCAGACAAAAAATCAAGTGATACTTAGTAACCAAACCACAAGGCAGGGATAAAACCAAGTGATACACGGTAACCAAACCAAAAGGCAGAGACAAAACCAAGTGATACTTAGTAACCAAACCACAAGGCAGGAATCAAAGGAACTGTACTCAGTAACCGAACCACAAGGCAGAAATCAAAGCAATTGTACTCAGTAACCAAACCACAAGGCAGGGGGGACAAAACCAAGTGATACTTAGTAACCAAACCACAAGGCAGAGACAAAACCTAGTGATACTTAGTAACCGAACCACAAGGCAGACACAAAACCAAGTGATACTTAGTAACCAAACTACAAGGCAGGGACAAAACCAAGTGATACTTAGTAACCAAACCACAAGACAGGGACAAAATCAAGTGATACTTAGTAACCAAACCACAAGACAGGGACAAAACCAAGTGATACTTAGTAACCAAACCACAAGGCAGAGACAAAACCAAGTGATACTTAGTAACCAAACCACAAGACAGGGACAAAACCAAGTGATACTTAGTAACCAAACCACAAGACAGGGACAAAACCAAGTGATACTTAGTAACCAAACCACAAGACAGGGACAAAACCAAGTGATACGTAGTAACCAAACTACAAGGCAGGAATCAAAACAATTGATACTCAGTAACGAAACCACAAGGCAGGGATAAAACCAAAAAATACTCACAATTACAATAGGTGCTAAGAAATCGTGAACAATAGTAGAAAACGAAGTAAGTTAATAAATATAAAGTTGACGTCAACAATACTGTTTTTATACACCAACTTTTCACAAAATGTGTAAACAAAGCATGTATTTTTTTTCATACTTTTTCAGCTTGCAAAATGTTAGGGGAAGGAGATCTCCATTTTTTGGTATAATTAAACATTGGTTTTCCCTAAATTCTTGACAGTTATTGACAAGAGGGGGGGGGGGAGGACAAATGTATAAAATATTGTTAACGTCATTTGTGGACAGTTCCTTATTGGCTATACAGTTTCACTTCAGTCTCACTTATTATCGAGTGTACTATTACTACTGCTACTACTACTCATCATAAAGTGCCGTCTCCGCAACGATGGTAGGCTGCAACAGACATCCAACATCCCCTGTATATTTTCTTGGTGGTGCACTCTGCTACACTGTATCCTGTCGACCTCATGATGTTACTCTCCCTCGTGTATCCCTGCCTACCTCTTGCTCGCCTTCCCTTGGTTTTACCCTCAAGTAAGATCTTCAACAAAGTGTCATGTCTTTTAAAGTGTCCAAAATATTGTGTTTGCTGATCTTTATTTCCTTTAATAATTCTTACTAAATGTTGTTAGAACCTTTTTGTTTGTTTGTTTCTCTTTCCAGGATGTTCTCCACACATTCTTCTATATATCCACATCTCAAAGGCATTAATTCTGTCTTCTAATTGTTGGTTTATTGTCCATGTTTCTGGGTCATACATTAATATAGAATAGATGTAGCATTTTATAATTATCATATTTAGCGCGTTTCTAATTTGTCTATTGTCTTTCCCCAGGTGGTTTGTTATCCACTCTTGCCGTTAAACGTAGTGGTGATTGGAGTTCGAGCTTGTATTCCAGAGACAGATGTGTGGCCTCGGATGTGCCATGACCGTATTTGTTCAAGATGTATCTGACGTTTTATATCCATCTTTTTCGTGGTCTTCCTCTGGCTTTGTACCCTGATCTCATTTGATTATATGCCTTTACGGGCAACTTGTCGTGATGCGTTCTCATAACGTGGCCAAATCACTTGATCTGCTGCTTTTCTATGTATTCTGTGCAAGGTGTTATACCTATACTTTCCATGATCTCTTCATTTCGTAATCTATCAAGCCTGGTGACCCCTGTAGCTTTCCTCAAGCATTTCATCTCACTTGTCACTATCTTTCTGTAATGTGAAGATGAGAGTCATTGTAATTTGTTTAGATGTTCTTCTTCTGCGATCATTCTCAAACTCCTGCAGATTAGCAGGATGTAGTCCAGAGAACGGAATGCGCTGTGTCATGGTTTACAGCATTGCTGCGATATCTGCGCCTTTCGTCCTGACACATCCGACTTCAGCATGGCTTTGGGTCACTGACCCTATATGGGATGGGACATCCAACTCCATCCCATAACCTCCTTAGTCGCCTTTAACGACATGCGTGAAAGGTAAACAGTGTTGCTATTCTTTGCTCCCCTTTCGGGCCCCGGCAACACACGAGCAGTTTAGATGTTAATATCTACTAATACTACTACTACTACTATAACATACTCTTACAATCTATTACTAATACTATCACTACTACTGCTACTATTACTACTACTGTCACTACAAACTACTAATATCACTACTAAAACTATCACTACTACTATTACTACTACTATCACTACTACTGCTACTATTACTACTACTATCACTACTACTATTTCTACTACTAACACTATCACTACTACTGCTACTATTACTACTACTAACACTATCACTACTACTGCTACTATTACTACTACTAACACTATCACTACTACTGCTACTATTACTACTACTAACACTATCACTACTACTGCTACTATTACTACTACTAACACTATCACTACTACTGCTACTATTACTACTACTGTCACTACCAACTACTACTATCACTACTACTGTCACTACCAACTAGTACTATCACTACTAACACTATCACTACTACTACATACTACTACTATAATACTACTACTACCCCTACTTCTGCTACACTAGTGTCCACTTATTTTCTATCACTAGTGTCCACTTATTTTCTATCACTAGTGTTATTTATTTCCCCATCACTTGTTGAAATGCATCACCGTTTCTCATGAATTCCTTATAAAAACGGGCTTACATCGCAGATGATACTCCACGTTGGAAGATTTGAACATTATCTGTCATGCTTCGAAGAGCTTCGGTGGAGTCGATCGACCCCTTTTGCCAGGTAGACATACCAGTCAATAATATAGTTCAACTAGTTGCATTATGTATAACGTATGATTAGTATGATGAACGCACGAGCAAGAGAAAATGTCACATAGAAACTATCGACGCATTTGGAAGCAATTGTTTAAGATAACGTCTTGGTAAGTATAGATGAGGTGTGCATTAGTAGATTCTAGGTTGTCTATTTACGTCTATGTAAGCATAGGTGAGGTGTGCATTCGTAGATTCTAGGTTGTCTATTGCTAACGTCTTTGTTGTAACGTAATAGATTCTGGGTTGTCTATTTACGTCTATGTGAGCATAGGTGAGGTGTACATTAGTAGTTTCTGGGTTGTCTATTGCTAACGTCTTTGTTGTAACGTAATAGATTCTGGGTTGTCTATTTACGTCTATGTGAGCATAGGTGAGGTGTACATTAGTAGTTTCTGGGTTGTCTATTGTTAACGTCTTTGTTGTAACGTAATAAATTCTGGGTTGTCTATTTGCGTCTATGTGAGGTGTACATTAGTAGATTCCGGGGTGTCTATTTACATCTGTGGGTAGATTATGGGTTGTCTATTTGCGTCTATGTGAGCATAGGTGAGATGTACATTAGTAGATTCTGTGTTGTCTATTTGCGTCTATCTGAGCACATGTGGTGTGTACATTAGTAGATTCTATCGTGAGAAAGCGGATGCTCTGTCAAAAACAGGAGGCGAAATGGACCACAGACACGCACTATTCTACAGAGAAACACAATCAATAATCCAGAACGCATACACAGCAACGTTAAGAAGCAAATGGAAGTGGGAGACAAATATGATGCAATACATCACCTCCAAAGATATCAATATACCACACTATTTGTCCTTAGAACAGGCCACTGCAAAATGTTGGGTCACCATTACCGATTTAGGAACTCATACCCTGATGAATGTCCATGGGATCCAGAACTCAGACTCCTGAACATATATTTTATTATTGACCACCATACAAAAAGGAGAGACAGCAGACCTGGCCAAAGGATACAGATTTGAGGCAAAAGCTATGGGGCAGCCACTCTGACCTGGAGAAGACAGTGGACTTCGCCATGACGACAGGCCTAACAATATAACATGACCACAGATGCTGAACGCAGTAGAAGTAGATCATCACCTGTGATGGATGAACACACATGGCAGCATAGGCGAAGTGTAGATTAGTAAATTTTGGTTAGTCTATTTACTCTTCGGTGAGCATAGGTGAGGTGTATATTAGTAGATTTTGGTTGTCCATTTAGGTCTATGTGAACATAGGTAAAGTGTACATTAATAAATTCTGAGTTGTCTATTGTTAATGTCTTTGTTGTAACGTCTATTGTCTAAATGTTACCAACATGTCCGTCCTCTTAAAAGTCCTGCATTCGATTCCAAACTATCAATCAACTTAACGGACTATAGTAGCTCTAATATCAAATGCGGTGTTTATTAGTTAGTCTTTTCATATATATATATATATATATATATATATATATATATATATATATATATATATATATATATATATATATATATATATATATATATATACACACACATACACACTATGTTTCTTCTCTTCCCGGGATGTTCCATCTTACCTCTCATAGTGTGGAGAGCGATGGTGATTTATATTCTTGAAAATCCTCAGGATGGACAATCCTTCATCACAACGGGCATGTGATTATAGTTAATTGAGTTAGTGTAATTGTAAGACATTCGCCCGCCGACCAACAAACCCTTATATCAAATGTTTCAAATCCACTCATAATTTGTGGTTTGAAATAAAAATTACACACGTGGTTTATCTAACCACCAGTCTCGTGCTCTGGGGAGGAATGAGCCATTGCTACTGAGCAAATGAGGTAGACGACACTGGTCGTGTGATTTCTGGTCAACTACTGACTATACAGCTGAAAACTTGTGTAACTGTGTGATATGACGCTTGTTCATTACTCAATTTAAATTTAGTTCATTGGTGTATCCTCCTACCCGCCAGTGCAGGATTTACGTATAAGCTACACAAGCTATAGCTTAGGGCCCCCACTTTCCTGAACAATTGCCATATATACTTAAATATATTGCACCATTATGTATCCCAATGCCGCACGTCCGGAAGCTTATGGCCTTATCAAGTCTAAATCCAGCCCTGCTTACCCCGGTTCGATATTTGATATCTACACTATCAAACAGTGTTATGGATGAACTCTGCCGTTGTCTGGAGTTCCTTTTTGGTTCCATATATATGTTTGCGGAGTTGAGCCTTGGGTTAATGTCTCTATCAACTCTCTACTTTCCATCACTATAATGTTGGTCAAAGGTCTTGAACCCATTGACCGCTAAATCAGCAATCATCCAGGTAGATAGGTAGTTAATGAGTATGCCTCTCTTTTGGAGAGGCGTGCGTCTTTCAACCAGCAGACAACAAAGTCCAATTAGGTTATATCAGGACACACTACCATAAAATATTAGAGATAACAAAGACCCCAATAGTTAGTATTAACAGCAACCATCCAACCATCAATTGCTCATACTCTTCTTCTGCGTTCGTTCTCAAACTCCTGCAGATTAGCAGGATGTAGTCCAGAGAACAGAATGCGTTGTGTCATGGCTTACAGCATTGCTGCGATAATTGCTCATATTGAGAACGGTTCTGCGTGATATGATCAGACGTATATGCATTTGTTTCACAAGTGCACAATTGTCTAGAAGATAGACGTATCATGTGCACATATACATGTATGTGTTTATTCACAGTCTGCTGTGTCCTGTCCTCGGGCGAAATATGGTGACATGTCCCTGGCGATTTAGAGTTTTTTGTTGCATCTTTTATTGTTTTCTCTTTTGTTCTGAATGGGCGAAAGTTGTAACAGGGTAATGAAATTTTACTAATCACTTGTAACATACATAGATCGGCGTTACAAAATTGTATTATCATGTTCTGATTTTCGCCTGTTGGATGCAGTTAGTACATATTATCGGTTTTATGTTCTGGACTTCATTGTCTTCCTGCATACATTCTCCTCCTTTTTTTTTTTTTGGCAATCTTATCTGCGTATTATCATCCAATATAACAGACATGCTCATTAGTTTGTCAACTAGCTCATTAGCACCCCTGCTCCCATCTTATGAAACTATAATATGGCAGGGTTTCTTATCTTGGATTATTATTGCTATGCTATTTCACTCACTTCTAGCGGATATTTATTGTTCTCTTCAATCTTGATGTGAATTGTGTTTATGGAATCGATTGGCATACATAATTGCATAAGAGCAGTCCTGAATACAAGTCATAGCTAGCAGGTCGTTTATTACAACCAATAGACATACGTATACATAAGTGTCATCAACGTCAGTCAATAAAATAAACTAGCAGCGAGTCTGTGATGGGGGTCAATGTACTGGGTTCATATCCCACCACAGGCGATATGTATCCGTAATGGCAAACTGCTGAACGTATTTATATTGCCTAGGAAATCACCAGTCAAAAAATGCTGGGTCGATGGCTACGTCTCGAATAGGACAAGCTACCAATTTTTTAACAACGAGACAGACAGACATCATTTCGAATAAAAGCCTTCATTAGGACGTAAGACAATCAACGAAACAAAACAATATACTAAACGTGGGAAAGCAAAAGTTGATGCGACGTCTACCTATGTGTCTTGTTGCTAGTTTGTTTTGTTGGCTAATATTATAATAATTATACCTAATTCTGTTCATTTTGACATTTGCCTTGTGTTACCCCAGCCACCCCATTTCCAGCTTCGGGTTCTTTCCCGAACATTGGAGCTTTATCTCTCAATAATTTGTAGTAACAATTACCTTCATAGTAGGACGAAAGCTGAAGTCTCTTGGGTATGAAAGAAAGCAAACAACCACCCCCACTACACATAGGAAGTAAGAGCTAATTGCTCGCAATTACTAGGGTTCTCAAAAAAACAATGAGAGACACAATTTTTATATAGCTTCTACGAAAATGGCTTTTTCGATGTATGTGTGAATTTGGTTTTACTCTTCACCATTCACTAACACTGCGTGTTTTTATGTCATTGTGTTAAAATTGTAAACGTTAAGATTTATGTTTAATGTGATTTACGGTGCTGATTTTGTTATGAGACTATATTCTTATATATTACTCGTGTGGCATCTTTCTAGTTCAGTGTGTAAATAATATGGTTACTGTTGTTTCTTTTTCAGAGACAAAGATATGATTGCTCTAAGGAGGGGATTTTACCTATAAAAAAAGGTCATTCGTCCATTTTCGTGTGTAGATTTTAATATTTGACGGATTATTTGAGGACCTTTTTGTGAACAATCATCATCATCAAACTCATAAACCGTCATGGTCGTATGAGTGTTACTGTGGAAACATCAACTAAAAATTTCGCCATGTCTCTCTGTTATCAGTTCTTTGTTTGAGTGTAGAGAATCTTAATCCTGTCAAATCTTTAATATTGAAATATTAAATACGTATACACTTGGAGTGAAACAATCGCTAAAACAATGATTTTTACCGACCATTTGGTTAGTTTCAAGTACTAAAAGTCATGTTCGAAAGGAGGGGAGGAGTTGAATACCCCTTCGTATCTACGGGTCTGCTTCTTTCCATGCATTCGATTATAATAGTTGAGGGTGTCGCCCTGACAACCTGTCAATGTCATCTGTGAAAAAAAATCATCCTTCTCACAGATACTGTAATCGATACAGTTATTTATCAATCAATATATCCGTCTCTTACTTTGTACTAAATAGCCATGGTTGATACTACAGGTAAAGTTGTGGAAGAGAACATACAGGTGTAAGTAAAGTTGTGGAAGAGAACATACAGGTGTAAGTAAAGTTGTGAAAGAGAACATACAGGTGTAAGTAAAGTTGTGGAAGAGAACATACAGGTGTAAGTAAAGTTGTGGAAGAGAACATACAGGTGTAAGTAAAGTTGTGGAAGAGAACATACAGGTGTAAGTAAAGTTGTGGAAGAGAACATACAGGTGTAAGTAAAGTTGTGGAAGAGAACATACCGGTGTATTTAAAGACAAAAATGTGAAACTGGAAGCACTTTTTCAGAAAGAAGCCTGACAACATGACCAGATAGACGCTGTGCCGTTATCTTCGACTGTACTACAAGACCTCTGTAGATAATTAATTAGGACTTAATTCATTACGCTTTTTTATTATCGCCGTGATTTTCGTTGGTCACTATTTATATACTTGGAGTCGCATACTAAAAATAGCCAAAGCCGCCTTATGAAAAGCACAGAAATAATCAAAACCGCCTTTTTAGTTCATGTTTACATTTTCTGTACAATGTAATGTGTTCTTTATGAAACCGGTCATGGCTGGACTGATGCCAACAGTGAAAATGGAAAGTTGAAAAATCGAGGATCACCTGGAGAAGAACACTGGATAAAGAGACCAAATCAATTAGGACCTCTTGTGCACAGGTCAAGAACACTTTGCAGGACAGAAATTGTTTGATTGTCAGTGCAATCCCGTTATAACAACTTGGTTCGGACCGACAAAATATGTATGTAATAGCAGAAATTCGATATATACGGTACTTCTTCTTCAGAGTTCATTCTCAAACTCTCGCTGAATCTCCCTTGTAGCAGGACTATGGTCCTACTAGATTTTCGGTAGGATGTAGTCCAGAGAAGGGAAATGCGTTGTGTCGCCGTTTTATTTTCGCCAATGGCCCGACACAACCGTATTCGGCGGACTGTACAGTACAAACGTGGTTTTCAACAGTACTACGGACCTTCTAGCTGAATTAATTTGGACCCCGTTCATTACCTTTTTTATTATTGTTTGGATTTTGATTGGTCGCTATATACTCGAAGTCGCATGTCAAAAATAGCCAAGCCAACCAATAGATTCATGCAAATTAGAAACTAGCTCATGTTTACGTTTTAGTTGACATGTTTCCTATACCGTCGATCGGTCACGGTATAAATAATATAAAATTATATTCATAATTGGGGACTTTGACAAGTGTCATCATATGTTATAAAAGGATGTGCTATAGAGGAATTACACTGTAACATTGCAGCCTTATATCCCACCTGGAAATCACGGATGTAAGACAAATGTGTGGACGCATCCAGCGCTGCACACTTACGATCCTAATGAATTCTGCGATATATTAATACTACAACTATCTATGAAACAATAAAACATAACATTTCTCACCACGGTTCACACTCCATAATATAATTTCTATTTATGAAACAATAAAATAAGATTTCCGATCACCTTTCACACTCAATAATATATTATGCCATAAGCTTAATATATTGTCATATATAGGCTTAGAGTAATACTCACGTGCTATATCACTTAACGGTATCAAATAAACATGAAAGGCACCACTACATCAAGTCAGTGATTAGATAATGAAATATATCAAAACAAAGATGAGCGTATTCATATAATTAATAAATATCTAAAAATGTATCGGCCTAAGCATCAAGAATAATTAATCAACATTACTGGCAAGCCTAGTAGCGTAAGACTCCACTTCACTAGATAGCATCCATCTAGATTGTGATGTATATATAAAACAGTAAGTGCCAGTAAGCGAGAGGTTTAGATTGTAATGCAGGCTTCTTGTTGGTCAGTGTGCCTGTGTGATTGCGAAATCTACTGAAAATTAAATGTTTCACGATGTCATGTCTTCTGTGCGAGCGGCGAACAAGTACAGAAGTAATTATTTAGCGATCACGTCACATGTAAGTTATCGGCTGCCAGTAACGGTGTGTACAGAAATTACACAAACATTAGAGAACTTCAAACGTTATTGGCAGACAGGGGGAGAATTGTTGACATCAACATCACTGTTTTTATACACCAATTAAATTGTTTGAATAAGCAAAAGATGAAAATCTTTAAAAAGTGAAACAGACATATTTTTGTGGTACTTTTTAGTAGTCTACTTTAAAATAAAATAATAAAATATAGAAAATAACAATAAAACACAAAGAACAAATACAATTGTCAACTTGTCGGTCCAATTGGGACCTTTATCAAGACAACAGAAACAGTTAAGAACACATAACCATAACGAATATAAACCAAATGGCTGGGAGACGGCAATCATCTTCACCCAGTAACAAATCCAGCACAAAACACTATTAATTTGTATTTACCTCACGTACACTATGCTGCCCTCTAGCGTGTATCCTTTTCCGGATTCGGTGTGTTCTTGTTAAGATCACCGTATATTAGGGACATTAAACGCACCTACAATGTTTCTGCTTTTTAAGCAGGCCAAGTCGGAAAGCACAGATGTCTTGCATTACTGTTTTGACAGTCGTATTGGATGTAATGGCGGAAATATTTTCTGTCTCTCTGCAGGCAATTTTCATTCTATCACCACATCCACGAGACTAAAAATGTTAACCAGGAATATAGCAAGATCAGATGGCTATTTCTTTTTCCAGAGTGGACCACGAGGAGGTACTTTTAGGATCTTGGTTACCTGTTAACCCTGGGTCCGCAGGAGAGCAATGCAAAACCCTTTGCACCATATATATGTGTGTGTGTATATTAGCGCAGTGACTCCACATGAGTGGTCCTGGGTTCATTCCCCAGCGTTCATTCTCAAACTCCCGCTGGATCTAGCAGGACCATGGTCCTACTAGATTTCCAGCAGGATGTAGTCCAGAGAATGGAAATGCGTTGTGTCACCGTTTTATTTGCGCCAATGTCCTGACACATCCGTCTTTCGCAGAATTCCCCAGTTAAAGCGGAAATATTTTTCAGGCCCAGCTTTAAATGGGACCGGATTCATCCGGGAAGCAAAGACTGCAAGGAGAGGAGATGGCTGCCGTCCTCGTTTGCAGAGTCACTGAAATGTGAGATCACTAACATCTTACACCCATACAGCATTAATAAATGCTATATATATATGTGTGTGTGTATATATATATATGTGTGTGTGTGTGTGTGTATATATATACCCTTTTTTTAAATGTCAAGTGGTTACGCTCTTAATTACACATTCTTTGTTATCTACTATCTCAGTTTGCTTTATACTTTCTCTATGTTTCATATAATTTCCAGCACAATTCGCTGAAGGGATACACTGTCGTTTGCTCTTAGCACCTCAAGTTTTTTTTTTACATTAGAAACAACCTTTTAAATATGCAGTTTGCAATAACAATTGGAGAAGCAGGAATATAGTACCTAAATCTTCTTCTTCAGCGTTCATTCTCCTGTTGAATCTGTCTTGTAGCAGGATTATGGCCCTACTAAACTTCCAACATGATGTTGTAGTCCAGAGAACCATCAAACAACAATCTCAATCGGAGGCTGGTCTACAGATGACATTGATCATATGGATGGTGGTGTGAAAGAAGAACTTAAAGAACTTACTTCTCTAAACATAAAAAAACTTGCAAAACATAGTAAGGAAATAAACACATAAAAGCAAAATAATGGCAAATAGACATAGCAACATTACTTTAACATCTGGATGAATGGACAAAAACTAGGAAGTTCATACCATTAAATACTTAGAACACCGCCGAAGACAGATGTGTCAGGCCATTGGCGCAAATAAAATTACGATACAACGCATTTCCATTCTCTGACTACTTCCTGCTGGAAATATAGTAGGACCACGTCTTCCAAAAAGAGAGATCCAGCGGGAGTTTGAGAATGTACACTGAAGAAGAATATACTTAGAATATTATCTTAGCAGCTATGGAAACACTACTAAATAATTAGACTTCCAATAGCCTCGGCTGCAATGTCCAGATTAAACACCACATGGAAGAGCAGAATACATACACAAAGTGAACATAAATTTATCTCTAATATCTATTCTTTTATACGGATGTGAGAGTTGGACATTTACAGCAGAAATGGAGAGAATACAGATTATTGAAAACAAATGCTTTTGACAAATATTATGTATTCATTATACAGAACATAAAACCAATATATGTGAGAAGCAAAATAAATACTCTTGCAAGCCAACAAGAACATATCATGGCAGTAGTGAAGCATCGTAAACACGTGTGGTTTGGTCCCATGATGATGCACAATTCTCTTTACCAAAAATATCTTGCTAGGAGAACCATTAGTCACCTTAGGAGACGATTTCAACAAATTGGCTCAGTGGCAGACAGGCCACTGATCACTTCATACCATACGTCTGCGTCATCTACAGAAACTATGTGCATATGTGCTGTGCCTTCCACAGTCCAGTCAATGCCAGCAGCTCGTCGAATTTCAGATCAAACTATCAACAACCTGCTGCACCAATTTGGAAGCTTTTCCACTTTTCAAAATCAACAATTGCGCCCATGTGTTGTCAGGGCCCGAAAGGGGAGCAAAGAATAGCAACACTGTTTACCTTCCACGCATGTCATAAAAGGCGATTAAGGAGGTTATGGAATGGAGTTGGCTGTCCCATCTCATATAGGGTCAGTGACCCAAAGCCATGCTAAGTCGGATGTGTCAGGCCGAAAGGCGCAGACTACTACAATGGTCCAATCAACAATTATATTAATTCTTTAGTGTTTATACTGTATAGATTATGTTGTTGCATAAATATTTTGTGGTCCAATCAATAATTGTATTAATTCTTTAGTGTTTATACTGTATAATTTATGTTGTTGCGCAAATATTTCATGGTCCAATCAACAATTGTATTAATTCTTTAATGTTTATACTGTATACTTGATGCTGTTGCATAAATATTTCGTGGTCCAACAAAATGAAGAATCTGGAAAGAAAAGAGAAGCCACTTCCATAAAAATTGTGTACTATAATAAGCATCTCTAGCTTGTGTTTTCTAAAGAATTGAGTAACCCATCATGTTCCCCCTCCCTCCCCCACCATTTACATTTTATGACACATGGTAGGTCATTGTTAATTGATCACCTTTCAAGGTCTGGTAACAAACACACTGGAAGACAACATATATTCTATTCTTCTTCTTCTTCTGCGTTCATTCTCAAACTCCTGCGAGATCTCTTGTAGCAGAACAATGGCCGTACTAGATCTCCAGCAGGATGTAGTCCAGAGAATGGAAATGCGTTGTGTCGCTGTTTTATTTGCGCCAATGGCCCGACACATCCGTCTTCGGCGGGATATTCTATTCAAGATGTAATATATAGTAGCTGGAGAGAAGCAAGTTCCCTTTCCAAACCATGAATGGAGAAAAGTGGAATCCTATAACAAATTGGTCTGGAACACGAGTTCTCAACGTAATGTACTACTGTTCTCAACCTCAAAAAAAAAGATCGGGGTGCTCATCATGCAATTAAAAAGTGCTCACGAGCACTAACTTTCATGAGTTACTGTATCAATTTACACTTTATTGTACAAATCAAAACAGTCTTACTATCCACAATTATGGGAAAGGGAATGGTGTGGCACCGTATAATGGATGTTCACTTTCTGTACTGACTCCATTGTTATTTATTATTATATTCTACATTATATACCCATAAATTATGTCAGCAACACCAATCAAGAATTCTCTTAATATGATTCTCTCGTTTAAAAAATGGCAATTTTAAGTGTCTAAAAAAATATCTAATAAAAGTGTCTGAGAAAATCAGTGATGGTTGTCATGTGACGTATTCCTTCCAGAATGTTGTCTTCCCAATGAACTCTCTGAACCTCTCTCTGTCTTGGGCGATGTGGCTTGCATTTTCTAGTGATGTATTCATATTATCTTTAATGTCATCAGTCCATCATCTTCTTGGTCTGCCCCTTCTCCTCTTCCCAGGTACTCTACCCTCCATTATTTGTCTTTCTAAACAGTTATGTCTCTTTATATGACCAAACAGGCGTAGTTTTCTTTTTGTTATTGTGTTTAGTAACCAACACTCTGGATGATGTTCTCTGCAGTGATGGTTACTAATGGCTATACAAAAGAAATTTGAACATAGAAAGAAAAAAATGAAAATTGTAATTTCAAAAAATCTCTCCTGATCTGTAACGCATTGTATTTAGTGAACACTAGCGGAAACAAAAGCTAGTTACTGGTAAGTCTACTTTCAATATAAAAAAAGTTTTGTTTCCAATTGCGATATTTTTGTTTAAAAAAGGTATGGCCGCTACGGGCACCTATAGCCACGTACAGATACAGAAAACACATATTCTATCGACTATAGCCGCAGAGTGCGGTAAATGTTAAAAATATAATTGAGGATTCTACCGTATAGAAAAGATATGAGGATGACATTATTCCTCACATGCTAGAATCAATTTCTTGAGGACAGTGCTAGCTGATTATTCTTAGTTGACAGGCATGAAAAAAAAATGCACAAGGAAACAATAACCGAAAGGGCATAATTTATGCTAATAATTGTCATTTATAACAAATTACGGTTATACGGCACATGTTATAGACCTGACCAATTCATCATAACGGGAGTTCATGTTACAAACAACTGATAAATGTGAAAGACTAAGGGAAATAATCAGGAACAGAGAAATACAGGTTTGTTTCCCTTTTTATCCTAAATTTTGTTACGCTTTATGTAAAATGTCTTGCGCATTTTGCCTAATTGAACAGAACTGGGAAATTTGTTATAGGTAAACGTTTTTGTTTGTAAAGATATCAAAATAATTTTTGCACATGTAAATAAAGGAGTGAATAATGAATATAATCCTGTTTTTGTTGTTGCATGTGTGATATGACAGTTGTTAGCAAGTTGTGAAGTTAAAAATTAAGGGGGAAAATCTCAAAATATCATTTTAAAAATCACAAATATAATTTCTTCGCGGCCACAACACTTACATAATGACGTCGGAGGCTATAGATCTCTAGGGATATATATATAAACATTATATGCTATTATATATAAACAAATATTGTAAGAGACTCTTGATATATTTGTACAGTGTTTAATAAATTCTCTGTTACAATTGTTATGAAGATTCCCCATCTTCAACTTCACTGTCCATCTTGGCATCATCATCATCATCTTGACTCTCATCTTCGTCAACTTTTTTGGCTGAAAAAATTTAAAATGTATATTAACATTTTATCACAACTAGGTTTAATAATTTGCAATTATTTTTTAGATGATGAAGAGGGGCTTAAGATAAGGTTTGGAAATCAGCCAGTTCTTCTTCTTCATCGTTCTTCAGTCAGATATCAGGTTACAGCAACAATAGCTTCAATGAATTGTGTGATTCGCTTTAGGTCATCCATGGAACCCCTCAAGTCTGGAAGCAGTGCCATCATAGTAGGCCATATTTACTCCCTCTCTATCACCCAGTTCAATTTAAGTACACCATGATGCAATACATTTCATTTCTGGACCACATTTTGCTAATCAGCAGACGTTTAAGACTGCATCCACAGATCATTCAAACACCATCCAATATAGTAACATTCACGGACTGCAGATCCTGCTGGAAACATTACAAAGCAAATACAATACACAAAATTATACTAGAGCTGGCAAAAATAAAAAGGCTCAAACATCACTCTTCAATAGCTACTCGCCAATTATGGCATCGCTGAAAATGAGAGAGCTGATGCCCTGACAAAAAGCATGAGGTAAAATGAAACAATTCAGCCATCCTCTGCCATACAATGGGGCCAAAACACTAAACCGCAACCATTACACATCACTGTGAAAGAAAGATATGGATAGTGACCAGAAACAAGACAGCATATACCAACTTCATAGGCAACAACAGACCATCATCTGTCGACTTAGAGCTGGCCACTACAGCTACAGAGCCACCTGTGCCAGATTAGGGTACCCCACACAGATGAATGTCCATGTGGAACAGGATACAGAGCGCTGAATACATACTCAGAGACAAGAATTTTATGACAGTCGCTCTGACCTGGCCTGAAGATCTAGCAAGACTAAAAGAGTTCTGAATGCAGAAAGTAATGTAATTTAAAATTAAAAGTAAATATATGAAATTTTAAGAAAAGTAAATTTATTTACTTTTTCATGTCCAGTCACACTTAACCATACATTTATTTGTGGAAGCAAAATGGTAGTTATGAGTTTGTCCACTAACTTCCAGGGAATTTTTTTGTGTGTGGAAAACTAATACGTAACACTATGGTATCTTCTTCTTCATTGTTCTTCAGTCAGATATTAGGTTACAGCACCAATAGCTTCAATGAATTGTGTGATTCGCTTTAGGTCATCCATGGAACCCCTCAAGTCTGGAAGCAGTGCCATCATAGTAGGCCATATTTACTCCCTCTCTTCGTGGTAGAGTTGACAGGCATGAAGAATGTGTTCTGCAGTCTCTGGGCTCAGTCCACAGGTCTCTCGCCAATCTTCAGCTTTCGGAACATGTGACTTCTCAGTCTGTTGTGACCAATTCGTAGTTTGAAGATGATGGTTTGTTCCTTGCGTGACATTTGGTGATAGTGGTCATTTGGTTCTGCAGTTGGGTGCATCTGCTTCTACTTTTTCTTATATTCTGCTTTTAACATGGTCTTACATTCATAGTACGTATTATCATTTTCTATATGTTCCAGTGATCCCCCTTTCCTTGCCAGGAGATCAGCTTTTTCATTTCCAGGTATGCCACAGTGACCTGGGATCCACTGCAGTACTGTTTCTTTGGTACTACTGCTGAGGTGCAGTAAGCAGGCCGTAAGTTCATTCATGCTCGTGTTCTTTGGATCTTTCAATGCCTGCAATACTGACTTTGCATCCATTAGAAATACTACATATCTGTTGTGACTCTGCAAGCAATTCATGAGCATTTTGGCTGCCTCTATTATGGCTTCCATTTCTGCTTTGAAATTTGTGGAGCAAGTGGGATACCGACCCCTACCAGGAGCATCCACAGGTGGGGGATAATGGAAAAGCCTTTTGAGGCCAGCTGTGAATAACCTTCTGGGCAAAATGGAACTTCAAGAAAGCAAACTGGAGTAAGTATGCTGACCTGACAGACAAATTCACAAAAACCATAAATCCAAGGATTAAAAATGTGAACAAAACTGCACAACTCCTGGCTTCTGCACACACTATGGTATTAACCTAGAGCATTGAGTACCATGTGCCAATGTATTTAGTTACCTGGAATTAACTTTATGCATACTAATAATATTTATAACCTGCCCGGGGTGCCATATTGAGACATTTGATGCAGAAAGATCTCCATGCATCTCTACCATCCTGATGATTTTGAAAACTTTATGTCCTGTCCATTCCTCGATATTATCCAGCCATGCCTTCTTTTTCCACCTTGTCTTCTTCAACTTCCACCATACCTTGAAGAACATCTTATCAAGGAATATCTCATCATGTGTCCGTATCGCTAGAGTTTACGAAGTTTCACGATTGTTAACAGTGTTTCTTGTTGACCTGCTACTACATTGATGCTATCATACACAAACACTTTGGTCTTATGTTCACTGAAACAGATACTCAATACAATTCTATAGCATCTGTTATCAAACACCTGGATTCTTCTTCTAACTCCACAGGTACTTCATGCATGCACTGTGTTTAATCCTATACATGACGGTGATCTAGTAGTGCTCATCATATTTAAAAAAATGGATGTTAACATATAACATGAGTGCGCCGACTTCTGCTTACGTCTAAGAAAACCTGGTCTGAAACATTTGAAATAATGCTATCAGCTTTCAGCGATTCTTAAATTTTGAATTGTATTCCCATTTCAAAAGTGGAGGCAGATTTTGTGAAGATGATCCCAACCAAGACAATCGAAAGCTAAAAACTAGAATTCCAGGCCACTTTTGCTACAAGGGCATTTGATGGAAGTAGAACCAACTAGCCTGGATGTCTACTTTTTCACCTGGAAATAAAATATGCCCTGGTACAGTGTATTTTGTGAACACACTTCGTACACATTTCAAAAATAAAAAAAAAATTTCCTGTAAAAGTATTGCAAACATGCTTACGTTTAACTTTCACTCTATCTGGCACAATTGGTTCAGGTCTGTCATCGAGTGTTTTCCATTTTCCTGAGTTAGTCCAAACTCCTTGTATTGTGATATGAAAATTGGACATCTGATGTCCAAATAATTTCTGTCAGAAAAAATTATGAATATAGCATATTTAATAAATGATAATAACATGAAACCTGGCAAAAATTTCATATCGCAACATCTGTTCTCTGGACCACATCTTGTTGGAATTCTACTTTGCCCATAGTCTTCTATAAGAGAGATCTGGTGGAAGTTTGAAAACAAATATAATAAAATTATTTTCTGTAAACTAGTAACACAAACGGCCCAAGTCATAAATAAAAGACTACGTGGCGATAGCAGGTATGGCAAAATATGTGTACTTTGTCCTGGTCTGAGAAAAGACACGCTTTCTAAGCAAAAATATATTATATATCAAGTGACATATTCTTTCCAGAACATTGTCTTCATCTTAGATACTCTGATAGTGATGAGGAAATCACGATGTCCAACCTTTAATGTTAAACTAAACTTCATGAGATTGGATATTGGCAACTTTAGATGTCCACCATGGTGATATCGAAAAAGCTTTAAAACAAGCAATCATGTCAGAATATGTGTCCAAACTATGAACATTTCCATTGTTTCACTATTCAAAGTAATGCTTCTTATATACCTGTATCTATTATATTTCTTACTGGGCACATCTGTCTTATATTCTCTATTGGAAACAAGCAGAATTTATCATTAATATTTGTATTTGAAGGCCTGTAGCAGTCTCTCCAAATCTGCAATGAGTGCCCAGCTCATCACATCATAGTGAGAATGGCTGCATATTAACACTGACCTGGTATATTCATTCCAAAACATTGGCAGGATATAGTATCTAGAACCCAATATATTAGTTCATGATTAACAGCTTGACAATGATACCTGCACATTTCTGCTACACATTGACTTTAACATGGCATTTTCTGGTCAACTTTCTATGGAACAATTAACCATCCTTAACAGTACAATGTAACATGCATTACAGGAGATAGTATTCTATCTTCTTTCTGCGTTTATTCTTGAATTCTCACTAGATTTCTCTTGTAACAGGACAATCGTCTTACACGATATCCAGTTGGATGTAGTCCAAAGAATGAAAATGCGTTGTGTTGCCGTTTTATATGCACCAATGGCCCAACATATCTGTCTTCAGTGGGGCATTTGTTCAAACTCCTGCAGATTAGTGGAAAGTAGTCCGGAGAACATGATCTACTGTGTCATAGCTTACAGCTTCGCTGCAATATCTGTGTCTTTCGACCTGAAATGCCCAAATTTAGCATGTTTTCTATGAAATGGGAGATTCAACTCCATCCTAAAAACCTTCTTAGTCACCTCTTGCATGGCACGTAACAGTGCTGCCATTCTGTGCTCCCCATAAGAGCACTGGCAAAACACGGGCAGGTCACAGAATTCAAATTCTTTACCCTCCTCTGGTCCGAGGTAACACTCAAGGGTAACAAAAATACACACATTATAAAAAAAGGATAGTTTTGGTTTTTTTAAATCAATATATATACTTGGAATTTTTTTTAACTTACAAGAATCCTGCATTGTTCTGGATTTAAAACTTGTCCCTTTTCACAGACAGTGTGTTCTCTTAGTAAATGTATGACCCCTGCAGCAGATGAAAATATAATGCTTATTTATATAATATACACATACACATATATATATATATATATATATATATATATATATATATATATATATATATACACACACATATATATACACATACACACACATATATATATATATATATACATATATAGAGAGTTTTCCCTATTGGTTATTCTACATAGTATTTTTTTAACAACCTACCTTTCCTTAGATCTCTGCTTTCCATATAAAAGTTTGTTTAGGAAATATGTTTTCACCAATTTAAGTACTTGGCTGGTGAAATGTCTTCAAATGAAACCCGATATATTAGTAACAGCAAAGTTGGAAACAGTTACCAACAAGTACGGAATGGAAATCAACACAGAAAATAAGATATTAGTTAACAGCAGAAACAGCAGCACACACATCAACATCATGATGAATGGGTATAAACTTGAAGTGAATACTTTCAAATACCTCAGATCTAGCAAATACATGGATAGAAAATGCAAAGCAGAATTAAAGATAAGGCTGGATATGCCTTTAGCATCTAGGTCAATGCTAAACGTAATTTGGAAAAGCAACATCAGTGATAGTTAAAAAATCAAATGTTATAACTCACTAGTGCTTTCTATTGTGCGGTATGGTTGTGAGAGTTGGACACTCACTGCAGACACAATTACGGGCCTTTGAATACAAATGCTACTGACAAATTCTACGAATCATCTATAGAGAGCATAAGTAAATGTGCATGCAAAAAAATAAAATATAGATGTGTACAGGTCCACAAGAATTATTGCTTTCAATAGTGAAATGACGAAAATATGCATACTTTGAACAAGTATGCTAACATGATTCTTTGTCCAAAAATATATTGCAGGAAACCATTACCAGCGGAAGAAGCAGAGGAGTACAAATAAAAGCTTAGACGGACAACACAATTTTTCCTATTTGGTCCGCATTGTTGAAGAAAGAAATTGCTGCAGGACTCTGCGTATTGATGCATCCAATGTGGTACCCTACAACCCTTGCGGATTACAGGTGTATAAATAAATAAATATATATATATATATAAAAACCTGATAAATACTTGCTGCAGTGAGTACATACTATCAAATTCCACAAATTTTGGTTTGTTTCTTCCAACAGTGAACTGCTTATTTTAAAATCTGTCCATTTTTTTCAATATTCTTTGAAGACATTTTTAAAGGTGATTAATTTAGTGTCTATTACTTGTGTGGATTTTCAGATGTGGCAACACAGTAGTATGCATGCATTATACAGTCTGTTTTGTAAGTTTATTAAATTCTAGAGAGCTACGTATATTTGAAACCTTGTTAAATTCTGCCAGTAATGTGGGTTGATAACTCTTTGCTTGTTATCATCATTCACCACCAACTTGTGATAACTTGATCCCCAAATAGTAGAGGAATTTCAACTTTTTTTTTAGTACATGTGCATTGAGTTTGAAATCAGTTATTTCATTTGTGAAATCCATTCTGTATGTACGACGGAATACCTAAATTTTTGTTTCTGTACTCAACTTAGTCAATTGCAATATTGAAAAGTATTAATGACAAAATGCAGCCTTGTTTCCTCATCTCTGTTCTTGCACAACAAAATGAATTTGTGTAGAATGCTTTTATAAGATTCATAAATGTAGGCTGGAAATCTTAGATTGTGAAAATTCCAAGAGTGAGGGTTGATGAATACTGTAAAAATCCTTTTTTTAAGTCAAAAATGTTATTTCATTAATACTAGTGAAAACAATATTAATTTCATATTTTGACTACAGCTTCTAACCTCTTTTGAGTTGTGTTGGAAGTCCCAACTGTCTCAATTGTGGTTCCAGCGAGTGTGAGAAGTCTGGCAAGGGTCCCTCTTCAAGTTCCACTGTTTGTGAGGCAACTGTGCCAGACCTGGCATAGTCTGGTATGAACAATGCATCAAAATACCTAATTCAGGAAAAAAAGTGCACAAACATCTAAAGACACTCTGCAATCTGAGGAATAACAAAATAATTTGAAAAGGTGGCCTGCCACAAATTGCTTGTGCAACTACATTTTCCACTGAGTTTTTCATGTGTTTTACCTGTCTCAAAAGAGGAGTAGAGAATAGTGACACCACCACCCGCCTTGCATGTTGTAAGAGATGACTAAGGTTTTGGTGTGGAGTTGGCTTTCCCATAGAGGATCAAAGTGACCTAAAAAGAGACTACATCCTGCAGAGTAAGAACACATTCACTGAGTTTGTTTTTTTCTATTCAATGTAAGCCAAAGCTTACTATATTACAGACCATCTGCTACTACAGCATATCTCTGCTATTATAGGATAATCAAGTAAGAAGCTCATCAACACTATTTTTGTATCTCTGGGGTATCCGATAAGTATAAACACTAGCTTCATTTGTATCTTATCAAGTCTATCAATCTGCATTGGACTAAGGTACAGAATGGCAAAGGCATACTCTACAACTGACAGGACAATCCTTTGATGTAGCAGTACAAGAAATGTATTCTCATCTGCTCTGAGAACAAAGATAACCCTTATAGAAGTAAAGATTTAAACTAAAAGTTATCCCAACATAAATAAATTGGTTGTAATGATCTCACACATTGAAAGCTGTGGCAAATCTTCTTCTTTCACTCTCTTATGACCATAATGAATAAATCATGATTTCTGCTGGGGGTGCGTGATGTACGTTGTACTGCTAGTTCCACAGTTGAGCTATGTTATTTGCACCTCGGTTGGCTCACTTTGTGGTCTAGGCATCCGAGGCCCAGCACATCTGTTTTCGTCATGCTTTTAATTTGAATAGTGGGCTTCCCTGTCTGTCTCTCTGTCGACAGGCTTCGGGTGTGTAATGACTCTTCGCCAAGGCAATTGTTCTTCACGTCTAACTCACGCAAGGTGTTCCACAGTCAGTGAAAGTTGCATCGTGTAATTAGATGATCTGTGCCCATCTGGCACTGAACTGTCTCGTCCACGAGCCTGTTTCCGGTTACGGAAGAACTCGACAGAAGAATTGGACCTGGGCTCTTTCGTCTTTTTAGCCTAGGTGTCATTCAGACTCGTGAACACCTTACCCAAGTTTCACCACTCGTTTTGAGAGAAAGGCGTGTTCTCGAGATGAATGACCTTGTCCCATTTGTGCCTGAGCCCATTGGGTATGGAACCATTTCTCTCCACCTATGTTTCTGGTATTGGAAAGCTCGATAATAGGAGTTGGGCCAGTGCTGCTTTATTTGCTGGGCGTACACGGCTGGTTCTCTGCCGGTAAGGAGCACCGGTAACTAGAAGCTTGTCTTGAGCTAACAGAGCTTGTCGTTCCGAATTCCTTGGAACGTTTTCCCTTTCTATTTACACTTGGTGCTGCCCTCTCATACTGTGCTGCCCTTTCATTGTACTCTTCAGCATTCATTCTCTAACTTCCGCTGATCTCTCTTGTAGCAGGGCTATGATGCTACTAGATTTCCAGCAGGATGGAGTCCAGAGAATGAAAATGCGTTGTTTCGCCATTTTATGTACGCCAATGGCACAGCACATCCATCTTCAGCAGACTCAGTATGTTATCTTTTCGTCTCTCACGTGCATCTACCTTTTCGTGTCATTTTCACTGGCCGCACCTCCAATGCTCGGACCGGACTGACTAGCATCACTGTGTGTCGACAGTGCCAGTGTGAATGTTGGCACAGTGGCGTCCGAGATATTAATGTCTGTTCTTTTGCAGTCAATTATCTTTCCATCTACTGCCTCCGCGTTCACCAAAAGATTTAGCCAGAATTAGCACAAGCAGCTGCATTTGTTTCCAGGGTGCACCATGAGGAGGTACTTTTGGGATATTGGTTATCTGCTAACCCTGGGTCCGCCAAGAGCAGTGCAGTACCCTTTGCACCCCATGCCAAATGATAGACTAGACAGTGCATTCGCTAAGAATCCATGCCGGTGCTACAGTGTCTGTGCACTGTGATGAAATCTTATTGAGTGTGTCCTTTATGTTTATATGGTATCGACATCATGATGTCAGCGGTTGATAACTCAAAAAAGGCAAAGAAGCCTCTGTGGTAGAAAAAAAATAGTCCAAGTGGGACAGATTGAGAAAAACATGAAAATCAAAGAATACATGTTCTCGATTGCTTCTTGATGAGAAAACTGGCCTCACAGCACATGGGGCATTCCCATGAGTGCTCCGCCCTCTGTTTCAGCAGCCATTCGATTCAATGGTGTTTCGAGTCTAATACCGCCGAAACAGATGTCGACATCAGGGCACAACTCTGGCCCCAGCGACAGATGTTTCTTTGATGTTCTGCCCACCCACGCCGTGCCCATAACTAGTTCAATCACAACGTTGGCCTGTCAGAACAACATGGTAACTGTTATCGAAGGTTATGGCTATGGGATTGTATAGATGACGTGCCATGAAGCTTCTATAAGAAGATAACCTCAATATAAAGGCATGTCATCTACTAAGGTTTTCTGTTGCATGGTTGGTTTGTCTAGTGAGCCAATTATGAGACCCACAGACACAACCGTATGTGCACCATTATTTGCGCACCTCAATTGTTTGATCTATGGAGTTTCTCTTCTTCAGTGTTCATTCCCAAATTCCCACTGGATCTCTCTTGTAGCAGGACTAGATTTCCAGCAGGATGTTCTCCAGAAAATGGAATGTGCAGTTTTATTTGACGAAGTAAAATGGAGTCATGGTTTTATTCGCGCCAATGGCCCGACACATCTGTCTTCAGTGAGGATCTAAAATGTAATAAATGTTTTTCACAGATTTCATGCTAGGAGGCACCTAGGACAGGTCATTCTTGTGCATAATCATTTGTTAGTTCATGAGGTTGCTATGTCCCTCATGGGATTACCAGAAACTGTTAGCTGTTAGAGTACAGTATTCTTGTGTTTCTGTGGTGGTTGTGAGCGTCTATGCATGGAAAATAAAAACACTTTCCTAAGATTATGACAGAATGTGCACTTTATTTTTTGTAGTGAATTTCAATGTCAGAAGTAAGTTATGAGGCAATACTTCTAGCAACAAGTACGAGCAGGAACTTGAGGCAGAAACTATGTACATTCATTTCAACCACATCCCCAAAAACCTTAGTTACCCCTTTATGACAAAAATGCAGGTCACAGTGAGACTATTCTCCCTTACAAGCACTTGCAATGCAGACAAAGACATCAACTATTTTAATTGTTCGACCTGCATATACATTCAGCAACATTTGCTAGTGGTAAGTGAATGGCATGACTTCAATGCGACATGACCCTCAAGATTGTTCCACTTGAGTTTAGATTGTGAGATTCTCTCCTTAGCTACACAAGACAGTCTAAGATCTACAACATTCAACTAAAATATGTATATACTATCATGGGTATGTAACTCACTTAAGGACTTCCTTCTCTTTTTTGTTTGTAAATAACAGCCCTGTCTGTCCTTGCATTTGACGTGTGAGTTTGTGAAGATTTTCTTTGTATTCTTCATCTTCTGTCCTACCTAGAGCAATCTGCACAACTTTGTTCTTGCCAAAGAAAAATCTGGAAATGAGAGATTCAAAATAGCTAAGAAATATATCTGTTTACCCATATTTTCAAGCATCATTTTCTGACTTTGTACACCTCCTCTCCTCTTCGTTCATTCTCAAAATCCTCCAAATTAGCAGGATGTAGTCCAGAGAATGGAATGCGTTGTGTCATGGTTTACAGCAATGTTGCTAATCTGCACCTTTCGGCCTGATACATCTGACTTTGGCATGGATTTGGGTCATGTTGACCTTATATGGGATGGGACAGCCAACTCCATCCCATAACCTCCTTAGTCGCATATTACGACATGCATGAGAGGTAAACAGTGTTGCTATTCTTTACTCTCCTCTCGGGCCACGGCAACACCCAAGCAACTTTGTACACAACTTGTACAGTGTAACAATCACCTGAACAGAATACCTCAACAACACACTTCAGAGTGCTGGCTGTGCACTCATCCCTATGAAACTTGATCACAACCTTTTTGATTGTCCGGGAAATGCTTCTCTCAGAGGCCAGATAAATGGAATAAAACAGCTCACAAACACATGCATATATCACACAATGGCATACGCCCATGGACCACTGGGTCAGCAACAAACCAACATGTTTCAACATGTGGAACACGGAATTCAACAAAATTATTTCATTTTTTTTTAAAAGTTATAAGCTAGTAGTTTCAGCTTCTTCAAAAAACTATTCCTATTTCTGAAAGCTTTTCTCCGAGCCTTCTCAATTTCTTCTCAAACACCTGCAGATTAGCTAAACGTAGCCCAGAGAATTGAATGCCTTGTATCATGGTTTATAGTTTGGCTGAGATATCTGCGCTTTGCAACATCCAACTTTGGCATAGCTTCTAGAATACTTGGACCATTTATGAGATGGTTCAGCCAGTTGCAAAACCAAAACCTCCAATGTCACAATATTTTTCTTTGCCACATATACCATATTTACACCTAGTAACAAGCAAAAAATAGACGGGTTCTTTCCTAGAATGAGGGTCCCGGAAGTCACACTTTTCAACATACCCACTGTTAGTTTATATTCCGGTTTCTAGTTTTTAATGCACAATTTAGACCCTAGCCGTATGAAAAAGTTTGCATGCAGAAATACCTATACATCACTTCTAAATATAAAAACCATAAGCAAAAACAATAATCAGCAACACATACACAGCAAAGTGGAAGAAACAAATGGAAGGCGAATACGAACATGATGCAATACATCTCTTCCAAAGACATCAACAGACCACAATATTTCGCCTTAGAACAGGCCACTGCAGACTGTTGGGTCACCTTTACCGATAAGGATCTCATACACAGATGAATGTCCATGTGGATCCGGAACCCAGACCCCGGAACACATACTTCAGGACTGCCCAACATACAAAGAGCAGAGACAGCAGACCTGGCCAGAGGATACAGACTTGAGGCAAAAGCTATGGGCAGCTGCTCTAACCTGGAGAAGACAGTGGACTTCGTCTTGACGACAGGCCTGACGGTATAGCATGACCACAGAAGAAGATGGGAACGTGTCTCTCTGGATGTTTATTTCATAACATAAAAAACTCCAACTCGAAGATAATGCTTTGAGAAGAAGGTTCCTACTCTGAGTAATTGTTAGCATCTTCTTCTTCTTCTGCATTCGTTCTCAAACTCCTGCAGATTAGCAGGATGTAGTCCGGAGAACGAAATGCGTTGTATCATGGTTTACAGCATTGCTGCGATATCTGCGCCTTTCAGCCTGACACATCCGACTTCTGCATGGCTTTGGGTCGCTGACCCTATATGGGATGGGACGGGACAGCCAACTCCATCCCATAACTTCCTTAGTTGCCTTTTACGACATGCGTGGAAGGTAAACTGTGTTGCTATTATTTGCTCCCCTTTCGGCCCCGGCAACACACGGGCGATTGTGAGCATCTAAAAAGTACATTACAAATAGATTATGTCTAGCTTGCTTTCATTGTTGCAAGTGTGTGCTTGAAAATACTGCACATGACACACAACTTACCTGCTGTGACTCCATTCCTGGCGTATTTCCTTCAGTTGAACATTTCTCATGTTGTGAACTGAGAATATGAAAATGTTGGCATACTTGTCTACCATGTCTCGAATCTGCAGACATTAAAAAAATATGAAGTCAGCAGTCAACAACACAATAAAACACAGTCTGTATTCACACACGATTTTTAAAAATATCATCTGTGGAATCTGGAAGTCTGTTTCAGGTCAATGCAAAAGCCCCACGCTTCACAGCATCTCTATACTCATTCTCCTGTCCGTGGTTGTTTTACATGATCAGAATTTTTTTCATTTCCCAAATTCATGTAGATTATCAAGATGTAATACAGACAATGGAATGTGTTGTGTTTCAGAAATGTCCAACTTCAAAATCACTTTGACCTATAGCATTAACAGTTAATTCCATTCCTAAATTTCCTTAGTCACTTCTTATGACATACACCACAATTAGTGTTGTTATCCTTTGTTCCCATCTGGGACTATGGTCAGTAACACATGGGTCAATACTGCATTTTACCAGTTCAGGCGTTGCAGGGAGGGAATTGAATAACTGTGTGATAAAGGCCGCATGCTCTTGCTGTCGCCACGTCATGTACAGGGTGAGTTTTTTTAATTTACCCTCCGACAGAAAAAAACCCAGTCCTTACCGGAGATCGAACTCTAGACCTCACTCGTGTGAGACTAGCGTTCTAACCTCTCGGCCAGTGAGGGTGAACACATGAATGAAACCGCTGAGCAGTAGGATATGCATGTTGAAACCTCTCAACAGATGTTGGATAATGTTGAAACTCATGTATAAGCAAGCAATACACATCCCAATCTAGTATACTGTTTCTGTATCCAGACTTTGCCAGAGGAAAATTGTTTCGTGCTTGAGAGATCATACAATAGTACTTATGTAGAACAACTTAGGATGATCTGACAAGACAAAAGAAAATGTGACAATAGATGATGATTTTTTTCACAGGTGACTGGTTGTCCCCCAATTTTCTAATCACCTCCTATGACAGATGTTGTTCTATATAAGTACTATTGTTGTAGTTTTACAGCAGTATTACCTTTTATTCATAGGTCATAGACCCTCTCTTTACACGGTTGATAGGTGATACCTTGTAGATATGTTGAAAACAAACAAAACACATCCCAAAATCAAATGTGCTATGTTGAAGGTGTAAAATATTTGCTGTAAATGATAATAGATTTACTATCAAATCACAATGAGAAGCTGTATTATCACAGTTATACTATGCAACAGCTTTACAATTGGATATGGTCTGTACACACAGAAATTGAAAAGGAGCTCTGGGTGGAATTAGATCTCCAGTGAGCTGCATCATTTCTAGATCAGATGTCATTAGTTATTTGAATCAGTCTGCTAAAGGACTAACTCGAAGATTGACAACCCTGTACATCACTATGGAAACTCAAGTTTGCATCCTTTTGATAAAAGGCAAGGCATCAATAGAACTTACCCAAATAGCTGTCACACACTTTCACAGCTAGTCAACGAGTGGTCAGGGATTGCCAAGCAATGAACCATATTGTGTATACAGGAATAGAGATTGCAAACCAGGCACTATTGGATGGTAGATGGTTCTGGATGAAATAATCCCTTTAGCTGTGAGCAAGTACCCCTTGATAGCCCATAGCCTTACTAACATAAGCACAGGATAACTGAAAAGACACATGGACTTGAGGTTGTCTCATTGGAATGGTTGTGTAAGGGGGGTTTATGGATGCATGTTTAGTCCCTGAAGGGAAGCATTCCTGTGTGACAGTACTCCAGGATTATCAAATCCTATCAGGTGTACCTTAACAATATAAGAAAATGGCAATCTTTTTTTGACCACTTCATGAGCAGGCAGGTTTAGAGAACATAGTTACAACAGGCAAAATTGAAGGCAACAGAGACAGACAACGTGAGAAAATATTAGACAGTTTGACAACCTGGCATGGCAACAACAATGACTCTGATACATAATACTGTGGACAGAGAGCTGTGGAGAGCCATGACCGCCTACGACAGCTGGCATGGCACCTGATGATGATCAGGTGTACAGCACACCTTCTGAGCCAACCATCTATCATTCTTCTGTCAGATTTGTTTACCCATCCACAGTGATGTCACATTTATCTTTCTTTTTCATCAAGCAGTCTGTCACAAAAGGACAAATGTGCAATGTCTCTTACGCAAAACTGAATACATCACAACATGGACAGAGATTCAATGAAAATGCAGTTCTTTGGAAATTCCAGTCGGAATAATATTTGTTTCTACTGTTAATTAGCTGTAAGAAGTGTACACCAGACAAAGAAAGTATAAAATAAAGCTGTATGAAATCATGTGTGACTACTCCTGGTGACCGTATCTCACTTTCCTCATCATATGTTCATTACTACTATACAGTAATTACGACATGATTTAGTCAATACCGAATATGTCAACATTACTCTACATCATCAACTAACTAATAACTCAATATAACTTAAATACATTCATGTCTTCTTATACCTTTTCTATCAGTTTCTGCTTTAGCTCAAGACCTTTTTTTCTTGTCTGTGTAAGAGATACTGTTGAAAGAAATAAATAGGTGGCTTATGTGCAAATATATCATATAGCTTCAGAGAAAATACTTGCATTAAAAACAGGCATAACAGATATCACTTGTATAACAATTTAGTCTTATTTGTCTTGATATATATGGTCTGAAGCAAGCCTGTACCAGATAAAGTAGTCATTTGATTGTTGTAAAATAGGAATTAGAAAATGTCGCTGGATGTGGCACCTTTCGTTTGAGTTTGAGTGCTATTTGTACATACTTCTGCATTTTTCCTAAACTCCTGCAGATTAGCAGGATGTAGTCTGAAGAACAGAATGTGTTAACATTGTGTCATGGTTCACAGCTTTGCTGTAATATCTTTTGGACTGACAAATCAGACTTCAGCATGACTCCTAAGTTAATTTGACCCTTTTTGGGGTGGGACAGCAACATCAATCCATCATAACCTCCTTAGTTGAAAAAAGGAGGTCCTTGCGACACTCATGGAAGATAAAACAGTATTGTTATTATTTGCTCCCCTTTCGGGCCCCAACACATAGGTTAAAGTAAGTAACTTAGTACTTAACTAACTTTCACACTGAGAGTTAACCTATGTGTAAATCATAAACCACTTTTTTTTACTGAAATTTACTTTATTAACTGTAACTAAAACTTAGTTACTTACCCTTCTTGTCACGCTTGGATTTAGGCATTCTAGTTTACTGTGTAAGAAGACCTAAACACTATAAATATGTACTAATAACCTAACACTTTGGCGCACTTTTACTCATGAAAACCACAACAATATTTACTGATCAAACTACATCCAATAAACTTATGTGTAATTGTGTTATTAAGTACTAAATTACACGTGCGACCAGTTCTAAGTTAGATGGAAGCGGAAGTTTATAACAAGGTTTCCACTGACGGTTTTTGTACGTAACCCTAATTTTCGTGGAAATAAATCCTGTTTTTATTTTCATCAAGTGCCGTGCCGAATCATATTTCTCCATGTACATCGATCTCTGTTGGTGTCGTCAATCGAAGCCATTTAGTCAAACTGTCCAATATCTTTTCTCTGGGTCTTCCTCTTGATCTTTTCCCTTCTTTCTTTCCTGTTGTCACTATATTCTCAATGCCTCCTCTTCTCATTATGAGCCCAATAAATGTTGACTGTCTTTTTCTTATATTATCAATAATGCATCTTTTCACATCCATCCTTCTAAGACATTCTTCAGTAGTAATCTTTGCTGTCCAAGGAAGGCGTAACATTCTTCGAATAAACCACATTTCTGCTGCCTCCAATGATTTTTGTGATGTCTTATTTATTGTCCATGCTTCACTTCCATAGAGAAGCACTGGTTCGATGTAGCATTTGATGACACGTTTTCTAGTATCCATCGATATAGAATTGTTGCACATGATATTTTTCATTTTATGGAATGCTGCTTTTGCTTGTCCTATATAATTTCAGTCTTGCATTTGCCATCTGAAGTTATTAATATTACTAAATATTTGAAACTATTCACCTGCTTTAAGTTTTTCTCATTTAATACTATTTTACTATTTGCGGAGTACTCTTTCTTGATATGATCACTGTCTCTGTCTTTTTTATGTTTAAACTAAGACCTTTTTGTTCACTTTCTATCACCGTCCTGTTTAAAAGATCATGGAGATGTTCTTGACTTTCTGCTATCAACACAGTATCATCTGAACATCGTAGATAATTGATATTGTGTCTTCCTATTTTAATGCCTGGCATATTCTTAATTGATCTCAAGATATTCTCGCTGTAAAGAGAAAATAATTCTGGTGACAATACACATCCCTGGCGTACACCTTGTTTTATTTGTGTATATTTCCCAGTTATATTAACCACTTTCATGGCTGCTTCTTGTTGCCAGAACATATCGCGCAATATTCTCAGATCTTTACTGTCCATATTAATATCTTCTAGCATTTTGATAATCTGGTCATGTTTTACTTTGTCGAATGCTTTGGTGTAATCTATAAAGCAAACGTATATATATTTGCTATATCTATATATCTTTCTAGTGATCTTTCAATTATGTTTATATGTATGCATTTAATACTTGGCCATGTATTTTGTACCCCTTTTAGTGAGTGTGTTTCTTTCAAACATGCGCGTGAGTCAAATTTGGTTATATCCGAATTTTTTAATCATAAAAGCGTAATGGAGATCGTGGTTCAGATAATCCAATTACGTATTTTTTTCCCCATTTGAAGGATGGCTGATAGTATCCACACTTTCCGTAAAGCGTAAAGATGAGAGCCTCATTTGCCATTACAAAGCCAGATGTCTCGCACTGGTTGCGCTGCGTCCATGTCTGTTCAAGATTATCTTGATGGTTTCTATCCACCAACTACTTGAGATCGGGGGGAGGGGGCTACCGACTCCTACCAGGCGCGCCCACAGGTTGCGGATAGTGGAACGGCCTCCAGATATGATGTGTTAGTTGCGATATAGACCTATGCCAGAACTTCTCTGAACGAATAAGCAGTCGTGGACCAAACCGGTGTTGCTGCCTACCGGGATGGGGCGGGATATCAGGTGGCGCTGAAATACCCCATATGCCCATTGAAGGCAGCATCAAGTGAGTGTGAGCCGCTATATTTGCACGCTGATGGCATGGAACTATTAACGAACGTTATTTACCTCATGGCAAGAGCGTGTCGGGGGAAGGGGGTCCTGTACATCCAGGAGAAACATCTGAATAATAGTATCAGAGGTTTGAATACTTTGGACAGGACAGATTATGGCACACAGAAGGAATCATAACTATGCTACGGAACAACATACTTGCTACAGAAATTACACGGATTCCAGGGGACTTCGAACATCTCACCATCAAATTGCACACAACATCAGAATCCCTGATAGTGACAAATGTATACTGTCCAAACAACAAGAAACTACTCCTCATAAAAATACCCCTCTCAATATCAAACCATATTATAGTGGTAGATTTCAATAGTAACTCCCCTAGCTGGAGATAGCCAATTATGTACTCGAGAGGAGAAGAAATAGAGAATTGAATTATAGAAAATAGACTAATTCTTATAAATTAACATCTATTTTACTCCAGACAATGGAAATCTTTGAACACTCCAGATTTTGACATTGCAACAGAGAACATCCAACGTGTGACAGAAAAAGTAGCAGCGCAACAACTTGGTAAAAGTGACCACAAGCCCATTATACTAACACTAAAAGGGAACGAATGTGTCAGGCCATTGGTGCAGATTTTTCTTCTTCTTCTTCTTCTTTCGTTCACTTGAAACATGTCTATATCTGTAATTCTGTCTCCTTAATAAAACTCACTGTCTTTTGTAGTTCATACAGTGTCCCATAGAGCTTTGATTCCAGTGCTGTTTCCTCTGGCCAATATGTCTGCCTCAGCGTTTCATGCTCAGAACACTCTTGAAGTATATGTTTGGCACTCTGTGCTGCCTGTCCACATGTACACATGGCCGAGTTGCCAATCTTGAACTTTGTATACATCTGACTGCGGAGTCGGTTGTGTCCTGTTCTGAGACGTAGAATTATAACTTGTTCTGATCTGTTCATAATGTGATAGTCATCTTGTGTTGGTGTTTGTGGCTTTCTTATTGACTTGATCATCTGTTTTTTCTGATGGTAGGTGATTGGTATATCTGGTTGGTCTTCGGCAGCACCTTCCTTAGCCAGTTGGTCTGCTTTTTCATTTCCTGGTATTCCACAGTGAGAGGGTATCCACTGCATGGTTACCCTATACTGGTAAGACAATTCGCTAAGTAGTTTTTTCAAGTCTCTTAGTTTTCCAGACTGGAGAGCTTGAAGCACTGACCTTGCATCTGTCAGGAATACCACAGGCTGTAGGTCAGAGTTGGAGTTCAGCAGTTTTTTAGCTGCCACAGTAATTGCCTGGATTTCTGCATCATAATTATTGCAGAATTTTCCTGTCGGTGTTCTGATTGTATCTCTAGGCTTGTGTGGATATTCTATATATACACCTGCACCTCCATTCCTCACGGCATTCTGTGCTCACCCATCTGTGTATACTCTGACCCATATATCTTGTGGATATTCCTCGTCCAGGAAACTGAGGGTGATTGTCCTCCACTGCACACTGTTCAGTTCGTCCTCGCTTAGTATTCCTTTCACATGGATCTGAATGTATATTGGCATTCCATGCCTTTCACTCCATGGGGTTTGTTCTGGTACAGACCTTAAGGGGCTGTCAACTTCAGGTAGGTCTGTAAGTTGTCTACGGAGTCGTTTAGCTTGATGGACAAAGCTGCTTCTTTTCAGTCGCCCCATTGCTAGGTTTTGGAATCTTTCTTTCATTGGATGACTTGGCATACACTGAAACTTTTCTGCTTGAATTAGTACTTTTGTGTCTCTGCGTTCGCCAAGTGTTTGCATTCTTCCCATTTTCTGCATCTCTGCTATGTGTGTTGATTTCATTGCTCCCAACATTATTCTAAGTGCCTGGTTTTGCACTTTATCTAGATCTTGTAATGTGGTGTTTGATGCAGGACACCACGCAGCTGAACCATATTCCAGGTGTGGTCTTATGCCTTGCTGGTAAACTTTACTGAGTATATTCGCACTGGCTCCCCATGTGGTTCCACTTAGTTTTCTCAGGATAGCTAACTTCCTCCTGGCTTTTGTTGTTGCTTTGTTTATGTGCTGCTTCCATGTCAGCTTATCATCAAAAGTAACTCCGAGGTATGTTGGTTGTTTGTCTTCTTTCAAGAGCTCTCCGTCTATCTTGATATGACCAGCTTTTTGTTTTGGTAAGAGGGTAAAGAGTGTAGTGCTGCACTTATCTGTGTTAATGCTGACACACCATCTATTTGCCCATAAGGTTAGGGCATCGATAGCTCTTTGTATTTGTTTAGTGGCCACTGTCGCATGTTCTTCCGTGCACCAGATCACCAGGTCGTCAGCATACATTGCCACTTTGATCCCGTGTGGTAGTTCAGCAACTAGGTCATTGATGTAAACCAAGAAGAGTGTGGGTGACAGGACTCCTCCCTGGGGGACTCCATGACGCAGTAGGACTTTCTTGCTTTTGCGACCATCTAATTGTACCCTGGCTCTTCTATTATGCAGGTATGCTTTTACCCATTTGTACATTCTTGAGCTAACCCTGCAATTTCGCAATTTCTTTAGGAGCCCTTCTTTCCAGACCTTATCAAATGCTTTCCTGAGGTCTATCCTTGCTGCTAGTACCAGTTTATTATCTTGGAAGGCATCTTCAATCTCTTGGGAGAGGTAGGTTGCCTGATCTTCAGTAGAGTAGCACTGTCTGAAACCTGCTTGCTGTGATACCAGAAGGTTTTCACTTTCAAGGTACCACTGCATCCTAAGATTGATAATGCGTTCCATTGTTTTGCATAGACAGCTTGTGAGGCTGATGGGCCTGTAGTTGGAGACTGTGTTGCCATCTTTTCCTGATTTGAGGAGAGGTATCATTATTGCTTCTCTCCATGCCTGTGGTACATTACCTGTGGACCAGCTTGTGTTAAAGATTTGCAGCAGCTTTGCTCTTGCTGCAATTCCCAGGTTTCTAATCATTTCATTTGACACTCCATCAGCTCCAGGGAACTTTATTGGTGCAGATAAAACGGCGACACAGCGCATTTCCATTATCTGGACTACATCCTGCAGGAAATCTAGTAGGACCATTGTCCTGCTACAAGTAAGATCCAACGGGAGTTTGAGAATGAACACTGAAGAAGAAGAAACAGCAACACTCACATAGAAAAAGACTACAACAATGTGGCGCCTGATCAGGTGTCTCAATGAAGAGACCAATCCTTAAGGCAGCATTAGGTATTAGGTAGGTTGTTTATATTTATTATCCTCTTCGCACACCGAACATGCGCAGTCCACATGTGTTGAGATCTCCGCTACAATAAAACATCATCGAAGACAAGGGAAAATCCTACATTGACACACAGAAAAATTAGGACGACAAGAACAGGAAGTGCTGAAGACAAACAACCTTGTAGCAAACACATCTATCATCTTCTTCTTCTTCTGCGTTCGTTCTCAAATTCCTGCAGATTAGCAGGATGTAGTCCGGAGAACGGAATGCGTTGTGTCATGGTTTACAGCATTGCTACGATATCTGCGCCTTTCGGCCTGACACATCAGACTTCAGCATGACACCTATCATGTCCTGGTACAATAACCTCACCCTTTCATAAGTCAGAACTTAACATGGTAATTCAGAATCTCAAAAAGAAAAAAAATCATAGACTTGATAGAATTACACAAAATTATTTAACACCTAGGTCCCGTTGGAAGAAACATATTCATAGACCTGAATACAAGGAAGCGTCCCAGATTAGTGGAAAGAGGCAGAAATAATACCAATTATCAAGAACAGAATACCAAAAACCAACACAACAAGCTACCGACCTATTAGTCTATTAAGCTGCCTTGGAAAAGTTATGGGGGAAATGGTCAGTAACAGACTCTTATACTACCTTGACAACAAAAATTTATAGACGACTGCCAATCATGCTTCAGAATCAAGCAATGAAGACCAAATAATATACAAGGTTCAGGAAATTGAAGATGCTTTCCAGAAAGAAAAAAAAACAACTCTTACAACTTCATTATAGCTACATATTTTTAAATCTCAAAAAGACCTTTGATTGTCTATTTTCTATCTTCAGGTGAATGATGGTTGTTAGTATCTACACTTTCAGTTGCCGTTAAGCGTAGTGATGTGAGCTTGAGCTGTCGCTCCAAGGTCTGATGTGTCGCCATGGTTGCATTAAGTCCATGTTTGTTCAAGGTTTTCTTGGTTTACCTTTGACTTTTTGTGCGGATACTCTTTTGTTATGCTCTTATTGATATTTGGTTTGAGTTCATTCTCATAAAACCGAACAATTTTACCTGCTATCTTTCAATATGTTCAATACGTGATATTAAACCAACTTACGAGACTGTTAAAGACCATGTTTGACATTGGCAGCATAGCATTGGTATTTTTAATGTACAAAATGCATGAGACAAACGCTGCTTAAATAATAATTTATTTTTGTTTTAAATTTTTTTTTTTTTGGGGGGGGGGGGGGGGATACAAATTTATAGCAAAGAGGTTGTGTACTGTTAATTTGTGCTCATATCATATCAACAGTACCTCTGCCCTGTCGGAAGCTACATTGGCTCTCTGGAAGGAGACATGTCTCAAGATGGGCTTGCAGTCTGTTTAACAGGACCCTAGCCAGAATCTTGCCTGCTATAGAGAGCAATGATATGCCTCGATGGTTGTCGCAAGCTAGGCGATTTCCTTTTCTCTTATATAGATGCATGATGGAAGCATCCTTAAAGTCTTGTGGTATCAATTCTAGGTTCCACATTGCCTGGAAGAGCTCTGTAAGTTTGGCAGACATGACAGGGCCACTAACAGCGTAAAATTCGGCTGGAATGGAGTCTGAGCCTGGCGCATTTCCTACGGACAAAATGAGATTGCTTTCTCCACTTCCTCAATGCAAGGGGGATCAGATAATGAGTTATTGATTGGTATTTGCGTAATGCGCGCAATCGCTTCCTCGTTGATGATGGAAGGGCAGTTTAGTACATTTTCAAAATGTTTAGCCCAGCGTTTGAGAATTTCCTCTCTGTCAGTGATGGTATGCTTTCCGTCTGCGCTTAGAAGAGGAGACGTTCCTGAAGATTGAGGGCCATAAATTGCCTTTAACGCTGAATAAAATTTCTGCATATTATTGCTGTCAGCATAATGTTGTATCTCTTTGGCTTTGGTGCTAAACCAAGAGTCTTGCATCCTCCTTAGTTCTTTTTGCGCGTTTTTCTTTGAGTTTTCGTACAGCGTCTTTTTGCTGGTTGATGTAGGGTCGTTTAGATAAGCTTTGTACTGTTTGTGCTTGTTGTCGAGGAGAGCTTTGATCTGTACATCGTTTTGGTCAAACCAGTCTTGATGTTTGCGAAAAGAAATGTCCACTACTTCTTCTGTAGATAGTTTCACTGATATTTTCCCAGCTTTTTTGTATGTATATGGGATCGACTGTCAATGGTGCAATTTTGGTTTCCATTGAGCTGCGCAGAAGCTGTTTATAAAGTGGATCTTTCAGTTTTGAGACGTCGAGACGTTTTGATTGTTTGCTATTTTGAGGTCGCCGGAGATGCAATGTATGGAGGTTTAATTTGGAGACTAGCAATCTGTGGTCCATCCAGCAGTCGGCACCACACATGGATTTGGTGACTCTCACATCCTGCTTATCACGTTCTCGCGATGATATAATCGATTTGATGCCACTGTTTTTATAGTGGGTGCATCCATGTAGTCTTATTACGGTGAGGTAGTTGAAAGACAGTGTTGGAGATGAGTAGGTTGAATGATGCGCATGTTTCGAGCAGTAACTGTCCATTGCTATTGCATTTGCCAATGCTATGCCTCCCCAGAACACCATCCCAGGACGCCCAGTCCGAACCCACTCGTGCGTTGAAGTCACCAAGGATGATGAGTTTGTCGGATTAAATACAACATAGACATAATATGCATACAAGAATCAAGGGGGGAGTCTTAACACTTGTAAAAATAGAAATACGAACAGTAGAGACCAGCAAATCTGGGGAGGTCGACCTAGAACAGGCCACAGAAAAACTACTGTTGCTCAGTGGAGACATGACAATTACTATTTATAACTGCTACAACCCCCCAGCCACCAAACTAGAATTACACAATGTGAAAATTGAAGATTCAAGACATCTCATTGTAGGAGACTAACAGTTACTCACCAAGCTAGGGTTATGAATCGATCGACTAGAATGGGGAGGAGATAGAAGATTGGCTGATAGAAAATAACATCACACATAAACCATCCATGCACATTATCAGCCAAGGTATTATTCAAGAGCATGGAAAACAAAAAGTACACGAGATCTGGCTAAAGCAACAGACGACATTCACCGCCTAGCCTCGAAAACAGTAAATAACCAAGTTGGAGGCAGTGACCATGTCCCAGTAACACTGCACATCTCAGAGACAGGAAACACAAATGCACAAAATATGGCTCCCAGCTAGAACAAAAAAAAATCAAATTGAAAACTTTTTAGAGTACATACCGACCAACTCTGTCAGCTTATTATAGGCTCAAACAACTTCCTTTGTGCAAAATAAGAGATTACAAACCTAACTGGTATGCTGCCCTGGAACAACTTCACAAGGAACTAACAGATACACGAAATAGCATGGAAAAATACTCGACATTCTAAAATACACAGAAGCATAGTAATATCAAAAATAGATTAAATGAACAGAAGAACGTCGAGATCCAAAGAAGTTAGCATTAAAAAAACAAGTAGTCTCAACATGGGAACAGACACAAACAAGCTGTGAATGCTAACAAAAACACTAAATGAAGAGGAAGGAAATGCATACAGCAAGACGGTCATCATGGAATATGGGAAACTCCATATGGGAAAAATGGCAGCAAACATTCTAGAAGACTTCTACAATGAAGAAAATTATGTGGCAATTCCCCACAAGCGCATGAAAGAATTCAGGAAATAAATAAATGGCAAGCTAAAAAATCCAAAATCCTTAATCTGGCATGAAGTCATCCTTTACTATGATGGAATTAAACGTATCCATAAACAAACTCCAAAGTATTAGGTATTAGGTATGTTGATTATCCTCTTCGCACATCGGACAAGTCCATAGGTGCTCAAATCTCCGCTTCAGTAAATCTCTCATGGTATAACGGCTGATGGTTCCGGTTCTCTGCTGGTTCACTGATCTTTTTAAATCTTTGTCAGGGATTCTCTACGGGCCATCCTCACTCCAAATTCGCGCAAAAGTAGGATTCCAAAGTAGAAAAGTCCAAATAGAGACGACATCTCAAATGAAATGATCAAGAACCTCGGGTCCAAAGCTATACGTAAATTCCTGCTCGTCTTCAAGCAATCCTGGAGTAAAGGGAAAATTCCGGATAAATGGCGAGAGGCAATCATCATCCCAATCAGGAAGAAGCAGAATGAGAAAACAATCAAATTCAGATACCGGCCCATCAGCCTTCTAAGCTGCTTAAGGGCGAGGAAGGTTATGGAAAGAATGGTAAACACAAAACTAATGCAGCATCTAGAAAAAAAAACACACGTTGGATAACTCACAGTCAGCATACAGGAAGAAATTGCAGTTCAGAAGACTAACTTATATACCTGGCTCAAAAATAGAAAATGCCTTTCAGGAAAAGAAAAAAGTACTTGCAGTTTTTGTGGACCTAACTGAAGCATTTGATAAAGTATGGATTGATGGACTACTCCTAAAGCTACTTAGAAATAATGTTGAAGTGAGAATATATAGGTGGATACAGGACTTTCTTTGGTACCACACAGCAAGAGTAAGGCTAGATGGAACACTTGGCTACCAAGTCAGTCTCCAACAATGTGTACCGCAGGGATGAGTCATATCCCCAACTCTGTTCCTCGTCTATATTAATGACATCATAGACAAGCTAACCAACCACGTCTCCATAGCGCTCCATGCTGATGACCTTGTGATGTGGAGTGCTGCAGATGATATAAACGTAGTCACGAGTAGAATGCAGACACCACTAAACAACATCAGCAGATGGGCAACTGACTGGGGAGTACAGAACAACCTCGATAAGACAACAGAAAAATATGTTTGACCTTGTTAAATCAGCAAGAAAATGGCAACCTAAAAATATATGAAAAAGAGATTACCTATTGAAGAAAATCCTACTAACTTTGGAGTTACACTGGAGAAGCGATTTTCCTGGAAACAACATCTGCCTACTGAACGCATAAGAGCAAGACCAAAAGATTCATGAACGCAGAAGAGGAAGACGAATACTAAACACAAAAACATGTTCTCACGATGTCGTCCTCTGTCTCTGTTGCCTTCAATCTTGCCTGTTTCGACTATGTTCTACAAACCTCCATGTCTCATGAAAAGGCCACAAAATTGAGATGTCTTTTCCTTATATTATTGTTTCCAGCCGAAGACGGAGGTGTCGGACCACAACGAATTTCTATTCTCTGGACTACATCCTGCTGGAAATCTAGTAGGACAATGGTCTTACTACAAGGGAGATCCAGCAGGAGTTTGAGAATGAACGATGAAGAAGAAGAATATTATTGTTTAAGGTCCGTTTCACATTTTACTCTTTCAACACCTCCACATTAATTTTTCTGGCAGTCCATGCTATTCTTATGTAGAATCACATCTATATTGCCTCTAATTTCCCACTTTCCAGTTTATTTAGTGTCCAAGATTCGCATCCTTATGTTAGTTAGTTATTCCTCTAGGGCCAAAGACGGCACATAGGGCAGATGTCATAGATTTCCATGTCTCTCGTTTCATTGCAATTGGTTTTAGATCTTCATTCTTTCTAATACCGATGGTGAAACGTTCTCTTGTAATAGTTCTATGTAATTATGTTAGTATATGAGTTATATAGCACTGCAGAACTATCTTTTTCCCCTTTAATCATCATCAATTGACATATTCTTTAAAGAACGTAGTCTTTCCTATGGATCTCTTGAATTCTCCGCGGTCTTGAGCAAGTTGTCCTGCATCTTTCAGTGACATGCGCAGACATTCTTGAATGTCTTTTGTCCAACGGCGTCTTGGTCGGCATCCCCTTTAATGACAAGGTCATATTACACAATATGTTTTTAATTTTTCTGAATGTTGCTTTTGCCTGCCCTATTCTGCTTCTTATTTCTGTTGAACTTCTTCCATCTGCTGTAAATGTAATCGTTGCACCTAAATATTTGAATTGGTGGATCTGTTTTAATATTCATGCACTTTGATGTTGCAAAGTGTGGTATTTTGTTTCTTTGAAATAACCATTACTTCTGTTTTCTTTATATTTAGGAAGAAATTTATTGGTACTTATGACAAAACTTTAATCTCTTCAAGAAATATAGCGACAAATCTCGATATATGAAAATAGAAATGTTTAAAATAATATATTGGGAACATTTACTGTTCTGCTGTTGCCATAGAGATCGTGACGTCAAACCTCCGGACAAATTCCTCATTTCGCATTCCCGGTAGCGCGGAGGAATACTTTCTCACGTTTGCAAATTTTGCGGAAGTGCAGTTACCCGTTTAAAAATAATTCTTCATTGTGTTAACGATATTTGAAAAAGGAGTTACTAGTAGCGAAGTATAAAGCTACATTATCATTTATATTGGACTTTTTGAATACATTTTTAAGACATAGGATGTGTTTTTATAATGCAATGCTGATATAGAATTATGTGAGTAATATCCAAAAGTAGAGCAAGTCGCACGCCATCTTGGAACATTTCTGTTTCATTCCAGCAGAACTGTGGTCTGCTCAAATACATTTTAGACTTTAACAATGAGTAATTTTACTACCAAGGAACAATATGTGCACAGTGCGAAGCTTGCAGAGCAAGCTGAAAGGTATGATGATATGGCTGATGCCATGAAAAATTGTGTTAATCACGTTTACTCCGAGTCATCTGGACTGCCTCTCGACAACGAGGAACGGAACCTGCTGTCTGTTGCCTACAAGAACGTTGTTGGTGCACGACGATCGGCATGGAGAGTTGTTTCAAGCATAGAGTCTAAAACAGAAGGGAGTGAGCCGAAGGCCCAATTGGCTAAGACTTACCGTCAAATTATAGAGGAAGAGCTGAAGGGAATATGCAATGACGTTTTGGTAAGTAGCAAATCATGTTATTGTAGTAAGTACAAGCAAGTCGTGTGACGACAGTGAATGATTGAACCCGTGCTTCTCTCTAGGGTCTAATGAAATGCAATGAAAACAGTCAACAAGAGTTTTTCTAACTGAACTTTTGCAAAAAAGAAGCATGCAGATCATGTAACATACACAAATTATCAGCTATTTTGTGCATTATCATTAAGGTCTATAGTCTATCCTACATCTTCAGAAGATGGATCTACTGATTCTACTTGCAGATTTACAGCAATTTACATCACCGATTTCATGTAGGCCTAGAGGGCAATTTAGACAAGTCATGTGATCGAACAGGTTCTCATTGAATTAATTGATTGAAAGTCAGTCCTTGATTTCATAAAATGTAATATTATAGATTATATATAATTTATGACCTTGATTCACTTCATAATTTGAGGTGTTTGAAATTCATCCTCACACCCCAAATTAGTGAATTGGTAGACCCTACTAGGTTGTAGACCTAGTTATCATATAATGAGATCTTAAATCTATATCAAATGGAAATGGCACTGTTTGGATTTTGTGCACATTGGTGCATGTAAATAAGGTTTAATAAGGGGGTGGATTATTGAACATGTAGGCTAGGTGGTCTGTGCCGGACGTCCCAATTACACTGGTAAGAATGTTGGGTCGCAGAATGTTGATGTGAATTCCCAGCCTCTCACATCCAGATGCTGCAGAATCAGAAACTATTCTTCAGCGTTCATTCTCAAACTTGTACTGGTTCTTTATTGTAGCAGGACAATGGTCCTACTAGATTTCCAGCAGGATGTAGTCCAAATAATGGAAATGTGTTGTGTTGCCATTTTATTTCTGCCAGTATCAGATACGCCAGTCTTCGGCAGAGCCGAAACTACTGTTGTCTGATAGTATGCTTCTAGCATGTCCTCTCATGCACATTGTCAGCTGGGTAACCTACAGGGTTATTATGCTCACACATATACACACACACACTAAAGATCCTTTTTCCAAGTGAGCCCAAACATGACTTATGATACCGTATCATACCTCTTTGTGAAGGTATCTAGATGCATGATCTGATGATGCCTATAATCAAACAGGAAGCATGCAACATTTTCTGAAGCTGACAAATGGTGGAAACCAGAAACAGCAGATTATAGGGTGGTATAAGGACAAAATGATTTCTTAGATCATAAGGTGGTGTGGATTGCACAGTCGTGCACAGCTTGAGTTGGATGAATTGCTGTATTGAATACCACTCACAAAGGAATAACAGTGTTAAAAGTTAAACTTGATAAGAAGTGTTAAACTTGACATCCCCAGCTCTGTAGGGATAGTTTGTTTCCAGTGCTATCCACTAAAGTTCCCAGCTGACATGGACTATGCCGCTTTAAGGGATGGTTACAGTTACATCAAGTTACTATGGGAAGATAACCAGAAAAGACCAACGAATACTGTTACAGGGAAGGTATCATTTGATTACCAAAGGAAACATTTAATTGGAAACACATTTACAAGGGAGGTAACCTTTGATATAAAATTATCGTGGGGGAGGGTGTACCAAAAATTTGGTGGCTCTATGAGGTAGAATAGAATTTTATGTATTTGATTAATGAGTATGTATAATCAATGTTCACATTCATTTGTTTTTGACCATTGACCCAGAGTTCTGTTTACCAAATTTATATACTTGAAAACAAGAAATGATGCATTAATAATAATAATAAAATCTAACTCGCTGTGGTTATAGTGGTGAGACATTTGGTGAAGAAAGATCTCTACACATTTCTATTTTCTGTCATCCTGGTGAGTTTGGAAATTCCACACCCTGTACAGACCTTTATATATTCCAGCCATGTATTTGTGACACCTTATCTTCTTCCACCCTCCAACGTAACTAAAGTACATCTTTTGCCCCATACCACTGTAGTTTACAAATTTTGTGATTAACGGTGGTTTTTGTTGATCTACTAATACATTAATTCTATCAATTAATATTTATACTAATATTAATTATATCTATTAGTGCGTTACATTTCTTCAAGATCATTAATCCACACACTTCTCCATAAAACCAGCATCCCCTTCTAACTAACCCCCAATCCTGAAGTCACATACTTCAACATAAATACAATATCTTCCTCTTTTATTCTACCTAACACAGCTACCAAACGTGTTGTTGTTCAAAGGTAACATCCCCTTTAAAAGTAACTCTAAAAACCGGTTTCAACTATTGCTACCTCCCATTTAAACTTTATCATCTTTATCTGTAACCCTTTTTTACATCTGGCTGCCTACAATTTTGCATACCACATGTCAAAGGTTACCTTCCCCTAAAAGTTATCTTCTGGTCTTCTCTGGTTATCTCCATTTAGTAATCTGTTATTAATTCATGCTATCACATCTTAGAGCAGCAAAGTCCATGCCAAATGGGTGCTTTAGGGACTAACACCGTTTTCTCTTCTCACTGATAATGGAAGGCAAAGCCCACCCAACATCTTGCACATTCAATGTGGAAGACTCATGACAGCAGATAATTCTCACAATGAGAGGGAAGCTGAATTGGCCATGATGAAAACAAGTTATAAAAAGCCTTTATGATGTCATACCTACAACCAAAATTATACAAACTTGGTCATCACCTCATAAAAGGTACGTGCAGGACAGGATACCCCCATATATATTTATCACCAGAGACAGCTGGGGGTACCATGTCTGAGGGAAAAGTCAACATCTTACAAATAAATATTCATGGAATAAGACCCATGACCACACAACTGATGAAAGTTGTAATAGATCATAAAGTACACATAGAGCTACCTCATGACTATACTCGGAGATGAACAAGATAACCTCCCAGGCTATACAGTGTACAGATGTCCATATCAAAATAACTGTTGAGGAATTATAATGTTAGAAATGGCACATATAGTTTAAACATATTTAAACTAATGATGAGACTGACAGGAAAAATGTAGCTGTCTGGAGAGAACTGACAAAAAATGTAAAGTTCTGGAGAGATAACAGTTGTTACTATGTAACCGATGGCTATCGATCACCTAGACAACGGAAACTTCACAAGAGCAATAATTGCAGGGGACTTCAATGCCCTTACCATGGGAAATACCAAGATAACTAACTGGGTAGTCCAAGCAATAGAATTGACACCACCAACCTAATTATTATCCACTGACATACATTTCCCATATAAATAACCAAATGGTCGGAGGGTGTCCGACAAAGTGGAGGATGCAGCAGTAACCGAATGAACAAATAGTAAAGCAAAATAAATTAAACAGGTTACTAAAAACACTTACCTTGCCTATGAATAAAAAATATATAAAAATGTATATATTAAAAAACATACAATAAAACTAAACAGGACAGTTCTCCACGTATCGGCTCAAATGGACCCCTTTTCAAGTGACAAACAACAGTAAACACCACAATAATAAACAAAATAGATGACTTAGATTTCATCAAGACACGTCTCCATGACGCAGGAATGGAAACGCATCTAGTAAAAGAGAAAATGCGTGCATTCATTATAAACAAACTGGAAAGTGGGAAATTAGAGGAAATATAGATGTGGTTGGGGTGTTTATAATGAATGCAAGAATAATATAAGAAAAATACCCCCTTTGTCACTTTATCAGACAGGCAGGTTTTAAGAACATAGTCACAACAGGCAAGACTGAAGGGAACAGAGACAGATGGGGACAACGTGAAAAAATATTACTTTGACAACCTAGCAAGGCATGGAAACAACAACGATCCTGATAACAATACTATGGACAGAGAGCCATGGTCGCCTACGCCAACCAGAATGGCATATGATAATGATTGATCAGTAATGATGAGGTTGTGTGGTGGTGGGGTGAGTGGGTTTGGGGAAGGAAGGATACAAGAAGAATCATCATTTGAAAACGCATGGAATGAATGTGAAACCAAATATAGACATAAACATATATATATACAACCACACCTAAACATATATAGAAATGTATACACACACCAAGAGTTCAAACATCTTTCCTATGTGTGGATACATTTACATGCCTGTGCATTTTGTGTGGGTATCCTTCACACATCTGTGTCCATTTTGTTATATATTTATTTCTTAACTCTTTTTTTGTGTTGGGAGCTAAATAGGGATGATTTTATTTAAATACAGAATTACATTGGTTAAAATTAGGGTTTTTGGAAGAATAAGTTAACAGCTATGCACAAAACAGCTGAAGAAAACATGGACCTATCACCACCTGACAGGTAAAAAAGAGTGAAAGCTTGCAACCCCGGAGATAGGATAAGTAAGTAATTTAATACTATCTACAGATCTGTATGACCAGTATATATGGAAGGTACTAAATGACATTGGAAACGACCACATCTCCTTAGATAAAACTACAGCCAAAGCTAAAAGACAACCAAAGTGAAATTGCAACGAATCAAATTTATATATATAGTTATAACGAATCAGTTATATGTTATTTGTATGGGTTATGATTTTTGCTTCTGTGTTTCTATGTTGTTTTATTTTACTACCTGTTCTTAACAGAGCAACAGTTTTTTCCATTTTCCATGTTGTCCTCTCTTTTGTTTGGTATCCTCAAGAATTTCTAGCAACTTGCTCTTACGTCCTATATGCAATGGGTTGGTTTCTCTGAGCTTTCTTTCAGCTTTTGGTTTAGTGTAATGCTTATTGAAGAAACCTTCTACTTGGAGGGGGTATATATGATGAGATGAGCTGATAATTTGCTTGTGTCACCCACTGCTTAAAGATTAAAGTGGAAAGACCACTTCAAATATAATTCAAACATACTTCAAATATACCTCTAACGAGGTGCTTCGCAGCCAGCGAGCTGTTCCTTGTGCAAGAAGACTTCCATTACCACCCGTCATGTTCTTAGGTCCCAGACCTAATTTCTTCTGTGTGAGCTGTGTTGGGCAGAGGAAAAAAAATCAGCACCATTTCTTGTCTACTTCATTTACTTGTGTCAAATTGTTTGCTGATAAATGTTCCAATGAATAGCTGCAAAGCAGTCTCCCTTACATAGTATGACAACATTCTGTAACTATTTTCTTCAAACATACTAGTTCACATGAAATCTCTAGATATCTGGTGAAACAGGTTTTCAAAAAAGGATCTTGTTTTTCTGAAAATTGTGATACCGACATACACATGTTCTGTATGTATCCCAAAGAATGACATGTAGAAATAGTCAAACTAGGCCTAGCATTATTCAAGAACAATTTAATCTTGATCAATGTCATTTCGAGGATGTGGTTCCTTGTGAAATTGTTCAATATTGACATAGATCAGCAGTGTTGACTATTCTCAATCATTACTGGGTCTATGGTGTGGGGGGAAGCACACATCATCAATAAGTCCTACACTACACATCGAGGATCAATGCTATTTTCACTTTCTAAATACTTAATTCCCCAACATTGTCCTATTCATTCACATTCTCTAAAATTCCATTAAAAAATTGCCTATAAACATCATCTGAATCATGAGTTCTAATCAAGTTTTTGAAGATTGAAGAAAATTGAAGATCATATTCACAGAGCCTATACCGACACTTTTTCAACATTCAGAAAACAAAACTTGAAGCTGACATTACCGGTAATTACGTCAGGGCTAAATTTAGCATGTCTATTCACATGGAAACAGTCACTCTACACCACCCACTACCATGTGTATGTCGGGCGGATACCTGCTTGCTGAAAGCGTATATATATTGAGTGGCTATGGGTGGGTTGGGAGAGCAAGGGTCTTCTTCTTCTTCATCGTTCTTCAGTCAGATATCAGGTTACAGCACCAATAGCTTCAATGAATTGTGTGATTCGCTTCAGGTCATCCATGGAACCCCTCGTCTGGAAGCAGTGCCGTCTCAGTAGGCCATATTTTCTCCCTCTCTTCTTGGTAGAGTTGACATGCATGAAGAATGTGTTCTGCAGTCTCTGGGCTCAGTCCACAGTTGCACATGTCTGTCTCACCAATCTTCAGCTTTCGGAACATGTGACTTCTCAGTCTGTTGTGACCAACAAGAGAGCAAGGGTTAAAGCCACCACATCCACAGACACGATCCCTAAAAGTGTTGGCCAGGAACACAGTACGAGCTGCTGTATTTCTGTTTCCAGGGTTCACTACAAGGGGCTAAATTTAGGATCTTGGTTATCTGCTAACCCTGGGTCCATACAAGAGCAACGCGGAACTCTCTGCACCCTGTTACCTTCTCTATATATGTTCTTAATTTGTAACTGTGTAGGTCATGTGAACATTTATGCTGCCATGAGTAACGACAGTTATGCAATGACAGTTTTGTACTTTGGCGGCCATTGAGACAATAAGAATTATATAATTCTTAGGTGATATCTACTACCATTTGCTTTGTGTTCTAGAAATGTTTGTTCCTGTGTGATATCGTTGCGTGTGATGTCATGCTTACAAATGAATTTTTTAGAGATCCTTGGGAATTATGGCTAAACTATGGAATTGTGTGTATGAGTAGTAGTCCTAGCAGGAGGTGTACCGCTTTGTTGAGAGGGACAGAGTTGGGAAAATTGTAATGAAGTTCAAATGTGCAATCTGCTACATGATTTGAACCTTTTTATTTATTCTGTTAGTCTTCACAGCAAAGAGTCAATTTTTAACGTATTAGCCAGGTGTTTCACAAGAGCTTTGAATTAAGTTGTCAGGATTCACCATGAGGTGTGCTTTTAGCATCTTGGTTATTTTCAAACCCTAGAAATCGCACAAGAGAAATGCAAAACCCTTAGCACTTCAGAGTTCTTCAAAATGATATTTGCATTTATATTCGTAAATATTCAATATATGCATATTTTTCTCATCTACTCATAAAAATCCATGACTTTACTTATATCATAACCTGGTCTCATCTGGATAGTTGGTAATGCCTGTCATAGGTGGTAATACACATCATCTAAATTATATTTGGAGTGGTCTTTCCACTTTTTAAGAGTAGTTCTACTAAACTACCTATAATTAGACTGTCTTTATGTATTTTTATTAAGCCATTTAATGATAGTTGCAATCTAAATATTTAATTTTGTAATCACTGTAATACTTACTCTGAAGGGAAAAATAACTTCTACACTGTCTTTTTGGTAGATGGCTTGAACCCATTGATGGCCATTCCTATTTGCAATGTAGTGATAGATTCATTATGTTTTTGGCTGTAGTTATTTTCTATCTTTAAACATATAGAAGGAATGCCAGGACTCAAGACCAGTGGGAAAATATCAGGACTCAAGATCAGTGGGAAAATATCAGGACTCAAGATCAGTGGGAAAATAATAACCTGAGATAACAGATGACACTTCTTTTAGCAATAGTGAACATGAACTACAAAGGCTAATAGATGAAGTCGATAAATCAAGTAAAGAATATGAATTGCATATAAACATCCAAAAAAGGAAAACCATGATAATCATTGGAGGCTACAGAAATGTGGTTTCTGAGAAGAATGATGAAAATACCATGGACAGCCAAGAAAACTAATGCAGAGGTTCTCATTGATGCTAGCGTAAAAAGATCAATCATATCAAACATTAGAGGCAGACAGTCAAGGTTTCATGGGCATGTGCTGAGAAGAACACAGCTTGAACACTTAATAACCACTGGAAAGATCAAAGGGAGAAGAGATAGAGGTAGACAAAGAGAAAAGTTACTAGATGGGCTTGTATCGTGGCACGGTAGAAGCTCACCAACCGAGCTTATTGACAACACAAGAGACAGAGAATCGTGGAGAAACATGATCGCCTATGCCAGTCGGCATGGCACTTGATTGATTGATGATAATCATTAAGAACAGGTGCTAACCATAAAAATACATGACAACCACAAGTAAAACATTATCAACATCTTGGACGCATAATCACAAATGACAGTAGATGTGAAACAAGTTAAAAGGAGAACAGGAATGGCTAAAAGTGCTTTCAATGACAGGAGGAAAATATTAACATCTAAACAAATTATAAAGCTAATAATGAGCATTATAAACTGCTACATCTGTTCTATATTAATGCGTGGCTCAGAAACATGGACAATAAACAAACAATTAGAAGACAGAATTGATGCCTTTGTCTATTGTCTTTCCCCAGGTGGTTTGTGACCCACTCTTGCCATTAAGCATAGGGGTGATTGGAGCTCAAGCTTGCATTTTAAAGCCAGATGTGTGGCCTTGGCTGTGTTATGGCCGTGTCTGTTCAGGATGCTCCTGACGTGTTCTATCCATCTTTTCTGTGGTCTTCCTATGGCTTTGTACCTTGATCTCATTTGGTTATATGCTTGTATGGTCAACTTTTTGTGATGAATTCTCATAATGTGGCCAAACCACTTGATCTGTTCTCTCTCTATGTAATTGTACAAGGTATTATACCTATTCTTTCCCTGATATGATATGTTCATTTCGTAATCTATCAAGCCTGGTGGCATTTGAGATGTGGATATATTATAGAAGAATAGGTAGAACATCATGGAAAGAGAAGAAAACAAACGAAGAGGTTCTAACAACACTTCGTATGAAGAAAGACTTATTAAAGGAAATAAAGATCAATCAAATCAAATATTTTGAACACATTAAAAGACATGACACCTTGTTGAAGACCTTACTTGAGGGTAAAGTCATGGTGAGATGAGCAAGAGTTAGGCAGAGATACAAGTGGGAAAATAACATCACAAGTTGGACAGTTTACAGTCTAGCAGAGTGCACCACCAAAGCAAGAGACAAAGCAAGGTTAGTCTGTTGCATCCCCATCGAGAAATGATTAGAAACCTGGGAATTGCAGCAAGCGCAAAGCTACTGCAGATCTTTAACACAAGCTGGTCCACAGGTAATGTACCACAGGCATGGAGAGAAGCAATAATGATACCACTTCTCAAATCAGGAAAAGATGGCAACACAGTCTCTGCAAAACAATGGAACACATCAATCTTAGGATGCAGTGGTACCTTGAAAGTGAAAACCTTCTGGTATCACATCAAGCAGGTTTCAGACAGTGCTACTCTACTGAAGATCAGGCAACCTACCTCTCCCAAGAGATTGAGGATGCTTTCCAAGATAAGAAACTGGTACTAGCAGCATGGATAGACCTCAGGAAAGCATTTGATAAGGTCTGGAAAAAAGGTCTCCTAAAGAAATTGCGAAATTGCAGGGTTAGCTCAAGAGCCAGAGTACAATTAGATGGTCGCAAGAGCAAGAAAGTTCTACTGCGTCACGGAGTTCCCCAGGGAGGAGTCCTGTCACCCACACTTTTCTTGGTTTACATCAATGACCTAGTTGCTGAACTACCATACGGGATCAAAGTGGCAATGTATGCTGCCGACCTGGTGATCTGGTGCACGGAAGAACATGCAACAGTGGCCACTAAAAAATACAAAGAGCTATCGATGCCCTAACCTTATGGGCAAATAGATGGTGCGTCAGCATTAACACGATAAGTGCAGCACTACACTCTTTACCCTCTCACCAAAACAAAAAGCTGGTCATTTCAAGATAGATGGAAAGCTCTTGAAAGAAGACAAACAACCCACATACCTCGGAGTTACTTTTGATGATAAGCTGACATGGAAGCAGCACATAAACAAAGCAATAACAAAAGCCAGGAGGAAGTTAGCTATCCTGAAAAAACTAAGTGGAACCACATGGGGAGCCAGTGGAAATATACTCAGTAAAGTTTACTAGCAAGGCATAAGACCACACCTGGAATATGGTTAAGCTGCGTGGTGTCCTGCATCAAACAAAACATTACAAGATCTAGATAAAGTGCAAAACCAGGCACTTAAAATAATGTTGGGAGCAATGAAATCAACACCCATAGCAGATATATGGGTCAGAGTATACACATATGGGTCAGCACAGAATGCTGTGAGGAATGGAGGTGCAGGTGTATATATAGAATATCCACACAAGCCTATAGATACAATTAGAACAACGACAGGAAAATTCTGTAATAATTATGATGCAGAAATCCAGGCAATTAGTGTGGCAGCTAAAAAACTGCTGAACTCCAACTCTGGCCTACAGCCTGTGGTATTCCTGACAGATGCAAGGTCAGTGCTTTAAGCTCTCCAGTCTGGAAAACTAACAGACTTGAAAAAACTACTTAGCGAATTGTCGTACCAGTATAGGGTAACCATGCAGTGGATACCCTCTCACTGTGGAATACCAGGAAATGAAAAAGTAGACCAACTGGCTAAGGAAGGTGCTGCCGAAGACCAACCAGATATACCAATCATCTACCATCAGAAAAAAACAGATGATCAAGTCAATAAGAAAGCCACAAACACCAACACAAGATGACTCACATTATTAACAGATCAGAACAAGTTATAATTCTACGTCTCAGAACAGGACACAACCGACTCCGCAGTCACATGTATACAAAGTTCAAGATTGGCAACACGGCCATGTGTACATGTGGACAGGCAGCACAGAGTGCCAAACATATACTTCAAGAGTGTTCTGAGCATGAAACGCTGAGGCAGACATATTGGCCAGAGGAAACAACACTGGAATCAAATCTCTATGGGACACTGTATGAACTACAAAAGACAGTGAGTTTTTATTAAGGAGACAGAATTACAGATATAGACATGTTTCAAGTAAACGAAAGAAGAAGACGAATTGGGTGTCCACAATTATGTGCTTTAACCAATCAGATTTTGCCATGTATTAAAATGCCCCTATGTTGTTTGTTAGAAAAATTGGACTCCAGTATTCGGGATATGCTAATTATTTGTCAGAAATTTCGGGCTATAGCGTGCTAAACGTTAACAAGACTGGTATGTATTAAAACAATCTAATGGAAACTACAGTCCTGAGCAGGGCAACAATATATTGAATAGAAATGAAGTCAAGATATTGCAACTGAGAATTTTAGACACTGCCGTCTAAAATTACGCTTAACTGAACTACTGGTGCCTACATTTGCAGAGCAACACAGACACTTAAGTTGTAGACAACATCTTAAAACAAACCCCTTTATACATGACCAATATTGGACTAGGTTGTGTCATTAATTACATATGAAGCTTTGTAGTCAGGTTGGAGCTAATATACAGTGTACCATTTTCTGTGTAATTTCAGGAATTGCTGAGTAAATATCTAATTCAGAAAGCCCAAGATGACAGTGCCCACCATGACAGTCACGTTTTCTATCTCAAAATGCAGGGTGATTACTATCGCTACTTGTCAGAGGTGTCTGTCGGGGAGGAGAGAAAATGTAAGACTATATGGTGTTTAGTTTTAACATATTCTGTGAGTGTTAAATACACAATATAGTCCAGCATATAGTGGTTTCATTGCTAGTCTCATTTATTTTCTAGTGTCCACGTGTGGAAGGTTGGTAGGTATCACTGTATTTAACGAGCAATAATTAAGCAACAGTAAACTCTCAGTAGATGACATGTCACTATAGTGAGATTTTCCTCTTGTGGAAATATCTCATAGCATTTCATCTGTACAATTATATTTCCATTTGTGGTGCAAATTCATATCACGCCATGGGGACTCGATGAACTCCAATCCTGACCATTGCCCAAGCTTAAAATGTGTATGTGATACCTCTACTATAATCAGGAGGCACATTCTATCTATGTTCCTTCAATGCCGAATTTGGTGCATAGGGCAGAAGCATAAGCTCTCCAGTTCGAGCGATATGATACTACTGTGTGTAGTTCTTGTATGATGTTGATTCATACTCTTTGGTGGTTGTTCTGGCAAAGTCTTTGTCTTGTCAATTGGTGTATATTTTAATGCTTGTAGTGGCAGTTTTAATTAATTCTAAGTACTTGTCTGATATATGCCCATCGTTTTCTTATTGTTGTTATAATATTGATGTATGTCTTCTGTTACATGCTTGTTGCAGAAAGGTACAAAAGTCACAAAACCCCTAGAATTTATCACTGAGTAGGAGACTTCTCATAATATTGCACACTGCTAAGAATTGAAGTCTTCTAGGTATTAAATGAAACTTTGGAGAGATTGCACATAGGAAACGAACTAAAGCGCTCAAAACTCCTGGGAATTGAAGCTAAATATTATAGTGAATAGTGCCAAAAATCGTTCTTTGATTTTAAAGAGTGGGGAAGGTTCAAACCATTGCTATAAATCTAGTTGATAACTTTTGCTTCCTGAAAGAAGCTAAACTTTTGTAAAGATGCACTGAGTGAAAAGGTATTCTAACCAAATTCTCAGTTTAATTTTAATGTAATGTTATGTCGTAGTGAATTTTATAGTGGTAATTATGTTTGTATGTTAACTCTTAACAGACATGACTTTTTGGTCATTTTAAAAATAATTCTGGAGTCATTTTAGTAAAAAAATTGTTAAAAATGTAAATTAAATGATACAGGAATGTATCATACATCTATTTATTCAGTATACAATTGCCTATCTATCCTTATCCCAAATGTCATCTTTCAATAAAGGGTTAGTCCATAGTTTAAAATTAAATGTGTAATTTGAAATACAAAATTGTGCTGAAATTATATAAATGGCACAATGACAAAGAACAAAAAAAATTAATATGAAATGAAAATCATATAGAAGTTAGTTTTTATTGTATCTAATGCATTTATGCAAAACATATAAGAAATTTACACCAATAGAGCAAGAAATGTAAATACAGCCCACATATAAAAAAAGTATATATGCGCTGGGATATTTTTAGTTTTTTTTTAAAAATTGATATTTTAGTTACTTAGCATTCATTTTGAAAACATTATGGCATACATATTATTTAAAGATCAATTAATACAGTGGTGAGTATTTTTCTATTATTTTTATAATAATGTTATTGTGTTTTTATTTTATTTCAACTCTGATGAATGAAAGAAATTAGGAGTTCAGTATACATAATGATTTGACAAATAGTTATGCTCTGTGATACTCTGATAAGCAGTTTCTCTTATTATTGAAACATAAATATGTATCACAAACTTTACATCTAACTCTACTCTTTCTTTCAATTTTTGAATTTTTATAACAAAGTTTACAATTTCTCTGTGTACTTGGTGTACTTGTAAATTCTGGATCCATTGAATGGCGTGAGAAAGTAGCCGGCTTTCCTGCGACAGGAACATCATCATATAATCCTAAATTCCCTAACTATTTCTTCGGTAAAATTTAACTGATTATAACTATTTGGTCTTTTTAAATCTTCTATATTTGGATTCTTTCTTCTACAATCTTGAAACAATATATAAGCAATATCTAGCTATATCAATGAGATGGAAAAATATAGTTTTCCAGTATTTGTTTGTTTTCCTAAGACAGTTGTATTTACCTATCAGCTGATCGCTTTTATCTACCCCCTTCATGTACTTATTGTAATCTTTAACAACATTAGGCTGCCTGACTTGAATCTCCCTAAAAACCCCATTTACTTTTGTTCTCCTCTTTATATATGTAAATTTATTTCCTTTATGGATTGTCGAAATTAATGAAATTGTTTTATTATCTATCCACTGTACTATTAATTGTTCCCCATTCCTCATCCACCTCATAGCCCCTCTTGTATTACCTTTTTCAAATTCTTTTATATTTTTCAGTTCTACAGGGAAACCTTTCCTATTGCGTAACATAGTCCCACAAGCAAGTACGCCTACTTTCCATAAATCTTTCAGTAACTGCACTGAAGTATAAAAATTATCAAAGTAAACCCTATACCCCTGCCTAACTAATGGTTTTATCAAATTCATTACTACCCCATGTGCTAAACCAAACCCACCTACATTTGTATTATTGTTATTCTTTCCCAAATAAATTTCAAAATCATATGTGTAACCACTAATAGAATCAGCTAATACCCATAACTTCATCCCCCACTTTGTCGGTTTATCCTTCATGTACTGCCTAAATGGATATCTCCCCTTATTTCTAACCATTCTTTCATCAATAGCAATATTCTGATTAGGCTGATATAATTTTTTACATTTTGCTCTAATATAAGTTACAAGCATCCTAACTTTACACAGTCTATCAGTTGATTTCTCCTCAGCTGGATCAGACACTTTCAAAAAACTCAAAATCGCCTTGAATCTATCCCTAAACATAAAAGATCTAGCCCATAACCCATTCCACAAAGACTTTTTTGACCAGAAAAGGTTGGCATTTGGGGGATCTATTAGTCCTGCATACATAAGTAAACCACAGAATCTATAGAATTCTGCAGGTGTAAGGTCATACCAGCCAGAATATACTGTGGGACGGTTTGGTCCATGTTGGCTTGCATAATCATTAGTATATTTACAAATATATGTTACAACATCAAATGTAAACAACAGCTTAAAGAAGTCCACAGGACTTGTAAACTGTCTGGCATCCTCCCTAGTGAGAACTTCTGATAGCTGCAGCCCAGGCACTCTCTCAGGCAAAAAATTGGGTGGCTTGGATGGTGGTCCCTCATCTGAGTCACTGTATCCATAACACCTGTGAACGTAATATAAAGAAAATAGTTTTGATTATAGTATTTATAGAGACCAATTATTTACAAGTACAATTATAGTATAAAACATCAGTCAAATATTTTTGCAATTATACTTACATATACTGCAAAAAAAGGGATAAAGAGCATATTATCACGAAATTATACTTCACAGAAAATGTAAACAGCGAACAGCTGATCACTTGTTTACTAAGCCTTAGTCTAAGGTGGTACAAGTTTCAAAACACATAAATTCCTATTATGGTTATATCTAATTTATAAATAGTCTTAAGATTATGAATATAGAATACTATTTTAAATATAGGCGTACTAATTATTACAAATAACCATTACAAGCAATACTAAAAAAAAAAGTATATTTATATTGTAAACTATCGGGAAACTGAAACTAGAAAATGAAAGCCAGACCTACCTAGGTGTTGAAATTGGAGTATCATCGTAATTCGAGTCATCGGATGTGACAGAGACATCAGAAACATCAGATTCACTAGAATAACAGCTACTTTGTGAAGAATCACTGCTAATATCCATTTTTTATGTTAAAATTAGTGAGAAATTGCGATAGAGCTTCTGATGGTGACCAGCAAGAACAAAGTAGTAAAATGGCGTATGACGCTTCCTGGCCGAATTATTTCTCGCGAGTTTTTGGACATAATTTTAAATATCAAAATCAATATTTTGACGTTGTTTTTAAGTTTCTATAGGTAGTATAACCATTTTTCTAAAACAAAATTATAATGGTTTGCTGAAATAGTGAAAAAAATAGTTAGATCTATATTCTCGTAATACACGTAAAAGTAGTAAAATAGTAGTAACATAGCGGCAAAGATTCCTTGTAAAATTATTAATACGAGATTTCTAAAATAATTTTAAAATATCAAAATCTAAATTTTGAAATTGTATTGAAGTTTCTATATCAATATAACCTTTTTCTATAATACAATTATAATGTTTTACTGAAATAGTGAAGAAAAATATTTTTTTGATATTTTCCAAATCATCGTAACAATGTATACGATTTTATTATGGTCCCGTCTCGTAAGTGTTAACCAAGGTGCAATGGAGACTTTTGGATAGAATATGTCCCATGATGTATACATCCGGATGTAGCATTTAGTAGTAGGCCTGTGTGTTGCCTGGTCCCGAAAGGGGTGCAAAGTATAGCAACAACGTTACTTGCCATGCATTGTCATATGAGGCAACTAAGGAGGTTTTGGGGTGGAGTTGACTAGCTATCCCATAGAAGGTTAAAGTAACCTAGAAGCTATGCTGGAGTTGGATGTGTCAGATCAACAAGGGATGCAGATATCGCAGGTGAAAAATAGGATACGGTGCTTTCTGTTCTCCTGGCTGCATCCTGCTATTCTTCAGGAGTTGAGAGTGAACAAAGAAGCTATTTAGTAATGGACATTAGGGAAATAAGTAAGACGACATCCAGTGATTGCTATTGGGGGGTCTTAGGAATTTATCATTTGTTTATTCATATTAAATTAATTGGTGATGAGAAAATCCTTATTATTTTTAAAAGTGAAATATTTTTCTGTAGTCCTTTTTTCTGACCTTTAAATTTGCTTTGGGAGGGTCACTAATGAGAATGATTTTTCATTTCTTTTACATTATTCCCAGCTCTCTTATTTTTACTTTCTTATGAAATGCCATATGGATACTGCTATCTCATTATATTCGTACAGATATTTTGCCTGTGTGTTACTGGGTCTGAGAAGGGAAGTAAAGAATAACAACACTGTTTACCTTCCATGTATGTTGTAAGAGGCAACTAAGGATGTTATGAGATGGGGTTGGCTGTCCCATCCCATATAGGGTGAGTGACCCAAAGCCATACTGAAGTCAGATGTATTAGGCTGAAAGGCGCAGATATCACAGCAATGCTGTAAACCACGACAACACATTCCGTTTTCTGGACTACATTCTGCTAATCTGCAGGAGTTGAGTGAACGCGAAAGAAGTACAGATATTTTTTTTGGGTCTGTCTGCCTTATTGTTTTCCCGTTTTGTAGAATACTCTCTCCCCACTTTTCAGGTATAAATATGAACTCATACTCTCCAGTGTTTGAAGTATTTATGCATGGAAGTTTATTCATTTGACTCCCATCACCGCTTTTCTCCTGTCTACATATTTGAACAGGGTATTTTTACCCACATGTGTTCTTGATTCAGTGTAATGAACTGCACTGAGAGAATGACTTGCATGATCCAAGACATGCTGAAGATGTCCCTACTCACTACAAGACAAAGATAGATCAACTTTCAGCACATTTTCTGATCATCCTTACATGCATTCTCTTCTCCCACATCACCACCATTAAAAATAATGCTATCTGAAGAATATATGAAAATGTTTTGCAACAGAAGTCATCTATCTCATTAGATGTAATATTACTCAAGTTTCATCAAGATAATGTCGGACTAAATGTGTTGAATACTGCAGAAGTATTGTCAATATTAAGGCACAGGATGTTGTTATAGTCACCATTCTGTTCCACATCATTTCTGTATTCAGCAGCATAAATAATCCCATACAGTGTGACTGACACAATATATCACCTCCCTTCTCTTTGATCTCTTTGCAGAAAACTATACAGCAGAATCCACAAGATGATAGTGATTAATGAAGTCATAGCTAATATAGATGCAGTAGTCTCCTATTGCTCATAGAAATAATAGACGTGTGGTGAAAATGACTAGCTTTTCATTATTGCGCAGGGGTGCAAAGGGAACACATTGCTCTAGGCGGACCCAGGGTTAGCAGATAACCAAGATCCCAAATCTACCTCCATGCGGTGCACCCTGGAAACAGAAATACAGCAGCTCGAGCTGATTCTGGCCAAATCATTTGGGGATCGTGTCCGAGAATGTGGAGGTAGCAGATGGAAAGAGATTTGACTGCACAAGAGACGGACAATATCTCCGACACCACCAGCATCACCACATATAGCGACACTGTCGACATACAGTGAAGCTAGTCAGTCTAGTCCGAACATTGGAGGGGTGATAATGTAAAATGCACGTAAAGGTAGATGCATGGCGAGAGACGAATAGATTTCATACCGAGTACAATGAAACAATGAAAGGGCAGAACAGCGCTAGAGGGCAGCGCGAACTGCAAATAGAAAGTGAAAGTCCCTAGGAAAGGGGAACTACAAGCTCCGTCAGCTTGAGACTAGCTTCTAGTTACCTGTGTACCTTACAGGCAGAGACCCAGACCCATTCATTGGCGTTTGGTAAAGCAAGAAGACCTAATCCAACTCTAATGTTGAGCCTTCCTAAACCGGAAATATGCTCGCGAAGAGAAAGAGTTCTGTACCCGATGGGCTTAGGCAAGAAAGGGACAACGATGGTAGTCCTGGCCCAACTCTACTGTCAAGGTTTCCTATACCGGAAGTACACTTGCAGAGAAAAAGGGTTCCGTACCCGATGGGCTCAGGTACAAAAGGGACAACGATTTAGCCCTGGCCCAACTCTACTGTCAGGTTTTCCTACACCGGAAATACACTTGAAGAGAGAAAGGGTTCAGTACCTGATGGGCTCAGGCGCTATTGGGACAAGGATGCTCAGCTCGAGAACGACTTGCTCTCAAACACGTGGTGTGAGACTCGAACTTGGACAAGGGGTACACTATGTCGGTGAATGATACCTCGGCTAAGAGGGCGAAAGAGCCAGGGTCCAACTCCTCTGTTGAGTTCTTCCCCTTAAGGAACCAGGCTCATGGATGAGAAACCACGCTCCCGGCAGAAATCGCACGGATATCCGTGATGGTTACAATTGAGCGAACGAAAAACAAACAAACAAACATTATTGCGCAGAAATAGATGACTTTAAACTTTTTATTTTTGTCATTCTAAATGCTACAGATATTATTCTGGACCTCAATTTTTTTCTCTTACATGGATTGTAATCTTGGATAGGACTTTGCTATCATGTGTTACTAGGAGAGCACTATTTCTCCTTTAGTCTCTTCTGTACGTCATATTCCATCTTTCATCCATGTCTCAAATACCAATATCTGTTTTATACATCCTTATTTCTGCTATTACTTAGACCACCCTTTCTTGCTCCAGCAGTCGCCTTTGTGTTGGAGTGCGACATAGTAGGATAGTGACACTTACCTGCTAGGCACATCGTAAGAAGAGACCAATGTGTGGGAGATAGTTGATAGTGGATCCCAGTTCTGCTATAAACTCTCTTAGAGTGCTTGAGCTCTGTGGCTCAAATCACAGATGAATCAAGTGATTATTTAGAGCAAATGCAAATCTTGTTACAACAAAGTTTGCTTAAAACATTTCTTTTTTCATGTTAAGTGAATTATATTTGTCTCTGTAAGCTAACATTAATGTTGTAATTAATCTTATTGATTCTATTATTTAACTATGCACAAATGCACACCATTTGTGGTAGTATGATTTCTTTTTTAGTTATTTGTTAAATATTTCATATCTGTAATGTCACATTGGCTCTACAAAATGTGCATCTTTCTAGTGTCAATTAATGATAACTTATTTTTCACAGCATATGTGTGCAAATCAAATGAAGCATACAAAAAAGCAACAGAAATAGCTAAAGAGAAGATGCAGCCCACACATCCTATAAGGCTAGGGTTGGCTCTAAACTTCTCTGTTTTTTACTATGAGATAATGAATGAGCCAGGGGAAGCTTGCAATTTGGCAAAACAAGTAAGATGTCTGTGCTGCTCTCACTAATCATTTCTTATATATATGTTTCCTTTCCATAGAGATCACTTTAAACTATTTGCCCCATTTTATATTCCACTCAAATATAACACAACAGTAAATGCACAAGGGAAGCTATCACAGTTTGAGAACCTCCTTATAGATTTACTTCCTTGGGTATACCTGCGTTGTAGTAATGAATGAGCAGACTGATATCTATTGTCAGAATTGAAGATGGATAGGGATATTTAGCTCTCTCTGCACTTGACAACCATTTTTTTAAAGATTTGGACCATATTAATATTCAGATGTTGAAAAATGTCATTAGGTCTTTTTCATTGTATCATTTGACAACCACCACTGAAGACGGGTTTGGGATATTGGCGCAAATAAAATGACAACACATTGTTTTTCCTATTCTCTAGACTACATCCTGCTGTGCCCTTGTGTGTTAACAATTTCATTATAAATTTTATCTGATCCATGAGATTTTCTTGGCTTTAGTTTCTTCAGCCATTGTTGGAGTTCCTGCATATTGAAGTCATCTTCAAATATGGATGAGCTGGTAGTTTGGACTTATTCTTGCTGCTTCAGGATGTACAGACTCTTGTTGTCAGCCTCGAACAACTTCCCTTCTCTGTTCACACTGGCAAAAAAGCGGTTAACATGTTCTGCCTTTTTTTTGGTCGTTGGTTATTGTTCTGTTTCGATTCATCACAAGTTTATCATTTGTTCTTTTTTCCCCCCAGACAAATTGTTGATCAGCGCCCAAGCCTTTCTATAATTTTTTTCCTTAGATCTAAATTAGCGCATGTTTTTGCCCATTTGTCATGTTTGGCCGTCTTCACTTTTAGTTTTATTTTACCGCATGTTTTGGTGTAAAAGATTTTTGCTTCCTGTGAAGGTGCGATCATTATGGATTCACTTGCATTTTTCTCTCTCAAAAATTCCAGCTTGCATTTTTTGGTTCTTTCCTAGTACACGGGTACCGGATGTCACACTTTTCAATATACTGACTTCGTGTTTTTAATAATTTATTCCCGTTTCTAGTTTTTAATGCACCAGTTGCAACAACCTGTTGCCAACCAAAACATTAGGCTAAGTCACAGAATTATTATTGGCAAAATTTACAGCAAAATTTAAACATGACAAAGTTACCTGTAGTAAAATGGCATATAGACCTAACATTAGGCCTATGTCGCGAGTGCAGCAAAACATTAAGCCTATGTGAATGTCACGAATGCAGCAAAATGTAAACATTACAAAACTGTTTCCTTTACTTTACCTGAAGTACTCATTTTTCAAACTGGTTTTGTTTCTAATGACTGATTGATACACCAACTACTTTAATAAGCTTCTGAAATACATCGTCGAAATGCTGCATTTTGGTGGTGTATGCTGCAGTGTATTGTAGTAAAGAAACCTGTGAAGTACATTAGATTGATTTGTGAATTTCAAATTTTGTCGCTTGATATGCAGTAATATTGTGGCCTGTCATGATACTGTGCCGTGTCATAATATCTAGAGCAGATTTCCACGAACACTAAAATCACCTGCTAGTTTGCTACTAGGTTGCATCGTAGTTTTACCATTGAACGAACATTCGAAATAGCAATAACATTGATTGCTAGAAATATAGTTTATGGCATCAGAAACTTACAAAGTAATTTTGTCACAGCGCGTTGCGGCAGCAAAACACAACAATCTGCACAATTGCATAGATGCCGGAGAAAAGCAACAGTGGTTACTAAATTAGATAAAATAAGACATGAAGAAATTACGAAAAGAGTTAGTATATCATGTCTTGAGCATATCGAAAGACAAGTGAAATGTTTTGGTTAAATTCTACCCCTTCCCACCTCCTACCTAACTCGTATTCATTTACTTGCATTCCACAGCCAGTAGTCACAATCATTGTCTGCTACAACTGTTTTCCGGTACCAGTTCTCTCCCCTTACCTTGACTTATATTTTGCTACACTTTTCGTAAAAGTTGCGTTAAATTACTGGTACCCGCGTACTAGGAAAGAACCCATTTTTTAAATTGTAAAATGGTTTGTAAGATCTTCTACTGCCCCTTGGGATGCTTCGTATGCTGAATTTAGGATAGCTTTTGTCATCTTAGCAGTAAATGTTGCTATGTCATTGCTAATGATAGTACAAAGCAGGAAATAAAATGTTTTTTGTAGATAGTTTGCAATCTGCCTTGTCGAAATTCCAACGGGTTTTCTGCTAGAAATAGGCTTTGTTGGGTTTAGTTATGGTGGTGAAGATTGGTCTATCGTCACTTCTGATGTCATCAAGAATTTCTGGAGAGCAAGACTGTTATATCAGATGAACAGATAGTCAAGTCAGGTCGACTGAGAGGATAGATGGCCCCTATGTAGAAGTATTCGTACAGACTTTGCATCTTAAAGGACTGACAGGTTTGTTGTTTCACAGAGCTCCTTTATATATCTTCCTATATTATTACGGTTCTCGTAACCCCAATGGGGTGAGTGGCAGTTAAGGTCACCAGCAAGTATTGTGTTGTATGGATTTCCAGTAAATTTCATGTTGTCTGAGGTGGACTGTATATGTTGTAGATTGTGTACTTTCATCCAGTGTGTCAGATGGTCAGCTTCTGCATGACTATGGAATGGGCTGTTAGCTGAGTGACATGTCCCTGAATGTCATTCCTGATATAAGTAATTATGCCACACAATTGGTATACTTACATGCATAGCTGGTATCTCCTGACAGATGTGTATCAGTGTCTTTGTGTATAGTCTCCTTTAAGAGGACCACATGTATCTTGTGAGTGTTGTAAATTAGTAAACTCTAATTTTTTGTTTCTTATACCACAGATGTTCAGTTGTAACATGTTAAGCAAAAACTTTGTTTTATGACAATCTTTGCTCTGCTGGTTCTCCCTCCAAAATTTTCTTGAATGTTTTTTTGCTTGCGTAGATGATGTTGTTATGTATGTCAGTGTTTTTGTTTTTGATGTGCTCCAGTAGTTAATTTCTCGGCCAGAGCAGCCTGGTTACCCACTGCCTGCAGTGAACCCTGATAACCGAAGCGACATCCGATCTCGTTTTTAATAATTTATGTAATGGCATTATAGTGCAGGGAAGTATGGATTTTTGACAAACTCCAGGCCAGAAAATAACTATCACACAAACAGGAAGGTAGGTTTTTACTTATGCACTGCTCCAAGCCACTGCAGCCAAGAAAGAGTTCACTGTGCCCATTCCCTGCCACCAATTTACTACTGGTTATGCCAAACTTCTCTATTGCTCCAGGCATGAAACCAAATGTTCAAGACAAAAGGATTGTCACATCCTGAGTCACTGTGTTTCTATAATGGGTCTCAGCCATAGGAAAAACATTGCAGTCAGTTTCCCCCTTTCCAGTACTGCACAGTCTTTGACTCCCTTCCAACCACAGAGGGTTCATGCATATATAAAAATAACAAAGCATAAAACAACAAAATAAAAGCATGAACAGCATATATGTATAGATAAGATGCTATGAAGCTTCTATAAGAAGAGAACCTCAATATGACTGCATGTACTAAGGTTTTCTGTTGCATGGGCGGTTTGTCTAGTGGGCCATAGGTGAGACCCACAGACGCAAACACATGTGAGCTGTTTGGTAGAATGATGAGTACTTTACAATCCACAGGAACCATTGGTATATATAATCTTCAACATCTACAGGGGAAGACTGAGCACATATGAATTAGCCCAGAGTACAATAATGTTAGTTCTTCTTCTTCAGCGTTCATTCTCAAACTCCCGCTGGATCTCTTAGCAGGATCACTGTCCTAGCAGGATGTAGTCCAGAGAATGGAAATGCATTGTGTCGCTGTTTTATTTGTGCCAGTGGCCCGACACATCAGTCTTTGGCGGAATGTTAAACTAACTGAACCTTGAGGAGCTTTTAAATGCAGCATTTATCAAGAAAAAAATGGACTTTCTGTGTAAACATTTTAACCGTGAACAAGAACTAATAACAATATTTTTGTGTGTCTGCACTATCTTCCTCATCTATTCAAAACATTTTATATGGAAGTCTGTCATAATTACAGAATACATGCATATTTTATAAACAGCATGGATTCCCAAGAAGTGAAAACTCATAGCTCCACAGTAGTAGAAGAAGAATCCACAGCGAGAATCTTAAACAGAACTTGATTGCATGTATGTTAGATCATTTGGTTGATCTCTCTCTTTTTAAGTTTTTGTTTTTATAAATTTTTGTTGTTATACTAATTTGAATTCACTCTCTTAGGCATTTGATGACGCCATTGCCCAGTTGGATCAGTTGAATGAAGAATCCTACAAAGACAGCACTTTGATAATGCAGCTGTTGAGAGATAATCTTACAGTAAGTTGGATCAACCGTCACTTTTGCATATCTGCTTTCTTATTTAGAGATATAGTAGCTCCTGGACTTTGACCCAGTGTCATTAGTGATATATGCAGGTGTTTTTCAGTAGTTGTTTTGTTCCATATAGTGCAGATGTATGCAATATTTTTTTGATTGGTGTGCCAGATTGCGCATATTTTGTGCGAGATGGGGGTCAACGCACATATTGTGTACAGTAATAATATTCCTTCTATGCTGCGTGTGCACGCCCATGGAAAGTTGCTACATAATCTTCACTAGTTTACTATAACATAACCCTCCTTCGTATGATCCATGGCTTGTCTCTTCAATCAGTATTTTTTTAAGTCTGTTTCTAGAAAGTTATCTTTCTGCTCTAGTGCTTATTAGAACACTACACAAACTTGATACCCACGTTGCACTACTGTAGGAAATACTACCAGCAAAGAAAGAACACCCAATACTAGGTTACACCATACACATAAAATGTCAGAAGTGCAGAAGGCATTGCAACACTCATAAGAATTGACACCATAAGAAATGACATGCAAGAAGTTATAAAAAGAAAAATATCATTGTGAGAGTTTTCAGTGCACACAGACCTGCCACATTGATACATGGACAGAAACTCCAATGGGAAACAACATATAGGAACTATGCATCACCAGCAACATAATAATATTGCAAGATTCCTCATCCGCACCCACACTCCTCCACAGAGCCAGTGGATCCAGAATTCAAACTTGACCATACCGTCATATATGCAGATCTTCACTCCAAAATGACTGGGCGCTGAGTCCTTAGTGACATAGGAGTAATCACTACCCTATACTCCCTCCAAATCTCACAAACAAGAAACAATCGACAAGAAAAACACCTCGCTAAAACTGCAAACAAGCATACTGGGAATAATTCAAAACATTCAGAGATGAAAATGTAGCAATTGACAAACACACAGATATAAATACCTTATACAAAAACATCACTGCAACCGTACTTAATGCAAGCTACAGAACAACCCCCCGAAGATGCGAACAAAAATATAGCACATTCTGGACATAGAAACTTGAAGAACTTGTCAAAAAGAGAAGAGAAGCAAGAAAGAAAGTAGAACAGAATATACTAAACTAATATACAAATGATGCAAAACAACAAAAATGGTCAGATACTCGTACCAAGCTTAACCTTCGCATTAATGGCAGGGGACCTGGCAGCTAATAACCTTTAGCATGTTATGTTTACAATTACGTAATTTCTCTCCTGCTGCTGACTGCCGCTGAATTAGTTTTTGGAAATGTTATGTAATCTTTGGTGGGTGTTTTGAAATTGTGATAACTTTTTTGTTGTTACAGATATTTAAAATATATTTGCACATATAAATAAAGAATTGAATTATGCATATATTGATGTAAGTTTTGTTTGTGTGTGTGTCATATGAGACGTGTGAGAAAGTGATAAAGACAGATTTGCAGTAAAATCGTTATGTTCATCTAGACCTGTTGTATTTTTGGTTGCTCCAAATCTGTTAACCCGTTAACTGCGGAGGCATCCTATAGGATACGAAGAAAAGTGTCCACCGAGTTGCTGTAATCGCTTATTGGTGCGCGTGTTTAATTATGTGTATATTTTGTCCCAGAAAGCCACTCAATGTTATAAAATAATCTGATTGGCTAGTGCAAGCTACCTACAGGTCAATTCCAAATCGAGGCTTTGAAAATGGAGCATGCGTGTACATTTCATTTGAAATTTTCTCATTGGACAGAGCAGTAATTTTTTTCTCTAACCACAATATTTAGGCCTACAAATATGTTGAAGCAAAAATTAAATGAATTAGAGATTTATGCGCTTTTGGAAGACAATTTTTCTGATAGTTCTAGCATTAGTGTATCAGATGTAGAAAGTGATTTAGAAAGTGTTAATTTGATTTGTGATAGTATTAGCATTCGTGATTCGGAGGATATAGAATTAGATTCAGTAATCTGTAGACCACGTGTTTCAAATTCATGATACTAGGTAAGGTAAACATTTTTGTCTTCTGTCAATAATAGTTTAAGATTCAAAACATTGTTCATGCAAAAGATTTCAGAATCTTTGAATGTGTATTACATGATACTATTATACAAGATATTTGTGATGTGACAAATAAATATGCTGAGAAGCGTTGGTAGGAAAAACTTTGCGTCTGAAATAAAACTGGTTACTATGATTAGGTCTATATGTTTTACATAATATTTATTTTGCGAGACAAATGTATATTAATATATAAAGAAACATTATTCAAAAATTCATAAGTTAGAGTATATGCCTTAATATACACTATTATTATATTTAATAATAATAGGTCTACATTCCAATTCTTTAATGTGAGAATGTTGTGGGCAAATTGGTTAGAGAAAAAATATTTAACAGCCCTTGAAATTTCCCCACACTGTAGATTCGATATATACTTTTTACTCAGTGCAGCTAAGGGGTTAAATATTATTTATTTTAAATAACGAAAACCTTGTGGTCTATTTTATTTAATCTATTTGAAGAACTTACCTCTCAAGATTTCCACTTTAGAATCACAATCCATAATGATTTCACTGAATATACGATAAAACAAAAGTATATAAAACCTGATCCACTGTCATGTCGCATCGCCTCTATTCTGATGGCTATAGATTGTTCAGATTTCAATGTCATAATCACACGATGTCTATCGCCATTCTAGTAACAGAAACAGGAAGTTAAATAATATATCTACAGAGAGTTGCCACGACACTCAAAAAATTACAAATCTGGGTTTTTTTGGATTCGGGTTTTGAGCACTGGGCAAAGGATTTCGCCTTCAGGATTCAAGAAATGACACAATTCAGTCTAAATGTTTCGCCCGGCGCATTCTAAAGGTTAAGTAACCTATCAGAAAAAAATAAATACACTAATGTATGGTTGTAACTGTCTTGTAAACTGTTATCTTTAATTTTTCATATCCGTACGATATGTCTGTAAAGGTGATTGACCTTTTTTTAAATTTAAGTACATACTATTGTTATATAGTTTTATATGTCTCACTTATTATAAATTGTATTTTAGAATATGTTAAAATTAAAGTTCAAGTGACTGTTTTATTATTGTAACGTTTCTTTCCCTTTTATTCAGCTGTGGACATCTGACTCACAGGCAGAAGTGGATCAAGACGCTGAGAACCAGTGATATGTAGGACCATCTATTATCAACACGTTTATTTTAATTATGAATTCAGAAAAAAACTTTCAGTCATTAATTCTTTTTCCCGTCTTCATCGTACACTCCATGACCCACCCCCTTTTCCCATATCATCAGCCTGTGCTCGTTCATGTCATACACACATCATCATCCATTAATTAGGGTTGAAAATTATCCAGATCCATTCACACTGACAAGCATTTACATACATGCATATAGAATCAAACATTTTGTATGTGTATTAAATGTAACCACACAATTAGTATTCTGCAGAGTAATGATCTTACCCTCCTGCACTCATGTTCTAATTTATGGTTTTGTTTATGGTCAAGCGTGGAGAGCAGCATGTAAATAATACCTTTAGGTATTTGAATTTACACATACGGATAGAACTTTGCATGGGCCGTGCCGGGTGTATATTTTTATTTTATAGATAACTAGTCACACTGCATTTAATTGTCAAATACACAGATAACTAGTCACACTGCATTTAATTGTCAAATACACAGATAACTAGTCACACTGCATTCAATTGTCAATACAGGTGATTATCTCTGTGAAAATTTTGTGGAACCAGGGAAGTGGGTTCTCACATCACTAAAACAATGTGTGCAGGTTTTGTGGAACCAGGAAGTGGGCTCTCACATCACTAAAACATGCAAGTTTTGTGGGACAAGGGAAGTGGGTTCTCACATCACTAAAATAATGTGTGCAGGTTTTGTGGAACCAGGGAAGTGGGCTCTCACATCACTAAAACATGCAAGTTTTGTGGGACAAGGGAAGTGGATTCGTAAATCACTAAAATATTTGCAGGTTTTGTGGGACAAGGGAAGTGGATTCGTACATCGCTAAAATATGTGCAGGTTTTGTGGGACAAGGGAAGTGGATTCTCACATCGCTAAAACAATATGAGCCATGAAGAAATGTAGATTTGGCAGTGGTATTCTTCTTTCGCAGATTGCGTTGGTCTAGATATTAGTTGCCTGCCTCTTAGTGGACCAGTTTTCCCAGCAGGGAAGTTTGATCCGTTGCATTACGAAAGTAGATAACTAGACTTTTCATTATTGTTAATATGATTGTCAATTAAAATATTTGTGGGGAAAAGTCAATCCTGAATGGCTGTTAACAATTCACTTCTGTCTTGTGGTCAACACCTGAAAAATAATTTTTGATCTTGTTTATCCAATATGCTACATGTCATTGTGCTTAGGTGATTTTCTTTGTTGTGTAGGTAAGACAGGCCGCTTCATTTAAAAAAAGACTACTTAAAAACTAGAAGCCAGAAAATTGCACCATTGCGTGATATTGAAATTTATCATTATCTTGAGTTCTTTCATTTATAAACTAGTATTCAAAAGCATGGAGATGTTATATGTTTTAACACCTTTAAGGTGCAACATTCAGTAGCAGTGCTTATATTTTTACTTTAAAAATTTTGCCTTCTAGTTTAATAAGTGTAGAAAATTATAGAAAGCCTTGTTCATTATCAAAGACCATTCAATCAAACTGTATTTACTAAAGTGTTGTCTGATTAAAACCAGAGCTTGAAGTCCATGGCATTGCTTTTCTTATTTTTTCATTTCAATGTTTGTCACCTCACCACCACATGTAATGTCACAGTGATGTATTTGATACATGGTTACAAGTTGGTATTAATGTTTATTTTGAGTGTTATTTATAGTTTTATTTTTAGCACGTGTTTACAATTCTTTCCCATGTTTAATTTGTTTGCCTTGAAGAAAACAGTTTCATACATAAATTTTGTTAAAGAAATTCCTATTTGTTCAGGGTGACAACAAAAAAGTCCTTGTAACCGTATACAGTAAAGTACAATTTAAATTTTAGGAACAAATGGATAACATTAATGTATATATTTATAGTCAACTGTACATATGGTTTATAACCTTACGGATTTATATTTTGGAATAATCAAAAGTCAGCAATTAATCTGAATGCAATGTTGGTATATCTGAAATAATTGCTATTGTTGTTTATAAGTCTTGTTGTTTGTGACAAATATACCCATATTTATTTAATAGCTACCACTGGAAAGTGTTGGTTTAAAGGGCATTTCTTCTAAGGAAAGCACGAATCCCTAAATTTTAATAACAATAAATATTGGAATTTAGCAGTATTTTGCTTCTCAGTACATTGTAGATAGTGCCAAAACAGAATCATTCTGTGATGCAATTCTTTGCCTAGCAGGTCACTAAACTTCAGATTTTTATCTTTTGATGTCTTTATCTTCTACTTTGCATTAGACTGCCAGAGTTAATGTCAGACAGTGAGTTGTGGAATAGAATACACCAGTGACAGGTGGAAGTAGAAATAAATAGAACATGGAGATGGATAAATGAATGAAGCATGACCCTCTGAATGAAGCATGACAACATAACCATACAGATGTTGGGCTGAAACTCATAAGGAGAGTTGGAAGACTGAGGAACACCTTGGAAAAGTTGAGAAGATATCAAATGAATTGGGACTTGTGGGCATAGTTAAGTCATATCGGTATAAAAATCATTAGAGAACGATAATTGCAGCCATATGTTCCACAGGGAACTAAAAGGAAAGAAGAAAAAAGTAGGTTACTTTCGTATTTCAAGCTCTAGATAGCAAAGCATGAAAATATAATATACCAATTCTGAAAAGAAGTCTGAAATGTTTTATATTTTCATATAAAACAAATATGTTGAGCAATGCTTATTCCACAATTAGTTATATAGTTGTGGGGGCACTATTTCCGTTACGCTGTGCTACTGTGCACACATGATTTACGCATAGAAATGTGTGTAAAGTTCCTATAATAAAATAAATTGAACTGGTTTAAATAAAACAAGCTGAAGAAGTTCAACTTTTTTCTTAGGTAGATGGTTTGCCGAGTTGAAGTGATGTTCTAAATTTATCAGCCCACAAAGATAGATTTTTGCTCAGAAGCACTATAATATTAGAGGGAACACTAGGAGTAGGATCTATTTTCCAGGGATCATAATTTTCTTGCTCTCCTCCCTCCAGAATGAGTGTGTATAGTCTTTGTGTGTTTCAGTATCACCATAGTGTCAACCAAAAGTGCTGATTCCTGTAGTCATGATTCTTATCATCCAGCTTTACTGTAATTATTACTTTAGTATGGTGTTTTCTAATAAGCTGTTGCATGTCAGTTGTACACACATTGTAGTGATTTTGTATGAAGGATGATTTTCTGCAGTATGTTTCATTTGATCACAAGTGCATAGCTGTATGAATGTTGATGTTTCCTTTTTTTTTAAATAATAAAAATCTCTTTATGTATAGTTTGTGGTGGCATTGATGTTTTGATTTTGGCATTGTAATAATGGATGCATCATCCGGAGACCAAGGAAGGTTCTGTGTGCTGCTTGAAAATTTTGATTAAAAAAATCCACCCACAAAAAAGTCAATGGTAGTATCACTGATGCATTTATTTATTCTTGATTTGCTGCAATAGTAAGCAGCCATTCTAGATTTAGCAATGATTGATAAATAGAAAAGTTGGCGAAGAGTTTTAATGTACAGTAATACATTTTTATGTTGATTTTGGTGGTAGATAAGTTAGTCACCCAGTTTCACAAATACAAGTCACTCAAAAGTGCTCTTGGTTCTAAGCCAAGTCACGATAACCCTCTATGGTGTACTGAAAATGTGATAAATAAATGTATAAATAGTGTATAATAATTTAACAACAGTTGAAATACAATGTCCTATGGTGGAATTTATTATGGCCGTTCGGCTTGGCAATAGATTGTTTAGTGAGCGTCTCACAAACATAGCATGATTTAGCTTGCTCGTGATTTGAAATTTGATCTCCTACATTGTATAGGCTAGAATGAATTGTTATTGGTGCCTACAAATTAAAAAGCTTTGTTCATACAGAGTAATCTTCAATTTTTAAAATTATTATTAACAGAGGAAAATCATAAATTCAATCCGCATATTATCAATACAACATGTGAAATGAGATGTCTAAGAATAGCAGCAAACAGAACAAGAGACCATGTAAGGAATGAAGAGATTACTAGAACTGTTGGAACAAAGTTTGAGTTCAAATATATTGAAAAAGCATACTGAATTGGTACAGCCACTTAAAGGATGAACTCATAACTGCTCAGCAGCAAGAGCATACATGAAAATGGAAAGACCAAAGAGGCAGACCGAGGAGATCAAAGGATTTGTAGATAAGATAATCGTAGAGAGATTTGATTTTTGTCTGCAGTCTTGAATACTATTTCTATTTTTCCTGTAAACAAATTGGTTCATTATGGAATATGCCCACATTATTTAACGAAACAAAATTTCGCTAAAGACGCATACAGCAAAACATTCATTTGATCTGCGCGCAACGACTAAGAGGCACCCCCATCCTCTGTAAGACCCTTTGGGGGGAGGTCCCAGTGTGCTGCAAGCACATCGAATGATCGCTACCAGAGGCTGCATGTTTTTTATTTCCACGTTACGGAAGCTGTATGAAATCAAGCCTAATATTAAAAGTTGGAATATGCCCATATACAACAAACAAATTTGTCTGGTTTGCCTCCTTATAACCTCATGCACATCTTCTGCCTACTAGTTTGTAGTTTTACATACAACTTCCTTATATCTTGGTTGATAAGTAGGGGATTAAAATTGCTTACTATGAGGCACATCCCTAAGAACCATTGATGCAAGTCTACCTCCGTTTTACCAGTTACTGTCAATGAAAGAAAGGGGAAAGTAATCCTTTTTTAAAACGACATAGTTAATGTCCTTATATGCACACAGCATTTCTTCAGAGCAGACATTAGACCATCTACAGTTGAGTTGATAGTAAGATTGAGTAGCTACCATACACCAATGAAATATGCAGACAATATAAAACATTTGCAGTATACATATTTTACCATTTCATTGTTTGTCTGGTTTTTTTAGGAATACAAAAGCAGGAGTAAACTTTAGTGCATTGGGAAATACATTGAAATCAAAAGAAATTAAATCAAATATATTAAGAAATCACACCAGTGTGGTTTCAGGGCCTGAGAGGGGATCAAAGAATAGCAAGTTTAACTTCCATACATGTTGTAAGAGGCAACTAAGGACGTTATGGGATGGAGTTGGCTGTCCCATACCATATAGGGTCAGTGACCCAAATCCACGCTGAAGTTGGACGTGTCAGGCTGAAAGGTGCGGATATCACAGCAATGCTGTATACCATGACTGCATTCTATTCTCCGGATTACATCCTGTTATTCTGCAGGAGTTTGAGAATGAACGCAGAAGAAGATGTTAAATAAGTGCAATTGTACGTCACCACCTACGAAAACTGATGTGTCGGGGCATTGGCACAAATAAAACGGCGATAATGCATTTCCATTCTCTAGACTACATTCTGCTGGACATCTAGTTAGGACCATTGTCCTGTTACAAGAGAGATCGAGCATGAGTTTGAGAATGAATGCTGAAGTACAAGTATGGCACAAAAACATGAACATAGGGATAACCAGAAAACTAGAGTTGAAATGGTATGACAAGATCATGAATGTAAAACTCTTGCAAAGGACTAAACAAACTCCAGTAGAAATTGAATGAAAGAAACAGTGCTGGAGATGGATAGGGCATACATTAAGAAGACAAACAGAAAGAAATTTAAGGCGTTCTGGAAAGTGGAGCAGGAAGACGAAAGAAATACCAAAAAGAAAGAATTTGGTACACACTAAGGAATGGGCAGAACACTGACGAATCTGGAAATAATAGCTAAAGCTGGGACAAGATGCAAGTGGTTTGTCGAGGAAGATGAAAGGTTTCTAGAAATGTAAACTGGTGTTACTGCTTCAAGCCAGCACAGTCATTCTTGGTGAAGACTTAGTTGATTGCTTTGTTATTGATTGAACACAAAATTGGTCAACAATTTATTATATTTATCATTCACCATTGGTTTTCAGCTTTACTGCAACGACCCACCTCCACGATAATTATTTTTTTCAAATTGTTTGTGCTGATTTGTACATTCACTTTAAGTGAATATTCTCTGTTGTGAATGCATTCTGTGTTTTTTCATATTTCTATTTTCTTAATTTTAGTTTTCCCCTCTTTCCCATAACACATTTTTTTGTTTGGTGTTAATTTTTGTTCATTGAAAGATTACCATTATTTCACATTTTAACCCTTGAGATTTAGCATTATTAATATTTTCTTATCTGTTCAGAATTGATATTATCAAGAGAACATTGGCCCAAATGTCTCAGGATGTGTTTTTTCCATCACATACTAGTTTAAAATGCAGATACATTTTAAGCATAATAGTACCTGTCCTTTCACCATCACAATTTTTGTTTCTTGTTACAATTAGTTCAATTTTTTTAGAATTGCATTTACCTTGACTTGCCAGTGTTTCAAATAAGTTTTATTTATGAAAAACTAGTCTATTGTATTCTGAATCCTAATTTATAATCCAGCTATGATTCTAACATTATCCAGACTTTATTTATGCTTGTATACTAATGACTAGTATTATATTTTAGACTGCAAACAAAGGGTTGACTGTTTTGAAGCCATTCAGTTATATAAAATGACAGAATGTTTTTTTACATACACACATAGATCCCTTCTGAGTAGACTTTTTCTTGAAGTATAGTATGCTGCTTGGAATATTTTCAATATGGAAGCTTTGGATAAACATTCTTCCTCCTCTCCCCCCACCTAAAAAAGGAATTGAGAGCTTCATTGCTTGTATTTCCTGCATATCCAAATAAACCATATGTGTATAAACATATACTACACATAATAATTAGCTGTGGATCTGTTATCTCTCATTTCTAAAAGTGTGATTTATTTGAGAATGTTATAGATTTGGCCATCAGAACTGAAGGGCATGTTTGATTTCACCACCAATGCTTGAATTGTAATTGAAGATTAACATTATAGTTTCAATAATTTCATACATTTATGATAAAACAGCCATATGCCACACGAGGAACTGAAAGGAAGGAATAAGAATGAAACATTTGCATTGTTTTCAGATATCCCTTCAATGTGCCAAAATATCAGATTCTAGTAACTATATATCACGTGACATATTCTTTCCAGAACGTTGTCTTCATCATGGATACTCTAAACGCCTCTCTGTCCGAGCAAGCAGGCCTGCATTGGCCATAGACATGTTCATACATTCTTGTAACTAAGATAATGTAATTAAATCTACTTTTCAAACTTCATATATAGCAAAGTAGTTGATTACAGAGACTAGTCCTTACCACTTTGTATTCTATGACAGCAACAGTCAATAATTGAACTCCAGCATAAAGTATCAGCATGTCTGGAGATTTTATTTGGGTTTATATTTTTTTTAAGTGTTGCTTATTGTCTGTGTAATTTCTTTGTACTGTGTCTCTATGTAATAACACTCATTGTTCACACACCCAGTGTGTAAAAAGTTCAGCAAAAAACACCATGAGCTGATTTGCATCTTGTTAGAAATTTTTGTTTTTAAATTTAGGCCATATGAAAAAAATACTAAATAAACAATGCGTATGTGTGCTCTGGCTTTGACTTTGTTTATACAGTACCACTGGACATTATGTTGTTTATACAGTACCTATGGACATAAGGTTATGTGTTGTGCAAAGAGGCATTTGATACTCCTTGAAAACTGCATGACATATAATGCCTTTAGTCAAGCATGTAGGTGTGTGAAGGGTGTTTTTGTGTTCAAAATTGTCTTAGTCCTGGCCATTCTGTTTTCTCAGCAGATGGCACAGAGATCAGGTCAAGACATTTGCTATGAGGTTTGGGTTTGAAAGTGGGAACAGATGGTTCATATATACTTTTTTTTTAGATCCAGGAGGATTATTGCTCGAGTTAACTCTTACCTTCCCAACCCACTCGTATCCACCCGACATACACATGGTAGTGTAGAATGATGGTCTACACCGTTTCCATGTGGAAAAAACATGCTCAATTTAGCCATGACGTGATTATTGGTAATGTCAGCTTCCAGTGTTGTTTTCCGAATGTTGAAAACAGGTGTCGTATAGGACCTTCAATTTTCTTCAAAACTTGGTAAGAATGGACCGACTTATAATTCAGATGATGTTGATATGCAATTATTAAAATGGAAATAGAATTTAGAGAAAGTGTATGAATGTGAGAAGACAATATTTGCTCCAGGGTTGCCACCCGTAATTTGAAAAATTCCCATAATTGAATCAGCCAGTAACCACCGAAGACAGATGTGTCAGGCTATATGGCGCAAATATAACGGAGACAACACATTTCCATTCTCTAGACTACACCTTGCTGGAAACATGGTATGACCATTGTCCTGCTACAAGAGCAATCCAATGGAAGTTTAAGAATGAACGCTGAAAAAGGTAAAGAACCAGCCACTAGGAAATTGGTATTTAGTTCATGAAGTGTCAAGCAATGGTGTCATTGCTACAGAGTCCATGTTGAAGGTGACATTAGGTAGCTAAACATGAATGGGTAAAATGTTCTGATATGAGACTTGCTCGTAATAGTATTTCAACATTCATAAATGGAGAGGAATCTCAATAGAAATAGAGAATTGGCTTTATTGTACTTGGGATTTCCCCATATGTACTCCATCCATTTCAATGAAGCAGCACACCATTTGCCAAGAGTGACATTCATAGTATGTAATCCCCAATGATTTCAAAACATGCACCCATGACCTGAGCACAAGATAAATGACATCACTATGCCAGGGATTCTTAGAATCAAAATTTATAACAAATTGTTACAAAAACTGAAAATAATTTATTTGTCCATGCCATGTTACAAATAAATCAGGTGTCTATAATAGTAATAATAATGAATGAATTGAAAATTTACATCAAAGAACTGTGCAACAATGTACAACTTGGGAGCCTGCATATAGTCAAGCTTGAGCGATAACAAAGTAGCATAGCTGCCATTTGGACTGGAACAGTATGTTCCAGATCATGCTGTCAAGAGCTGGCACCAGCTGCTAGCAAAACGTTGAAGGGTGAGAAGTTGAGGTAAGAGATCAGTGCTGATTTTGTTGGAAATGCTCCAAGTAGTTCCGGAGATGAGTGACTTTCACGTCTGAAATAATAAAATCAACAGCTGAAGATGGATATTAAAAATGAAATAAGAAATATGCAAGTTCACCATCATATAAAAAAAAAATCAAGAATATTATCCGGTAGCAGATAAATAAACTAGCAGGTTGTCAAGAGCCATTTTTGGCAGTGGTGAAATTGGTTTAGTTTGGACATGTAACGAGGCACGACTCACCTTCTAAAATTATTGTGCAAGGAATAGTTGAGGGTGGAAGGGGAAGAGGTAAAAGCAAATACTGGATTAATATTATCAAGTAATGGTCTAGGCATGAGTCTTATTATTACACAAATTATACAAACATTTTTTATGACCAAAAATAATTTATCATATTTAGCTTGTGTTATTCTTCAGCGTTCATTCTCAAACCCTGACTGGATCTCTCTTGTAGCAGGACAATAGTCCTACTAGATTTCCAGCAGGACATAGTTCAGATAATGGAAACACACAGTGTTGCAGGTTTTTTTGTACCAATGGCCAGACACACCTGAATTTGTCTGTAACTTGTGTTATAAAAAAACCACTAAAAACTTCATATAAAAAAGTCAGAACATTTTTGCAGAACAAATATTTTACTTGCAGTGTCATAGCCTTGACTGATGATTGGCTTCCTGGAAAGAGCGCATTGAGTTGTCATAAGTAATGTGGAATCTTGACTGTCATATCCTCAATCTACTTTACATTTTCAAGTAAGCTCTAGCAACTAGGTCAGTTCTGTGGTGGAGTGGCTAATGGACACGCCTCACAAACACAACTCTACCAAACTTACTTGTGGTTCAAAAGCCAATTCTAATTTTAATGGCAATGTAATTGAAATGTATTAGTGATCCCTAAAAATATATTAAAAATGTAAAGAAAAAGGAATATGCTATACTGTATGTTTCAATTTCTAGCAGCAAGTTCTGCTGGAAAGGCCTTCATATTCAATGTTTTTTTTCTATATGTCAGAACTGATAGTCTTCGCAGGAACTTGTTTTCATTCCTTTTGTGATCTCTTATTTACATCTTGTCTTAGACATCTCTTGCATAGAAACACTGAGACAATGGCGTCAAGTATAATAGAGATATCACCTTGTCTCCACAGAATTTCTATTCGTGTTGTTACATGGCTGGAGCACAGTAAACTGAGAATTAGGGACATAATTTTATTCATGTATTTATAGTCCAGGTATGCATCAATATTTAGAAGACCATAAGTTCTGCTTACATACTGTAAAAAAAAATTGAATGGAAGAGACTAGAAAGTGAACAATCTCTAGAACCCAAAATTGGATGCAAAAGGTTTCACACTGCTTTCTTATGATACTCATGGTCAGTAGACAACCAGAATTATAAATAAAAGTACCTCCCTGTGATGCTTTTGGTAATGTATACCATTGATCTGCTTAAAGCTTTTAGGGATCATGTATAGAGTTGTTGAGACTGAGGAAGGAATGAGAATTGATTACAACTTGACAATATCTTTGACATCTCTCAGCCTATACAGTCCGTGGCACAATATTTTCTGTCTTGGACAGTTGTCCATGACCTTGGAATGCAAGATCATGGCAAGAGGCACCAATATCGAAGTGACCTTAAGGTATAATAACATCTAGTGTACAAACTAAACACCAAGGAGCTGAAAACACACGCTGGGAACCAATGCTGTGTAAGCGAGAACAAATGGTGACAACATATCAAACATCCAGTATGAAATCCATTCAAGTGTTCGTCAAGAACAACATAATGAAAAAGCCAATAAACTCCTCACCCCTCTTAAAAAGTAGGAAGCCGGCTTCAGGCAATGAATACACAAACAGAGAATGTGCTCAAGAGTATGAAAGAGAGTTTCCCATTGCACAAGAAAAAGCGACAAACAGGAATCACAATTTTGTTCAAACTTGCAGACCAACCCAGTGTCGAGACTCAAAGATTCTGGATGTAACATCAAGGGGGCACTGATCATTGTTCAATTAAACAAGTTACAAAGCAGTTACTTAAGTGGAAATTGTTTTGCTTATCTCAAGGATACAATGGAATAAATAATACTGTCTTATTTATGCGAAGTTTGTTCCTCATTCAAGAGATGTAATCAATAAAAATTCAACTCATAAGACAACCTTTGTCCAACATGGCTGTTGGGTGCACACAGAATTGAATTAAGAACTCCAAGGGAACAATGGGTGACAAACTGGCAAAGGCGAAGAGTCAAAACAAACATGCTTGATGGATTTGAAGGCCATCACAGACGAGACGGACATGAGAAATGCATAGATTAAGACCCAGACTTTGGACATGTCGGACTATGCAGCTCATGAAAGAATCTTATCTAGAACCTTCACCGGCAACAAAGCACACTGTAAGAAGAAAAGACATATAGTGGGCGATAAATGCAAAATGTCCTCTAGTTTCATGACACAGATCTCCTGAGTAGAAAGCTTTTTCTCAAGAGTAGCACACTGGCGAAAGATGAAGTCTTCTGGATAACAATAAAAACTAGAGAAATCATCCCACTGCACATAACAAGCACGAGCTAATAGCTCTATTTTCTGGAGATTGAAACAAACAGTGCACCTGACTTAACGTGAAACAAACAGTGAACTTGACTTGACGTGATAAACTTACTGATGAGATTCAACCGTCTTCTTTATATCCCAAAGTCTTATACAAGAATCGCCACCACCTGATGCCAGAAGTGAGCCGCTCTCATTGAAGGCCAGGGAATAGACTGTGTCGCTGTGCCCACGTAGATCTTTAATAACATGACCTGTCCCCAAGTCCCATACACGTACTCTTCTGTCCTCACCTGAAAATTTAAGAAATTGTGTAAACCATATTGCACACAGTGATGAAGAAGTACCGAGGGTTATCTGTAATAATGGCATTTTCTGACATCATATAGCACTGAAGATTAAAAAAAAAAAAGGTGGTGATCTACAGTTTTGTAAGGATGAGTACACAGAAAAAAGGTGGTGGTCTACAGTTTTGTAAGGATGAGTACACAACCAGCACCCTGGAATGTGTAACCGTCCATATTCAATAATGAATTTAAAAGATGAAAAATATTTCATTGAATAAAAAATCATGATTAAAGCAAAATTCTATGAAACAGTAAAAGCAAGCATATCTCAACCAGATGGTGTCATACAACAGATAATTCAGTGGTCCTCAAACTTTCCAGTTGATGCATTGAGAACAATAAGGTGTGGATGGACAGGACTTAAATTCTACATACTGATCTGCACCACAGGCGACAAGATAAATGGAGATATATTGAAGCAACCTCTTTAGCATCATTACGATCCTAGAGGGTTAAGGGATATACAACTACTATAGTTGGTGGTTTGTTGCTGATGCAGCAGTTCATGGGATCATGCCCTTTTACCCAATGCGATCATGTTGCATATGCATAGGTTTGTGAGCTGTTGTTTTGTTCCATATAAGACTACTATAGTTAGAACAAGCTGTCAGATAATATGAACTTTCAGTAATGACTCTCATGAGATCTTTCAGAAGATTATTTGTCAATATTCCAGGAGTAATGAGCAACTTGCTATTGCTTCCTATGTGCAATGGGGTGGTTTGTCAGAGCTTGCTATCAAACCCAGGAGGTTTTGGCTTAATGCAGTGCCCTTTGAAGAAGCCTTCTAACTCGACAGGGTATGTGTTATGAGACAAGCTGGTATTTTGCCTGGTAAATACAAATAAGGTAGATAGATTACTGAATAAAACTGTGAATATAAAATATAGAAAATAACAATAAAACAATACAATTGATTTATACGATACAAACCGATACAATTGTCAACGTGTTGGTCCAATTGGGACCTTTATCAAGACAACAAAAATAGTTAAGAAAACAAAACCATAATGAATATAACCAAAATGGCTGGGAGAATAATTTTTGGGTGATGATTTTCTGGTGAGAGAAATCATTCTCCCAACCATTTTGGTTATATTCGTTATGGTTTTGTTTTCTTAACTGTTTTTGTTGTCTTGATAAAGGTCCCAATTGGACCGACACGTTAACAATTGTATTTGTTTTATTGTTATTTTCTATATTTTCTTATTTCATATTGACAGTTTTCTTCAGTAACCTATCTACTTTATTTGTATTTACCTCTATTTGTCTGGTTACTGCGACACTTCCATTTTATCGGACATCCTCCGATATTTAGGTTATTTATATTTTGCCTGGGTCATACACTGTGCATCTTTCCCCCGACAGGTGCTAGGTCCCACTTAGTTTCTTCTGTATGAGCAGTGTTGGGCAACATCGGCAATCAAGTTAGACCAGGGTTGATACACCTTTCTAGATGAGGTGCTGCTTCAAACATGTCAGGGTTCTGGGATTTGACCTGTGAATTTTTCACATACTTGCCTCGTCCGCTTGTGATGGCTTTCCAATCCATTGCCAAGTACAAGTAGCTTCACAACCAGTAAACAAATCTTGTGTAAGAAAGACAGCATTACCACCTCCCCCTGCACTGAACCCAATTCCCCCGCCGAAGATGGATGTGTCGGGCCATTGGCGCAAATAAAACGGCGACACAATGCATTTCCATTTTCTGGACTACATCCTGCTGGAAATCTAGCAGGACCATGATCCAGCTAGATCCAGTTGGAGTTTGAGAATGAACGCAGAAGAAGAAGAAGAACCCAATTCTCTCTGTATAAGAGGTGTTTGGCAATGGCGACAGTTGAGTGGGGGGGGGGGGGAAGAGAGAAGAAAGGGTTTATGTTATCTCATCCTCAAAGGCAAGGGCTTGCTCACAGAGTCTGAGTCAATACTGATTTGGTTAGAAATTTGAACAATATGTTGAATATTTGTTTGACTCTTTTCATTTTTGCAATTGGGAGCTGTATTCAAAGTCGTCTTTTATCCATACCCAGTACATATTCAAATTTGTGTATTCAGTACTTCCTACAAACTACAACAAATCTCAGAAAGATTAAGCTTGTTAAACTCTGAAAGAAAAACCATCCAGAAAAAAATAAAACTTCAGTCAAAACTCATGCAGACAATCCTTGGATATGTAAAGATTAGGGAAATACATCCTGGTTCATAAGAAAAATACAAACAGTGTTCTATTATAATTATATTCCTGCAAGTCAATTTCTCCTACCTGCAGATGCCAAAAGCTTCCCATCTGGAGAGAAAGCAAGTGCCAGTACTGAACCCCTGTGTCCCTGAAGCAGACGAACGGTACGACTTTCTGACAAACTCCAAAAACGAACTGTTTTATCTGCAGACCCTGTGGCTATATAGTTATTGTTTGGGTGGAATTCTACACACTGCAATTTAAAAAAAAAAAGCAAAGTTTGGATAAGTTATCAGATGTCCAAAGTCGAGCTGTGGAATTATAGGAGTAAATGAATTGTAGGAGTAACAAACCAGATGTGTGCTGAACTGCATGTAATGATATAAGATAAATAAATAACAGGGAAACACTAAAAAAAAACAAACAGATCAAATGATAAAAATAAGAATTAGAGTGCAACACACAATCCTCTTCCTCATTCTCCAGTCAAATTCAGGCACTGATATGGATTTCATCAATGAACTATACCATGATCACCTTCCCGGAGAGACCTTTACGGCCATGGCCATAGAACTTATCCATCAGCGCTGTTTCAGATGGCCACAGTTTTATTTTTATTCTTGTGTAGTTCAGTGGGCAGTTCTGAATAAAATGTTATGTGGTTTCTGGAGATTAACCACACAGGCACATTTCGATAACTCCAAACTTTCTATACAAGGTGTTATTTGAGTCTGTTATGGCCTGTTCTCAATAAAAAAATTATTGTTCTTTTCTTTCAAGACTGGATAGCATTGTATTTTTGGTGGTTTGAGCGAAGTGAGTTCCATTCCATGTTTATGAAGCTTTTGATGATGGAGTTCATTTCTGGAAATGGTACTGAATCTTCTATCTGTTGTTGACATTTATTTACAGTTTTTGCTAGCTGGTCTGCTATTTTATTTCCCAATAGTACTTATGTAAAATACAAGGCCGATCAGCTTTACAATGAACACTCAGACTATAGGGAATGGGTATGAGAAAATACAAATAACAGTATTCCAGAGTTTCAATTTTAGTCCATATTCAAGAAAATACAGGATAAACAGTTAAAAAACAGTAAAAATAAAGGCACTATCACAAAAACATTAGACGGCAGACATTTAACAGTAGAGACATTGATGGCAACAGGGCAACAATGATGTATGTAAACACAATTATTTTCAGAGATACACTTGAAAAAAATGTTTCATCTATTGTCAAAAATAAGCACACGCAGAGAATTCAATATGTCCCCCTCCTCAGTGCATAGTTAACAGCCCTATAAAAAAATCCATTTGAGCCAGTCTGTCAGCTTTTTCATTGTTCTGAACACCAGCATGGCCAGGACAAATATTCTTACAAGTTCCTGCGGGTGGGGAACCCACTTCCTTCCCACAATGTACTACATCCACTTACATTGAAGACATTAAATTTTACAGATCAAGAGTTCTTATTTTGTGTTTTTCCATTCTCAAGTTCCTGCAGACTACCAGGATGTAGTCCAGAGAACAGGATGTGTGTGTTTCATGGTTTACAGTTTTGCTGTCATACCTGTGTCTTTCGGCTTGACACATCTGACCTCAAATGACTTCTGGATCATGTTGAGCCTATATAGGATGGGACAGCCAACTTCACCCCCATAACCTCCTTAGTCACCTTTTACAACATGCATGGCAGGTTATCATGCTGCTATTCTTTACTTCCTTTTCATGTCTCAGCAATACCGAGGCACATTGTGTACTAATTGTGTACTACATTATTCCTGCACAACTTACATCCACATCCATGGTGTGCCCAATGTAAGACCGCAATGGATAAGTTCTGTCAAATGTCCACAGTTTGGCTGTAGAATCATGGGAGCAGCTGGCAAACCAGATGTTTGTTGAACTGTGTGGACAAATAAATCAAAGACTGACATGACAATATAACTTGGCTACATGACATTCAATATATAACTTGGCTATATGATATTCAATATATTCAGATTATTACTGATTCTAAAACACAACTTGGCAATATGACATTCATCTTGGCACCATTTTAACATCAGATGGTCGGTGCTCCAATTATATCAAGAACAGGACAGCACAGGCCAAATAAACATTTCAAAGAATGAGAAACATTCTATGCAATGGAGTAATATTAATGCATATATGAGTTCATGTGCTAGGATATTATATTGAGCAAATCCTTCTTTATGGATGCGAAGCATGGACAGTAAACAAGAGTGCCCAAGATAAGCTGGAGGACACCAAGATGCGGTTTTTAAGAAGAATGATGAAAATTCCATGGACAGCCAAGAAAACTAATGTAGAAGTCCTCAGAGAAGATGGAGTAAAACGGCAAATTATAGCAAAAATTAAAAGCAATCAAGATTTTTAGGGCATGTGATGTGAGAAAAGTAAAACTTGAACATCTAGTAACCACCAGAAAAATCTAGAGGGGAAGAGACAGAGGAAGACAAAGAGATACATTTTTGGATGGGTTGTCACTGTAGCACAAAAAGAAATCACCAACTGCTGAACTTATTAACAACACAAGAGACAGAAAGTTGTGGAGAAGCATGACCATCTATGCCACTTGGCATGGCACTTAATTGATTGATATGACATTAAAAATATTCAGATTATTAGTGACTCTACAATATAACTTGGCAATATGGCATTCAATATATGTATCTATAATTTGTGCCTCTTGGTTTAGATGTTTTTAGCAACCTAATATGCTTGTTCTGTTCTGTGGCGGAGAGGCCTCAGATGACCAAGGTACAAGGTTCAAGCCCCACTGTAGGCAATTGTGCATCCATTTAGAAAGCAATAACAACCCATTGAATGTATAACATTGCCAAGAAAATCACCACAGCCAAAACATATTGGAATGATCTCTATGTCCTGAATAAGATATGCTACCAACCAATCTACTTGTATATTCTTCTTCAGCATTCATTCTCAAATTTCTGTTGATTCTCTCTTGTAGTAGGACAATGATCCTACTAGATTTCCAGAAGCATGTAGTCCAAATAATGGAAATGCTTTGTGCTGCCATTTTATTTACACCAAGGGCCCGACTTATCCTACTTTGGCAGATCTACTTGAATAGCAATAAATATTTTAGGTAATGACTATTTTTACCTGTTTTATATTTTAGGAAACGACTATCTTTATCTGTTTACATTGAACAAACTAAAGTGTATTATTGCCCTCGTTACTTACCTGACATTCAGATCCCAAACAGCAGAGGAATGACCCTTGTAAATGACTGCATTCGTCTGCGACTGCATATCCCATAACCTGACTGAAAAATAATAATACAAAATAAGAAAATGAGTTTCCTGCTAAAAAGTCAGTTTCCTGTTATAAATGGGGTTACAACTGCTAAGGAGCTCAACTGGCAATAACCTTCAACCTGAGAATGGAAAATGAGGCAATTTCTAAAGGGTACTAAAATAAACTTCTGGCGCACAAATATTGCGAGCTGTTACAATCACATGTATTAGCTGTTTCATTTTACTGCGAATATGGATGTTTTATGTTTGTGTTCCTGAGGATACTTCAATACTTGTAAGGAATGTTCATTGTTGTTGTAATAGTCCTTGTCTCGATTGGTCCGTTCTCAGTGACGTGAGTACACAGGTTGAATGTGTTGACAAGATCACATTTTGGGGGGGGGGGGGATGTGGTTAGTCAAGCATGGAAAATCTGTTTCAGGTGTAAGGTGATTCGGTGCCGATAGAATGGACCTGGTTCAATTCCCGTCAGCTGTAAGAATTATTACCATTTATCCTCATGCTTCCTACTTGAATTTACTTGTTATAGTCACAGACTCTCAGTTCATGATTAGGAAGATCGAGAAAAGGTGGTTCCGACATGAGTGCACGGAATACATTGCAAATACTAATCTGAGGAAAATTCTGTTGATTTATTCTCCTCAATGAAAGAGGCAGCAATGAAAGATATAATACGTTAAAGCACCAATGCTAGGAAATTAGTTATGGACAAGACTGGCTTATTAAGATCTTTACATGAGCATTTTCTAAATGAGGACACTAGACTAAAAGGAGATATTCTTCTTCTGTATTCACTTTTCAGACGCATTGATGATGGACAAAGATAATGGTCAACTCCAAGATTCCAGCCGTGCTGTATTTTTAATGAGACAGGATATGGCCAAGTGCCTCTCCATGCTTCGTCATACACTAGGCATGTTTTCAACATGTTTCATCTGTCATAGTGCTGGTGTCACAAGTGACTAAGTCTGTTGTGCTGATCTTGTATTTGAGATATAGGTGATGGTGCTGTCTGTTTGTAGCCAAAAATTATAACCTGGTCCCATCTGGATAGCTGATGGCAGGCATAGTTAAAAAAAAATTTGATCTGGGTGATTGCATTCTTACTTTGCTTTGAGAGCATCTTCAATTTCTGCCAATTTCTGCTGTGACTGCCATATAAGTAATTTCTATGTCTATGCCATAGTGCAATGCACCACTTTCTTTGGCAAGTTTGTCTGTGGCTTCATTTCCTGGGTTATTGCAATGAGCATGGAGCTCATGGCCGTACGGCTAGAACGCTGATCTCAGATTCCTGAGCTCTTGGGTTCAATGCACAGTTGGGACAAGGATTTTTATCTTTCGGAGGCGCAATAAAAAATTCTTCCTGTACACGTCGTGGCGACAGTTTTGGCAACGCAGCCTTTATTTCCACAGCCTTAACAGCCTCCCTGCACTCCTTAACCTTCACCGAGCCGATATGATATCCAGCCGCCGAAAAACAAAATGGCCGCGCGCGCTGATGGCGGGCCGTCCCACCCAGCGAGATTATCGTGAGATTTACACGTACCACAGTCTGTGCACATAGCTGGGGACATGCGCAATCAAAGCCGGTACATCCCCCACTTCCGACATGATCGTTTTTGAGAATGGCTGGCTATTCGTAAAAGTTTAAGAGCAATTAATCTGACCACATCTGTACACCGGTACGATGCCATGATGATGGATCGGTTTTACAGACCTTTATTTCATCGTATTTCGAATAAAATAACATTGAATCGTGGATTGAATCATGGATTATTAGGTTATTTAGTTTCACAGCAGTGAATATACAGAATGCCGTGCTGGTTTGGGGACTTGTACGTTTGATATCGAATATTTTGAAGTGGCAGAAAAAATAACTCTAGGCCTAAGCTCAAAGAACGATTTTACTGCAAATCTACATGTTTTATACAGTTCCCCCGGCTATATTTTGATAATTTCGCAGTGAAAGAACATAAATACAACAGATTTACGTGATTTAGTTGACAGTGTTGCCAAGGAATTCGATATGTAAGGTAAGTTATTTTTTTTTCTTATTTTTTCCCTCTTTATTTGTTATAAAATATATGTTTTTTGTGAAAAACGTCTTTACCACTTTCTCATACGTCTGGTATCACACACACACATACATAAATTACACCAATATATGCATAATTCAATTCTTTATTTATATGTGCAAATATTATTTAAATATCTCTAACAACCAAAAAGTTATCACATTTTCAAAACAGTCACCATCAATAATGCAAATTTTCAAAAAAGATTCCGGTGGCAGGGAGACGTTTCGTATTTTTTAATCTGGCTTGCTAAAGGTTAACAGGAAAACACACAGTAATGAAAGTTTTTTTTTATTGCAATGTGCTGGTATCCACTGGATTTTGCGCCTATTCTAACACTGAACTAACTTTTTAAATGAATTCACCAGTGCACATAAGCCCCTAAAAGTTCCTATTCTGGTGCTATTGGGTTTCTATTACTAATAGGGCATCCGTGAGAATGATAATTTTATCCTCAGCCTGAACTGTATATTCAATGAGGGTGCTTGCTGCATGTCTCAGGTCTTCCATTTTATCCTCTGTCTCACCTGTATATTCAATGAGGGTGCTTGCTGCATGTCTCAGGTCTTCCATTTTATCTTCTGTCTCACCTGTATATTCAATTAGGATGCTTGCTGCATGTCTCAGGTCTTCAGCTTCTCTAAAGTTATTACAGTATTTCCCAGTAGCAAATGACAGATCCTTTCCCCTCTCCCTTCATTTTTATCCTCATCCTCTCCAATTTTCAATGACACTACTATCAGACCCATCAGTGTATACATGTTTTCAAAGTGAAGGTGGAAAGTTTTGGTCAATGTACTTGGCTGCTACTAACTTTCTTTATTTTTTTCAAGATTGCAGCACTTTTGTTTTCAATACCTGGGATGTTGTGGTTTAGTTCTGGAAAGTATTTTCTTGTCCAAGGTGGAGTGGATGCATAAACAGGTATTGGCTTTCTGGTTTAGTTCAACAGAATAGCACTGTTGTATATTATTGCTTTAGCATGAGCCGCAAAGTTACTCCATTTTTCTCAGAATTAAGAATTAATATCATATGTTTTTTGCATGGAGGAATGTGATTATAATATGCCACTTGAAGAATTTAGTGTAGTATAATTCCTGGCGTCTAAAGTATGTGTAACTATCGAGCTACAGGAATCATCAGCATGCACACTCTTTGTCATGTGCTGACCGATTTCACCAACAACAATTCAGATAGCTCATCTCTCATCAATATGGTAGTTAATCTCTTAAACACAAAGAATATGGCAGCTAACCTCAAAACACAAAGAATATGGCAGCTAACCTCAAAACACAAAGAATATGGCAGCTAACCTCAAAACACAAAGAATATGGTAGCTCATCTGTTAAACACAAAGAATTCATGATTAGAAACCAGCTTCAAGGCACATAGGACATTCCCATAAGTGCTCTGCTTTCCAGCAGCCACCCAAGAGCATGAAAAATCCCAGTCAAATGTTGAATATAGTGAATGCAAAAGAGGTAATGTTGATTATCTAATCTTCGTATCTTTCCAGAGAGGGCAGACTTTCTCCTCTCACCCCTGGTCACCCTCATTTTTGTTATTCTTTGTAAGCACACATTATCACCCCCAGAGTCATCCCCTTCACTCTGTAGTAAATCAATGTTTACCCTTATTAGTTCAGCCATATCTCTTTTCAATAAAGTGCCATCAACCACAACAACATCTGCCAATGAGTCTGCTTGCATTGCCTGTCAATGAGTCTGCTTTCTCTGACCCCTGCATAACCAGGGCAGTATATCCATGTAACACTTTAGACAACAGAGTTGTTCAGCAGCATAATCTATCCCTTTCTTAATATGCACCTCTCTAGTTCTTGCAACATGCTTTGGGACAAAAATAATATGGCGCAATAAAAACTCACCTGTGGTATCTTCTGAACAAGACATAAGATACGAGGAAGACTCTGTCAGGAATCTTGTCTTATATACAGGGCCCCTATGACCAAATAATCGAGCAGTTTCTGTACTCTGATTTACTCTGAGAAATATAGGAAAAAAGTAACTGATTAACTGGTGAACAGAAGTGATTACAAATGAGCAAGGCAGGCTCACAAACAGTTTTCTCTAAACTGTGTAAGTGCATGTAAACAGAAATGCAATTTCTTATTCTGTGCTTGTTGTCAAACTGATGCAGATAGATCTTGAGTTTGCTCATGTTAGCCCAGTGTTACAAGAGGTGCACAGTCCAATGGATATAACCATATTGCTACCTTCAGGGAAACTGACACAAAAACATATAGATAACAGTATACAAAACAAACAAACAAACTAAAGCAGCATTTCAACCATATTTCTCATGAAATTATGGGCACAGAACAATTATAAATACAGTGGAATCCCTCTGAGAAATTCCATTTTAAGAGGGAATGTAATTTACAAATGTACAGTAACCTGGCACAGTTGATATTTTGACAAGAGCCTTACCTGTCAACTGCCCATAAATTCGCCATAATTTTTACAGTTTTTTCCAAGCTGTACGGCTTTACGGGCGTACACCGGCATTTACGGGTTTTTACGTGAATTTCTGCAGTTCTGTACGTTTTGGGTTTTTTAAAACTAAATTTAGTGGTGACACTGATATTTTTGTATATATTTTAGTGGCAACAGTGATTTCTGTGGGTTTCATTCACAATAGTGTCATTTGGGGTTTTATTTGATCTGGTCTCGGGGTGAAGTATTGTTGGAAACAATGCTTTTAACACACTACCCAGTACTTTAATTATTCTCTGTGCTGGGGATGTTGTCTTTATACCAAACTTAGGGAATTTTTGTCCACGTGCATTGACAGTGTTACTCAGTGTATCTACAGTACACAAATACTAGTAACACATGTATTTTGTTTCTAGGCCTACACTATATACATCGTTTAATTCATATTGTAAGTTTTTGTTTGCCTCCTAGACCTAGGTAGAGTAGGTAGGCCTATAGTTAAATAATAGAATATGTTATTTATTTATGTAGGCCTAAATCTGATCTTAAGACTTATTTTAAACCAATATTTTATTGTCACGTTATGTTTCTTTTTAGGAATTACAAACGGAAAATGATGCAGCTGACTGAAAATGAAGCCGTCGCTTCTATAGATGCACGATCCATTCCGATCACAGATGCACAATCTCCACGGGTCATAGCTGTACAGTCTCCGCCGATAATAGATGCAGTCTCCACTATTCACAGATGCACGATCTCCGCTATTCATAGATGCACGATCCTTGCCGGTTATAGCTGCACAATCTCCACGGGTCATAGTTGTACGACCTCCGCCGATACACAATCTCCGCTATTCATAGATGCACGTTCTCCGTCGGTCATAAATGCTCGATTTCCGCCAATCATAGATGCATGATTGCTGCCGGTCATAGTTGCATGATCTCTACCGGTCATGTATGCATGATTACTGCCGGTCATAGATGCACAATCCCTGCCGGTTATAGCTGCACAATCTCCACGGGTCATAGTTGTAAGGCCTCCGCAGATGCACAATCTCCGCTATTCATAGATGCATGTTCTCTGCCGGTCATAGGTGCACATTCTTCACCGGTCATAAATGCTCAATCTCCGCCAGTCATAGATGCATGATTGCTGCCGGTCATAGTTGCACTATCTCCGCCAGTCATAGATGCGTGATTGCTGCCGGTCATAGATGCACGATCTCTGCCGGTCATAGTTGCACGATCTCCGTCAGTCATAGATGCATGATTACTGCCAGTCATAGTTGCACAATCTCAGCCGGTCATAGTTGCACGATCTCTGCCGGTCATATATGCATGATTACTGCCGGCCATAGATGCATGATCTCCCCCGGTCATAGATGCATGATCCGTGCCGGTCATAGTTGTATGATCTCTGCTGATCATAAATGCATGATGTGCGCTATTCATGGATAGTTGAAATTATTGTCGAACGCTTTATAGAGCACACCAACAAGTTGTTATAGTTTCAAACGGATCTAAGCATCCATTCTCTGTATTAATTTTTTTTCATATTTTCTTTTTTTTCTCATTTTTTTTGTATTAAAGTTACATAAAGATACATAGGCCTATTCTTTGTGCTCTATAATGTTCCCCACACTATGACTATGTTAAAGAAAGGCAAACTACCCGTAAAAAACAAACAAAATTTTTTTTTTTTTTTTTTTTTTGTGGAGTCCCCCTCACCATTGTATGGTTTTATGGTTTTTCATGGTCAATTACGGTTTTTCATAACTTTTTTTTATGGTTTTCAGTCTCAACAGGTTGACAGGTATGAAGAGCTTTGTTATGGATATATTTTACTTACGAAGAAGATGTTAGCAACTTCAAATTTCTGCTGAGTTATAAGATGAAAAAGCAAACAGGAAATCAGAATTATTGAAGTAATGTAAATAATACTCACATGGAAGACAGCTATTACGTGAGTATTATTTTCAATTATGTTCTACTAGCAGTACTACCTTCTATGAAGTAATGTACAGGTTTCTTTCCAATCTTCTTTAATTATTACCTATCATTATTTTTCACTCACATATTTGTGATTTGTTTGTTTCTTGATAAAGATTCTTTGGCTGCAATGTTGAAATCAACCTTGCTTGACTTATATTATTTATTTATACATGCAGTAGACACTTTCCATATTTCAAGATGATAGTATTATTATGATTGTACTATAAGAAATATAATCTACTATCCATGGTGATGTTGGATATGACTCACAAGAACAATCTTAGCCACAAAGAATCTTCCCCAGTATGGACAAAGAATCACAGACCCACTTGTGCCATTGTGTGCCGTTATGTGAATTCTTAGATGTGCACTCCTTGAACTATCTGCCATCATTGTCTCCTCTGTCTTTATATCATTTCTGATCTTTTCCCTCCATGCATCTTGTTCCCATGACTGTGTATCAATACCTGTATCATACATGTCTTTGTACTTAAGTAGAGGTTCACCCTGAGATCTTTTCCCAGACTGTAATTCTCTATAAAGTAGATCCTTCATGCCCGTGTGTTGCCATTGCCCGAAAGGGGAGCAAAGAATAGCAACATTGTTTGCCTTCCATGCATGTCGTAAAAGGCGACTAAGGAGGTTATGGGATGGAGTTGGCTGTCCCATTCCATATAGGGTCAGTGACCCAAAGCCATGCTGAAGTTGAATGGGTCAGGCCGAAAGGCGCAGATATCGCAGCAATGCTGTAAACCATGACACAATGCATTCCGTTCTCCAGACTAATCTGCTAATCTGCAGGAGTTTGATGAGAACGAACACAGAAGAAGATCCTTCTGTATTCTGCCATCTTCCTAGTGTATCCCAGCCATCTGAGCATGCACATGTTGATAATAGAAAATAATGTGGTATTGCCTGATCTTTCCAATACATCAGTGTTAGTGACTTTGTCCAGCCACCTAACTCCAAGAATAATTAGTGACTTTGTCCTGCCACCTAACTCTAAGAATAATTAGTGACTTTGTCCTGCCACCCAACTCTAAGAATAATTAGTGACTTTGTCCTGCCACCCAACTCTAAGAATAGTTAGTGACTTTGTCCTGCCACCTAACTCCAAGAATAGTTAGTTGCTTTGTCCTGCCACTTAATTCCAAGAATAGTTAGTGACTTTGTCCAGCCACCTAATTCCAAGAATAGTTTGTGACTTTGTCCTGCCACCTAATTCCAAGAATAGTTAGTGACTTTGTCCTGCCACCTAACTCCAAGAATAGTTAGTGACTTTGTCCTGCCACCTAACTCCAAGAATAATTAGTGACTTTGTCCTGCCACCCAACTCTAAGAATAGTTAGTGACTTTGTCCTGCCACCTAACTCCAAGAATAGTTAGTGGCTTTGTCCTGCCACCTAACTCAAAGAATAGTTAGTGACTTTGTCCTGCCACTTAATTCCAAGAACAGTTAGTGACTTTGTCCTGCCACCTAACTCCAAGAATAGGCACTTGCAGGCAATTATTCATCTGGACTGTTCAGAAAGGTTGCTTGCTGATCCAGCGGATTCATTTCCGGATCCAATGCCCTTGTGTGATATACGCATGTGTTTGTGAGCTGTTTTCTTCTTCCAAATAAGGTATTCCATTTATCTGGCCCTGGAGGGAGATGCATTTCTCTTGATATCATCCAGCATTGGACATAACCGTTCAGAAAGCAATGGCAAACTACAAAACATATTTTTATTGCCCATAAAATCAATACAGCTAAAACATGTTGGGCTAATAAGATATTCTACCAACTAAAAAAACATTCTTATTAATAGAACTGCAACTAGTGGAAGTGATAAGAAATGTAACATTTCAATAAAAATGACATTGAGAGATTCAACATCACATTATGTAGATGATTGCCTATACATTTCATATATTTTATTTCCAGAAAAAAAAAGCAATACCTTTGATTGATTTTCTCTTTAATCTCTTCTTCTGTACAATGTAAGTAATCCATTGCCAGCACAACCTTGCTAACATCACAGTCTGCAGGAGATCTTTTGATCATGTCAGGTTCCAAATTCCACACAGAGATACTGGAGTCTTCAAAGCATCCACTCAGTTTTCTCTTATCTTGAGAAATAGTAGCTGAGCATAATCTGTGATTGATTTTACAACAGTGCTATTCAATCAATCAGCAATCATGATATATTTTATGTCTAAATAATAATAACTAGGCTACAAGAATTAATGGATATTCTTGTTCTGCAATCATCCCTCTGTCAGGCTGGAACTCCAAATTCTATGATATAGTCTGCTGTCTATTTCAGGGTTTCCACTTTGCTATACAGCTTCTTTTGGAAGCTGATTGGGGTGGGCCATGTATTTCTTCTCAGATCTGCATTCTGGGACAGTCTTGTTAAGATATGTTCTGAATTGATGGGTATCAAATATAGGGTAGGGTAGTGTTTTTCAACAACTGTTGATATCTTAGACATCACTTATACATATCAGGGACCATGTAGCTTAGTGGCTCAGTGGTTAGTGTAATGGCTTCCTAAGTATGGTGATCTAAGGTTTAATTCTCAGTTCATAAATATATTCTTCTTTTTCTTCAGTGTTCATTTTCAAACTCCCATTGGATTTCTTTTGTAGCAAGACAATGGTCCTACTAGATTTCCAGCAGGATGTAGTCCAGAGAATGGAAATGCATTGTGTCACCGTTTCAATTGCGCCAATGGCTCAACACATCTGTCTTTGGTGGATAAATATATTAAAATATATATTTCTAAACTACCAGGTAGACCCAGCCTATGTAAATTGGTAAGATCTTCTAGGAAGATAAAGGTGGAGGGTGTAAAGCCAGTCAATGAATATATTGTTGCTTTGCTGCAATGCAACAGCACGACATGCTTTGGAATGACTAAAATCCCTAAAGAAAACTATAAGTGAACTAGTTTGAATTTGGAGCCAATTTTATTATTAAAATATCCCACTCAACTATGAAGCTAACCATGGAACACTGTTACTGCAACTCCACAGGAAGTTGTGGAGGTTGATAAATGTGTATATCAGTGTGACACATTAAGAATGAAAGAGAGGGAGAGAAAGTACTCTCCCAAACATGCAATTTTTTCAGTGTTAGAATGTAATATGTCTTCTTTGATTATATAAATAGGTGAAGCAAATGCATATATGTCCAGCTCTGTCTATATTTCTCCCAACTATGTATTGAATTCTATGCTAAAGGTGAACTTTTCAGCCATCTCCACACACACCAGAGAGATGCAGCAACACAAGTTCGACTGTTGTTATCATCACCTGCAAAAGATGACAATCAGTAGCAGAAGATGAAGTCTTGATAAATTGTTCCTTGACATGTATTACCTCTCACTGAACAGCAAGAATTTAAGAATGTCAAGGACATTTCAATAGAGATACTGAACATCATGTCATTTACTGTAACCGTGGCAACTATTTCGTAAACCATCATCATCACATGCCATATTCTTTCCAGAATGTTGCCTTTGCAATTGATGTCCTGAACCCAACTCTATCCTGTGCCTGCCTCTTCCAACAATATCTTCATACAGTCTTTGATGTCATCTGTCCATTTCCTTCCAGCTATGCATCTTCTACTTCCTGGAATTCTGCCCTCTAATATGCGTCTTTCCATGCCATTGTGTCTTTTTATATGTCAGAAATATTTCAGTTTTCTATTTATAATTATATTCACTAGCCATTCTTCTTCTATATCCAGCATACTCAAAACCTCACTGTTTCTTATCCTTTCTATCCAGGAAATTCTTAATATTGCCATATAACACCTCAGTTTGAAAGCTGATATTCTTTTGCCGTAGTTTCATTTATTGTCCAAGTCTCGCAGCCGTATGCTACAACTGGAAAAATGTATGATCTAAGAAATATAACTTTTGTCTCTTTATAACAGTCTTTCCATATATTTTTTAATATCATTAAACTCGTTATCGCTATTGTTAATTTTTTCCTAATTTTCATTGTACAACCACCTAAGCTGTTAATATTTACACCCAAATATTCAAACTTGTTGACGTTTTCCAGTTCTATGTTATTCTTGGTGTTACTTTGGTTTTATCTGTTGTCATGATCTTGGTTTTCTGCATGTTTAATTGAAGGTTTTGTTCTTTACTGTATGCTTTTGTTTTAATGATCATCCTTTCTAGCCCTTCCATGTGTATAGCTAGAAGTACCGTATCATCTGCATATCTTAATCTCTGGTATTTCATATCCACCTATATTTAGAGGATGAAATTTTTTGTGCTCTTTATCATTCCTCATGATGTTTTCTGCATATATATATTATATAAGTATGGCGACATGGGGTGCATCCCTGTCTTACCCCGCTATCAACCGTAAACCATTCTGAGATATCTCCATCAACTCTCACAGCTGCTTATAGTAGAGTGATTCAATAAGATATGTTAGATGTTCTGGGAAGCCCATTTCTCTCATTATTTCCCACAGTTGCTGATTTATGTAAACACATGAAGAATTGAATACAGGCTATCTTCTGCAAATATCTAGGCACACTATTTCCGTACGTTGCCAGTTCTTTCACAAATACATAACAATATAGGGATATTGAACATCAAGTCATCCATCAAATGATTTGCTGTAACTCTGTGTCAACTATTTCAAAAACAGACAATCTTCAAAAATACAAGACCTATGTAAAACAACCAACATACCCCTGGTAAGTATTTAGAAATGTGAAGAAACATATGGATGGTAGACAAGGGGGAAGGTCTCTCACAGCTTTTATAGCTGCTGTTAGCTCTTCCTCCAGTGTACGCTCTTTCTCTGGGGCACCTACTGTTTCAGTAGGTGGCACTGGTTCTACTTGCTCTTTACTTTCCTCCAATACTTCTGGTATGGAGTCTATTTCTACAGAGTCACAGACTTGAATCACTGTTGAACACAAACAGATAAAAACACTAGAAAGTAGTTGACAAAGTATAATGACTGGATTGGATCAAATAATTGGAAGTACCCGGTATGTTAAAAATAGATTATAGGGTAAATTGTAGTAAAACTTAATTCACTGTTACTACTACTACTACTACTACTACTACTACTACTACTACTACTGTTACCACGAATCCTGTTACCACAAATCTGGCTTTAACGAATTTCCCTCTTTAATGACACTTTTCTAAATCCCCAATTATTTTCGCTCTTTGCCTTAATAAAAAAACCCATTATAACATATTCATATATCAAATATGCCTCTATAACGCACCATTTGAAATTTGTATCCAGAAAAAAGTACAGGCCCTAGACTTGTGACCTGTGTGTGTGTGTGTTTGAAAAGTTGCTCCTTGAGGCATTCAACCATAAATAGCATAGCATTTGTTACTCGCAGTTGTGATTTTAATTGGTCATTATGCATAATTTGTGTCAACAGCCAATGAAAATCATGGGAATAGGTAGAATTAATCATTTTGGAATGTTGCCTTACACTTAACAGGTCTTATAAACAATGGTCACGGAAAAATTCAACGCACAAATTAATGAGGCCTTCATTCATTCCTTTTCTTGATTATTCCAGTGTTTTCCATTGGTTTTAATTGGCATCGCAAGCCAAAAATAGCCAAGGTTACTTCAAGCATATAAACAGTAACCAATGGAAGTGTGACAATAATAAAAACGTACCGATTGAAGGCCTAATTAATTCAGTTAGAAGACCTGTACTTTCAAGAGCTACGGTCCAGCATCACGTGTCTAATAGAGTTTCGCTGTTCTATCGAGCTCATCCTTATAAAGTGAGGCATATCTTTTCCTGTAATTTAATTGGTCATCTTTTGTCAACAACCAATGAAAGTCAGGGGAATAGTCAGGTTAGGATGATTTCTAATTTAGCCAACAGGTCAATGGTAACTTCACTGTAATATTGTCATTTGGTCGCGCACAACTATATGTGCTGAAAATTGGGGGGGGGGGGAGGTGACCTTGCATTCCACTTACCTGGACTAAACACACAATGCTCGCTTAGCTTGTGTTGTGGAAACACAGTCTATTCTTATTGAAAATCAAGTCTTGGTTGGTTGAAAGAGAAACATTAAATTATTGTGAAAGTACATGTAATTGGCAGCGAGACTGGATCTGTATGTTTCACAAGAAAAAAACTGATACTTAGAGTAGAAGTGAGTAATAGAACATTGGTATACCGATCTCTTAGTTGATAGACAGTGATTACATCATGGAAAACAAGGGAAACAATATTGAAAAGTGAATTAAGTATGTTAATAATTGTCATAACCGTATATAATGAATTTCGGTTACAACACACATATTGTCAGACCCGACCAATTGGTTATAAGGGGATTCCATTGTACTACCACTACTACTACTACTACTACTACTACTATTACTACTAATAATAATAATAATAATAATAATAATAATAATAATAATAATAATAATACTTGTGTCTGGTCTTAAGAAGACAAATAATGATTATAAAAAAACTTGCAGTGTGAATAGGAATGAAGAGTCTTGAGATAAGAGAAAGCATTCAGACCTCTCTTTGTTTGTGTCTCAAATCATCTGCAGTGTTTTATTTTATTCACAGCTTTTAATACATACACTGATGTGCCCAAACCATGCTGGGAAGTCAAGAACTGTGGTGTCCCAAGAGCTTGGATGAATGCTGCAGTGCTTGCGAGATATCTTCAATTAGTCCTCAAAACAATTTTTCTGGCAAAACAGTTTGATATAGCTGCTCCTGGTATCAATCATTCAGGATAAACACAACTGAGCTATGCTAATGCAGCTTGATAAATATGAAACAGCAGAACATTACAGGACTGTGCCCAGTATGTGAACTTGAGAAGAAACATGTATCTCACTCACACTACAGCTTTAAAAAGAAATTGTTTGACAGAACTGAAACCAAGAAATATCTTCTTCAGCGTTCATTCTCAAACTCCCACAGGATCTCTCTTGTAGCAGGACAATGGTCCAACAAGATTTCCAGCAGGATGAAGTCCAGAAAATGGAAATGCTTTGTGTCACCATTTTATTTGCATCAATGGTCTGACACATCCGTCTTCGGCGATGAAAACCCAGAAACAGACAGCAGAATCTGAAATCTGAGTCTAACACACACAGAAAGAGAAAGAGAGAGGGAGAGATGATTACTGATGAAGAAGACACTAGCATACTTCATATTTGGATAGGATAAAAAGACAATTTCATGTTTGGTACTTACCATTTGTTTTAACATGCTGGTTAAACACCTGCAACATTATCATATTATCACCTGTCTGAAAAATATGAGAAGAAAAATATAAACAATACCTCTGAGAAAAACAATAATTAATAAACAAACAATTAAACCAACAAAATTAATAGAATAATTCTCATTAAGTTTCAATTTGTTGTTTTGATTGGTATTCTGTCAATCTCAAAAGACAATGGAGATGACGCTCAATTTGGAACTTGGAATCAACCCTGTGAAGCAAAACTGAAGTATCCTCTCCAGAGTGCATATAACTATATGAATAGATGCTCTTGCCTATATAGCAGGTTCCCCTACATCCACTGGTGGTAGATCCAAGGGAACAAATAATTTGATACAGCTTGCCACCAAATGCATCACAGAATCTCATTGAGAAAAATGACAGAATACTGTCAGAACTCAGGCTCCTGATTTCATCCCAGTGTTCACCTTCAAAGATTAGGTATTGCCAAAAGTTAAAAATAAGAATTTTCCTTTCTCTTAATACTATAGGCCTACAGACCAATTTCAATGGTCACCTAATTTTCTTTAAAAAACTTGATTACCAACTTTGATGATCACCAAAACAGCTATGATACTTCAGAAATATGCCAAGCGTAGTGATAGTGTTACTAATAATAGCTCATCCAGGATTGTAAATTATTCCAAAATGGCGGCACTCACGAAATACAGTCTATATATGTCGGAATGCATATTAATCCCGAAAAAATCAGATTTTCGGAAGGTGAGATTTTGTAATATAGAAAGCAATGTAAATCTAGGTCTAGCATTATAATAAGTAGGATTTTGCACTTGAAATAACTCTATAGCTTTCAAATGCGAAAATGCAAATTTAATTGCGACACATAGAAAGTTTCAAGACTCTCTCACCTTCGATTTTATACAGATGACCATGCCAATGTCTAAACAAAATTTGTGAACACCCTTGGTAATGGGAGGTAAGTACGCTCTGGATTACTGGTCAGAAAAGCGCTAAATGAGCTGCTATTCAAGGCCAATGAGACCCCAATAAGAATATGATTTTAATGCGCAGAATATTTCATGCGTTCTGTTTGTCAAACATATTCTGCCATGTAAAGGGCAGGAATTGGGCTCAACTTTCATAGGTTAGCTGAGATGCTAATCATTGCAGCATTTCATTGGGTTCAAGAGCTTATCTTCAGCTTCTCAATGTTTCTTATTTTGATTTAGTAAAAATGTACTTCTATTAGCCAACCAAAAAATAGTTGAGAGGTCACGGTTCTGGTAATCCAGTTACCACGAGTTCCAGAGTATAGTATTTAACACTATAAATGTAGCTTAAATTCAGCAGTTATTAATGTAGCTAATATTCAGCAAGGTTTATATACTATTATATAGCTATTTTATTTAAAGATAAAGGTATGTTCCATGGCAGAAATCTGCTGTCTGGAAAAAGATAACTCTTACTGGTTACCAGTTCACTTTTTTGCTGTCTTTACCTCCTCTAACTCAGTTGAGCTGACTGTAGGAGTGGTCATGTCAAGTGAGAAATCACAACCCAGACTTTTGATTTGTCCAGACATGGTTTTGACCATGGTACGCTGTAACCGGTGATAGCAAGAAAAAAGCAAGCTCACTATCAACTAGGCTACTGCGCTCCCTTTCAATATTTTATTTAGCTGGCTCCTTAACAACATCTTAACAAGAAAGCTATGTTTTTTTGTCATATAAAGAGACAAAATAGCATAGAAAGATTAATAGTTGAAGGCAGAGTTAACGGTAACAGGGGAAGAGTGCTCCCAAAACGACGATGATGCAGTGATATATCAGATTGCTTAAGTATGTCTCTAGCTGCAGCAGGTCAACTTGCTCAGAATCATGGAGTGTTCAGAGAATCCACAAGCAAGACCATGTTCTGAAAAGAATATGTCACATGATGATATTCAGCTGTAGTTATTAACCTTTAGCACACCATTGGCGCAAAAAATAAAATACATTTCTGGGTGCACTCTGCTCAACTTCCTGGTAGCACAACTGCGACAGATGCTAAACAATTTTGTAACTACAATAATTAGTTGGAATTTTGTTTTTTTATTCTGGGAAAAGTGGCAACACTGCTTGCATTTAAATAGTCTCATTTCCAGTCAAGGTTGAGTGGAAAATACCTGCAAATTAAAAGCAATTTGAAAAGTTTCAGTTATTATGTTTCAATCAGCACAAATCAATTTGAACTGGAAGTCATTTTTAGTGAAATTCTTCTGAATTATGTTTCTAAAAATGAGGAATTACAAATTGAAAATTACATTTGTTTTCAAAGAATATATTTTGAGTGTGTTAGTTGCATTATGAAATGACATCAACAACATTAGGTCTGTGCATCGTGCATAGTACATTGTAAAATGTGAATATATCACATTGTGTGTGAAGTGTCTAAGAATACTTCTTAGATCTACCATTCAAGATTGAATCCAGAAGGTTAGTGTCATCTAAGTGTTTTATTTTTTTTCACACACAATGTTATAAGCACGTTAGTTTGGTTATGAAATAGCAAATAGGTTTAAGAATTTCTTCATGGAATATATCAATCAGACAAGAGCACATGAGTCAATCATTTAAAATGTTTTTCTGATGTTGCATTTTTTCATCTTCATTGCGTAATTAATATTTAGCGTGGTAAAACTTAATGCACCAATGTTATTGTTTCAATTTCTAACCACTGTTGTGCTATATTTTCCTGTTTTCAAATTAATTTAATTTATGTACTTTGTTCTTACTTTTAAATGCCTCATCAGATAATCCAATGTCTCTTGAGTAACATTAAGAACATGCCTGTTTTCTCTGAAATAAAATAAAGAAATTTAGTTCTGCGTTTCTGTAATAGCCATATATTCACACATGCATGTTTAACACACATAGCAAGGAATAGGATTACTTTGTGGTATAAAAGATAATATTGCACAATAGACAGAAATAAAAACAACAAAGAAAATACAATAGCAAAAAAGACCCAGGAAAAGTGCACCAAAAACGAGAATACCGGGATAATTGATGTGTCCTCAGCAAAAAGAGATAGACAGAGCAACTGATGATGATGGACTTTCTATACAGTGGAATCCCTTTTTAACAACTTTGTCCAGACTGACAAAATATGTAGATAAAAACAGAAATTTGCTATATACAGTACAAACAATATAGAATAGGCCTAAATATAATTGGGGATTTTGAAAAGTGTTGTTATATAGGTAAATTTGTTATAAAATAATGCGCTATAGAGGGATTCCACTGTATTTATATCTCTAACAAAAAACAGAAATTCTACACAAAAAAACAAACCACACATGTTCTGCAAATGTGGACTCATCACGTGATAACAGTTTATCTTTTTAATAGTAGGTTTGATTTCATTGAGCTTCCATGACGCAGTTAAAAAAACACAAAGCATCTGCTAGCGCTAATTCGATCTTCACATAACGCACTGAGAGCCCCCCCTCCCCCAAGGTGGTCCAGGGGATGGGAAAAGGGCTCTCATTGTGTTATGTGAAGATCAATGGATGCTGCATTGTATGCAGCTTTAGCAAAAGTCCATTTTGTTAAATAATGTATGAGATTACTTCCGTAAAAAATAAACCACATCTGCTTAACAGAGATTACTTTCGTAATTTTATCTTCAGGCTTAATTTTAATATAGATAGATCAATGTTGATCTATCTATCTATTTATCTATCTGTATGCTGTGGCTATTGTTTGCCTTATGGCGTCAGGGGTAGAAGTGTTCTCTGGAGATGCCCTTCTTGCTTGTAAGCTTGTTCCTGTGGCTTCTTTGATTTCTGTGGTCCATCTTTTACATGGACTGCCTCTGGCTTTATAGCTGTGATGTCTATGTGTCATGGCCATCTGTGGCATGCTGTCTGTTGGTAGTCTGGAAGTGTGTGAAAACCACTTGACCTGTTGTCTTTTGATGTGTTCCATTACAGGTATTGTTTTGGTTATCTGTTTGATGCTATCGTTTCTAATTCTATATCTGAATGACTCCCGAGTATTCTTTGTAGACATGCCATTTCTGCTGTTACTATTTTTGTGTGTGTGTGTGAAAAAAGTGCATCATCTTGTGAAAAGAAGAGAAATGCAGCAGCTCAACAGCGGAGAGCAGCTAGAAAGTCACGGATAGACCAAGATCTGTCTACAGTCGTCATTCCATGTCTGAACTGTCCAAGGACAATTACAGCTCGAATAGGGCTCATTAGCCATCTACGAACTCATAATCAAGGACATAACTAAAATGGAATTTTCAAAAGTGGATGTAACAAATGGTCATCATCACTTGTGATGGACGAACAGCCCATTTTTTTGTGTGTGTCTTGTGCTGTCATTGTCCAAATTTGGCACTGGTAGGACAGTGATGGAGTAATAATAGTCTTGTATTGCAACTTTAATGCAACTAAAGTGTCTATGTTTACATTTTTGCTCTTAAAAATATGTGTCATCTGTCCTAGGATCTGATATGTTTTGCTGCATTTATTTTGTATCTCTTTACTGTTTTTTCCTTCACTCTGTATAATGCTTCCTAAGTGAGTGAACTCATTTACCTGTTTAAGGTGTTTATTATTGTTGGAGATAGTGATATTTCTTTCTTTCTTTGCTAGAAAGACTATGTAACTCATCAATGTTGATGTATAAGTAATATATAAGATAAATCAATGCTGATGTGTGAGTACCATAAATATAAATCAATGTTGATGTGTGAGTACCATAAATATAAATCAATGTTGATGTGTGAGTACCATAAATATAAATCAATTCTGTAGTGTGAGTACCATAAATATAAATCAATGTTGATGTGTGAGTACCATAAATATAAATCAATTCTGTAGTGTGAGTAACATAAATATAAATCAATGCTGATGTGTGAGTACCATAAATATAAATCAATTCTGTAGTGTGAGTAACATAAATATAAATCAATGTTGATATGTGAGTAACATAAATATAAATCAATGCTGATGTGTGAGTAATATAAAAAGTATTCTACCTGAATTCAGTGACTTCTTTGTTAGCCATAGCATCACTTTTTGTCTCCAGTTTTTTTAACACCTTGATAAAAATTTTATGCTTCTCATCCTGGAATGTTTCGGAGTGTCGTTCATGAAATTTATGTGCTGAAAGAAAAAAATAACCATGTTAAAATGATATCATCATCAGGTGTCGTGTATACTGGTGTAGGAGATCATGAATCTCCACAACTCTCTATTTCCAGTACCTCTTATCAGGATTGTTGTTGACTTTTTTTGCCACACCAATATGTCAGACTATCTCATATTTTCTCAAACTGTTGTCCTCAATTTCTCTTGCCTCATACCTTGCCTGCTATAACTATGTTCTCCAGACCCTCATGTCTTATAACGTGTACAAAAAATAAAGATTGATTTTTTTCCTGATATTAAGTAACCTCCGTCTTATATTTGACTCTTTCAGTACCTTCTTGTTATATGATATAGTTATATTTAAGAATTATCCTGACTGTTTCACTCAAGATATTATGAGCAACGAAGCTCATGGCTCCTATGTGCAATTGGAGGGGAGGGGGGGGGCTCGACAGAGCTTCTTTCCACTCCTAAAAGATAAATTCTAATCTTTAACCTTTGAGAAGAAGTCTCCAATGAAAAAGGGAGTCTTTGTGTACATGTAGAAGGACGGTTCCACCATTTTGTACACAGGCACATGAAAGTCTGCAATCTTTAGGTGGTATCAATGTTGAACACACAATGTATCCCGCCAATGTGTTGGGCCATTGGTGAAAATAAAATGGCAGCACAACATATTTTATTCTGGATTTGGAAAATAGAGGCTTACTTCCTGAATCTCTAGATGCGATATTGGGATCCTGGACATCAGAACTATAGCACCTTGATTGCCACAGGGATCACCACTATCCCCTGTACTCTTTAACGTCTACACATACAAAATGGTGCTGGTTCAGGAGGCTGGACCCAGCAGGATACTAACATATGCGGACGACCTCTTGCTGTACAAGCACAGCAGAAACAGAAAAGACATGGCTGATGGTGTCCAGAGTAATCTAGAATATTTTTCGTTTTTCGTTCTGGTGCACTGACTACAAGGCAATCATCAATCTCACCAAGGCAAAGATCATCTGGTTCTCGCTGAACAACATAGTCACAGACACAGTACCAGAAGTCACCTGCATGGGCATCAACATTGACAGGGAGCAGAATTTGAAATATCTAGACATCCATTTTGATAGAAGTCTATCTTTCGCGAAACATGTGGACAATGTCATTTAGAAAGCTAGGAATGGTGTCAGTGCAGTCAAAATCATGGCATCTGCAGAGATTCCGCAACGAACCCTTTTCAGATGATGGAGGTAGTGGTATTATCTGTGTTGGACTCTGGTTTAGGTTTACTTACACTGTCGCAAACACAGGTGGATAGACTGGAGAGAGTTATAAAATGAGGCCATGAGAGCTGTCCAAGGATGCACAAGAGACACACCTATCGCTGCCATGAGGTTTCTCCTAGACCTACCGAGCATAAAAACATGACATAAAATATCTCAGGTTAAAGAATACTTCAAGATCGCCAATAATGATCATCACCACTTAAACCAATCCCTAGAAAACACAAAAGGAAAGTATATCAAGAGAGGAAGGTCTTGGATGGCAGAAACAGAAGATACTCTACTCAGAGTTTGTGAACTGGAGGAAGTGGAAAGAGGCTGTGAAGTGATTGGGTGACATTTGGCAAAGAAAGAATGTTATTGACAACAGTTGTGATGCAGGTGAGAAGAGAGTGCAGTTACTGGGCTGCCAACAGAACAGGGGGAATGATCCAAGAACTCATACTGCAGCACTCAAATCTCAACGATACAATAATTTATACAGACGGCTCAGTAATACAAGAAAAAAACAGGTGTGTTTGGGGTTTTCGTGGCCTACCAAAATGGCAAGAAATTAGCTGAGGAGTACCCCACTACAACATCGAATATGAGAATGGAAATAGAAGTGGTGACATCAGTTCTCACTTGGCTTGAAACACAACCACCAACAGACTCTGTGATTCTATCAGACTCTCAAAGTTTCCTGCACAAGATTGAAAAGTGTATAATAGAACTGAATAGGTCACTCTTCTCAACAACGCTCAGAGTATTACATGGATCTACTGTCCAGGTCATACTAGGGTCAGGGGAAACGAAAGAGCAGATGTATTGGCTGATAAAGCCTTGGTGAATGGCATTAATAAGAAGAAGATACAGTATTGAATTAATTAGAGCAGTCATGGATACGCTACGAGAAGATGAGGACGAGGTCGAACGAGACAATGTACATATTCAGAGAATGGTAGAAATGGGAGGGACTAGAGGCGATGGGAGAAAGTACTCCCTCTCCAGAAAGATAAAAAAATAGGTAATCAGAAACTGACTGGGACACTGAGCTTATACACTTTTAGATGGCTGACGGAATGGCAAGCATAGCATATATGGGAATCCCCCCCCCCTGCTGCGACACTTGTTCCTAATCAAGAATCAATATTTTTTTCTGGACTACATCCTGTGGGAAATCTAGTAGAACTATTGTCTTGCTACAATAGAGATCCAGTGGGAGTTTGAGAGTAAATGCTGAAGAAGAAGACCCTACAGTCCATATGCTGCATGGTTTCAAAATGACCACTAAGAATCATATTAAAACCTGTTTTCTTGCTAAGCCTCCAGTACAAAATATTCTCATTCTACATTCTCAGCAGACTATGCAGAAGCCAACAGCTCAAAGAAACTGCTATCACCAGACTCGGAAAATCAGAGATACCACATCTCTACTTCACTCCATGTAGTGATTTTGTGCAAAATATAATTCATCTTCCGCATTTATTCTCAAACTTCTGACAAACAAAGAAGTTGGATGAGTTAAGTCATTAGCACATGACCAGCAATAAAAACAGGGCCATTGATACATTATCAGTAATGAGAGTGTGTTTACCTTTAAAAAAAAAGGTAATCCTTTGATTTTCAGGTGTAATCCCCCCTTTTACCACAAAATTTAATGACCTTTTGTGAAAAACCGTGGGGTTTTACCCACCTTGTGGCTGCATTCATAATACTAAGTCATGTTCTGATTTGTGAATGCAAGTTTAACTCCCTATCTACGGTCTTGGACCATGCTTTTCCATTCTCTGGACGACATCTTGCTGGAAATCTAGTAGTACCATTTTTCTGCTATAAGAGATATCTGGTGGGAGTTTCAGAATAAATGCAAATAAATATCAATAACATTCTGCAAGTTAGCAGGATCTAGTCTGAAAATAAGGACTGAATTGTGGTTTATAGTTTGACTGTAACATCTGTATCTTTAAATCAGATATATCAGAATTCAGCATGACATTCTAGAGTCACTCTGACTTTAGTTGAAATGATGTAGCCGACACTATGCCAAACCTTTCTTAGTCACCTCTTATGTTCACATTATTTACTTTCCATGTGGGCACCAGAAGTCACTAACACTGATGTACTGGAAAGAACAAGCATTATCACAGTATTCTATATGCTTAGTGCAGACTCCGATGGCTGGGATATACTAGGAGGATGGAAGATGGCAGAATACCAAAGGATCTACTTTATGGAGAATTATAGTCTGGGAGGAACTTGCAGCACAACATACCTTACGCTCCCCGGTGGAAATCACACGAAATACTCGCTGTGGTTATTTGAGAGCGAACGCTGAAGAAGAAGAAGAATAGTCTGGAAAAGATCCCGGTGCCGATTTCTACTTCGATACAGAGACGTATGCAAATACAATATGCATGACACAGTGATACAGAATTATGGGAACAGGTTGCCATGGATCATGTTTCATTGAGAGGAATCATCAGGAATGGCATAAAAAACAAAGGAGAAAGTGACAGCAGATAGTTCAAGGGCTGCATGTCTAAGATGTGATTCCTTGTACATACCGTGGAAAATTCTTTGTTCCTCAGATTGCTCATGAATCATCCATCACTACCATGGATTGTAGATTATATTTCTTATAGCACAATAATAACACTCGTCTGGAGAGCGCATGATGTTGCGTCTGTGCACCAAAAGCCCACTAGACAAACCATCCATGCAACAGAAAACTTTAGTAGATGACATGCTGCTATATTGAGGCTCTCTTATGGAAGCTTTGTTTCATGTATCATCCATACAATTATGATTTCATGTGTTGTTGCATTTTGTGATTACTTTTGTATATGCATTGTTATTAGTATATATGCATGTACCCTCTGTGGTTGGGAAGGAGTCAGAGATGTACTCTGCAGCACTGGGGGGGGGGAAACTGACTGCACTGTTTTTAAATGGCTGAGGCCCATCATAAAGGCACAGTGACTCAGAACATGACAAACCTTTTGCCGTAAACATTTGGTTGCATGCCTGGAGCCATAGAAGTTCGGCATAACCAGTAGGCAATTGGTGGAGAATGAGAAAAGTGAACCTTACATGGTTGCAGTGACTCTGAGAGTGCATAGGTAGTAACATACTTTCCTGGTGGTGTGATAGGTATTCTCTGTACCAGGGTGGGTTAAAAATCCACAAAGGAGAAGTCTTATCTCCTTTGTTATTCATAAACTAATCTGTCTGTTGTGGGGATTCAAAAGGGAAGCAAAGAATAGCAACTGCGACCTGTCATTAGAGGTGACTAAAGAGGTATGATGGTGGGGTTTAACCAATCTATCCTATAGGTCAAAGAGACCCAATAACCCATGCTGAAATTGGAGATGTGTCCAGTCAAAAGTTGCAGATATCACAGCCAAACTTTAAGCTATGGTACAACACATTTTGTTCTCCTGACTACATCTTGCAATGAGCAGAAATTTGAGAACAAACACAGAAGAATCCCGCCGAAGACGGATGTGTCGGGCCATTGGCGCAAATAAAACGGCGACACTACGCATTTCCATTCTCTGGACTACATCCTGCTGGAAATCTAGTAGAACAATGGTCTTGCTACAAGGGAGATCCAGCAGGAGTTTGAGAATGAATGATGAAGAAGAAGAAACACAGAAGAATAAAAGATAACATTTTTAAAAATCTGGGAAGAGGGATAAAAAAAATTACAAGGACTTGGAAGCTATTATTTAAAGTTTTAAAGTAAAAACCTGGTGAGATACAAACTTATAGTTAGCTACAGAAATCACTACAGGTATTTATAATAAGATTTGATCACAACATCTACAAGTACCAGGAACTTTATGTCCATCACACAGCATCTCTAAGAATACATGGGCAAACATTGGAAACAGTAATGGCTGTAACTCTGAACTGTATGGGGAAACAGCAGTAGTAATGAATGTCTTCATCCTGTGTGGAAGGAACAAATACAATATTTAAAAAAAACGACATTGAACAATAAACAATAAAATGATTTTTTATTAGGAATAAGCGTCACAGCACTGGGGACATATATGCTCTGCTCACTGTTCCTCCAGTCATCTAAAAGTGTATAAGCTCAGTATCCCAGTCAGTTGCTGATTACGTGTTCTACTGAATTTTCCGGAGAGGGAGCACTTTCTCCCATCACCTCTAGTCCCTCCCATTTCTACCATTCTCTGAATATGTACATTGTCTCGTTCAACCTCCTCCTCGTCTTCTCGTAGCGCATCCATGACTGCTCTAATTAATTCAATACTGTATCTTTTTCTTATCAATGCCATTCACCAAAACTTTACCGTCAACACATCGGCTCTTTCGTTTTCCCTGAGTCGAGCATGACTTGGACAGTAGATCCATGTAATGCTCTGTGCATTGTTGAGATGAGTGATCCATTCAATTCTATCACACTTTTTGATCTTGCGCAGCACACTTTGAGAGTCCGTAGAATCACTGAGTCTGTTTGTGATTGAGTTGCCAGCCAAATGAGAGCTGTTGTCACCACCTCTATTTCCATTCTTATATTTTTATACTTGATGTTGTAGTGGGGTACATATTTTATTTAAGCAATAAAATATATAAATGCTGTAATTTATACACTGCCTAGAAGATTTGGGGGTAGCAATAGCTCAATTGTTAGTGAACTGGCTTCTTTTCAGGTGATCCAAGGTTCAATTCTCAGTTCAACTAGAAATATTTTAAAATCACAAAGTGCTCCTATGTTGACTCAGAGAAAATGGGTACCAGATCTTCTGGGAAAGTAAAGATTTTTGGCTTAATACTGACCACATCATCCCAAGGTATGTCAATGGTCAATAAAAATACAAGCATAACACAGTATTCCTCAATATGCCTCAATGACAATGAAACTGGAAAATTTTACTTTTACTAGAAGATTATATTAGGTTAGGTATGTTGATAATCCTCTTCGCACACCGGACATGTCCATAGGTGCCCAGATATTTTCAGTAAATCGCTCAGGGTATAACGGGTGATGGTTCTGGTTCTATGTTGGTTCAGTGCTCTTTTTGAAATATTTGTTTGGTGTTCTCTACGGGCAACACCTATCTTCACTCCCAAATTGTGCATTCTCGATATTGGCTCATATATATTTATCTCAAAGTCCTGTGGTCTTTTACTAGAAGAGCAGACATGAATGATTACAAGACTGTCCTCAGTATGCAAACCTGAGAAAGATCCACCAGATTTGAAGAGAAGCTATATAGCAAATCTAGAACAGACAGAAGACTAGACTATATCAAAGACTGTAATACCGATCTGAGTGAGAGATAATCGTCAAAGAAGAAGAAGCAATGATATGTAATGTAGTTGGGATGTTTGTTTTGGCAAGATTTTTTTCAATTCTTAGGTACAGACTAGATAACCAAATACAGTGGAATCCCATAATCAGGACCACAGAATTATGCATGTAATAACAGAAATTTGTTACATACAAAGCAAATAATTCAAAATAAATATAATTGGGTATTTTGAAAAGTGTTATATAGAAAATATATTATAAAAGGATGATTTATAGAGGGATTCCACTGTAAAATGAAGGGTGTTTGGCTTGATAAAAATAGCTGGCAAAATAAAAATAGCTGACTTATTGGCAGGCAATGCGGTGATAGACGGCACAATGCTGAGAAGTGATAAAGCTGACTTTATTTCAAGGCAGTAATAAATTCATTTCAAGATGAAGATGATGTCAATGAGGCTGAGAACGTACACATACAGAGAATGTTAGAAATGGGAGTATCTAGAGGGGGAGGGAAGGAAAAGTAAATCTTATGGAAGGACCCAAAGATCACACAATCAACACCTGACAGGGACTCTGAGTCTACATACACTGAGATAGCTGCTGTCACAGAGGACAGAGCACTTATGGGAATGCCACATGTTCTGTGAAGCTAGTTTCTAATCAAGAATCAAGAACAGTTGGCAAAGAACTGACCACATACACACACTAATCCTTAGAACATTCAAATATCTACATAAACAATATCATTCTAAACATGCTACTATCTTTGAGGCTATCCTTATCAGTATCCAGGATGTTATAGATTATGATTCTATGTACAAACCTTGCAAATTGCTGATCACAAGCTGTGGCATCTCCAGAAATGCTACTAAGTGCTAATGTATTATTCACACTTGTGCGAGACTGTGTGCGCCTTCGCACTGACAAGTCTTTAACAGGCTGATCCCTGTGTGAATCTTTTCTGGACGGCATCTCACTTTCCTAAATATGAAAATAGTTGCTGTTTACAAATAATATATTAATATGCAAAATATTTTAAAGCTATAAATTGTATATTCCATTATTCTTAAAACAAATTTCTTCTACACCTGTTATATACACATGTGGTTGCGTCTGTGGGTCTCACCAATGACCCACTAGACAAACCACCCATGCAACAGAAAACCTTAGTGATGACATGCCGTTATATTGAGGTTATCTTCTTAGAGAAGCTTCATGGCACGTCATCTATACAATTGTGCTTTTATTTTGTTGTTGAAATGTGTTTCATGTTTACCTGAATATATATGTATGCACCCTCTGTGGTTGGGAGGGAGCCAGAGATGTACTGTACAGCACTGGGGAGAAGGAAACTGACAGCACTGTTTTTTCCTATGACTTAGACCCATCATAGAGGCAGAGTGACTCAGGACATGACAATCCTTTTGACTTGAACATTTAGTTGCATGTCTAGAGCAATAGAGAAGCTCGGCATAACCAGTAGTCAATTGGTGGCGGGGAATGAGCACATGAACCCTATCTTGGCTACAGTGGCTAGGAGCAGTGCATAGGTTGAAACCTACCTTCCTGGAGGTGTGATAGTTATTCTCTGGCTCTGTCCCGGGGTGGGCCGAAAATCTACAGACTTCCCAGCAATATAATGCCATTTAATGGCATTAGGTCAAAGGGCATGAGCCCATGGACCGCTGGATCAGCAACCAACCAACCAACCAACACCTGTTATATCATCCCCATCAAAACCCATAATACATCAGGCTCGTACGGGTGCCACTGAAAATTGTCTATTGTCTTTCTCCAGTTGAATGATGGTTGATAGTATCCATACTTGCTGTTTAGAGTAGCGGTGGGAGCCTCAGTTGTCGATTCAAGGCCAGATGTGTCACTTTGGTTGCATTAAATCCATGTTTGCTCAAGGTTATCTTTATGTTTTCTATCCACTGTTTTCTTGATTTACCTTTGGCTTTATGTCCAGATACTCTTTTGCTACATGCTCTTATTGGTATTTGGTTTATGTTCATTCTCATAAGGTGAGAAAACCATTTTACTTGCTGTATTTCAACATGTTCAATACATGATAATATACCTACTCTTTTCCTAATTTCTTCATTTCTTATTTTATCTAGTTTAATAACCATTGCAGCTTTTCTCAAACACTTTATTTCACATGTAACGATTTTCCTTTGCTGCAAGACTGCTACTTTGAAAATACCAACCAAAAATCCTGCCATGCATCTCTATTCTTCTTCTTCTTCTTTTGCATTCACCAATACAAATGTTCATTTGGTTTCTGTGTAGTATTTGTGTTTAAATTGTGCCATATAGGCATGTCCATCTCTGTGGCGAAGTGATACGTCTGTGACGAAGAGCACAGCAACTGTGATGGCCAAGGTACAGAATTAGATACCCGCCACATGCATTTCAGCATCTGGACCATTCAGAAAGCAATGACAAACTACTGAATGTATTTATATTGCCTAGAAAATCACTACAGCCAAAAAATGCTGGGTTGATGGCTACATCCTGAATAGGATACGTTACTAATAGAGGCATAACACATACATTTTTGGCATGCTTTTAATTCATAAGGGTGAGCTTCCATAGTCTGCACCAGACTTCCAATCTGATGCAGGTATGAGTGTGTGTATCGGTTCTTTGCTATGAAGGTTTATCACTCACTGTGCCCTTGTAACTTGCAAACTATAATATGTCACAGGGTGACAGTCTCCAGGGTGGAGACAGTAAGCAGAGATTTAGACTTTGGCCAACTGCAGATGTTCCACTACCAGTGAGCTTGTCTCATATAATTAGATGGTCCATTGCTCTCTGTGTGCCTGGGTCTCATCTTATCTTATCCATGTGTACTGCTAGGCGTCATAGGGAGCCGAAGTCTTCTTTCTTTATCTAACTGTGATGCTGATGCCACAGTGGAGCCTTGGTGTTCTATTATTTCTCTGTCATCTATCCATCTTTGTTTAGGTCTTACTGTTTCTCTTTTCAGATGATCTTTTATTGAGGGCTATCGATGGAATGCGATCTGGTTCTTTTCTGATCATGTGGCTGAATCATTTGATCTTTTGTGTGTCTATGTATTCTTTGCACAATATTGTTTTCATCAGATTTCTTATAGTGTCATTGTTTATTCTATCTCTTTTTGTTATCCCCGGTGTTGTTCTCAGGCACGTTATTTCACATATAGCGAGTTTTTGTTCTAGTTTCTGTCAGGGTCCAGGTCTGGCATTCGTAACATAGTGTCTGAATGAACACTGTGTTTATTAATGTTCTTTTGGAGATTATGTTGATGTTCTGGTATTTTAGTAGTGGTACCAATTAATATAAAACTATGTTTGCTTTCTGACATCTTGTCTATTTCTTTAGTCTCCCATCTTCTGAGAACACTCTGCCTAGATACTTAAATTCCTTTACTTGGTTGAGTTTTGTGCTGTCTATGCATATTTCTAGTGGGGATTGATTTCTGAATATTTTCAATGTCTCTGAATTTGGTTTGTTGATTATCATGTTGTGGGTTTAGCAATGGATATTTACTGTGTTTAGGTATTTTTGCAGCTCAGATATATTGTTGTATATCAATTAATGATCATATGCGAATAGCAATTAATTTATGATGTTACTGTCTTCTTTTTCTCCATGTTCTATGTTGAATAAGGATTTGCCATCTTTGTCATTTATTAATGTCATTGGGTTAAATGTATTGTCTCTGGTTCTCATAACTGGAATGCTTTTATAAAATTCTCTAGGACTTGATTTACAAATGTATGTGATCTGTTGTCTGTATTCTTCCCATGAGTTGGCTTTGTGCTTTCATTATTATGTCTTTTGCTTCTCTTTTCTTGATTTGATAATCTCTGAAGTAATCTCTGTTCTTCATTTTTACTCATGTTCAGAAGGCTTTATTTTTGTTTGTATTGCTGTTTTTACGTCTTCGTTCCACCAGGGTGTTTTTTAGATCTTGGTTTTCCTTGTTTCTTCATTTTTTTAGTTCTTTATGATTTCTTGTGTAGGAGTTTTAGTTGTTATTTTTGTTTTTGTCTTTACTGCAACCATATTTATTACTAGAGGCTGTGGTCTGTGTCTATATTGTTTTTGGGAATGGCTCTGGCATCATTTTATGGTGTATCGCTGTCTCGTTCTCATCAATATAAAGTCTATTTGTAATGCTTGATTAATATTGCTCCATTTATACCATGACTTGACATGGCTTTGATGGTGTTGGTACATTGTATTTGTTATTTTGAGGTCATGTTCCATGAATAGGTTGATCAATTCTTCCCCATTGTAGTTTCTTTGAGTTGTCATATCACTAAATGATCCTAGGCAAAATTCATCTGTGCTTTTCTTTTTTCCTACGTGCCCACTGAAGTCTCCCATTATCATTAGTTTATTTTTATCTTGAACACTGTTAATCACGTCTGATAATTGGGTGAAGAAGTCAGAGGATTCATTCGTGTCCGTATTGTCGTTATACTGTGTGTACACTTGTTTAATTGTCGATGACCTACTTTTCTCACTTAGTTTTATTTTTATAATTCTTTCCAATATAAATTCTGTCTTGGTGATTGACCCTGCTAAATCGGGATGAAGTATAATTGCCACCCCATGTTCTGTTCTGCATGATTCTTGCAATTCGCTTCAGATGATTACATACTCTTCTTTAATTTGTTTTATCTTTTCCCCTTTCTTTCTTGTGTCTGCTTCTCCCATTATTTCTATCTTTTTAATCTCCATGAAGTTAACAATGTTATGTTCTTTATTGTTTATTCCGCATACATTTCGTGTCACCATTTCGGTCTCCTTTTTCTTGCTTCTACTTTTCACACTTATTACTTGAATTTCACATCTAATTAATCCTTTTTGAATTTCACATGTAACTTAGCTCCAAGTATGGAATTTAATTGCAGTATTTTACTAGTCCCTGCTTGCAAGGCCTGTCGAAAAAGCTGACTTGGGCTAGGCTAGGCTGTACTGAATTATTTCTCATCTGTGAGCTTGGTTCTGGTGTAGAAGACATTCAACAGTAGAGTTGAAATAACTCATGCTCTTAATCTATAATATGTACTTACTGAGCAAAATGAAATTCAGGTAAAGCTAAAAACAGGGTGAAGTTTTGCTATTCACTGGAAACACACATAATCACAGAAATAAACCGACATTTCAAACAAAAGTCCTTTATTAAGATTATATACAAATATACATTAAAAAAACGACAAATGAAAAAATTATAATATCATGTTGTTCTGTTATTTATTTGTTTGTCTTCACATGTATTTGAGTGTTCTTTGTATGTTTTCTGTTTGTGTCACCTCTGACTTAGTTTCAATCCTTCAGGTCATTTCCACCTTTTGATAGCTAGCGAAACTCATTTGTTATTTCTGTTTGTCGTTTAATTAACTTTGACATAATTACTGCAATAGAAGGCAGTTGAGGCAGAGGTTGGCCAAGACATCATTAGACAAGAGATATCAAGAATGCATGCACATGCAGAAAATGAAACAGCTTGCCAGAGACCGCAGGGATTTCAGAAGATTCATAAGGAAGACTACATTCTGGAAAGAATATGTCACATGACACACACAGACTAAGACTATAATAAATAATAAAAGGACAGTTAAGTTTATGATACAAGTACATTTCATAAGAACAAGAAAGAATCATGATAACCCACAACACAGAGAAGACAACAGCAATATTAATAACAGCAATAATAAAAAGGTGGATTTATATTTAACATGTACTTATAAGTAATTAGAACAGACTGCCACTACAAATGGTATGAGATGGTAAAAGAAAGAGAGGGAGATCAAGAAAAACTCTTTGCAGAACAACCATCAATGAGGGTATGACTATGGCATATGATGGGTATCAACATACAAGAACTACAGCAGCATCACAAGGCTCAAACTAGAGAGCTCTGGTTTCTATAAATGTAAGGTAAAGTAGGTAGTGTGTAAAGTGTCAAAATTTAGTATAGAATTTAGATTAAATCCTGGATCCTAAATTTATAGCTCAATCCTAGTTTAATTCTCCACTGTGACCTTTGTTCTACTTTCAAGGTATTTCCTAACCTTTGTTGTGTGATTTGGCAAGGGTAAGGTTAAGTTAGATACTTGGACAAAACTTTCAAAATAATGCTACGGCTACAGCATTAAAAATACTAATAGTAACTATAGTATGGCAAAATTATAGTATAGTTAGATAGCCCTTGAAAATTGCAATTCAACGATACCTCACCCGAGTCTGTACATCAACCCTGAAAAAGTTATGAATTTTTTTCGAATTATTTTGACATCAAAATAATTTATATGAAACATATAGGAAAATATAAATAAAACTTGTGACCACAAAATGTAACTGAGCAGACAATTTCTGAATTATCTTTGTTATTTTCAATAATACAACACACAAACTATACATTTTTGTGTTCGTGAAGACAAGACGCTTATGTTGATCACATTTCTGGAATGTTCAGATGGACACAGAATTAATTGATATTGAAAATGGCTGCTAATTTGCATAATTATAATTTAAATATCGGTGAAAGTAAAGAATAGTTCTCCGCTGTGCTATAAATATCATACAACATCATCGATTCCTGTGTAACACCAATCAAAATAATGGCTGCCGTGACATCACATCCGACAATCACGTGAGTTCAAATCTAGACACAGACGAACTTATGCATAATCTGTTTGTTTCCCAATTTACACAAATTTACAATTTCCTATTATTTGTGGTGAGCGATCAGTATTTCTGCCCGCTACACACAGAGCGAGGTGCGCGCACACATTAGAAATATTATTTCTAATCCTAACCTTACTCTAAGTACTTACCCGTAAGCTTGCCAAATCACACAACAAAGGTCAGGTAACACCTCGACACTAGAGCAAAGGTCACAGCGGAGAACTATAATTTACTTCAGCCTAAATATCTATTAAACATAATAAAATACCACAGAAACTATATATTTCTGTTTTCACAAAGACAAGACTCATCTGTTGATCACATTGCTGTGATTCTCTGAAGCATTTACAACTAATTAATATTCAAAATGATGGCCAATTTGCATAATTAAAACAATTGATGTTTAAAAAAAAATTAACTACCGTTTTCTGCATCCTTAAAAGTTACATATATAAAATAAATGGTTACAGAAGTTAATAAATCAAATTGCAAACATGTTGAATGATGTCGTCACTAATTTTCACTAAATACCCAATAAATTTATAGCCTAAACAAAATTTTCCAAACACACTAATCTCAGATGTCCAAGTGTTAAGTGTAGTGTAGTCAAGTCAGTGAGTAGTGAGTAGTGTACTGACTGTACTCACAGTAAGGATTATGATAGTTGATAGGTAAATAAAACAACTCACGGTAAATTGTCTTCTTTTAAAATATCGACTAATCGTTGACCTGATATGATCATTTTTTGAGCGCTTCATGACTCTTTGTGCCAGCAAAAGCCCTGTACATAATAATATACGGTTCCAGAATTCTAAGTTGTGTTTACATTCAACATCATTAGCAACTTCGTAGCCATCTTGTTCTAAGGGAAGTAATATGTTTATGTCTGTTTAGATTATAAAAAATTATGTAGTTTCGCTCGAAGAAGAGGAACAAAACGTCTTTTTACGCAGCTTGTTTTGCACATGTGAAGAAAAAGCGTTCAGCATGAAGGTATTCATTCACATTCCAAACTAAAAAAAATATGTGTAAATCTATAAAGAAGTAAGTTAAATTTAAACAAATAACGTAACTGAATGCTTTCAAAATTCGCCGTAAATAAACCCGGAGTCAAGGTGACAAAATTACCTGAACCATGATTTTTATTATTTTTTATCGTTAAATTGAACTCCTGTCCACAGCCTATATTTGGGATACAAATTAAATTTTCAAAATAGTTGCCCCTTATATTCCCTTTAATATCTACATAATCAGAATTGAGAGTTTGCATAGCAGTTTAAATATTGAGCGACATAAGGAATTTATATATTTCATCAGGTGTTGCCATTTGTACGTTGCGGCATATTCCTTTGATGTTTGTGAATGTGTGACTACTATAGTGACAGAAGAAATGAATTGTACGGTAATTTCTCAAAATAGATTATGAGGCTTATAGGCCCTATGTACAGACACAATTCTTCCAATGACAGATCGACGCATTTTACTAAAATTTACGTTAAAATCGTGCGCAGCGTTCTTCTTTCGTTCACTTGAAACATGTCTATAATCTAATTCTGTCTTCTGAATAAAACTCACTGTCTTTTGTAGCTCATACAGGTGCGTAACGTTCAAATCGAGCCACAAACAGGTTTGATTGTATTACAAATTTCACATCAAATGGTCATGTATATTTCATTATTTTTTAACACGAACATCTTTAGTGTTTGTGTACATACATTATATAAACAAATTGTACAATTTTGGTTTAATTGTGATGCAAATATTTCTAAATTATGTCGCTCCGTTTTTATATGTAAAATAGTTGCGGAGTTACACATTTTTAAACAGAGACATGTATTTTGATTTTGAAACGCACTATAATGCCAACCAATGATCGTCGTAAATTTTTGTTTTCCTCGTGCTGCTCGAACAAGCAGTGCCAGTGTCGCATATAAGACGCACACAGGTCATTTTGTAAACACATTTCTTTATAGTGCGTTTCAAAATAGTTGCCCACACATACCCTTTAAATTCAAATGCCCAATACTCTGTTTCTTGGATTATCAATATAGTAATACAGTTGTCCACATTCAGACTTCCGACAAAAAATATTTATAAACTTTCACATCAATATTCTGAAGTGTTACGAATTGAATTTTCAAGCTCATTTTCGATAAATATTAACTTTTACTTAGATGACACAACTCCTCTACAAAAAAAAGACACAACTCTTCCAATGACCCAGATCATTGCATTTGACTCGGGCTGTGTTCATCTTAAACGGCCATTTATTCGCTAACTCGAAGATAAGGGTGTGGCTGTTAGGGTTATGACTAACCATACGCATTTTACTGTCACTAGATACATCGATCTTCTGCCGAATGCATTGATCTGCGCGTGACGCACAGATAGTCCTCCGATGCGCATTCATGGCATTAAATCGTGATATAATTTAATATCCGCTAACATTAACCATTTTGTTTTTCTGAACTCACAGTCTACTTGTCACGCAGTTTTAATGACTACACGGAAACGATGTGCACTATATCACACTTGGAACGAACCTGTGCATGATGTAAAACTTCGCCCACATTTCGTATAGCAAGTAGGCACTTGATCTGGGATTGGACCAAAAGCTTCCCCCTTTTAACATAATCTTTTCACTAGTTTCAATATTTCTATTTTTGCCAGGTTTCAGATGGAGTTCAATTACTATAAATAGAATTACACCATTTGTCTTATTGTAAATAAAAAAAGTAGTATGTGGAGACAGAGGAAGACAAAGAGAAAATTTCGGAATGGGTTGTCAGTGTGAAAATTATAAACAACATACGATATGCAGATGGCACTGTCCTTTTAGTAGAAAATGAACAGGTACTACATGACTAATATATCAAGTAGATAAATCAAGTAAATAATATAGATTAGATATAACATTTAAAAAACCCATAATAACAAGGAAAATCGCAGAACAGGAGCTAAACATAAACATACTTAGAGAGATATTACAACAAGTAGAACATTACCAATATCTCGGACACATAATCGAAGTCAAAAGGAGAATAGGAATGGCTAAAAGTACTTTCAATAACATGAGAAAAATATTGCCATCTAAACAAATTACAAACAAGCTAAAAATGAGAGCTATATAAGATGCTACATCTATTCTATTTTAATGAATGGCTTAGAAACATGAACAGTGAATAAACCAACTAGAAGACGCAATTGATGCCTTTTAGATGTGTAGAAAGAGAAGAAAACGAACAAAGAGTTTCTAGTAACACTTCGTGTGAAAAAAGAACCATCAAAGGAAATAATGATCAAACAAATAAAGTATTTTAGACATTAAAAGACATGACTCATCGTTGGAGACTTTGCTTGATGGTAAAGTCGAGGGGAGGCGAGCAAGAGATAGACAGAGACACAAGTAGGAGAGAGACATCACAAGATGGACAGGTTACAACCTTGCAGAGTGCACCGCAAAGGCAAGAGGCAGTAAAAGTTGGAGGTCCGTTGCAGCCAACCTTAATTGCGAAGACGGCACTTAATGATGATAGTAACTAAAATAGATTAGGCCCTATGGTCTTAGGTTAAAAGGGGGATACTTCGGCAAGTAGATGCTTTAATCCTTTAAATAATAAACAAGGAATACTACAGATAAAGGGATTGCTTCATCGGCCCAGCAGATTTCCTCACAGTGAAGATCACGGGAGAAGCAGTAAGCACTTATCGTTCTTCCATGGCCGATGCGTTATTATTCTTTGCCACTCTATCTGGTCCGAGTAAATTACAACATAAAAGTAAGAAGTTTGTGCAACGAACTTACTATCAATCAACAACAAATAAATCTAAGTGGTTGTACTAAATAATGAAATCCGCAACGAAAAAAATATATCAGTATTCAGAATAAATCTTATAGAAAGACGAACCAACACAGAATTTTGCAAAGTCTGAACATAGAAGAAGATTGGCTCCTCAAAACTATTAAAAAGCTCAATCTAACATATTTTGGATATATACAAAGACACAATGGGTTAGAAAGGTTAAGTATGGAGGGTAAAAATTTCCAGCAAATAGAACAAGAGGCAGACCAAGACTACGATGGACACAAGATATCGAAGACCTTTGAACATGACGTCGGAAGAGGCTGGGCAGCTTGCACAGAACCGAGAAGCTTATAGAATAGCAGTGAGGACAACGTTCTGTAAAGGAACCGTCACATAGACATATTTTACTAAAGTGGTCGCAGAAGAAGAAGTATGGAACCGTCAACAGTACATGATTTTATGTTTTCCTTGGTCATGTCACATTGGCGCGAAATCTAGTGTATTATCACGTGACTCTCCCAGACGACGGGAATTGTTTTGCAATGGCGCACAGTGCGCTCGATCGACGGAGTTAATTGACAATTTTGATTTCGTTTGTATTCTTGTTATGTTTTGGATTATTGTGGAATAGTTAATTAAAATATTTTTTGTAACTGGATTCACCATGAGTAATATTGAACACGGGTAAGGTAGTTTGTAAAATACCAATATATATCTATATTCTTGTCATAAATGTGATTTTCATCTGGACTACTCTGCTATCTAAAGTAAGAACTTCTCTCCCCTCAATACCTTTGAAACTGAAGTAAAAAGTTGTTGTTATGAATAGCTGCTCTTATGACGGAAAATTATCGGTTTTCGCCATGTTTAGAGCAAAATTCCCATGTATGGCATGTTTCAAATTATGCATAAAATAATATAAAATAAGTTGCTTATTTATTGCTGATGAACCGCGCGAATATTTTTTTTTATAGCGAAACTAACAGGCCTAAGCGTAATTTAATAATAATTTATTAATATAGTTAATAACTAAGTTATATATAATATACTAACTAATATAGGCCTAAATTATTATCCTATGTATGTTAGTTTCTCAATAAAAAAATCATTACGTTTATAAGTAACAACACAATAAGGCATAGGCCTACCTATAATAATGTTACAATTAAAGGATCCAAAAAATATGCTAGAGGTCCTACGAGAAGGTAGGCCCTTGGCTTAGCCATAAATAAGTCATGACGTCCACCATTTTAGAAAATAAAACCGAAGATAATTAGATATAATTATGTAGGCCCTACTACTCAGAGGGGGTGAATGCATATTTGTAGAAATACACAGGCCTACACAACACACATATAGAGTACATAGGCCTACACAACACACATACAGAATAATAATTTTCTGAATATCATAGGCCTATATATGTATTATGAACTGAAATAATTACACCCCAGACAAACACTTAGGTATTTTGTTTCTCACAGACGATGTGGGAAAGTAGGAATATTTATGGCTTTAGTTGCTGGTTAAACACACTCCTCACCATTCATACTTGTGCTACATTTGAAACCAAATTCCCTAAATTCCCCAAATTTTCAGTACATAGGCTTATGCATCATCAATCACAGTTTTCACATTCAGTTGGCAGTCATTTAGTAACTTCAAGATGCATTCCTTATTAAGGGGGTTCAAAATCGCACTGGGGTTTCTCTGCCATTCCAAGAGGCACAGTCATAGCTGAAAGGTGTTGAGTGTATAGTATGAAAATAGAGATCAAGGCAGTTATGGTGACTATAAAATGGGTCTCTGAAGCAGTGGCAGTCAGGGCTGTTGTAGTGTCCGATTCTAAATCCATGATCCTGAAGATTCAGAATGGATGGCTGTATTATGATTGAATGCAGTATATTGCCATCTGCAGTGACTTATATAGATTTTTGCCATGGTCATGCTGGAGTTTATGTTAATGAGATAACTTACAGACTGGTTTCAAGAGCACAGGTATCAAAACAGATGACAATGGACATGGGCGACATTTTAAATTTCCTATGTAGATCTATGTCTTTACTGAGGCGTTTCATTGAGTTAAACATCACCAATTATGATCCATCTTGGAAGACATGGGTTTCCTCAAACACATAATAGGCCTACATCTTATTGAAACACTATATGACAAGCAGGAAGCAGCATTAAGAGTGGAGGGAGAAACATCATAGTGTTTCATTGTATAAAGTGGAGTGATAGTTTTGCACTCTATCCCTGTATCTTTTATATGCAGAGAATATAATGAGAAATGTGAGAGAAGAACTAGAGGAAAATGAGTTTTTCCATTAAATATCAGTGGAGACAAGATTCCAGAAATAAGATATGAAGACGACACAGTCCTCCTTACTACGCATCATGAGGGACTGGAGATCCAAAATTTATATCTAAGCACATATAAAACAAAAATTATGACAACAAACAAAACAAAGATAAAACCAACAATAAAAATAGACAATATGGAACTGGAATGTATAAACAAATTCAAATATCTGGTAGCAATTATAAACATTTCTGGAGATTGTTTAATTGAGGTCAAAAGAAGACTAGCAATTGCAATACTCAAATTAACACAAATGAGAAAGCTGTGGCAAAGTAGTAATAATGACACTAAAATAACCTGGTTAATATCATGTGTGTTTTCCCAGTGGCGACATATGAATGTGAGACTTGGACTTTCAGCACAAAAATATCCAGAAGAATAAATTCATTTGAATTGAAGTGCTACAGAAAGATCTTATGAATATCATGGACAGAAAAAAAAACATAGAAATTTTTAAATTACTGAAATTAAATTAAGAAGGCTTCTAAATATAATCATAAGTACAGTATTTTGGAAACTTAAAGAGACATGATGATATCGAAAGCCTGATTCATAGAATATGCAGATGACACCATTCTAATATCAAGAAATCTCACAGGTCTATAATGCGTGATTATGTCAAAATCATAGTGAGGTTTAAAATCGTTTCCTGAGAGCAAACGAGACAAAGCTAATGCATATCAACAAAAATAGAATACAGAAGATGGATGTGTTGAGCCATTTGCACAAATAAAACTGAGGCACAACAGATTTCCATTCTCTGGACTACATTGTGTTGGAAATCTAGTAAGACCATGTCCTTCTACAAGAGAGATCCAATGGGAGTTTGAGAATGAGCGCTGAAGAAGAAGAATAGAAATAGACTCACACCAACAATCCATCCATAAACTATAACCAGTCAAGGTCGTAGTACGTCAACACAGTCCTCCAGTGATTTCTATCCTCAGCAATGTGGATGAGTGTGGAAAAGAGTAATGTATTTTGACCTGTCCAGTCTGTGATATTGTCTGTCCATGATTTTAATTTTCCTCTGCTTCTTCCATTTTCAAATGTCCCCTATATTGTTTTTGACTTGGAATCCACTTAGGCGACTAAGGAGGTTATGGGATGGAGTTGGCTGTCCCATCCCATATAGGGTCAGTGACCCAAAGCCATGCTGAAGTTGGATGTGTCAAGCCGAAAGGCGCAGATATTGCAGCAATGCTGTAAATCATGACAACGCATTCCGTTCTCTGGACTACATCCTATTAATCTGCAGGAATTTGAGAACGAGCACAGAAGAAGAAGAAGAAGAAATATTCTGAGTCAACTATTAACACCACAGGAGATTGTTCAGCAGAGACCAGAAAGAGGTTAACAATGGCCCTGCAAAATAACATCACAAATGAAAAATATATGGCAAGAGGCAAATAAAAACAGAGTGAGAACTACTAAGAATCTATATGTTTGTGAGACTTGGGCAATGACATTAGCAATTGAAAAGAAAATATCAGCATTTTAAATGGAATGCTATTGAAAGGTTCTAATGGTTATGCAAAATTAGTTAAACAGGTTACTAGGAAAACCTAACTATGAATAAATATAGATGAAAAAGTATATACAAAACATGCAATGAAACAAAACAGACCAATTTTCGACGTATCGGTCCAAATGGACCGTTCTCAAGAAACTAATAATATTTAAACCAAACAAAACCTCACAAACTAGATAACTGAGTTTGACCAGGCCATGTTTCACTTATGGGAAACATAACCCAGTACCGGTTGTGGAAACGCCACATGTCCAGTAAAAGTGAAAATATATTTTTTTGCACACTATTGATGAGTAATGACAAAGTAGTAAGGGCAAGGGGGAGGGGTTGAGAAGGAAAGAGTAAGAAATTAGTCACAGGGGGGGGGGTGTTACCAATAAAAGTAGAGACTATAGAAATATGCAAGAGGGATCAGCATTTGACAGCACATGGAATAGATATACAACAAAATATAGACATATATATATACATATACATATATATATATATATATATTTCTGTATGTGCTTGTTTATGTTAATGCACATATCTCCATTCTGTGTCAATATGTACGCCTATTCTTGTGTGAACCCTCACTTGAGTGTGGATACATTTACATGCTTGTGCATTTTGTGTAGGTATCTTTCATACATCTTTGTTTTGGTTTTGTTTTATATGTATTTCATATCTATTGTTATTTGCATATATTTATGTATATGTAGGTGTGGATGTATATGTCTATGTTTATATTTGCTTGCATATCTATTCCATGCACTGTCAAATGCTGATCCCTCTTGAATATTTCTATAGTCTCTACTTTTATTGGTAACACCCCCCCCCCTGTGACTATTTCTTACTCTTTCCTTCTCAACCCCCCCTCCCCCGGCCCAGCCCTTACTGCCTTAGTATTACTCATCAATGGTGCACACAAAAATATATGCCCATATTGAAAGCACACATTTTCACTTTTACTGGATTTGCAGCGTTTCTGCAACCGGTACTGGGTTATGTACCCGTAAGTGAAACATGACCTGGTCAAACTCAGTTATCAAGTTTGTGTGGTTTTGTTTGTTTTAAATGTTATTAGTTTTTTGAAAAAGATCTCATTTGGACTAATACGTCAACAATTTTCTTGTTTTGTTTTTTTTGCATGTTTTTTATATACTTTTTCATCTACATTTGTTCATAATTAGGTTTTCCTAGTAACCTGTTTAACTAATTTTGCATTACCATTTGTTCGTTTGGTTACTGCGGCACCCTCCACTTTGTCAGACATCCTTCTGACTATTTGGTTATTTAGACAGGTTCTAAATATATCATGAACAGAAAGATGATCCAACAGAGATGTCCACAAAGACCTGAACATAGAAGAAGATTGCCTCCTCAAAATTACAACAAAAATATAGGCTAACATATTTTGGACATGTAAAAAGACACAATAGTTTAGAACAATTAATCATGGAGGAAAGAGAATGTTCCAGGAAAGAGAAAAAGCAGCAGATAAAGATTCTGAGGGACATAGGATATCAAAGTACTTTTTTAAATGTCACACTGGAAGAGGTTGACAAGTTTTCACAGAATGTAGAGGTTTAGAGTTGCAGTAAGGATGCTCTGCAAACGATATGTTGCATAAACAGATCTTATAGTTGCATAATTATATAGAGAAACACTTTTACAATAAATCTCATGTAAACCAGGTCTGGGTTCCAGCACTACAGAAGACACTTATTGAATGGAGACTGCAGTAAAACTGTGTATCATGTTGTAGTAAATAAATAAAATGAGTTGAATAGCAGTTTTATGTAGAACAAATCATTTCTTCTTCTTCTTCAGCATTCATTCTCAAACTCCTGCTGGATCTCTCCTGTAGCAGGACTAATAGATCTCCAGCAGGATGCAGTACAGAGAATGGAAATGCGTTGTGTCGCCGTTTTATTTGCGCCAATGGCCCGACACATCCGTCTTCGGTGGAAATCATTTCAACCAAATATATCTTTATCAAGATAATTGCAAGCAAATACAGATGTAACAACAGAGTAGACCAAAGACGGTATAGTTATGTGATTAACATTGACGAATCTGGAAATTAAAAAGTAGCAAATAAAGAGCACGATGGAAATATGTAAAGTTACATCATATGAAATGGATTGTCAACAAAATTCAGTATATAAGTAAATCTTCTTCTGTCTTCTTTTGTATTCACTCTGATAACCAACACAATTATCTTGTGACTTCTGCAGAGGAGCATGAAGAGTCCTCTTTACAGGTAGAGCAGGGCAATTTTATTTAGACCAGGGAAAAGTCTTTTTAGATTAGATCAGGGATAAGTCTTCTTCAGAGTAGATAAGTCGTCTTAAGATTAGACCAGGGATAAGTCATCTTCAGAGTAGACCAGGAATAAGTTTTTTTAGGTTAGATCAGGGATACATCTTCTTTAGAGTAGATCAGTATTCTTTAGATTAGATCAGGGATAAGTCTTCTTTAAAGTAGAAAAGTCATCTTTAGATAGACCAGGGATAAGTCATCTTCAGAGTAGACCAGGAATAAGTATTTTTTAGGTTAGATCAGGGATACATCTTCTTTAGAGTAGATCAGGAATAAGTCTTCTTTAGATTAGAACAGGAATAAGTCTTCTTTAGATTAGACCAGGGATAAGTCTTCTTTAGATTAGATCTGAGATGTCTTCTTTAGAATAGATCAGGGATAAGTCTTTATTAGATTAAAACCAGGGATAAGTGTTTTTTAGAATAGATCAGGGATATGTCTTCTTTAGAATAGATCAAGGATAAGTTTTCTTTAGAGTAGACCAGGGCAGTCTCTTTTAGTGTAGGCCAGTAGATATTTTTTATTAGATTAGACTAGGGATCTCTTTTTTTTTATAGTGCAGGCTAGCGAATAAGTCCAGAGATGAGTCGTTCTTTTTTAGTGTAGACTGGTGCAAAGTCTCCTTTAGAGTAGTCTAGTGCAAAGTCTCCTTTAGAGTAGTCTAATGCAAAGTTTCCTTTAGCAAAGTTAATTCACAGTATTCTTTGATATACACTAAATTATCTGTCTCATGTCATTGCATGTTAAACCATAATGAATAAAGTATACCTCTGGAAATTGAAGAAAAGTTATGGAAAAATACCCAGTGTAAAAATATGGCCAAGATAAACACGTAAAGTGAGTCAAAAGTACAAGTTTTACAGGGAAAAGATTGAAAACAAAATCCTTAGAGAATCATAAATCAACTGTGAAAAATTAATATCCTTACTTTTAATCTACCGCAAAATGATATTGAAAGTAGTTCATGCTTGGCTTCTGATGCATGTACAACAACTGTAGTAACCAAACAGCGGGTTTCTGAAGTCAGTTTCTGGTTCAGTGGACTCAATATCATTGCAGCATATGTGAAATTAAAGAGGTCAACAAACTGACGAATATAGGGAGGAAATTGCCTCAATTTGAGATCAATGAATATAAGCAAAAAAAACAAAAACAAAAATATTTGTTAAAATTCAGTTTTATATTACATTAATATAATAAAACTAATAATAAGACCCATAACCGATCAGGGTCATAGGGTGCCACACTGGAAACATTAGCGCAAAAAGCTCTCCAAACATCTCTATCCTCAGCCATTCAGAGGAGAGTAGAAAAATTATGCCCAGACCATGCTTTGATGTTATCAATCCAGGATTTTCTCTGTCCTCCTTCCATCCTCGACTGTTCCTTGCAAAATAATTGTTTAAAGTGAGTGTGTCTCTTTACATATCCAAACCAAACAAGTTTATGCCGTTTCACCACTGCCAAAAGTGGTTCTTGATAACCTGCAAGTTATTTATTTGTAGCACTTGTTTTAAAAAGACTGAATCCTTCTTTATGTGTCAGCACTGAGTTCCCAACTTTCACATCAGTATAAAAGTATATTTAGCATTAACAATTTGAAGATCTTTACTATAATACTGATAAGTATTTTCCAAATTGTGTTCAACCTTGCCATGGCAGCCATCACCATCTCAAGTCTTAGCTTTCTCATAATCTCATTTCCAGAGTTGCCATCATCACATATCTGCTTCCCAAGATATTTAAAGATGGTAACTGCTTAAATTTTGTGACAGTTTAGTTGGATATTCATGGGATCTTGCTTGGTTTCACTAGCCACCAATACCTTGCTTTTATCAATGTTAATTTCCATTCCATATTTCCTACTAACTTCTTCCAGCTTTTAGGCGAGTTCCTTGAGTTCAGATTCAAAACCAACCAAGAGATCAATATCATCGGCATAACACAAGTTACAAAGTGGTCTATTGCAAATAGTTATTGATGTCTGGAGATCTTGTAGTGCCTCCTGCATTATATATTCAAGATACATGTTAAAAAGTTTTGAAGAAAGTATGCAACCTTGCAGAACTCCTATATTCATCTTGAAAAATTGACCAATATCATTATTTATGAAAACATCACTGCTTGCATATTTAAATTAATACATGCTCTTGATGATTAGATCAATTGATATTTATGAAGTAATAAAAATAATAATAGTAATACAATGAAATCCCATTATAACAACTTGATCCAGAATGACAAAATATTTATTGGATATGTAATAAAGAAAATCACTATATATAGTATAAAGAATAAATATAATTGGAAATTTTGAAAAGTGTTATTACAAAAGGAAATGTGTTATAAAAGGATCAGCTATAGAAGTATTTCACTGTAATAATACTGGTAATCTATCTATTGTCCTTTCTCTGCTTTTGCTGTTAGGCGTCACAAGATTGAAAAACAATCGAAATTTTTTTGGCTATAACACATTTGGTCGAAAGTAGCTTTAGATGTCAACCACTCACATCAGCATAGCATATATTAGGATAAATCATTTTGAATATTTTGAAGCATGGAATAAGAATCAGACAAGATAACTGTCTTAATAATTATAACTTCCGAGATCTATTGGAGTGATGCAGTAACAGCCTCAGTTTCATTCCTCATACTAAATACAGTGGAATCCCATTATAACAACTTGGTCGGGATCAATGAAATATGTATGTAATAATAGAAATTCACTACATACAGTACAAACAATAAAGGATAAATATAAGTGGGGATTTTGAAAAGTGTTATATAGGGAAATATATTATAAATGGAAGGCTTTAGAGGGATTCCACTGTATATTTATTTGTTTCTGATTTGGAATTCGTGTCTCCCTGCTTATATTAGAATTAATTAATCTAAATATTATATAAATAATTAATTTAAGTATTCATTTTTTAGGGTTAGGGGTTAGTTATGTTTTACATAACAAACCCTAAATAAATTTATATTTCAATTAATAAATGATAAACATAAACTGATAAACATGACCAAGGAAAGTAATAAAATAGGGGGACATGGGTTCTAAACAAGAATCAGTTATTCTGTGTGACCATTGTGCTCTGTCACAACATTACTACAACCACTAGATATACAACTCCAGTCAGATTTCTTACCATGATGGACAGATTAACATTTATTGAATTCTTTTTCTAACTTTCAGACCATTGTCCTCCTACAACAGCTTAGTTGATGCTCATCTAAGTGGTTTCTTTGCCAGCACCAGACTTCGAAGACATCTTCACAAAGCTGGGCTGGTAAATGTGGTTTATATTGATTCTTAGTTTTACAGTGAGAGGGGTAGGGGAAGACCAAGAGAGAAGATGCTTGACAACCTAGATTTGTGGCATGGGAGAAAATCGGTATCAGAAATGATTGACAGCACACGAAATAGAAAGAACTATCTCCATTGATAATAAACACCTATAACAGGTAAATGAGCTCACTTACTTAGGAAGCATTATATCGACTGAATGGAAAAACAGTAAAGAGATACAGAATAGATGCAACAAAACATACCAGATTCTAGGACAGATGACAGGTATTTTTAAGAACAAAAATGTAAACATAGTCACTAAAGTTGCCTTATACAAGATTATTATTATTCTGTCATTTTGATACCAGTGCCAAACCTGGACAATGATGGAACAAGACAAAATAAAAATAGTGACAGCAGAAATGACATGTCTACGAAGAATACTCAGAGTGTTATTCATTAGAAAACTAATTATATCCCTGAAAGAATTAGAAATTATAACATCAGACAGATAACCAAAATACTAGTATTGGAACACATCAAAAGACAACAGATCAAGTAGTTTTCACATGCTTCTAGACTACTAACAAATAGCATGCCACAAATGGCCATGACACATAGACAGCACAGCTTTAAAGCCAGAGGCAGACCATGTAAAAGATGGATCACAGAAATAAAAGAAGCCACAGCTTCAAACAAGCTTGTAAGGAACAAGCTTACAAACAGCACACAAGAAGGTCATCTCCAGAGAACTCTTGCACCCCTAACCTCGCAAGGCAAATAAGTGCCACAGTGTATGGATTGATAGTCTACTGTTGATTTGTTCATATTTGTGTTTGTGAATGTTTTTGGCATGTGTGAATGGTGTATAATGTTAGGGATTGAGAAAAACATTGCATAACATACTGGTAAAAGGTGAAAGATAAAAACATTGCACTACATACTAGTAAAAGATGAAAGATAAAAACATTGCACTATAAACTAGTGAAAGGTAAAGTTAAGCTGGGTTATGAACATAATCATAGAACTCTGTTTCCCATATGCGCCCAACTGCCTAGCCAGTGGCTGACCATAAACCGCAGGATCAGTGTCACCTACCACACTTGCTAAGTATCAGTGGTACCATTCCTCACATTCCTAGAGCTGAGTACACTAGTTCCTGTTCCCAGTGTCTGGGTTAACCACTGAAGTAATTTTTTTACATACTGCTAAGTAGCTATAATAATTTTCCATGACCTTTGACAGTGCTATAAGACCTCTGTACAGAATTAAGTAGAACTTCATTCGTTACGTTTTTGATTATTGTGATTTCATTGGTCACTATTTATATATTTGGAGTTGCATGCCAAATATAGTCAAGGCCAACCAACCACCATTAAGGCACAGAAATAATCAACTGCCTTTCAGGTCATGTTTACATTTTCTGTACACAAGTATTTATACTGGAGAAGGTCATGGAATTTTCCATCTGGAATAAAGCTCTCGAGAAATGTCTAATTGCACAGAAGGATACATGAGCTCTATTGCTCATAATTCCTGGGGTTTAAAACAAGCCTAAACACATACAGCATCCATGCTTGTATCCCTCAGGTCAAAGTTATCCAAAAGACATGCTGAAGTTAGATGCATCAAGTGGAAGTTAACAGATATCACATTCTAGCTGTAAACCATGAAATGACACAGTTTATTCCATTCTCCTGACTACATTCTACTAACTAGCTGGAGTTTGGAAATGAATGCAGAACTTTTACTATTAACATCTTACATTCATACTGATTTCAATGTTAATTCTTTCAACTGTATTTCATAGATAACTAAACATGGAGAAATTAGTTGGTTGGTTGCTGATCCAGTGGTCCATGGGCTCATTCCCCGTCCATGTGCTCATTCCCCACCACCAAATGACTACTGGTTATGCCGAACTTGTCTATTGCTCTAGGCATACAACCAAATGTTCAAGTCAAAAGGATTGTCACGTCCTGAGTCACTGTGCCTCTATGATGGGTCTCAGCCATAGGAAAAAACAGTGCTGTCAGTTTCCTCCTCCCCAGTGCTGCACAGTACATCTCTGGCTCCCTCCCAACCACAGATGGTGCATACATATATATTCAAGCAAACATGAAACACATTTCAACAAAAAAATAAAAAAAGCATAATTGTATAGATGACATGCCATGAAGCTTCTCTAAGAAGATAACCTCAATATAACGACATGTCATCCACTAAGGTTTTATGTTGCATGGGTGGTTTGTCTAATGGGCCATTGGTGAGACCCACAGACACAACCACATGCGTAAGAGAAATTAGTTGAATGTTAATTCTTTCAACTGTATTTCATAGATAACTAAACATGGAGAAATTGTGTCAGAAAACATGTACCGGCTGAATATGAGCAGGAAAGAACACAAGAAACATGTGAAGGATATGTTAGCTCAAGCTATAGTTCATAAAACTTTGGACTTAGAAAGAGCTAGACAAGCAGAGATTAAGAAAACATTGGAACAAATTTCAAAAATACAGTTGGTTAGAAGAGTGAGGGTAAGTTAACTCACTTCTTATAGTCCATGTAGTGGCGTTAGTTATTACGTCTATCCACAGCATTCAGTTTCGTCTGTTGTCAATCATTTCTTATAATCCGTACTGTGTGGCATTGGTTGTCTTGTCTTTCCACATCCTTCTCTATAATATACAGTAGAAATCCGATTATCCTAATTAATTGGGGATCGGGCCAATTTGGATAATGAAAAATTTGGATAATTGGATATAGCTCAGGAATGAAGCAAACAGTGTACATACATACAATCATACATTGAAATGAACATAATTTTATTAATAAAAGTACAGTAATATGTAGGCAACTATGTGTTGCAAACTTTATATTTGTTAAACTATGTGTTAAACTTTATATTTGCTTGTTTGACTTACAGTACTGTGTTGCAAATAAACTATGTACACTACAGTACTGTAAAAATATGCTAAAATTACATAAATGGCACATATGTACAGTAATACATTGTGCGCTAACGCTCTCGCTCTAAAATTATTTCACCCAAATTGGGGATTTGGTTAATTGGGATTTGGATAATAAGATTTCTACTGTACTGTCAATCATTTTCAATACTGATGTTATCCCATACCACAATACAATGTTGTCTAGCATCATCAGTCTTGGTCTTTCACTACCCCTCTTGCTCTTCATCTTTTCTGTTTTCATGATATATTTAATCTTTCCTCTTCTTCTCAAGATGTGTAAAAAATGTTGACTGTCTTTTTCTGATGGGAATCAGCAGCTCTCTTTTTGTATTAACTGCTTTAAAGATGTCTTCTTCACACTTTTTAATCTGTTCATGGTGTTCTTAATATTCTTCTTTAACTACATCTTTGCTGCATCTATATAATTTTAACACTAATCTGCTGATTGTCCAAGATTCACATCCATCCATCAAAACAAAAAGACATACATGCATTTCTGGAGCCTGAAAGTGGAGTAAAGAATAGTGATACTATTACCTACCAAGCATGTTCTAAGAGGTGACTAAGGAAAGTTGAGGGGGGGGGAAGGATAGGTTGACAACTTGTCACCTGTGAAAAAAATCGTCATTGTCATTGTGTGTCTTGATTTCTTATTTTTGTCAAATTGTTCACATGGATGACAAAGAGATGCAGGCCAACAGACATTGCACTATTGTCCTTTTGTGGCAGACTTCTAAGTGGCAGAGAATGATAGATGTACCATCACTGAAGATGGGTCAATAGTTCTGACAGAAGAATGATGAATGAGTTAGACCAGAAGAGTTTCTATATATGTTACACTCCTGGCAGGACTTGATGATCCTGGGATACTGCAGCATTGGAATGACTCCCTTCAGGGATTAAACATGAATCCTTAAACCTCCCTAACATAACCATGCCTTTGAGACAACAAACCTTATATGAGTTTGGGTGTCACCTCAGTTACTCATCTGAGGAGGGCCTGCATGTATGTCAGAAAGGCTATGTATGGGTTGTCGAGCTATCTGCTCACAGCTGAAGGGATTATTTAATCATCATTGCCATCATAAAAATCAGAACCATCATGGTCGTATTGTTACTGCATCCAGAGTTGTAAATATGATTACCGTAAGTAGGAGGTTTTACCTACAAAATAAAGAGTTTGTCCGGTTTTGTGTAAATTTCACTATTTGACAGGAAATTTGAGGACCATTTTGTGAAAAATCACTACGGAGGGATTTTTATGGTACATGTTAAGCAAATGTAGCCTCATCATGTGATAAGTCCAACTTTTTAATATTATGTGTAGTTTCATTCAGATTTCGTGACCTAGGTGACCTCGGATTAAAAAGTTGCTTAGTATGCTTCGAACTGTGTGCGCTATACACTGAGAGCCCTCCCCCGCCTTGGATGACCCTGGAGGATGGTGGGGGGTGCGCTCTCAGTGTGTAGCAGACAGATCAATGGATCCACAAGTTGACAGATACTGTGAAATGCGTCTTTATCGATATTTCATTTTGTTAAATAATGTACATATTTGTTTTGTTAAAAAAGAGGCCACATTTGCTTAACCAGTACCATTTTTAACAACATATTGGCTAAGTTCCTAGTACTAAAAGTCATGTTCAGATTTACTAAGGTTGGGGGGGGGAGTAGTTTGAACACACACACACACACTCTTCCCCCCTTCCACCAACCCCTCATCTACAGACCTGACTGCATTGAGTGCATAAACATACAGATTCCTCCAGCAATGTTTATCTTCAGCATTGCGAGTGAGAGTAGAAAAGTCATGACCATATCCATTCTGTGATGCTGTCTGTCCATGAGACAGCATAAAGGTAAGCTTAGTCCTTTCCTTGTTCTTTCAACTGTGGACCTGCAGGAAGGATTGTTTTTGACAGGGAATCATGTTTCAACTCAGGAGGTAGGTGAAAAAAAAACCAACTAAACAAATCATTACTGCAATAAAAAATAAAAACCTAACACAACTATCTTAGGCAGAAGGTTCTCCAAGAAGGAGGCATATGAGATAAAATACAAGAGGGATGAGTAGGACACGGAAATAACTTAATATAAATAACATAATAAATATAAATAACATAAGGAATGAAGACAGATAGGATAAGATGGAGAAGATTTGTTAGAAGCCTATATACCACAGGAAGTTGAAAAGAGACGGCTCCGTTTATAAACTTCATTATGGGAGAAGTGTGTTATTTAAACAAAAAACAAATAGCAAATCACTCTGATTTTGTATGAATTCTGTTGATTTCTTGGGGAAAACTGCAAATGGGGAAAGGGGAGGGGGGTGAACCAACATTTTAAATTGTTTTTTAGTAGAAATGTTATGTTGTATTTTTCTAATTGGGTGGGTTCAACCCCCCCTCCCCCCTTCATATCTACAGTTTTTTAAGATGAATAGTTAGACATACAATGAAACATGCCCAAATTAAACATCTTTGGCAAGGTATCAGCATCATAGTCAAACTATGCATGATCAGAAGATGCATATTTCCAGTGGCAATATATGGTTGCCAGGCATGGACATTAAATAAAACAGTAGCAAAGAGAATCGTTGCTTTCAAAATGAGCTACTACAGAAGAATTTTACGTATACCATGGACAGTTAAAAAGTGTCAAAAAGTGTCAAAATAAAAAAGTGTTAAGATCAATAAACGTAGAAGAAAGCTGACTCCGTAACAACATCTTAACAAGAAAGCTGTGTTGTTTGGTCATATAAAGAGACATAGCAGCAAGGAAAGATTAATAGCTGAAGGCAGAGTTAACGGTAACAGGGGAAGAGGGCACCCAAGATGACAATGTTGCAATGATATATCAGATTGTTTAAACATGTCCCTAGCTGCGGCAGGTGAACTCGCCCAGACTTGCAGAGTGTTCATAGAATCCATAAGGAAGACCACGTTCTGGAAAGAACTATGTTGCAGTCTATTTTCATTTATTCTAAGTATATGTTTGATATACATCAACTTTTTTTCTTATTGTTGTAGACACATAATGCTGTTTGGTGTTTTCTTTTATTTGCTTGTTTGACTTTAATTCTTCCTAACCAATATTTAAGAATTTTCTAAGACATTTATTTTCAAATGAATATAATTTATCTCAAGTGCCTTTGTTACTTTCCAGCACTCGCAACCATATTTTACATATAGATATTACATTGGATTCAAAAAGTATAGGTAGATTGATACAAATATCATGTTGCCATCTGATTTATATGTGAAACCAACAGTTTTCATCCAGTTTAAAAACTGTTAGTCAAATCCCAACAACTTGGTCCGACCAATAAAATATGTATGTAATAATAGAAATTCGCTAATATACAGTATAAACAATAAAGAATAAATATAATTAAGAATTTTGAAAAATGTAGTAAAATATGGAGATTTGTTATAAAAGAATGCAATGTCATAGGTGTCAACTAATTTTTTCATAGATCCATTTTTTTAACAATTTATCTCCGTATTTAGCACCACAAAAAAAACCCCAAAAACCACACACAATTTTTTTTATCCTCCCTCAATATGAGCGTGAGATAAAAATGTCAGCATTAGTAATAATTGCTAGAAAATTTAACACCAATGTCTTAAAAATTTTTATTTTATTTTGCCCGAAATCCATATTAATATTGAAAATCTGTACTAGTTGACAGACCTATGCAATTTAGAAGGATTCCACTGTACATAAATGTACTCGCTATTGTTAACATTGGCATTTATGCTGGCTTTTTTCTCTATCAGGAATCACGTTCGAGGAAACGAGATGAAGACGTTCTGCCTTATTTAAATTCAGGCTCTCAGTTACAATCATCTTTAAGTCCACATGCTCCTAGAGGTCTCCGTCAAAGTAGGAATAGACCAAGGAGTGCACCAGCAAAGAAGGGAAAACGACCATTATCAGATTTATCATCAACTTATGAAGATGAGGAAGTTGTAAGTACCATTTGCGAGTATTTGTCTGCTCTCTATATTCAAGCATATCTTCTGCTTCTTGACATACCAATGCATTTTTGGCAACGACTCCATCATTGTTATTTTTGTCATCGCCATTGTTGTCATCATCATCACTGACATCTCCGTCTCCATTGTCATTCACCATCATCACAGCATCATCATCATCATCAAGGAAGCAGATAGACAGATGGGTAGAGCACTATCTAGAGTTAATTATAATGAAATTAAGCTAACAGATGATGCTTTCAGTGCCATGGAGGCTCTACCAATCCTTAATAACCCTGATACATATGTGTCTAGTATAGCGAAGTTAATAACTACACATCATAGTCAGTTTATCCAGACACACCCTCAACCATAACTTAAATTAAAAATACTATTGATGACCTAGCTTCTAACAAGGCACCTGGCAAGTATAAAATTCAAAATAAGTTTACCAGGAGTGGGAGAGACATACTTTCACCAGAGTTCTATCAACTGTTAACATTGTGTAGGCTTGAAGGACAGGTGCCCAAAAGATTTTAAAGATCTTAAAGCATTATAACTCTATGCAGAAACAAAGGGGGCAGGAGTGACTGTAACAACTGCAGAGAATTTTCACTCATGTATTGTTGGCAAAATAATTGCGAGAATTGTACTGATAATACTATGTATTCTAGGTAATTGGGTTTATCCTGAATCACAATACAGTTTTCATGGAAACTGATCGGCCACAGATATTTTCATTACATCAATTACAAGAAAAATATGAACAAAAGCAGCTCATGTATGTTGCTTTCATTAATCTTACAAAGGCGTTCGACTTAGTAAGAAGATACTTTCTTACTGAGAGTGTTGTTTCTTCTGTCCTGTGTATTATTTGTATGATTATATTCTGTGTTTTGTTTTGTTGTATGTACCATATTCATTCATGCAAACATCCGCTGGTGATAGTGTGTAGTGTGTTAGTTGTCATTCAGTAGGACTTCATTACCTGTCTTCCACGTGAGTATTATTTTCAATTATGTTCTACTAGCAGTACCACCTTCTATTGATTGTTTCTTCATAGGAGTTTGTGATCAAGAGCGATGTAAAACAAGACTGCATTCTTGCCTACAAATATACATCTCTTTCCTCTTGAAGCATGATTTTTGCAATCAGGAGGGTGGTATATTAATCCATTCTCGTACACAAGCTTGAAGCTTGAATGCCAAAACCATGATAAGAGGGTTGCTCTTTATAGATATAGCTGCAATTATAACATTCAGAGGAGGAACTGCAAAACTTACTAGCTGCCATTTCTCATGCATGCCATGAGTTTGTGCTAACAATCATCAAAAGGAAGACATAAATTATGACACAGGCTGCCAACAAGTAGCCACAAATTGTCATTGATGGTGATGATATAGAGGTTGTTGCCCACTTTACATATCTAGGATTCTCAGTCACCAATAAATTATCCCTGGATCAAGAAATAAGTTCCAGCATTGGCAAAAAATGTACACTAATGAACAGACTAACGAAAGGTTCTAGGTAAACAGAAAATTAACTATAAAAACTAAACTTCATGTTTACCAGACTTGTTTCCTCAGCATCATCCTCTACAACAGTGAAACATGGACAACTTATATGCACTGGAACAGATGGCTAAAAAGCTTTAACTTGCAGTTCCCACATAGAATGTTTAGGTTTAGGTGGCAGGACAAAGTCACTAACACTGATGTATGACAGGACAGTCACTAACACTGATGTATGGCACAACAAAGTTACTAACACTGATGTATGGCAGGACAAAGTTACTAACACGGATGTATTGGAATGAACAGGAGATAAAATGGTACTTTCTATGCTCAGTCTGTGCAGATATCTGGGACATATATGGAAGATGACAGAATACAGAAGAATCTACATTATGGAGAATTACAGTCTAGGAAAAGATATCAGGGTTGACTTTACTAGTATATTATTGGATAGTATAAAGGCGTATGCAAATGTAATATGCATGATACAGGCATTGATATGGAATCATGGGAACTGGGTGCTATGAATCGTGTTGCATGAAGCTGCATTTTGCTTTTTATCAGGAATGGTATAAAGTCAAAGAAGAAAGTGATTTAGTTAGTTCAAGGACTACACGTCTAAGAAGACACACAACAGCACACGAGGGTGGAAGCAGCCTGTGATTTCTTGTACATACCGTGGAAGATTCTTTGTGGCTCAGATTGGTCTTGTGAGTCACATCTATTATCACCATGGGTCATAGATTATATTTCTTATTGATTGAGAATCCGAGGAATTGTGAGTGATTAGCTCTTACTTCATATGTGCAATGGGATGGTTTTCTGAGCTTTCTTTCATACCCAGGAAACTTTAGATTTTGCCTTAGTGCAATGTCTATTGAAGGAGCCTTCTACTCAGAGGGGGTCTATAATTGTATATACGACAAGCTACAAAGCTTTCATAAGAGAGCCTCAATATAACGGCATTTCATCTACTAAGGTTTTCTGTTGCATGGGTGGTTTGCCTAGTGGGTTATTGGTGAGACCCACAGATGCAACCAAATGAATTTTATTTCTTATAGCACGATAATAATAATATTGTCTGGAAAGATGGAAGTGGAGTTGATTAGTACAGCATTATGAACAAGACTGCATGGGGTATGCATTGGTGTGACTTTCTTGCAATCTTGAGACCCATTACAAATAAATGAGTTGATTATCTCCCAGCAGACCAGGTATAGGTCTATAACAGACTTAATTACAGAGATAATGGGAATAGTTTTAACAAAACAAACGACTAAACATATACATTATGCTCAAAATTTGTCAGTGAAGTATGTGACTGTGCATTCGCTTAGTCATGCGTCTTTAGCAGGCTTCAGCACTACAGAGATCAGAAGTGGTAGTAACCATATAATGTACAAAATTACAGTTGCTTTTACCAGCTAATCAATTGGTAGAACTTGCAAAAATTAAAAAGACAGACCTGTATGTGGTATAATGCACATACAGGATGGAACCCCATGTATCACTAATTGCACAGCTTGGCTATTCCAATCTGGCCACAGCAGCACAAATATTTGGATTGTGCTGATTACTTGAATTGTTTAATATTGCAAAAAATGTTTCCTTTTTATTTGGTTGACATTTATAGCATTTGGTAACAGCCTTAAGAAAATCAATATTGCAATCCTTTTTTGATTTTTGTTCTGGGAATGAAAAAATTCCGATTGTAGGTGTTACAATGTAGTAAAATGGGTTTGGCAATTCTGATGCTTGAGGGATTACAAGGATTCATTATTTTCTTTTTCTGTATAGTTTGTGCATGGGTCTAGGTAGATATTTATTCAGGCTACTCATTTGGAATAAGTTTCAAAAGGCGTAGAGGACTAACTTCATGAAACTCAGGTTACCCCCATATGTACTCCGTCCCTCTCAATAAAAAAGCAGTGTGTTTTTAGCTGAGAGTACCAATCATAGCACTCATGTGTATAAGAAATTGAAAATACATACTTCATTGCTTCACACATTCAAAATGTAGGCCTATACATAGGCCTATGTCTAGTTCTATGGCATGAAAACAGTACACTTAAAGAATCTTCTACTTCATTTGGATTGAGAGGGAACTTCTACTCTGAACTAAAACTTTGCAGAAGGTGAACATGTTGGGCCATTGGCACAAATAAAATGGTGCCACATCACATTTCCATTCTCTGGACTACAACCTGTTGGAAATTTTGTAAGACCATTGTTCTGCTACAAGAGAGATCCAGCGGGAGTTTGAGAATGAACGCTGAAGAAGAACTAGACAGTACCACTAAACAGACTTCTACTCATTCTTGATTTAAAAAGTACACTAAACAGATTGTCACTCCTTATGGATTTATAGAGAATCACTGAACAGATTGTGTTTTGAAAAGGAAGAGGGTGTACAAATGCAATATTTTCTATACAACAAATTATTGAAAAGACAATAGAATGCAAAAAGCAAATGACGATTTCTTTTATAGATCAAGAGACAGCTTTCGACAGAATAAATAGAGAACTACCTAGTACTTTGGAGTATTTTCGCAAAAATATAGAATATTCTTCTCATTCGTAGTTTAACATGTCTACACAGCAATGTCCAGTTTTCTTAACAAATGCTGCTATATCTGAAGGCTCCTAGTACTCCCATACAGTTCTGTTAATTTCCAAATCTGTGGGCAATGTTCCTCCCTTATAGGGCCTATAAATAGCCAAAAGGTCGGAGGGTGTTTGACAAAATGGAAGGTGTCGCAGTTACCAAAAAAAAATGGTAATGCAAAATAAGTTAAATAGATTACTAGAAAATTATAACTAATAAAAAATAGATTTAAAAAGTATATAAAAAACATAAAATAAAACAAAACAGGACAATTTTCCATGTACCAGTCCAAACGGGACCTTTTTCAAGAAACTAATAATGTTCAAAGTAAATAAAAAAACACAAAATTGATAACTGAGTTGACTGGGAATGTTTCCCTTACGAAGAAACATTACCCAGTACCCATTGCGACACACATGTCCAGTAAAAGAGAAAATGCGTGCTTTCAATATATGGGCATATATTTGCGCACTATTTATGAGTAATGCTGAGGAGGTAAGGGCGGGGGGGGGGTGTTTAAAAGGAAGAAAAGAGTAAGAAATATGTCACAAGGGGGCTACCAATAGAAGCAGAGACTATAGAAATGTACAAGAAGAATCAGCATTTGACAGTGTATGGAATGTATATGGAATGAAATATAGACATACATATACATACATATATACATACATATATGTATATATAAATATATACAGACAACAAAACATAAGAAATACATATAAAATAAAATCAAACATAGATGTATGAAAGATGTCCACACAAAATGCATAGGCATGTAAATGTATCCACACTCACGTAAGGGCTCACACAAGAATAGGCGTACACAATGACACATAATGGAGATACACACATTAACATAAACAAGCACTTACAAATGCATCCACACAAATATGGGAACTTACATAAATAATTTTCTCACATAAATAAAAGCAATAACATGAACATTCGCATACATAGAGATATATACATGTATTACCATAAACGTTCATTCACATGAAGATATTCATATGTAATGCTATAACACATGCATATGTACACATGCATATACAAATACATATACATGTATAGACACCAATAAGTAAGACAATTACAATAACAAATTGAGGAAATAAAAGTCTAGATATGTAAATGATTGAACAAAATTATAACAATAAGGTATAATAATGCACAATTGATGGACTAGAGTACACAATAATCACATGTTGAGATACAAAAACACAAAAATATAACACAAATATACAGAAGTCTGACAAACACAAAAATAATTACTAATGATGTGTACAGAGACAAAAAATTGCAAGGATCAGTACAGTACGGCGGTAGAGGTTATAAAGAAGAAGTGGGTAAATCAAGTTTTATCTCTTCTGCTCTGTCCATATGTGAGAGCAAGAAGAGTGTTGTTCAGGACCTTTCAGCATTGATCTTTACCATCCATTTCTCTGCCCATGTTGCTATGTTGTTTGCTGCCTTTTATATTTTTTTTTGGCTATCTTAACACGTTCATCTACACACCACACCACCAGGTCATCAGCATACATGACAGCTCTACACCTTGAGCAACTCCATGTTTTAGTACATTTTTGCTATTGTTTGCTACTCCCTATGGCTTGATAGTGAATTACTTAACAAACGTCTACTTCCTATAACTTGATAAAGAGCTACCGTACTAAACAAAGTTTTCTCCCCACGGATTGATCCAGAAGCAATAAACGAACGTCTGCTCCCTATGAATGTGCCTAGGGAGTAGAAGCATAGGAAATACATTCCTGGTACATCCAAAAAAGGTGGGGTTGATCACTGATTGCTGGGTTGCAAAGGGTTTCACATTGCTCTGTGCAGATCCAGGGTTCACAGATAACCAAGATTCTATTACTACCCTGGAAACAAATTCAGCTACTCTTGGCCAACACGTATGATGATGTAGAGGCTGTAGATGAAATGAGAACTGCCTACAAAGAGACAAGAAATAGGGGCCTATCTCAAACACCTGTACGTCAACACATATGCAGCACTATCGGCACTCTGTGGCATAAGGCATGTGTGCATTTCGTCTAGATCAGCCAAAAGGAAGAAACATGCCAATGTTTACAAAGCTTGCCAATGTCAATGTCTCGATAGGCCTATGGGTAGATTTCGTTAGAATATGGTGTTCCTAAGAGTACACACTGAATCCGGAAAAGACAACACGCCCTAGAAGGCAGTGCTTTGTATGCGAAACGATATATTGGAAACGAAGCTATAATTGTCCATCACGATACCGACCGGCGGAAGTGCTGTTCATACTAGAGATCACACAGAAACACACATGTCCTACCACAATTGACCCCATTCAAAGTAGGAGTCATGACTCAGGTATTGGATACGCCACCTCGAGCATGTACTCCTGGGTATGGAAAGAAACACCTTTATTACAGCTCTCCACCGTACACAGGAAAAGCATTTTACGAATGTTGGGGAGCACATTGTTCAAATCTGTCTGAAGCAGTGTTGAGACTCGGACTGTGGACAAAGTAGACGGGGAGCAAATTCTTGTCTGCGAAAACATCGCAAGCCTAATCTAACTCGACTGTCGCCGTTGCCCAATACGGCTCATACAGAGATAATTGGGTTCAGTACCCAAGGGCATAGAGGGGCATTTTGTCTTACACGAGATTCTGCGTCCGAGACAGGCACATACGTACTTCTTTGGGTGATAAATGCAATGGCAGAGAGATGAATTGAACGGCCATCAGAAGCAGGTTGACGACACGAGCGTGTGAGAAATGCACAGGGCAAATCCCAAACAACCGGGGTGTTTGGCAAAGCAACACCTCGTCTAGGAAGGTGTATCAACCTTCACTTTAATTCGACTGTCGCCATTGCCCAAAACTACTCATACAGGAGAAATTAGGTCTGCGACCTAGGGACACAAAAGGTGGTAATGAAATTGTCTGCCTACAAAAAACTAGGAATAGCTCGCTGGCTGCGAAGCACTTCGTCGGAGGAAAGATACACAATTGGTGACCCTGGCAAACTATCAGCTCGTCTTGTGACATATAGGCCTACTCCCTCTGAGTAAAAGGTCGCTTCAGTAGGCATTGCACTGAGCCGAAAGCTGAAGTCTACTGGGTATGAAAAAAACCTATGAGAAACCATCCCACTGCACACAGGAAGTAAGAGAAAATAGCTCGCAATTCCTGGGTTTATTGAAAACATTGACGGATATGCCCTGCTTAAAAAAACACAACAAAAACAAAAAAAAAACAAACAACAAAACAACGTAATGCCCGGAATAATGTATTTTACTGGTGCATATATATATGTTTATGGGCACCTGTTAAAGAGAAATTCTGATAATCAGAATGCAGCTCATTTATTTAGACGTTATGTTTCCATTCTGCCAAAATGTTTGTTCTGAATAGTAAATCACAGTGTAATCGATAAGAAATGAAGGGAGATAAATCTTCAATCATAATCTTTGATCCTATATTGGCCTATATAAAATTTGATCTATAATATCCATATAATAGTGTATGTGAAAGTGATATGTTTCAAGATGGCTCGATGTGATAAGTGGTTGAGGAAAAACTCGTAGATAAGGAGCGGGAGTTCCCCACCCCACTCCCTTAGAAATCAGAATATGACATTAAGTATTATGAACGAAGCCAAGAGAAGAGTGTTAACTGTGTTTTTTGGGGGTTTTTGTTACCTCTTATATTTTATGGCAGTGCGTCCTGATATAACCTAATTGGACTTTGTTATGCGCTGGTTGAAAGGGCGCCTCACCTAAAGAGAGGCAAACTCATTAACTGCCCTACTGGGGGGGGGGGGGGTGTTTTGTCTGTACAAGACTTTCGTAAGGACATAGTGAAAAAAACTATCACACAGGGCCGTAGATTTATTCTCTTCAAAGTTAGGACGGGGGTGGAGGGGAGGTGTGTGTCGGTGGTTTACCTAAATAGGTCATTCGTGGGTCTTCGTGTCAGATCTTCTAATTCAAGAAACATTTGATGACCTTTTATGAAAAATCGCGGGGAGGGGGTGGGGCAATGAGAAGTTTGGCATATTTGAAACAGTGGTCATTATTTGTTTTGTGTTTGCTTAAATATATTTTTGAAAAAATGCTTATATTTTAAATCGAGAAACAATTTTTCGAGCTAAATTTCCATATCCCCCCGCGTCGTCCGTGAGATCACCTCATGCCTTCACAGGTGGTACCCCCCCCCCCCCCCCAGTTTGGGAACCACTGGTATCGAAAATACTATCTCCATCTGACAGGTGCAACTTGGAAATAGGTTAGAATGAAGTTGTGTTAATCAGGATAGCACAAACCAAATCAACATTTAAAAAAATGAGAAACATTATATACAATAGTGTTATATCAATGCATACACGTGTTAGAGTGCTAGGATGTTATATTGAGCCAATCCTTTTTTATGGAAGCGAAGCATATACAGTAAACAAAAGTGCCCAAGATAAGCAGGAGGCAACTGAGATGGGTTTTTTAAGAAGAATGATGAAAATTCTATGGACAGCCATGAAAAAACTAAAGTAGAAGTTCTCAGAGATGCTGGAGTAAAACGACAAAGTATAGCAAAAATTAGAAGCAGGCAATCAAGATTTTTAGGGCAGGTGATGAGAAAAGTAAAACTTGAACATATAGTAACCACTGGAAAAATCAAGGGAAGAAGAGACAAGAGGAATGAATATAAATAGAGAAATTTCTGGATGGGTTGTCACTGTGGCACAAAAAGATGTCACCAACTCTAGATTATTAACAACACAATAGACATAGAGTTGTGGAGAAGTATGAGCGCCCACGCCACTCACTAGGCATGGCACTTGATTGATTGATTGATAATCAATAACTAGATTTATAATGACTAACATAGTGTAGAAAAATAAATTTAGTATGGAAGTATTATAATAATAATACTAGTAGCAGTAATAATAATAATTATGAATAGTATTATTATAACAATAATAATAACAATGGTAATAATAATTGTAAAAAATATAATTATTTATTGATTTGTGTTGTCTTTTCTCTGCTTTGCTGTAAGGCGTCGGCATGATTGAATTACAATCGCTTTTTGGTTCATGACACGTTTGGTCGCTTGACACGCAGTAATATTATGAAGTCTCAGACGTCGATAACTGCTTCAATCCGCCTTCTTCGTGGTTTTCCTCGGCCTCTTGGTGTTTCCATTCTCATGTTCTTTGCTCCTTCTGCTGATCAATACGGGTTCATTCTCATATTATTATTATTATTATTATTATTATTATTATTATTATTATTATTATTATCATTATTATCATTATTATCATTATTATCATTATTATTATTATTATTATTATTATTAATAATAATTCTGTATCATCATCATCATATCTCCATCATGTGTGTCGACATGCATTATTATACATTGTCAAATGCATATGTGAAGTGATATTTATAAACTGCGACCACATTGGGTGCACTGAACAGTACTAGGACATAAACAATTCACATTGTCTCTTACTAGTATTTATGATCCAGCTTTCATGCAATCCACTACAGTGGACAGGTATATATATATATATATATATATATATAATCAGAAAAATGAAAGAAGATACACATCAAAATTTCATCACAGATGTTATAAGAAAACGACGTTGGTCCTACGCGCAGACACCAACAGAATACACCACCAATCTCTTGAAAGGATACATACAGGCAAAAGAGCAAGGGGTAGACCACAAGAAACACTTAGAACAATACTTAGAGAAAGTAAAACAACCAACATTCATACTATTCAAGAACTGCACAGAATAGCTTTGAACAGACAGAATTGGAGAGATCTGACCTCTGCCTATGCGCTAACTTCAGCGCAAAAGGAAAATTAATGAAATGATATATATATATATATATATATATATATTACACGATATCGACGTAGTTAGTCCCCCTATATACCGTCAATGTTAAAGTTATTGCCATTTACTTTATATTTGTCTTTTCTTTGCTTTAGCTGTAATGCGTCGCAGGAGTAAATAGCGATCGGTTTTCAGGTTATGACACGTTTGGTCGCTTGATATGTAGTAATGTTGTGATGTCTCATAACTTTAGTAGTAACTCCTTTAATTAGTCTTCCTCTGCCCCGTGCTGTTTTCGTTCTCATCAATATGCTCTTGCTGCTGGTCAATTTGAAATGATTTTCATTTAATATTACACATTGTAATAAATTGAAATGTAATTATTTGTCATACTTGCGTATTTTCCATAATATAATATTTGGGAATAGAAATTTCATGTGAATTTGTCACGTTAGTATCAACCATAGCGAAGTCCCATAGTGAAGTATGTTGAACAACCGTTAACATACACGTCAAATTAATCAAAGTAGCTGTAGATATAGGGATAAAATGATACATAGACTGTTGAATATAATATGACATATACAAGAAACACCAGAAGACTTGAAAAACGCTGTAACTATATACCGATTTGGAAGAAAAAAGGCAGCAAAAGTGATTGTACAAAATACAGAGGTATTTCATTGCTAAGCCACACTGGAAAAACTGTCAACAGAATTCTTGAAAGAAAATTATGAGCATTCATCGAACCACAGCTTAAAAATACTCAAATGGGTTTCCGAAAGAATAAGAGCTGAACTGATGCCATATTTACACTCAGGCAAACTGACAGAAAAAACACATGACAACATCAAAGAAATGCATATCGCATTTGTCAACCAAGAAAAAAAACGTTAAACAGAATAGACAGACTATGGACAATACTTTCAAAATATGGGGTTCTACACATAATCAACGTGTGCAGGAGTAGTTATACAGGTAGTCAATCTGCAGTTAGAACGAGTGTAGGTCTTTCAGACAAATTCCACATACACTCTGGCGTAGGCCAATGATGTGTTCTAATTCTATTGGTATTCATCACATATATCGATTGTATATGTAAAATTTCTAACACCAATGAAGATGACAACCCGAACAACCTCCTGAGCGAACTTCTTTTTGCAGATCAAGCAGTAATATCAACATCAGAAGAACACCTACAACAACATGTAGGGACTTTAACATGAAGATAAATACAGAAAAACACAACGACCGAGGTAATGTCAATCGCAAAAAACAAAAAGGAACACCACTATTTTCATAGGTGAAAGAATTCACTTACCGGTATCTTGGAAGCAGCATATTATCAAATGGGAAAAACAACAAAGAAATTTAAAATAGATGCTACATGGCATACCAGATCTTAGGGCAGATGTCCCATATTTTCAAAACAAAAAACATGTGGTTACCAAAATTGCACTATTTAAAATTATCAGCATACCATCATTATGCTACCAACGTCAAACATGGACACTAACAACACAAGCCAAAATAAAACTTGTTACAACAGAAACGACTTGTCTACATAGAATTTTCGGAGTATCAATAAGAGATAGAATCAGAAATAAAAACATCAGAAGACTAATAAACATAATGCCAGTCCTGGATTACATCAGAAGACAACAGATTAAGTAATTTTCACATGCTTCTAGACTACCACCAGAAAGTGCCCCTCAAAAGGCATTAAAATAATAATAATCCTGGTATTAGTAATAGTAATGGGTGTGATAATAGTAATAGTAATAGCAATGGTAATTTGTAATAGTAGTGTTATTAGCAATGGTAAAAGTAATGGTAATAGTAATACTAATAACAATAGTAATAGTAGTGGTAATATCAATGATAATAGTGATAGTAATAGTAATGGTAATAGCAATGGTAACAGTAATGGTAATGTAATAGTAATAGTAGGGGGTAATAGTAATAATAATAGTAATATCAATGGTAATGGTAATAGCAATGGTTATGGTAATAGTAATAGCAGTGGTAATAGTAATAGCAGTGGTAATAGTAATAGCAGTGGTAATAGTAATAGCAGTGGTTATGGTAATAGCAATGGTTATGGTAATAGTAATAGCAGTGGTAATAGTAATAGCAGTGGTAATAGTAATAGCAGTGGTAATAGTAATAGCAATGGTTATGGTAATAGTAATAGCAGTGGTAATAGTAATAGCAGTGGTAATAGTAATAGCATTGGTTATGGTAATAGTAATAGCAGTGGTAATAGTAATAGCAGTGGTAATAGTAATAGCAATGGTTATGGTAATAGTAATAGCAGTGGTAATAGTAATAGCAATGGTTATGGTAATAGTAATAGCAGTGGTAATAGTAATAGCAGTGGTAATAGTAATAGCAGTGGTAATAGTAATAGCAGTGGTAATAGTAATGGTAATGGTAATAGTAATAGCAACACGCTAGCTCAACTTACATGTCCATCTTCACACCATGTCTCTCACTCTTTCTCTCTTTCACTGGGAAACGTAATTCAGGATTCCAAAAATTCGAATCATGCTCAGTGAGGAAAAGGGGGAAGGGGGTCTTAACAAAACAGTTCTCCACCTTGTTCTCGGGCTGGTGTTGATAGATTTTTTTGGAAGAACTGCTTTAAAAAAAGGGAAAGGGGGGGGGGGTTGTATCTTCTAGCTTCTTAGTATAAAATCTCGTGTTCAATTGCGCGATATCCGCGCCTTTCATTAATACACACCCAATTTAATCATACGTTATACAATCTGGCGAACCATATTGGGGAATATTATAACTTTCATACGCACTTTCCCCTCTTCGTTCCGCCTTCCTGTCTTGTTATCTATCATCGTGTATAGATTTACCATGAACAATTACTCCACTCAATCTATCGAGAGTATTATACAGCCAATGGTAACGTTAATCGTATAATTAATTGTAACTGCCAATGTTAATCCTAACAATCAATGGCAATGTATAATCAATCGTATAAGGGAAAAAAGGCGCCAGTAATGCTATAAAGAAATGCAACAGCGTATTGATCAAGAGGTAGCTAGTTGTTAAAGTTGTGGTAAGTACCATGTACATGGATTAGATTGTGTTCAGTCACGTTAACTTTTTACGCGGGAGGGGGGAGGAGGAGGAGGAGAGTATTAAGTCGCTTGATAGTTTTATGCGGGGCGGGGGCAGATATGCGGGGCGGGGGCAGATTGTTAAGTCACATGGACGTTTACGCGGGGAGGGGTGGGGGTGTTAAGTCACTTTATTTTTTTTTACGCGGGAATGAGAGGGGGAGGAGGGGTTCCTAGCTTAGCAGTCGTTCAAGCATGTTTAGTCGTCGCATCTTGTGATATACACGGTAACAGTGTGCTATTATTTGTTCCCCTTTCAGAGTCTTCCAAACTTTCGAATATTGTGACTTTCATTGGCAATTCTCTACCGACAGATAGCATGTCACAAATGGCCATGACACATAGACATAACGGTTATAAAGCCAGGGGCAGACCATGTAAAAGATGGATCACAGAAATCAAAGAAGCCACAGGAACAAGCTTACAAACAGCGCACAAGGCCATCTCCAGAGAACTCTTCCACCCATGACGCCGCAAGGCAAACAAGGGCCACAGCGTATAGATAGATTGGCAATTTTCCCTCATCGCTTCACCTCCCTGTCTTGTTATCTCTCCGCATGTTTGAATTTATCTTCAGAAATTAACTCTACTCCATCTATCAAGAACATCAAGTAACAGACAATGGTTTCGGAGACGTTTTATTCGTTCCTTCTCTATCTCTCTCTCTCTATTCCTCTCAGACTTTCATTTATCTATTCACAAATATTTTTTTTAAACAGTCTGCCAGTGATATGGTATCGATCACAAGTGCATGTCATTCTCCCTAACACTATATGCCTAGTATGACACGAGTCTCATATCACTGCGGTTGCTGGGTTGAGTGGTGCGCAAATATTTGGTAAACATTTAACAATAATCAATTCACGGCGCACGGGTCAGCACGGTTCGATACTGGTGCGTTCCAGCGGAAACATTTCTATGACAGCAAGGTTATAATGCACTGCTGGCGTATCGAATAGACAAATGAATAATAAATAAATATATTGAAAAAAAATTGTAAACGAGGCTTCACAAGTGAATGTGAATATAACCGACGTTTCGACTTGAAGTTGTTTATAAAAATGGGATGAATAAAAACCATGTAAAGATTGATCGTACAACATACTACTAGTTGTATAGTCGTATAAGAAAAAAAAAATAGTCGGTAATTGTATAAAAAATGCAACAGAGTATTGATCAAGAGGCAGTTAACTAGTTGTTACGTTGTAGTATATAAATGGAGTGTGCTTAGTCAAATCGGCTCTACAACAGAGCAGATTCTTCTCAGATCGAGCCACGTTAATTTTAAGTGAGGGGAGCAATGGGGGTTGCTTAGGCAGAGAAAAACTTTTTTATATTGAAAGATAATTAGACAGCACTACTCATTGACATTAATGATTTCTGGGAGTGCAACCAGGGCCGTAGATACGTCTTCAATGGGAGGGGAAGGGTTTAAAAGTATAATTTTCTTATCTCGGTCCCTAACACTAAATATGATATTCAGATTTTCTAAGCCCATTATCTGCTGGCTTGAGTGCAACCCTATCTATTGAAGGTTTGTCAGTTCTTATGCAATGTGCTTAGAGGGAGCTCCACTATTACGAGTAGAATTCGTTCCAAGGGAAGGGCACGAACATCTAAGGGAAGGGCACGAACATCTAAGGGAAGCGCACGAACATCCAAGGGAAGGACGCGAACATCAAAAGGAAGGACGCGAACATCAAAGAGAAGAACACGAACAATTATTGACATGTTCTCAGAGATCAACACTCGTTTTTCTTTCAAGTTGCTCACAGGGAAAAAGAAATACTCATTTTGTTGGAAGTTGATAAATGAGAGAACTCTACTTGTTTCTATTGGAGATTGAAAACGGAAAACCTTACAAAAGAATCTCGTTGTAACAATTTGGTCCGGACCTACAAAATATGTATGTAATAACAGAATTTCGATATGTACAGTACAAACAATAAAAAATAAATATATTTTGGGATTGTGAAAAGTGTTGTTATAGGCCTATAGGAAAATTTGTTTTAACGGGATGCACTATAGTGTGGTTCCACTGTATGCATATTGACCGTTATTCCTGCTGCTCCGGTTTCACTCTAGTTTCTCGTGTCCCTCGGATTGATTGATTGAACTAACGTTTTATGCGTCTATCAACCTGAGCCTGAAGTTGAATATTATATCAGAAAGCTGTTATATTTTATATTTGTATATTTATTCTTGCTGAAAATTATCTTATTTATTTATTTAATTGTATACTTTACAACGTAAAATGTGTACTAAACTGTTTACTAGACACTTCCCTCTATGACTGCTTTCAATTAGACATGTCCCTCTATGACTACTTTCAATTAGATATGTCCCTCTATGACTGCTTTCAATTAGACATGTCCCTCTATGACTACTTTCAATTAGATATGTCCCTCTATGACTGCTTTCAATTAGACATGTCCCTCTATGACTACTTTCAATTAGATATGTCCCTCTATGACTACTTTCAATTAGATATGTCCCTCTATGACTACTTTCAATTAGATATGTCCCTCTATGACTGCTTTCAATTAGACATGTCCCTCTATGACTACTTTCAATTAGATATGTCCCTCTATGACTACTTTCAATTAGATATGTCCCTCTATGACTACTTTCAATTAGATATGTCCCTCTATGACTACTTTCAATTAGATATGTCCCTCTATGATTGCTTTCAGTTAGACATGTCCCTCTATGATTGCTTGTGATTAGACACGTCTCTCTATTTTGCAAGGACTCCTTTCATTCACCCTTCCCCCCTCGAAACTTCACTCATCCCCAACCCTTCAACAATCCGAACAAAAAGTAACACTACCAACCGGACACTTAAAACTGTATTTAACGGAAGCGGGAATAGTAATGTGATAAAATTATGTTTCCGGATCTGTGAACTGTTTCAATGTGTCTGACTCAAACAGAAATCAATCAATAAAATATATTTCTTCAATCACACAACAGACGTCTACATTTATTGTTAGGTCTATTGCCAATATGTGCTATCTGCGTGTGTTTATAAATTATTTCGTTCCTTCTAATGTAGTTTCACTTCTCGTGCCAGGAACAGAAGATAGTTACATGTCGCGGCTCCGCGGAAACTTAAAATAAATATCAAATCCTTTTACAGAATAGTCATGTGTGCTGATCTCATCTTGACTTATGCGAATGTTCATTGGTTGCTTTGTATATACTTTGTGTGTCTTCAATCAATGATGAGTACGGAAAAAGTACTATACGCCAAGATAAGTGACACTACATGAAATCAGCACACCCGAATATTACGCAAAAGGACTTGGTATGCATATCTGGCTAAAAACGAAAAATCCCGGCAACTTTTGTCGACGACCATTTTATGATGCTGTAACGATTTTGTATATGTAGAAGTCTGTGAAATAACTTGACAAATGATAGGTTACCACCATCTAGATGTCTGTGAAATAACTTGACAAATGATAGGCTATCACCATCTAGAGTATGTGAAATAACTTGACAAAAGATAGGCTACCACCATCTATAGTCTGTGAAATAACTTGACAAAAGATAGGCTGCCACTATCTAGATGTATGTGAAATAACTTGACAAAGGTTAGGCTAATACTATCAAGGTGTCTGGGAAATATCTTGACAAAAGATATGCTAGCACTATCTAGATGTATGTGAAATAACTTGATAAAAGATAGGCTACCATTATTCAGACCTGTAGGGGCAAGTCACATACTTGATATTAAACGTGATACTTCGCCTCTGTACAGGACTCAATAGACTTAACTGTACCAAATTCCAATCATTTAATTACGCCAATCTTTTAAACTATTGTATTGCATGAACATTGTAACCACTTTGTTACACCACATTCTAACAATTTAGTTACATCAACTTTCTAACCACTTTATTACATCAACTGTCTAACCACTTTTTTTACATTAATTCTCTAACACGCTATTACATCACACTCTAATCATTAAGTTACATCAACTTTCCAACCATTTTATTAGATCAACTTTCTAATCACATTATTGCAACACATTCCAATCATTTAATTACATCAACGTTTTAACCACTTTATTGCACCACATTCTAACAATTTAATTACATCAACTTTCTAGCCACTTTATTACAGCACATTCTAACCACTTTATTATATTACATCAACTTTCTAACCATTTAATTACATCAACCTTCTAACCATTTAATATCAACCTTGTAACCATTTTATTACATCAACCTTCTAACCATTTTATTACATCAATTTTCTAACCACTTAATTACATCAACCTTCTAACCATTTTATTACATCAATCTTCTAACCACTTAATTGCATCAACCTTCTAACAATTTAATTACATCAACTTTCTAACCACAACTTTTTCCTTAGACGTTTTTCAACAGAATGTTATTGCTTTGCTTTCTTTACAAAATGTGTGATTCATTTCATTTAAAAATTGATCCTCTTTCGAAAGTTTTGTGTGGATCTAAATTATTTCTTTTTTGTTTGTTTGTTTTCGTGTTGCATGGCCTATACCAGTTTACTCTATATATGCATATTTACTGCCTACAGCTTCAATCTGTTTACTGTCATATTTCAACACAAAGAAACTGTGTCGATGGTATCTCCGCTCCTTTCAAAATTTATTATGTCGTTGAGATTATTTTCAGCCGTTTCAAAATATCTATTGTCATGATTTCTAGGCGATTCAATGCTCCATTAAATAACCATAATCTTAGGTAGCATGTCTTGTTGCTGTCATTTTTCGTACACTCTAGTACACATTATCTGATTAATGGTGACAGACTAGTGTGTTGCAGGGTTGGCAGAATTTATCATTTCGTGATCAAATTAATTTGTTTGAGCCATTTTAAAATGTTACTGGCAAATGTGATTTATATTTTTTTGTGTTGTGTTTTTAAATTTTTTTTCATCAACTGAAAATTGTATCAGTTATGTTTGGTCGATTATGTACATTTTGGACAATTGAAAATGTTATGAGTTATGTTTGGTCGTTTTGTATTTAGCAGCCGTTCCAGATTGTTAAACTGTCAAATATTTTCTCACGTTGTCGCCCTCTGTCGCTGTTGCCGTCAATCTTGTCTGTTGTGACTATGTTCTCCAAACCTCCTCGTTTCTCAACGTGGCCCAAAAATTGAAGATTGTATTTTTCTTATATTATTGTAATGCACTGTCTCGCATTCGACTCTTTCAACACCTCAACATTAGTTTTCCTGGCAATTCATGGTATTCTCAACATTCTTCCCTCTTTCCTGTTCGGTTATTTTCCAAGACTCGCACCCATATGTTAGTATAGGAGTTATATAGCACAGCAGAACTCTCTTCCTCACTTCTGATGACAAGGTTATATTACACAATATATTTTTCATTTTTCTGAATGTTGTTTTTGCCTTTCTACAACCGCGCCTTATTCTATACTTTCAAAAATCAGTGTAGGTGGGTTTAATTAGAAATACAAGTAAATTAAATACAAGTAAATTATATAATCTTGTATTTTGAATATCACATTAACTTAGCTCCAAGTAAGGAATTTAATTGAAATATTGTACTCGTTTCGGCTTGCAAGGCCTGTCGAAAAAGCTGACTGAGGATAGGCTGTTTGAGCTTTCGCCTTCTCAGCTGCCGAATTGTAAATTAAATACATGTAAATTAAATACAAGTAAATTAAATACAAGTAAATTAAATACATGTAAATGGCGTTGGAAATAAATGTGTTTTCTTTGTGTGCCATTCGTTATCCGTATTTCCTCCTGAAAACAGCGGCGAACTAAAGAAGCAATGTGCATAGAAGCATGGTTCAAGACAGACAATAAATATTTTTAGGGCATATGATGAGAAAAGTAAAACTTGAGAATTTAGTAATCACCGGAAAGATCAAGGGGAGAAAAGACAGACGAAGGTAAAGAGAGAATTTCTGGATGGGTTGTCACTATGGCACAAAAAGAAGTCACCAACTGAAATAGTATATTACATACAAATAAATTAAATTCAAGTAAATGAAATTTAAGTAAATTAAATACAAGTAGCTTATACACTGTGTAGGGCCTATATATTGGGGGTGAGGTGTGGGGCTTTGGAAGGGTTTTACAATCCCTCCCCACATAGGAAAATACAATATGACATTGACATTGAATACTAGGCAATAAATACAATTGATGGTAAACTCATCTCACATGGAAGATATCATTTTCTTACATAATCCCCCCTCCCCCGTCTTTCAAATCCTTAGTGAAGTCTTATGTAGGGAGGGCCCTGTAGTATGCCATATAGTTCACATAATAATGGCGTTGTCTTAGAGAAAACAACTAATATTTGCACACAAATATACAGCTACAGAAGACCACCACATGATAATATGACTTCTAATAATTGATGCAAAAATAAAAAAGGACAGACGTGGATGACAATCATGTTTCGTCACTTTCCTGCTAAATGCATTAGCTTTAAACAGTAATTGTTTTCTCTAAGTTTTAACACGATCATTGAATGGGTAAATGTCAGTGTAACTTTATCTAACCAAAACTACGCTGTGTCTGCAGGAATATTCCTTGTCCTACAGTTGGACAAATTTTACTTTCATGAAATTACTTTTTAAAAAACCAAGAAAATGCCAAACATTTCTCTGAACCAACTAATATTTAAAAAGCCAAATTTAACAAATTTATATTTTAAAATGTATATGCCTAATATGGCAACCCTTTTTGATAGGCTTGGTTTGTTGCTACGTTGTTCCGTGACAATATTTTTTTACAAGACATTTGGGCTAAATTGAGAGTCATCCTTCTAAAGTGACACATTTGACTTTTCCCGTGATTTTCATTGGAATACATTAGTTGCCCAGCAAATTGCAATATTAATCGTCTCATTAGATGTAGTAAAGCATACCAAGTGTTAGGACAAATGACACCAATCTTCAGAAACAAATACGCAGATTTAAACACCAAAATAACACTATTCAAAACTATTATTATGCCAACGCTGTGCTACCAACGCCAAACATAGACAACGACAGCGCAAGACAAACGTAAACTTGTGACAGCTGAAATGGCGTGCTTACGCAGAATCCTATGAATATCGTTAAGAGACAGGGTGAGGAATGAGTACATCGACAAAAATCCGGCCCCACCCCAATCTTAGAATACATCAAGAGACAACAGATCAAATGGTTTACACACATCAGCAGACTACCATCAGACAGCATGTCACAGCAAGCTATGCTACACAGATACATCGAAGGCAGACCTAGAGGCGGACCACGAAAACGATGGAACACTGAAATCAAAGAGGCGACAAATTCCACAATATATTCAGCACACACGGGGGACGTCTCCAGAAAACTCTTCTACCCCTGACGCCGAAAGGCAACAAAGGGTTTAGCGAATAGGTAGAGTTGCCTCATTCCATGAGAATATTAGAGTCAACATACAATTTGATGACAGCACATCCAATGAATTTGAGATCAATAGTGGGATTAAACAAGATTGTGCAGTCACTTCTATCCTGTTGAACACCTTCTTTGCTGTCCTTGAATAAGCATGATACTATTCTTCTGGTAACGTTTTAATTCGTACCAGACCTGACAGCTCACTATTCAATTTAGTGCATTTGAGACAAAACAGAAAGCACATAAGTATTTCTCAAGGAACTCCTTTACGCTGATGCTGCTGCCTTAGTTTCACACCTAAGGATGTCCGGCAATCTCTCGTCACCAGCATATCCAAAGCCTGTTTAGTTTCACACCTAAGGATGTCCGGCAATCTCTCGTCACCAGCATATCCAAAGCCTGTTTAGTTTCACACCTAAGGATGTCCGGCAATCTCTCGTCACCAGCATATCCAAAGCCTGTTTAGTTTCACACCTAAGGATATCAGGCAATCTCTCGTCACCAGCATATCCAAAGCCTGTTTAGTTTCACATCTAATGATGTCCGGCAATCTCTCGTCACCAGCATATCCAAAGCCTGTTTAGTTTCACACCTAAGGATGTCCGGCAATCTCTCGTCACCAGCATATCCAAAGCCTGTTTAGTTTCACATCTAATGATGTCCGGCAATCTCTCGTCACCAGCATATCCAAAGCCTGTCACACTTTCTCTATGAGTGTAAGTTTTACAAAGACTATGGTTTTATGTCCAACAAATGTCCTTATCAATGATAATCATCTCAACCAAGTACAAAATATTCGCTACCTCAGTTCCACTGTCATCTTATAAAATGAATACGTCAAAAAGGGGTTCAAAACGGATATAATTGACTTCATTGTACTTGGGTTTCCCCATAGATACTCCATCTCTCTCAACGCCGCCTGTCGAGAGTACTAATCATAGCAGATAATATATATATATATATATATATAGGTGTGCGCGCGCGTACGTGCGTGCGAGAGAGAGAGAGAGAGAGAGAGAGAGAGAGAGAGAAAGAAAGCACTGCATAAGAGACGACTAAGGAAAGTAGGAAATGTGGTTGCTCAATCCCATATAAAGTTAAAGTGAGCACACAACTTTATGCAGAAGGCGGATGCATCGTACCGATAGACACAGATATCGGATCCAAACTATAAACCAAGACACACGTGTTGGTCTCCGTATCACATCCTGCAGTAGTTTGAGAGCAAATGAGAGAATATTTCACCTGTAATGGAGTATAAGTTTGCCCGGTGTGAAAAAGATAATCTCAGATACCACATTTATGCACGGAGTCGATTGAGAGTTTAAAGCCACATTTGATCAATAACATTAGAAAACCGACCCTTTGAATTTGCAGAATATTTATTCCTGTAATACATGACTATTTTTTGTTTGTTTTTTGTTTAGTGCTTCTTATGATGGTCTGAGTGCATGCTTTCATTCTAGGGGTTCTCAAATTGGGAGATAAGACACGTCAAGTGAGCGAGGGTTAAGAGGAAATAGATGGGATGACAAATCCTCAGGAAACTCTGAACCTATAGGAGGAAAAAAATTGATCTGATCTTTACACCTGTAAATCAGTGAATCCCAAACTTTTTTGGCTTGTAGACCACTTGCTGATTTGTATTTGTTTCCCATTGCCTACCTAATATTGAATTTCTTCTAAAAATATTAAGATAAAACGTGTTTTGACTGCTGACACAGTGCCGCTCACTTTGATAGGTTTTTTTGGTAGAGTGGACAATTGTTTTAAAAAAAAACATGCACATTTTTTGAGGTAATAGCTCAGCTTATTCTGTTGCAACGACCCTCAAAGTATGCGTGGTTTGCTACCTTATACAGGTGGCTTTTTATACTTTAAAAATAAACACATAACCTTTTTAGAGTCGTTTTTTTGGTACCCTTATCTGTTAGGAGTTTAAATTTTAGTATTTTCTATATAAAAGCCTTAATGATTGTATGGTTTATCTCCACAGTGGTATTGGTAGCATATCCTATTCAGGACATATCTATCAACCCAACATTTGTTTGCTGCAGTAATTTTTTAAACAATATAAATTCGTTCAGTAGTTTGCCATTGCTTTTTGAACGGTCCGGATGCACAATTGCTTGTGGCAGGGATCAAACTCTGTACATTGGCTGTCACAGATACGCTCTGTACCACTTCGCCACAGAGCCGGACAAAGAACCGGAGCCAGTGGTATTACATGACTAAATCTGAAGAACTAATTTACTATTTTTTACTTGTTTTTGACAGGTGATTTATCTAGATGATGATGGGAGGCCAATTTCTTCATCTCATATGGAGACTTCTGGCAGCAAGTACTCCAGCAGAGAATCTACAGATCCCAGAAATCTTGCATCGAGGGGTCCAATTGATTCCAAGAACTTTGCATCTGTAAGTTTACTAAAACTATGTCTATCTGGCTTTGTCAATCTATGACCTAGTCAGTCTAAGTTTATATGTATAATCGTGTGTTGGTGATTGTCTCTGAATTTTGTTTGTGACGAATTTCATCTATTTCTCTGTTCTGGCAGACAGAAGAAGCAATTTAAGGACTCACTAAAAGTGTATATACAGATTTAAATTTTGATGCAACCTCCTAGGAATCTGTTGCTCAAGACTAAGTCATTATCCAGAATAATCCTGTTAGCTAAAGTCATCAGCTATTGCCCTTCAATTGATAACACCACACTGTGGAATCATGGGAAATGAGAAAGTGGATGTTCTGTGAAGAATAGGTACCGAAATGGAACAGAACAGACACTGATTGTCCTACAAAGAAGCAAGAGCAATAATCCATAACACATACATCTTAAAGTGGGAGAAACAAATGGAAGTGGAAGACAAACATGATTAAATACATTACTTCTAAAGATACCAACAGACTACACTATTTCGCCTTAGAACAAGCTGCTGCAGATTGTTGGGTCACCTTTACTGACTGAGGATCTCATACACAGGTGAATGTCCATGTGGATCCTGAACTCAGACCTTTGAATACATACGTCAGGACTGCCCAACATACAAAGAGCCGAGACAGCAGACCTGGCAAGAGCATTCAGATGTGAGGTGAAATCTATGTGTAGCTTCTTCCGCCTGGAGAAGACAGTGGGCTTTTTCCTGATGACAGGTTTGACAATATAACATGACCGCAGATGCTGAACGCAGAAGAAGAGTTATGTATGCTGATATCCAATCTGCATCACTTATCTGAGGGGATTTTTCCCATTCTTTTCACTGGTATACATAGAATATAAAAAGTATACATCTGGTATATATTGGTATACAGAGAATACACAAAGGATACACAAAGTGACAAATGATCAACTACATAAGCCGAAAGATATTGTTTGGGATTAGTACGAAGGAATATTCTTGAGATGGGAACATCAGCAAATGTGCCCATGTTGCTGAGAAACATTGAGTAGCAGAGGCACAGAGAATACTTGCTGAAAGGACAGAACAGCAGGTGTCCAGATGTCTAGCGTTCATTATATATGTCCTGACTATGGTAGTAGTTTTTATGCTAGAATTATCATTCACCATCGAGAGTTTCTCTGACAGTGCCTTCTCATCGGCATGGCTTCGTGTCCATAAGTTATCTCGACTTGATAACTTGACTAATACTCAGGGTACTTCATCCTCCTCTGATAGAGTTAAACTTGTCCTACTTTTCATCCCCATAACTCTACTGTCTGTCAAATCTTGTTCAAGCATTATTCCCTACTCCAGTCTGATTCTGAAACTCGTACTGTTTTCCAGGACTTTCTTTTCGATGCCTATAGGTGTGAAAAAAATCTTAATGACATCTTGGTCCACAGTCACCTCAAGTCTTATGTTCCTGCTCACTTTGGCACTATTCATTGCAAACGCAGTTGGTGCTACATATGTCCCTATGTAGTTCAGATCCGCTCGGTTTCATTTCAGCTCGGAAGGGGTTGGCCCTTCTTAAATTAAGGCTGTCCATCTCCTCTTCAAAAAAGAGTACAGTGGAATCTCTCTATAGCACTTCTTTTATAACAAATTTCCCAATATAGCAACACTTCTCAAAATGCCCAATAATATTTATTCTATATTATTTGTACTGTATGTAGCAAATTTCAGTTATTAAATACATATTTTGTTAGCCCGGACCAAGTTGTTATAACTAGATTCCACTATATAAGATATATGTGCTAATTTTTTCTTCCTCTATGCTCATTGCATAAATTCATGTGTAATATTTTCATCATATGTATTTTACTTAAAGGGTTTAAAAGCCGTAGAAGATTGACTTCACTGCACTCGGTTTCCCATATGTACTCCGTCACTCTCAACGAAGCGGCACACTCCTGCCAAGAGTACCACTCATAGCATGTAATTCCATAGCTTCAAGTGATAATCCACAGGGAGTTCTGTAAAAAAATCCACCTTATAAACAAGACGACATGAGCCGGATTCGAACCCGTGACCTCTTGAACACAAGGCGAACAGCTTAACCACTACTCCAGAGAGATCCCCATATTTTACTTACACAAGTGATCAAAATTGATCAAATTGTTTATGAATGATGAATTTTTAATGGTGGGCATACATTTCAAAATGGACTGTTTACCGTTACTTATATTTTTATATTTTTCATGTTTATGTTTGTTGAGTACAATTTCAGCATCTCTCAAGATCTCAAGAAATTGCTGATCTTGTTCTTGTTGAATCTCAAATTTGTGCCTTCCATTATAGCTGGACACTGTAGCCCTCAGGAAATATGTCATGCTTATGGCTAAAATGGAGCAAGGCAAAGGTGGGATTTCCTCCCCTTACCTGATCCCGCAAGTTCCACTGCCACCAAAATCGCAGAAAGGAAGAGAGTACCCACGTAACATTAACCGCTACAGATCCAGTCGGAGAGATTCTAAGTCAGGTTCGCCGAAACGTCCATCTACATCAGTGAGTGATTAGATAGAGAATTATATTATTTTCTCTCTCTCCTTCTTTCTGTCACTATTTTCTCTTTTTTTCCTCTCTTTGTCTTCAGTTTACCATTCAATTTTTTCTTCTCTCCCATTTTGTTCTTTATTGTTATCTCCCTTTCTCTCTTTCCCTTTCTTTCTTTGTATTTCTGTAAAAATATAAATGTGTTCCCTCTTCCTTTATTTTATTCTCCCCTTTCTATCCTACGTTTCTTTCCTCCTTTTTTTTCATTCTCCCTGTATTATTGTTAATAGTTCCCCATTTTTTAAAATATCTTCCTCTCCACTTCCTTTTTCTCTCTCCAATTGTTTATTTTTTTCTGTCACACTGCAGCTACTACTGCTGCTGCATCACTTATAAAGACATGAACAGACCATCTTGTTTCACCAGGAAAGTGCCACTGCAGAACCGTATTCAATTTCTATCAAATCTGAGCTTTATACCATCCAAGGCAAATGTAGATTACTAATACTAATAATAGTAGGTCCCATAACCTGTCAGGCTACTAGGAGCAGGGCTGTACACATCTTCAGTAAAAGGTTTACCTAAAAATAAACGAACTGTAATTTGTGCATTTGCATGAAACATGTAACAAATTTTCATAACATTTTTGATAGCATTTTCATTTTTTTTTTAAATTGTTACGTTTTTTTGTGGAAGGGGGGGGGGGGTTGTTGTGTTTCTCTCTTTCTACTCAACACTTGGTTTAATTCTTGGCACTTGATCCCCACTCTCTCCTTTCCACTCTATGGGTTTAAGTAGAAGTACCACATTGAAGACATCAACACAAAAATGACATCATCCATATTATTACGATTCTCAAGGGCAGTATTTTAGTGAGCAGAATTTTAATAGATGCTCCTATCTGAAACTTCTCTCTTCTGCAAGCAGAATTAACACAACTGTAATTTTGTGCCATTTTTATTGTACTATATACAATCTCTATAACACTCTATAACACTCTATATCACCTCTATAGTACCTCTATAGCACCTGTATAGCACTGTACTCTTCACCGACAACGTCAGTCTTTGAAATATCGGCTCATTTGTCATATGGGAGTATTACAACCTCACGGTATTAATATTAATCACCGTTTTGTTTGATTTATCCACTACTTTTTTAACAACCTCTATCCCCATATTCTTATTATATTATACTCCCATTTATTTTGTAGCCATATTCCTCTGTACCTTGTAATTGTTTCTTTATGTGCATAACCCGGTGATAGTAAGCTAGCTCACTATCAACTAAGCTACCTTGCTCCTGCTAAATTGTATTGTTCTTTTAATTCAGCTTCACCCTATTGGACTTGCTAAACTTTATTGTTCTTCTAATTTAGATTTACCCTATTGGACCTGCTAAACTGTATTGTTCTTCTAATTCAGCTCTACCCTATTGGACCTGCTAAACTGTATAGAGGACAACAGGAAAGCATGTGTGAAATTAGCATGCATTATCATGGTCCTGGTTTATCTTTGGCACGGGAGCTCTTTGATAGGAGGCAGGATATTTTGGTGGAACAGCAGCATTGTGGAGGAAACACTCTGGTAGTTTATAAGGATAAGCTGGAGCCGAACTGTGAGTGGTTTTGCTTGTACATTTTTTTGTTCCATTTTTACTCTGAATTTTAACTCATAGTGGACCAAGCAACAACCTATTTGTTGTATTTCCCTATTTACTGGTTGTGTCCCTGGTCCACTAAAAGTTGCAACACAGAAATATAGTGGTTTTACTGTTTTCTCTGTTATATTATTAATATAGTTTATAAAAGTGCTTTAACAGCAAAATATGGCCTGTAGGCCTAATCTGTCACGGCAAGCCAATTTTAATGGCTCACCAGACTGTCACTATATGCAGTGTTCTATGAACTTAGAAAATAGTAAATTGCAAGCTTTCTTAGCCACACTGTAAAATACAAAGCTTATAAGGAGAAAAGGATTATGTCAAACTTTTAATGATGCAAGTTGAAAACAGTTTTTAAAGCAAAATAGACCTTTTGGAAACAGTACCTGCAAACCAAATTTTGATGTTCGGCTTTGGAGGTGAAAAAAAACCCACAACTTTGTCCTCAAATTCACTGTGATATTCTAGAGTTGATGTTTGGGCTACATGTTTTAGTTGGATAATTAAACAAATTTGCTATTTATTGTAGACTCAGAGTTGTTGAAGCAATTAAACAATTAGGTGGTTAGCATTAAAATGCTACATGATCCCCTGAAACTGAAAAAAATAATTCCAGATTGTTCAGTGTTGACTTCTAGACAATCCTGAATTTGAAACATCAATAAAAAAATGTTGCAAACCTATGTTGTATAGTAGTATTTATTGTATTCTTAACGTAATTCAGGAAAGTGACTTTACACTGTAGAGTACTTGCTGTATCTGCTGTGTTAAACTGAGTCACTGAGGTGCAAAAAAATATTGTTTACCAGGAGACAAGCTATGGGAGATCTCCTTGGTGTAGGTGTTTGGGAGATCTTCTTGGTGTAGGTGTTAAGCTTTGTGCTCAAGAGATCTGGGTTTAAATCCAGCTCGTAACATCTTGTTTTAAACTAGATTCTTTTGAAGACCATTGGGATTATTGCTTGAAGCTATGATGTTAAATACTGTGAGTGGTACTCTCAGCAGGTGGCATACTGCTTGGTTAAGAGGTACGAAATTCATATGGGGTAACCTGAGTGCAATGAAGGCAATCACCCTCTATGCCTTTTGAGAGAAATGCTTTGTGTACTAAGAGGTAATTAACATTTTTAACATGTCTAATATTTAAAGGAATCCACCACCTGTGCATTGATGGGATCCGAAAGGGAAGCAAGAAATTGTAGCACTGTGACCTGCCTTACATGTTATAAGAGGAGAATAAGGAAGTTTGGGGGGTAGACTGTCCCATCCCATAGATCAAAGATTGAATATGTTAGGCTGAAAGGTGCAGATATCGCAACCAACCTGTAAATCCTGATACCACATTCTATTCTTAAAACTATATCTGATACTACATTTTGTTCTTCAAATTACTTCTTGCTAACTAGGAGTTTGTTAACAATCACAGAAGATGTAGAAGGAGGCTCATATGGCTTGTTTGTATTCAGCAAGTTGATGCCCTGGTCAGTCAGTACACACACTGGTTGAATTCTGTGATAACAAAACATCAATCCAATGTATTCTGAAATGCTCACATGTATGCTGACAATGTTACGGCAGGCAAACTATCTAGGAAATGATCAAAAGAAGAATTCAGTGTCCATTAAGAACCCTTCCAACAGCAAAGGAAATCTGATAAAATGATTAGAATTGATGTTAATATAACCACTGCAGTTATATAACATCACCTCAGTGCTCATGTGGAAAGACAGCACAGATGGCAGAACATATCCTGCAAGACTACATTATACTAAACCAGTTGTGGTCTGAGCACTGGTAGACAGAAACAGACATAAAGAAATCTGCAGGAGTTTGAGAATGAAAGCAGAAAAAGAAGAATCACATCAAGATTTTAATCCATCTGCTGGTATTTTTTTCCTGAAAAACAGTAAACAAGGCAGTATGGTTGAACATATATGCTCATTGGTTGGTACACTTGGTGAACTGTGAGAAATCCTAATTTTTGGATTCATTGTATTCTGGATGGCCCACATTTTTAATGCCACAAGGGCTTATATTTTAGTTCGTGTTATCACTGTGCATGTCTGTAATCAGTTTCTGTGTATTACCTGGCGAAAATGGAAATTCCTTGTCTGTTGCACCAGAGGATGTGTAAACACCTAGGGGTCCAAAGATTTGATCGATTTGTGTTATTTTATTGCAAAGTTGCCTTCTCTGCACTATGAAATTCCTTAGTTGATGTTTGTGTTCCATGTTTAAGTTACATAATTAAACAAGTTATTTCTTGTAGACTCTGGGTTGTTGAAGTGTGTTTTAAGATCACATATTCTTAACTGCTATAAATTAAAGCACTACCCACCTTTGCCTTTCAATTATTCTACCATCGCTAATGCCAAAGACAATACCAACAGATTTTAAAGAGAAAGAAAAGCATCACGTGATAGATTTAAATTCAATAATGTTATCTTGCTGAACTATGGAGTACATATGGGATAACCTGAGCACAATTAAGTCAATCCTCTACACCTTTTGAGCCCTTTTTATTAGTTATGTATGTCCATGTGTTAATTGGGGCCTGGAAATCTAGTTAATAGTGCAAAGAATAGTGCCACTTTTCTTTCCAGTCATGTCATCTGAGGTGACTAAGGAAAATTGGAGAATTGGCAGACAATCTTTCATAGTGGAAAAAAAAATTATATTGACTGTCTTGTCTTCTTTTTTTGTTCACTTGAAACATGTCTATATCTGTAATTCTATCCCCTGAATAAAACTCACTGTCTTTTGTAGCTCACACAGTGGCCCATAGTGCTTTGATTCCAGTGTTTTGTCCTCTGGCCATTTTTTCATCATATTTTTATTGCATAATTTCCCTTCTGTTGGTGTTATGATCATATCTCTAAGCTTGTGTGGATATTCTATATATACACCTGCACCTCCATTCCATTTCTGCATTCTGTGCTGACCCATCTGTATATGCTCTGACCCATATGTCTTGTGGATATTCCTCATCCAGGAAACTGAGGGTGACTGTCCTTCACTGCATACTATTCTGTTCGTCCTCGCTTAGTATTCCTTTCACATGGGTCTGAATGCATATTGGTATTCCATGCCTTTTACTCCACAGGGTCTCTTCTGGTACAGACCTTAAGGAGCTGTCAACTTCAGCTAGGTTTGTAAGTTGTCTGCAGAGTCGTTTAGCTTGGTGGATAAAGCTGTTTCTTTTCAGTCGCTTTTCATTGCTAGATTTTGGACATCTTTATTATTTTGTCTTGATTTATTACTTCTGAATGTCTTGTCTTGATTTATTACTGTGGTCTTCTGTCACATGATTCACATGGGTGACAAAGAGATGCAAATCAGTGAACATTGAACTTTGTTCTCTTGCGAAGATAGATGTGTTGGGTCATTGGGGCAAAAAAAATGGCGACACAATGCATTTCCATTCTCTGGACTACATTCTGCTGGAAATCTAGTAGGACCATGGTCTTGCTACAAGGGAGATCCAGCGGGAGTTTGAGAATGGAGGCTGAAGAAGACGAAGAACTTTTTTCTTTTTTGTGGTAGATACCCAGGTGATGGGGAATTCTAGGATCAATAATTCTGACAGAAGAATGATGCATTAGTTGGCCCAGACGTATATGCTGCTCTCCTGGAAGTACAATTATTCTGTTGCACTGGAATGCTTCCCCTTGGGGACTAAACATAGATATGCTCCCCCTCCTAAACCATGTTTTGAGATGGCAAACTTTATGAGAGTTCAGATATCACTTTGGTTACTCAACTGAGGAAGACTTCTGCTTTTGTCAGAAAGGCTATGAACTGCCAAGAGCTAAATGCTCATAACTATATTGATTAATCATCATCATCATCTATGTAAGGTTTTCCTATACTGTTGTCGTTTTATGACTTTGTGGAGCTTGTATACAAGTTTTCATCTCAACAAGTTGATACATGTGCATAGTAACACATATCTGCGATAGTAAGACATATTTAGTTGCTTTTTATGCCTATAAATGTGCTGTCTCCTCATCAGAAAACATCAGGTTCTGTCTCAGAATCAAAGCATGGCTGCTACAGACCTCTAACATCTTATGTCTCTTGCCTTGGTGGTTCACTCTGCCAAACTGTATCCTGTCAATTGTATGAAATTTCTCTTCCACATGTATCACTGCCTACCTCTTGCTCACCTCCCATGAACTCTACCTTCAAGTAAGGTCCTCTACAAGGTGTCATGTCATTTTATATGTCCAAAATATGTTATTGGTTTGATTTTTATTTGTTTTAGTTCTTTAATGTGCTGTTTGTGTCTGCTGTTATTATGCAGTTTATTTATTATTGTTTTTCAGCCAATTTCTCATTTGTTTCCTATCGTCATCGTGGATACCCATTCAGTCTGACAATTTATATCGATGGCAAGATGGACTGTCGTGTCAGCACATGCTGTGAGTACAGACACAAGGAAGGTGGACGAATTGGTGGTAAGACTGGCCACTTTACGATTCTGAGAATTGCTGGGGCTGTTCCATGCTACAGGTGAGGGTGATATTATTCATTAACCAGGCCCTTGATATTTGTCTAATATCAGTCTATTTGTGTTGTAGCAGATTCTAGTTAAAAATAAAACAGGAACATTGTCTCTCTCTATGTGACATGTCTTTTGAAGAATGTTGTCCTAACTGCCATTCTGTAAGCCTCACGGTTCTGTGTGAGCTGTCCAGCTTCATCCAATGTCATGTTCAGAAGCTCTTCGATATCATGTGTCCATCGTAGTCTTGGACTGCCTCTTATTCTCGTTCCTGGAACTTGCATAAAAAAGCTGTTTTATGGCTTTAATGTGAATTCTGTTTTTAATAACTGTCTGTGAGAACTGTTGTCTATAGTAAAGGTAAAGGTAGGTCTCATGGCAGAAATATTTCATCTAGTACAGGTATGAGAGAGATCAAATGTAAGTTTAATATCTGTACTAGAGTACTTGTATGAGAGATCTAGTGTAAGTTTAATATCTGTACTAGAGTACTTGTATGAGAGATCTAGTGTCAGTTTAATATCTGTACTAGAGTACTTGTATGAGAGATCTAGTGTAAGTTTAATATCTGTACTAGAGTACTTGTATGAGAGAGATCTAATGTGAGTTTAATATCTGTACTAGAGTACTTGTATGAGAGAGATCTAATGTAAGTTTAATATCTGTACTACAGTACTTGTATGAGAGAGATCTAGTGTAAGTTTAATATCTGTACTAGAGTACTTGTATGAGAGATCTAATGTGAGTTTAATATCTGTACTAGAGTACTTGTATGAGAGAGATCTAGTGTAAGTTTAATATCTGTACTAGAGTACTTGTATGAGAGATCTAATGTAAGTTTAATATCTGTACTAGAGTACTTGTATGAGAGATCTAGTGTAAGTTTAATATCTGTACTAGAGTACTTGTATGAGAGATCTAGTGTCAGTTTAATATCTGTACTAGAGTACTTGTATGAGAGATCTAGTGTAAGTTTAATATCTGTACTAGAGTACTTGTATGAGAGAGATCTAGTGTAAGTTTAATATCTGTACTAGAGTACTTGTATGAGAGAGATCTAGTGTAAGTTTAATATCTGTACTAGAGTACTTGTATGAGAGATCTAGTGTAAGTTTAATATCTGTACTAGAGTACTTGTATGAGAGAGATCTAGTGTAAGTTTAATATCTGTACTAGAGTACTTGTATGAGAGAGATCTAGTGTAAGTTTAATATCTGTACTAGAGTACTTGTATGAGAGATCTAATGTAAGTTTAATATCTGTACTAGAGTACTTGTATGAGAGATCTAGTGTCAGTTTAATATCTGTACTAGAGTACTTGTATGAGAGAGATCTAGTGTAAGTTTAATATCTGTACTAGAGTACTTGTATGAGAGAGATCTAGTGTAAGTTTAATATCTGTACTAGAGTACTTGTATGAGAGATCTAGTGTAAGTTTAATATCTGTACTAGAGTACTTGTATGAGAGAGATCTAGTGTAAGTTTAATATCTGTACTAGAGTACTTGTATGAGAGAGATCTAGTGTAAGTTTAATATCTGTACTAGAGTACTTGTATGAGAGAGATCTAGTGTAAGTTTAATATCTGTACTAGAGTACTTGTATGAGAGATCTAGTGTAAGTTTAATATCTGTACTAGAGTACTTGTATGAGAGAGATCTAGTGTCAGTTTAATATCTGTACTAGAGTACTTGTATGAGAGAGATCTAGTGTAAGTTTAATATCTGTACTAGAGTACTTGTATGAGAGAGATCTAGTGTAAGTTTAATATCTGTACTAGAGTACTTGTATGAGAGATCTAGTGTAAGTTTAATATCTGTACTAGAGTACTTGTATGAGAGATCTAGTGTCAGTTTAATATCTGTACTAGAGTACTTGTATGAGAGAGATCTAGTGTAAGTTTAATATCTGTACTAGAGTACTTGTATGAGAGAGATCTAGTGTAAGTTTAATATCTGTACTAGAGTACTTGTATGAGAGATCTAGTGTAAGTTTAATATCTGTACTAGAGTACTTGTATGAGAGATCTAGTGTCAGTTTAATATCTGTACTAGAGTACTTGTATGAGAGATCTAGTGTAAGTTTAATATCTGTACTAGAGTACTTGTATGAGAGATCTAGTGTAAGTTTAATATCTGTACTAGAGTACTTGTATGAGAGAGATCTAGTGTAAGTTTAATATCTGTACTAGAGTACTTGTATGAGAGATCTAGTGTAAGTTTAATATCTGTACTAGAGTACTTGTATGAGAGATCTAGTGTAAGTTTAATATCTGTACTAGAGTACTTGTATGAGAGAGATCTAGTGTAAGTTTAATATCTGTACTAGAGTACTTGTATGAGAGAGATCTAGTGTAAGTTTAATATCTGTACTAGAGTACTTGTATGAGAGAGATCTAGTGTAAGTTTAATATCTGTACTAGAGTACTTGTATGAGAGATCTAGTGTAAGTTTAATATCTGTACTAGAGTACTTGTATGAGAGAGATCTAGTGTCAGTTTAATATCTGTACTAGAGTACTTGTATGAGAGATCTAGTGTAAGTTTAATATCTGTACTAGAGTACTTGTATGAGAGAGATCTAGTGTCAGTTTAATATCTGTACTATAGTACTTGTATGAGAGAGATCTAGTGTAAGTTTAATATCTGTACTAGAGTACTTGTATGAGAGAGATCTAATGTGAGTTTAATATCTGTACTAGAGTACTTGTATGAGAGATCTAGTGTAAGTTTAATATCTGTACTAGAGTACTTGTATGAGAGAGATCTAGTGTAAGTTTAATATCTGTACTAGAGTACTTGTATGAGAGATCTAGTGTAAGTTTAATATCTGTACTAGAGTACTTGTATGAGAGATCTAGTGTAAGTTTAATATCTGTACTAGAGTACTTGTATGAGAGAGATCTAGTGTAAGTTTAATATCTGTACTAGAGTACTTGTATGAGAGAGATCTAATGTGAGTTTAATATCTGTACTAGAGTACTTGTATGAGAGATCTAGTGTAAGTTTAATATCTGTACTAGAGTACTTGTATGAGAGAGATCTAGTGTAAGTTTAATATCTGTACTAGAGTACTTGTATGAGAGAGATCTAGTGTAAGTTTAATATCTGTACTAGAGTACTTGTATGAGAGATCTAGTGTAAGTTTAATATCTGTACTAGAGTACTTGTATGAGAGAGATCTAGTGTAAGTTTAATATCTGTACTAGAGTACTTGTATGAGAGATCTAGTGTAAGTTTAATATCTGTACTAGAGTACTTGTATGAGAGATCTAGTGTCAGTTTAATATCTGTACTAGAGTACTTGTATGAGAGAGATCTAGTGTAAGTTTAATATCTGTACTAGAGTACTTGTATGAGAGAGATCTAGTGTAAGTTTAATATCTGTACTAGAGTACTTGTATGAGAGATCTAGTGTAAGTTTAATATCTGTACTAGAGTACTTGTATGAGAGAGATCTAGTGTAAGTTTAATATCTGTACTAGAGTACTTGTATGAGAGAGATCTAGTGTAAGTTTAATATCTGTACTAGAGTACTTGTATGAGAGATCTAGTGTAAGTTTAATATCTGTACTAGAGTACTTGTATGAGAGATCTAGTGTCAGTTTAATATCTGTACTAGAGTACTTGTATGAGAGAGATCTAGTGTAAGTTTAATATCTGTACTAGAGTACTTGTATGAGAGAGATCTAGTGTAAGTTTAATATCTGTACTAGAGTACTTGTATGAGAGAGATCTAGTGTAAGTTTAATATCTGTACTAGAGTACTTGTATGAGAGAGATCTAGTGTCAGTTTAATATCTGTACTAGAGTACTTGTATGAGAGATCTAGTGTAAGTTTAATATCTGTACTAGAGTACTTGTATGAGAGAGATCTAGTGTAAGTTTAATATCTGTACTAGAATTATATATAATAAATACATTGAAGATGTCAGAGTGTTGGTTACTAAACACAATAGTAAAAAGAAAACTACATCTGTTTGGTCATATAAAGAAACAAATCGTGGAGGGCAGAGTACCTGGTCAGAGGAGAAAGGGAAGACTAAGAAGACGATGAACTTACACCATTAAAAATAACATGAATACGTCATTGAAAAAATCCAAGCCTATGACCCAAGACAGAGAAGGGTTCAGGGAATTCATTGGGAGGACAATGTTCTCAAATGAATTACATCAAAAATGCTGATTTAACTGTATGATTTGCATTTATTGCAGATGTCAGATGGACAAAGGTTCAAAATTAGGTTATCTGGCTCCACGGCCTAAACTTAAAAGAGCCCCAAAGAATCTGGAGGAGATTACAGTACAGAGAGAGGATGAACCAAAAGCATCCAAACCAGAAAGAAAGAGAACTCGTGAAGAAGGCAAGAATACAATGTTTTATAGACTTGTTCATGATGCCTAAGTACATGGCGATAATCTTAGGTATTCATTAGTAAAATTAGAACATCTTACATTAGTTTACATTAATTTACATAAGTACATGGTTGATAATCTTAGGTAGTCATTAGTGAAACTAGAACTTCTTACATTAGTTTACATTACATGGTTGATAATCTTAGGTAGTAATTACTAAAACAAGAACTTCTTACATTAGTTTACATTACATGGTTGATAATCTTAGGTAGTCATTTGTAAAATTAGAACTTCTTACATTAGTTTACATTAGATATAAAACTAGAACTTCTTACATTAGTTTACATTACATGGTTGATAATCTTAGGTAGTCATTAGTGAAACTAGAATTTCTTACATTAGTTTACATTAGATGTAAAACTAGAACTTCTTACATTAGTTTACATTAGATGTAAAACTAGAACTTCTCACATTAGTTTACATTAGATGTAAAACTAGAACTTCTTACATTAGTTTACATTAGATGTAAAACTAGAACTTCTTACATTAGTTTACATTAGTAAAATTAGAACTTCTTACATTAGTTTACATTAGATATAAAACTAGAACTTCTTACATTAGTTTACATTAGATGTAAAATTAGAACTTGTTACATTAGTTTACATTAGATGTAAAACTAGAACTTCTTACATTAGTTTACATTAAATGTAAAACTAGAACTTCTTACATTAATTTACATTAGATGTAAAACTAGAACTTCTTACATTAGTTTACATTAGATGTAAAACTAGAACTTCTTACATTAGTTTACAGTTAATAAAAGGCCAGATTGCTTTCTTAAGTCATCATAATCAGCACTATGACCCGCCCATATGTTTCCAGCCCCCTAAAGGGAAGCAAAGAATTGAAATATTGTTGCCTGCCACACATGTAGTAGGAGGCGACTAAGAAGGTTTTGGGGTGGGGTTGGCTGTCCTATTCCATGTATGGTCAAAGTGACTCAGAAGCCATTCTGAAAACAGATATATCAGGCAGAAACGTGCAAATATCACAGCTAAGCTGTTAACCATGGTACAAAACTCAAGATTTTCCACACGATATCTTGCTAATCTGCAGGAGTTTAAGAAAGAATGAAAAAGAAAGAAAAAAAGAGCTGCTTTCTTTTCTTCCCTCTTTGCTTTATACCCCTTTATAAATTGTATAAAGAAATGTTAATCCAACAAATAGAAATGGCTATCAAGAACAGCCCAAATAAGAAATCGCCTGGCACAGATGGCATTGCCAACAAAGCCATTAAAGCATCTAGAGATATTGGGGTAAAATGATGGCAAAGAAGATTCATAATAGCGTGGAAAGAAAGGGAACTTCCAGAGGACTGGCAAAAGTCAGTAATCGTGCAATTGTGGAAAAACAAGAACAATAAAAGAGAATGTGAAACATACCGATGCATCTCACTATTAACTCTCTATATCCAATGAGCCGCTAATATCTACATTTTAATATGAATTTACTATCGTGTTCGGCATAGCAGGAAAACCGTACGGAGACAAAGAGTTAAGGCACACCTGCAAAATCTATGCAAAGATAACAGAACAACATGCAAGATACATAGCCAAACCACAATTGCGTCCCTCTCAATTTGGCTTCAGAAGAGGGGTTAGTTATACAGACACCTTATTCATGCAGAGGCAAATGAGCAAGAGAGCAATAGAATAAAACAACAAACTAAATGCAATATTTATAGATCAGGAGAAAGCATTTGATAGATTCAACATAGAAATACTAAGGGAAACTAAAAAAATTCATTAAAAATAGAGTGCATCAGGGTTGCGTGCTCTGACCCTTGCTTTTCAATATACATAGATAGAATAATCAAAGAGGCAATAAGTGCAGAGGGCAACATCACCGATTCAGAAGAAGAGAATGATTACATATTGCCATGCACAGACGTACCTTCAGATACATGCAGATAAGGAACATCCATTGCATTATAAAATACAAAAAGTTAAAGATAGCAGACTTAAGAGAGGGAAGTCATGGATGGGACAGGATGAGAATGTCATACAAAGTGTGTGCAGATTGCAAGATGTGGCAGCATATGTGGAATGAATAGGTCTACCCACAGATTTTGAAACTTGTTTGAGAGTAGTAATAACACTTCACATGAAATGCTGAGAATGGTGTCCCATGGCTATGGAGCAAGAGGTGTATGCTTTGGTCAGTGAGATTGCCAAAAAGGGGGATGGGATTATATACACTGATGGATCTGTGATTAGCCAGGGGTAGACCAAAAGAGACACTCAGAAGAACAATACTTAGAGAAAGTAAAACAATCAATATTCATACTATTTAAGAACTGCACAGAATAGCTTTGAACGGACAGAATTGGAGAGATCTGACCTTTGCCCTATGCGCTAACTTCAGCTAAAAAGGAAAATGAATGAATGAATGAATGAATCTGTGATTAGACATGTTTGCAGTGCTTGGGCCTTCACAGCTCAGTATGCAGGTAAAACAATCAGGGAGGAGAATGGGGCTTTTTCTGTGACTAAGAGTAGCATGACCTTGGAGATTATGGCAGTGACAAGGGCATTTGAGTGGGTAGGCACACAGAAGGTAACATGGGTCTGCATCTTGAGTGACTCTATGAGTATGATTAGGAAATTACAGGATGGTCTTGTTTGCGAACAGTGGATTGAGGCCTTGAGAAAGGCTAGTTTGAAAGTAGCTACATTTATTTTTGTGCCAGGACATGTGGATGTTTGAGGCAATGAAAGAGTAGATCGATTTGTGTCATGCGCGATTGTGGCACAGGCGATGGGGGCACTGGATCGAGCTGACGTTTTGAAATTCATAAGAAATATAGCATGTGAGAGCAAGACTAGTGTGAAAGATGACTCCTTTTCAATGTCCAGGATTAAAGATCGGTGTTTGAAATGCGGTGTTGCTAAAAGTGAACTTTTTAAGAGGATGCAAAAGAATGATGGTCAACCAGCAGAGGACTGGTACTTTCAGCAGAAGTGTAATGGTGGATACACTCAGGGAGAGATCGGAGCAACTATGGACGTGTCCAGTTTGCAGTGATGATGATCTGATGACTAACTAACTATTATATTCACATCATCATCATTGTCATTATCATCACATCATCATCATTGTCATCATTAGCAAAATATACATTTATAAACATCACCATTATCATCATCAACAATCATCACCATTCATAATGACCCTTTTCCACTGCCATCATTCATCATTCAGCCATCTTCATTATCATCATTCCATAGTCATCTTTATCATTATTTAATCTTCATATTCATAATCTGTACTAATCTTTAAATGTATACATCTATTTACAGTGCCAGAACGAGAGAACCAGGTTTTAGTACCTGTTGACAAAATTGAAGACCAGAACGAAAATGGTATAAATGTCAAAAATAAACTGTTTACGCCAATACTATAGTGATTTTTTTGATCCATTTATTTATGACAACTGATAAAGTGAAAGTACAAGTAAAGATAATAATTGACAATTTCGAACTAGAGGACGTAACAAATTTCCAGTATTTGGGCACAAACATAAATAGCCCAGAATAATGTGCTAATTCAATTCAAGAAAAGAATTGCAATGGCAACACTGAAACTTGTCCAAAGGAAAAACCTTTGGCAAGGTACCAGCAGCATAGCCAAACTATGTAAGATCAGAACATGCGTATTTCCAGTGGCAATATACGGATGCGAGACATGGACATTGAATAAAACAATAGCAAAGAGAATCGCTGCTTTAAAATGAGATGCTACAGAAAAATTTTGCGTATACCATGGATAGCTAAAAAGACAAATCAAGAAGTGTTAAGATCAATGAATGTTGAAGAGAACTGGCTCCTTAACAACATCTTAACAAGAAAGCTGTGGTTTTTGGTCATATAAAGCATGGAAGATTAACAGCTGAAGGCAGAGTTAATGGTAACAGGTGAAGAGGATGGCCAAGACGATGATTGTGCAGTGATATATCAGATTGTTTAAACATGTCTCTAGCTACAGCAGGTCAACTCGCCCAGTATCGCAGAGTGTTCAGAGAATCAATAAGGAAAACCACATTCTGGAAAGAATATGTAACATGAGGATGATTTAATTATCAGACACTATGCTGGTAAGATATTCTTCTTCAGCATTTATTCTCAAACTCTTGCTGGATCTCTCTTGTAGCAGGACCATGGTCCTACTAGATTTCCAGCAGGATGTAGTCCAGAGAATGAAAATCCGTTGTTTCGCTGTTTTATTTGCGCCAATGGCCTGACACATCCATCTAAGATGTGGTGACTATGACATATGAATTCTTCTCAACCATTATTTAAGAGTATAGATAATCATTCAATCTGCCTATTTAACATGTCTGCACATCTAAAAAAATAAATGATTAATGTATTAGTTATATTAGTTATTTAGAAAATCATAACGCACATGAAATATTTCAGCACTATTTTTTTCACTCATTTTTCAACAGCCAAATACGAGGATGACTTTGAGCCCAGTAATAAGTCCAGCAGCAGCTCTAGTTCCAGTTCTTTGGACTCTGATAATGAAGGTAAGTGAAATACTTGCATTTCTACCTCTGGTGATGCTTGCACATAATGTGCTTCAATGAAGTAGAATTGTGTTTCACATTTTAGAACAAATCTTTAATGTCAATCAATGTACAGATAGTTTTTGTTTCCAGCTTAAAATTGGATGGAGGTTTATTATTCTCTTAAATTGTTTGATCAGCGACTTAACACATCACCATCATAAAACATCCTTGTTATAGAAACTGTAGCATTGATTTATATGTCATGGCGTGTCATTCTAACATGCTAAATGTTACTTGCTTTCACATACAGATGCGAAAGCTGGGAATCTACACAAGTAATAGATATTAAATGAATCGCCTTTGAAAACAAGTGCCTTTGAAGAATGTTGAACATAAAAATGATATATTTTAAAACAAGCAATTCACTGAGGAAAGAAACAAACCAAAATTTTGTGTCAAATTTTATAAGAAGAAAATGTTGGAAATACATTGCCCATTGGCTTACTTAACTTGATGAAAAAATGCTTCCTAAACAAACCATCATGTGTAAGTCAAAAGGCTAAAGAAAAGTAGATCACCTAAAAGAAACTAGGCAGGACAAACAACAGGGAAAACTCAATATTGGGCATCAGCAATACACAAGAACTACAGCAACTTACAATGAGGTGCTCAACATGGAAAGAACTCATAACTGCCCTATGTGTCATCTTTGACCCAAAAGGAACTAACTAATGTAGAGATAATTAGTATGTTTATGATTTTATTATTACAGTTTTGTGGGGCACTGAGACACCATCCTTCTACTCAACTCTCAGACATAGACATTTAAGATGGTTTGACCATGTGAAAATAACATCAAATGATCACATTCTCAAGTGGGTCAAAGGGCATGAGCCCATGGACCGCTGGATGAGCAACCAACCAACCAACCATCACATTCTCAAGGAAATTTTCTTATGTGAGCTCTCACCTGGTGAATGACAAAGGGGAAGACCAAAACTGAGATATAAGGTCATCTGTAAAACAGCTTTTAAAGGATGTATGATAAATCCAAATTCATGTGAAGAGCTGGCTGATGATCATACAGCATGGAGGCATCCAATTTTCTGAGAGGCCCTGTGGGAGAAGTCTGAAGATGTGATGAAGATAAAAGACACCAGCACACTCAAACAAAGATTTTTTAAAGTCTAATTAGCTCTTAATGTACACTATACCGTATACTGTGGCATTTATCTGCATGCCTGTTGTCTAGCACAGAATCCTGTATTTGTACAGAGTATACACAGATTTTATTGAATATTAACCTTTAGTGAAATAATCTTTATTCTTCTTCTTCTTCATCGTTCATTCTCAAACTCCTGCTGGATCTCCTTTGTAGCAAGACCATTGTCCTACTAGATTTCTAGCAGGATGTAGTCCAGAGAATGGAAATGCGTTGTGCTGCCGTTTTATTTGCGCCAATGGCCCGGCACATCCGTCTTCAGCGGATAATCTTTATTCAGAATTTGAGGTTCAAATACTGATTCCTATATTTATTTTGTCCGCCGAGTGAAATGTTTTAAGACATTGGTGCAAATAAAACATCGAAAGAATGCATTTTCATTCTCTTAACTACAGCCTGCTATAAATCTAGTAGGTCCATTGACTGTGATACAAGAGAGATATAGCAGGAGAAGGAACAAAATAAATGTCTTTTGGACTGAAATAAAGAGTAATCCTTGTGTAAGATGACAGGTATGTGCCTGGTACAAAAACAAGTCAGTCACACTTTCTAGTTGGAAGGAAAAAAATTTGGTTATATAGTTTGTACACTAAAGAACAAATAATTATAATTACATAACATTTTGTTAAGCTGGTATTGAAAAGAACAAGAATTGGAAGTTGTTGTGGTAACATGTTCAAAAATGTGTCACTTTTTGTTGACTTTAATCACCATTTTTTCAATCTTTCAATTTTTACCGCTCACTGCACGGAATTTAGCGTGAGTCACTTTTGTGTTTTTCACATTGTTCCGCACGTGTGAGGTCACTTGTTCTGACCATAGATGAACTGTACATGGTTATCACAGGTTAGTCATTTATCAATGCCGTATGTATTTGTATGAGTTTTTATTATTAATGTGAACACTAATTATTTTCATTAGGGAAACTAATTAATTAATAATTACTTCATTAATTTATTTAATAAATCATTAGTGTTTATGGAATCTGCAGTAGTAAGTGTCTAATTAACTTACCTGCCAACCAGGTGATAGAGTTTTGAAGTCACTCATCACTTGTATCTGCAGTAGTAAGTGTCTAATTAACTTACCTGCCAACCAGGTGATAGAGTTTTGAAGTCACTCATCACTTGAATCTGCAGTAGTAAGTGTCTAATTAACTTACCTGCCAACCAGGTGATAGAGTTTTGAAGTCACTCATCACTTGAATCTGCAGTAGTAAGTGTCTAATTAACTTACCTGCCAACCAGGTGATAGAGTTTTGAAGTCACTCATCACTTGAATCTGCAGTAGTAAGTGTCTAATTAACTTACCTGCCAACCAGGTGATAGAGTTTTGAAGTCACTCATCACTTGAATCTGCAGTAGTAAGTGTCTAATTAACTTACCTGCCAACCAGGTGATAGAGTTTTGAAGTCACTCATCACTTGTAGATTGCACATAAAAAACTCAGTTCCTCTAGCCTCCAGAACATAGATTATAGGGGACTCATACTTTAGAAAGTTCAAGGAACATCATCAATTTCAATGAGTAAGTGCTGAACAGAAAAAAAAAATGAAGTAATAGTAATAACAAAGAACAAATGTCCTCCTGAATGCAAAATCAAAGTAGATGCGATCATTCTGAAGCAACTCGACATATTCAAAAAATTAGGTACCTAAATAACATCAGATGGAAGGTGTATTAAAGAAGTCAAATATAGAATTGATCAGGCAAATGCAACATTTCACATGATTAAGAACATCCTATGCTCTTTGTTCAATTGAGGTGAGAATGATAACTTGTAAATGTTATATAGGACCTATTCTGATGTATGGGGGTGAATCTTGGATATTAGCAGGTAAACAATTATATAGAGGCAGCAGAGATATGGTTATATAGAGGCAGCAGAGATATGGTTATATAGAGGCAGCAGAGAAGGGGTTATATAGAGGCAGCAGAAATGTGGTTATATTGAAGAATGCTAAGAGTACAATGGGCAGATAAAAAACGTTATGAGGATATCTAGAAAAAAAGTTAATTCAAAAGTAGAGCTGCTTACTCATATCAGAAAGAGACATATTATTGGGACACATTATGAGAAGAGGAAAAATGGAACATTTTGTAAAAACTGACAAGTTGACATTCCAAAACACATTACATGACTAATAGTAGAGCTGTATAATGGCAAAGAAGAAGCAGTAAAATTGGAGGGTTCAAGATCAGAATGGTTAAATGTACAGAAATGAATAAGACAAGGCTGTACCTTGTCTTCATACTTGTTAAACATCTATGCGGAAAATGTAATGAGAAACATGAGACAAGAAACAATGAAGCCTGATTTCAGACCCGTAAATATAGGAGGGCTGCAGATACCATTAATTAGATATGCAGATGACACAGTGCTATTAAAACAAACATGACCTACTGAACATAATTAAATCAAAAGTTCAGCGAACAGGACAACTTGTTCTTAAATACGGAAAAGACAAAGATAATGACAACTGACAATGAAATCAAGATCCAAAATTAATAACTGCAATTTAGAAGAAGGGACACATTTTGATTATTTAGGAACTAATATAAACAGTGCAGGTAATTGCACAGTTGAGATTAAGTTAGGAACAGCAATGGCGCTGTCAAAATTTAAACAACTAAAAAAACTATGGCAATTTGCTAACATAAGAACCAAGTTGTGTTTACTACAAACATGTATGTTTCCTTTGGCAACATGAATGTGAAGCATGGACACTAAATAAAACAGTGGCCAAGAGAATAACATCATTTGAATTAAAGTGCTATAGAAGAGTTCTGAGAATAAAATGGAGAGCAAGGACAACAAACCAGGTGGTGTTAAGAACAAACAAATTCCAGGAAGGCTGGCTTCAGAGCACCATATTAAAGAAAAAGCTAGTTTTTTCGGTCACATTAAAAGATATGACGGCATGGAGAGAGTTTTACTGGAGGGAATAATAGAAGGTAAAGGGGCAAAGACCACCCAAGACGCCATTGGACAAAAGACAATCAAGAATGCCTGAGCGTGTCACTAAAAGAAACGGGACAAATTGTTCAAGACCGTGGAGAATGCAAGACATCCATAGGGGAGATTACATTCTGGAAAGAATGTCACTTGATGATGATGACACAAGTTGAAGAGCAAGAGGGGTAGGGGAAGACCAATAGAGAAGATGCTTGACAATCTGGCATTGTGACATGGGAGAACATCAGTATTATAAATAATTGACAGCACACGAAACAGAAGTTTGGAACATTGTAGACTGTTGAGAGTTGGAGTCTTCTGGGTATGAAAGTTGGTTCTGGAAAATACTCCTCTTCCCCAATAAAAAAACAATTGGTATATAGGAAACAAGAGCTTCATTACTCATAATTCACATGGATTAAAGTAAAGATGGTTAGTAGAAATAATCTTGAAAAGTGTGCATCATTTATGTGATGTGTCCTCATACAGAATGTTGTCCTCACTGCCACTCTGTATGACTCTTGGTGCTGTGCAATCTGCCCAGCCTCTTCCAATAACATGTTCAGAAGGTTTTCGATATCCTGGTTCATCAAGGTTCATCACAACCTTGGTCTTCCCCTTGTTCTCTTTCCTGACACTTTTTCTCCATGATTAACCTTTCTAAACCATTGTGTATATTTATATGTCCAAAATGTTCTATCCTGCATTTTTTAATAATTTTAAGGAGAAATTCTTATATGTTCAGGTCTTTCCATACACATATGTTAATTTGTCTTTCTGCCCATGATATTCTTAGGACCTTTCTTAAACATATTTCATTTTGAATGTCAATACTTTCTTTTCTATTGCGGATGTTATTGCCCACATCTTACAACCATATGATGCCAATTGAAAAATATAGCCTCTAAATAGTTGTAACTGTTTTACTATTTGTCCTTTGCCATAGATTTTTCATCTGTGATGTTTATTGTAAGGCCATTGCTAATTTCTTTCTGATCTCATCTAAGCAATCTGATATTTGTTGATGGTTGACCAGACATATACAAGTGTATAATAATGAATATATTGCAGTAAACTATGCTCATGAACACCTGGGAGGATATGTCTGTGGTGATTAGTGTTGAAATCTGACACTTTTCCGTTTCCAGATGGTAGTATCACTGTTGTGCTGCTAGGAATATAGTCTTGTTTATGATGGAGAGGTACAGAGTATGTTAGTTGGCCAAGGTACCAGGTTCAAATCCTGCAACAGGCAAATGTGCATGTGGGCCATTCAGAGTGGTATCCTACTGAACATATTTATAGTGCCTAGAAAATCACAACAGCAAAAAAGTGCTGGATTTACCGCTACATCCTGAATAGAATATGCAACCAACTTATTATCATCATCATCAGATGACATATTCTTCCCTATGGAGCTCTTGAATTCTCAGCGGTTTTTAGCAAGTTGTCCCACCTCTTTTAGTGACATGCGCAGACATTCTTTAATGTCTTTTGTCCAATGGCGTCTTGGGCGACCTTTGCCCCTGTTGCCTTCTATCATTCCCTCCAACTTATACAGAATATAAATTACAGTCCATAGAGATGGTCGATGTAGCTAGCATGAGCAATCTGAGCCACACTTAGTCTTCTGTAGTATGTGCAAGCAATCTCAGAAACACTTGTGCATTTCGTGCTCTGTTGTGTGATTTGAAAATGTGCAGCCCTTGAACTGTCTGCTATTACCTTCTCCTTAATATTTTTACAAAACATTTGTTTCTCATTGGGTAATTATATGACTGACTTGCTTTATTGTTTTCAATTTTCTGCTTTCAGAACATTTACACAACAAACGGAGAGGAAGTCAAGAATTTGTTGAAGAAACACTACAGAAATATGTTGACAGAACAAAAATGTCGGATGAGTTCATGCAAGCAAAATGTGAACATAGAAAGAATTGGATGTTGAAAATTGATAGAAGTCATAACTCATCAGATGTTGAAGAAATAATTGATTGTTGCTCAAGTAATGGTTCTTACTTCAGCAAGGCTTCTTACTGCAGTAACACTTCTGAATACAGTGACACTTCTTACTGTATTGATAGTTCATATTGCAGTAACACTTCTCTGTATAGTGACAATTCTTACAGCAGTAACAAATCAGAGAATTACTGCTGTGAGCATAAGAAGATGATACTCATGAAAATGATTGAAGAGGAGGAAAAGAGAAGAAAATCCAATACAGAAGAAAGTAATAACAAGTATGACAGCTCTAATGCTTCAATTAAAGACAACAAAATAAACACAGGGAATACATTAATAACAAAGAAAATTGTCAACAATAAATCTGCAAAGATAACCACAATGTCTGGGAGTTTGAGTAACAGTAAGGCTAGTAATGATACACAAATATCAAATCCAAGCAGCTCAAGTCATGCTTGCTCAATTAGTAGAAGTAAAACATGGGATACAGAAGATGAGGTTTCTGATATTGAATCTGAAATAGCATCTTGTAAGAAATACCCATCATTTTCTAACTTATATATTGAAAATAATGACTGTATGTTACCTGGGAATGACATCAGTTATACTGGTTTGGAAGTTAATAATACTGGAACATGGTTACCTGAGAATGATAGCAGTTATACTGGTTTGGAAATTAACAATGCTGGAACGTTTCCTGGAAATGATAACAGTTATACTGATTTGGAAGTTAACAAAGCTGGATCAAGGATACATAATACAGAAAATCAATCAAAAGTAAAACAGAAGTGGATAAAACAGAATGGTACTGTTGTGACAAGTAAACAGTTTTCACACAGATCTCAGGACAGGTTGATATTGAAGGATCAAATTATCACAATCCCCATGGTAAAAACAGGTGAGAATAAATATTTAATTAAACAGGCTAGAGAAGAAGCAAAGAGAAGAACCAGGAAGATGATTGCATCTGGCTCTGGCAAGCAACAAAAACGTTCTTTCAAAGATTTAAGCCCACCTGAAAAAGTTATCCGTGGTTTTGCAGGTGATAGTGATAGTAATAATGAAAATATGTATTCTGATTTAAATATCCAGGGAATACAGGTATATGATCAAAACAGTGAAAGAGATGAATCAAAATATGTACCTGTAATCAAAGGTGTGAATAGTAGAAGACCTTATCACAACACCATCGACCTAGATGATACTAGTATCCTGGCAGATAAAGAGTCACAATGCAATTTGCTGATTGATAAAGTGGAGAATATTAAACAAGCAGGAATTATTGAAAAAGGTACCAGTAGTATGCAGGTATCAAGTGGAATTCAAGCAAGTGATATCATTGAAGTATCACAGATAAGTTCAAGTCCAGGTATTTCTTTACGATATCTTAGTGGAAAAAATAGTAACACTGATAGTGAAAATTGCTATGTATCAGGCAATGAGGTATTAATCCTAAATGCAACACTTGTTGAAGAAGATCTCTATTCGCAAAACACTTCATATAATCATAGAGGTAATACAGAAGGCAAGTTGGAATCAAATGAAATATTTCCGCTTTTTAGTAGCTTGACAAAGAAGACATTTCAAATGGAGAATGTATCAAGACAAGAAAAATGTCACAGAAATGTAATCCCGACACAGTGTAGAATTTCAGAAGTGATAAAGATGGATTCTATTACATCCCCAGTATGCATATTGCCTAGAAAAGATTTTGCAGCTGAAAGTGAGATTTTATCAGGCCATATGACCCACCCACATGGTAAAGACACAGAAGACGACGAAATATCTGTGAAGTTTCAAGAAAGAAGTCAGAATCAGCAGGAAATGCTTCTAAAGAGACAAGAAATGCTTCTGAAACAAGAAGAAGAGAGTTGTCTAATAGCAACAAGTTCTTTTCAGTGTGGATCAAAAAATCCAAACTGTAATTTTTTTACCAATAGTGACCAAAACACTGAGAAATTAAGCTCAATGGCGGAGATTGTGGGAACAAAGTATGTTGTTAGGGAGACTGATCGATATGTCAAGCATCACAGAGCATTTAGAGAAGTACCAATACTAACTGACAATCAATTTATCAATATAGGAACAGCTGTATCAATTCTTAGACATCAGGAGCCAGGAGAGATTCAATCAGTCATTGTACCAGAGATAGTTATTTTCTCGGTTAACCAGCCATCTTAGAAGTTGAAAATCAAAAGCAAATACATTATAAATTTCTAAGAACACCATCTAGAAAGATTGTCTATGTTTCAGGAAGAGAAGATTAGGACATCATCAGCAGGAAACATTGTCTATGTTTCAGGAAGAGAAGATTAGGACATCATCAGCAGGAAACATTACTACTGATAGTCATGATCTAGATGATGATGTTCTCAGAGTTCAGGACATTCAAGATTCAAATTAGAGGCAATGTTTCAACTGAATCAATTCAGAGTGCAGAATTTTAATGCAAGTTCAAAGACTCCAGCATCTTGTTTATATAACACAAGTAGAACAAATGACATTTTAAAAAGTGAAGAAACTTTAAAGGAAAGTCATGATGAAATAATTCATATACAAAATGCTGAATATTTGTCAGACAGTGTTTTGCATACTGAACATAAGTGTATCAAAATAAGTGATGAACTGATATATCAACATAAGTGATGAACTGGTATATCAACATAAGTGATGAACTGATATATCAACATAAGTGATGAACTGATATATCAACATAAGTGATGAACTGGTATATCAACATAAGTGATGAACTGATATATCAACATAAGTGATGAACTGGTATATCAACATAAGTGATGAACTGATATATCAACATAAGTGATGAACTGGTATATCAACATAAGTGATGAACTGATATATCAACATAAGTGATGAACTGATATATCAACATAAGTGATGAACTGGTATATCAACATAAGTGATGAACTGATATATCAACATAAGTGATGAACTGGTATATCAACATAAGTGATGAACTGGTATATCAACATAAGTGATGAATTCTCCCACAACACTAAGAAGATCCCCAGGGAGATTAGAGTATATATGGACATGTCTTGTGTTAGTGATGTATATACTTGTATTAACTAAAAGTCGGTCTCATAGAAGCAATCTGCCATTTGGAATGAAGATAACTCTTCATGTACTAAACCACAGCAACTATTTGATGGGGGTGGCCAGTTCTCTTCCTTACTGTCTTTACCTCTCCTAACTCATGCGTCAGGTATAAGTACTAACTAATTGAATAATTATGCCTACTTGATGTGCTGTACTTGTTAATAAATTATTTCAAACAGCATGAGCTGTGTTATGGCTTATTGAACTTGCTTTCATTTTCTTTTGCTCTGTTAGAGATTATTAGATAGTGCTATGCAGATTGTGTGTTTATGTGGCTATCATGCAGTATGCAGGATTTGGAATTTTAACTAAACACATCACTCCCTTAGTCATAAATTAGAGTAATGAGTATCAACGCTATTACATAACATGAATGTCGTAAGAAGCAACTAAGGAGGTTGGTGGGGAAATAATGGTCTTATCTCATTGATCAGTGTGACTAAAAGCCATGATGAAGTCAGATGTGTCAGGCCAAGAATGAGAACCTTAGATATCACAGCAGAGTTGTAAACAATGACAATATATATTCTGATCCCTGGACTACATCCTGCCAACCAGCAGGAGTTTGAGAATTAATGCAGAAGAAGAGGAGAATTAATGCAGAAGGAGAGGAGAATTAATGCAGAAGAAGAGGAGAATTAATGCAGAAGAAGAGGAGAATTAATTAGAGGAAGAAGAGAATTAATGCAGAAGAAAAGGAGAATTAATGCAGAAGAAGAGGAGAATTAATTAGAGGAAGAGGAGAATTAATGCAGAAGAAGAGGAGAATTAATTAGAGGAAGAGGAGAATTAATGCAGAAGAAGAGGAGAATTAATTAGAGGAAGAGGAGAATTAATGCAGAAGAAGAGGAGAATTAATGCAGAAGAAGAGAATTAACGCAGAAGAAGATAAATTGAATACATGAAAAGTAAAACATCTGGAAAATATTGGATTTTTATCCATCTTCTTAATCCTTGCAAAATTCAATTACATATCAAGGAGCATTTAAATTCTTTGAAAAGCTGGCAAAAACTTGCCTCTAGATTAGATTAACACCAGAGTTAAGATTAATATCACACATGCCCATGTGTTTCCATGGCATGAAGGAGGGGGGACAGAGAATGTTCCTTTCATGCATGATGTAAGAGGTGACTATAAAGGTTTCGGGGTGGAACTGGCTTTATCATCCCATATAGGGTCAGTGACTCAGAATCCATGTTGAAGTCGAATGTGTCAGGCCGAAAGGTTCAGATAAAACAGCAAAGTTATATGGCATGACACAATGCATTCCGTTCTCTGGACTGCATCATGCTAATCTGCAGGAGTTTAAGAACAATCATAGAAGAAAAAAAAATGTATTAAACAGCCTGGCTAATTTCTTCCCTTGCTATATTCAACAATATAATAAGACCTAGAAAAGGTCAGGGTCATAGAGGTGTCATGTTGAAGACAAGGTAACAGAAAGCTCTTCAAACACTTTTATTCCTTAGTCATTCGGATGAATGCGGAAATATCATGCCCCAGGCCATTCCTTGATGCTGCTAATCCAAGATTTTCTTTTTCCGCCTCTTTTCTTTCCCCATTACTGTTATGTGCAAAATAGCTTCTGATCATCATCATCATGGCAATCCAGAAATGTGCACAGGGGCACCAATCATATATTCAATATGTCCATCAGCATGTGGTAACTTATTGTGGATCTGTGTTGGTCGATAATTCTTCTTGTGATTCCTATATGCTGCTCGTTTCTTCATGTGTCGACTCCACATGTTCCTGCATTTTGGTCATAAATATGGAAGATGAAACACACCCCTATATCTACATAACTCCATGATTGGATTCAATATATCAGTATGGTTCATTAAACTACTACTAGTCACTGTGACCAAGTTGGCAAGTCTGTATGCTCTTTTATTTCCCTTAACATCTGCATTTCCAGGAACAAAAATGAAGGTAACTCTTCAGCATAGAATTTGTCATTGATCTCCCAGCCACTGATGATGTGCCTGACTGAATATTTATAAGCATAATCATATATTCAGTCAGGCTCAATACAGGAATCAGTGACCAAATCGCTCGTGTGTTGCCGGGGCCCGAAAGGGGAGGAAAGAATAGCAACACTGTTTACCTTCCACGCATGTCGTAAAAGGCGACTAAGGAGATTATGGGTTGGAGTTGGCTGTCCCATCCCATATAGGGTCAGTGACCCAAAGCTATGCTGAAGTCGGATGTGTCAGGCCGAAAGGTGCAGATATCGCAGCAATGCTGTAAACCATGACACAATGCATTCCGTTCTCCGGACTACATCCTGCTAATCTGCAGGAGTTGAAGAACAAACACAGAAGAAGAAGAAGAAATTACCAAATCATGTGACAAGGGTTAGCTATGTTTTACTGTACTACTGCAGCTCCCAGACATTCTCTGACAATAGAAGACAGGACACTCCTGTTGTTGTTCTCTAAGAAAAAGTAAAGCCACATTTATTATCATATGAGGAATACAGTGTTAGACTTGCATATCTTGTTAATCAGTGGCATGATCACCATCATCACCACCAACATGCTTCCCTTGTGGATCTGGTAACACACAGGCAAACTTGGAAAGAACCATAAGGTATTGCTAAAGGGTGCTTGCCTCATTGATTTCTGTGACATCATTCCAATGTATGGACACTCTGTGTCCTGATCATCAATCTCCAACACTGTATCATGTGATTTGTATCATGGAAGTGATGAAACAATTGCTTATATCCTACAAAAAAGTGGTACCAATATTCATCCAATAGATACAAAAAGAGTGTTTGCAGGTTTCCTAAAAAGAAAGCTTGTCACTGAATTTTGGAGGACTTTTTTTGTTTGAAAAGTCATAATATTTTAATGTTTCCTGATGGCACTATCATTGGTGGGAAAGGAAGAAAGGGGATGTATCTGATATTATATTTTCATGGGGAAAGGGTTTGTGCCTCTCAAATCTCTAATCCTATTGTGCCAATATTGGATGCATAGAATAAGATTGTATCACCTTCACCAATATTATTCATAGGCAGTCAACTGTGGTATCAAAACTCAAATATGATGACGAATGTATGTTGTGGCGTTGAAATGTATGTACCATTATTTTAACGTTTAATGTTGTTTTCAGTTCATCAATAAATATTTACTTCTTGACATAAACTTTTGTAAACTAAGATCGATCTATGAACTAAATTGTATAGATGTGATTACAAATGATGAGCTATACAAGAAAACACACCAGTGCCCAGATGTGAAGATAAGTAAGACACACACACAGAAAGAGATAACATAACTAAACAGACATTTGATTGGAACCCATAGGGAAAGAGGCAAATTGGAAGGCAAAAAAATACCAGGAAAAGAACAATAGAAACTGAGACTAGATAAATTAGGACCTCATGGAAGGTTTTCATGACAGTGCTGCACAAAAATATTTGGGAAGAGACAGTTGTAGCCATATGCTCAACAGGGAACTGGAAGAGATAAAAAGAATAAAATTGTTGATATTTCTGTAGTTATAATTATTAAGTCATATAAGATAATAAATTGTAAAGAAAGTGTGTTTTCTGTTGTTTCATTGATGCATGCCAGCTAGTGGGAGTGATACTGACAGTGGCAGGAAAAAGTCAACACACCTGAAGAAGAAGCCAAAAGTCAAGACCAGTTCTGAGAAAAGATCACAAGTAAATCAGGAGAATACTTATATTTTATATTAATTTTTCTTATTAAAATACTGGTATTTAGTTCTTTGTTTTTTTGTTGCTTAATGTCTTCGGGAAAAATTTTACTTTTCTGTGGAGCTCTTATTTAGTTTCATACATCTTAGTTCAAGGTTGAGTGATTGGCTGATTGGGCCAACATATCTCTCACAATTGTTCATACTAGGAACAGTTCTGCAGAATATTCTCTGAAGTTGGTTGCATGTGTTTATTCAGCTTATTGTATCCTGTCCTCAGGTGTAGTATAGTGACATGTCCCTGCCTGTCTAGGTAGTGGTTTGTTTATTTCAATCCCCAAGTATTATGAGCAATTTTATTTTGAATTATGGCTGTACATTATCACCAACACACACCGGACAAGTCCATAGGTGCTCCAATCCAATGTGTAGCAACAGAGAGTTCTAGTTTGATGTTGATTTATCAGTCTCTTCATATATCCATTATGTTTCTCATTATTGTCTGTTCTGATCTTTACACTATTCTTACACAGTCTTGAGAGAGACCATCATCATCATCATCATCAGGTTGCATATCCTGAACAGGATGTAGCAGTCATCACAGCCTTTCGAAACTTCTATCTTGAGCCAGTTATCCTGCTTATGTTATTGTTTGTTCAGGTGGTCTTTGATATCTTGTGTCCATCTTCTTCTTGGTCTGCCAAGAAGATTTTTGATCTTTATTATTTCAACTTCTGGAATTCTGCCTTCTGTTATGATTAATATCATGATTTAAAAAATGTTTAAACTGAAATATATGTTGTGTTGTTAAGTTCTTAAACTCATTATATTGTCAGACTACTTTATTTTTTGATCGGAATTTATGATAGTTGTTAAAAATGTGATTTGGGGAAAGATTGTGCAAGTTTATTGGGGCAAGATGACACAATCAAAATGTATGAAGAAAATGCAGATGTCATAAGGAAGTTGCAGATACCGATCTAAAGCTGGGAGAGACCGATATATATGGTTATAACAATCGTTCAACCTTACAAAGACATTATTAGCTTTAAAATGGAACTTATGAGCTATTTTTCTTTCAGATTAAATTTATGAAACTATTTATTCCATCTGATCTTGGCACACATTTACACACTGCCAATTTCCGCTACACATTGCCTTCTGTTTTCATTGTCGGTGGCCATTTGACCTCTTCTCACCTCAGTGACTATGATGCTCCTGTGGACTGTGTGTCTTCAGGCACAAATGTCCCCTGCCAATGTTTACCATTTGTTAATTGAAATATTGCAATATCATGCCTTCATATCCTTCTTGAATAAGCCCTACATATTTAAAAGTTTGTCCAGAGTGGAAGTAGATTACTAGATGACCAAAAAATAATTATCTTTAGGTAACCTCATCCTCTCATATGGTGAATCTTATTTTAAATAATACTAGTATTTAAGTAAAACATGAGGTTCATCAGCTTTACAATTAGGGCACAGACTATAGGTTATGGCTATGATATATCTTCATGTGTTTGACATGTCACAATTATCTTAGACAATGTTGACTCAAAATATACTAGTTAATATTGAACCAGATTTATGACAACCAGCAGTGAAGCTATATTATATCTGGTCAGGCCATATCAAGGCCAACTCCTTGAAGTGGAGATGGGGGCTTGGTCCAGCCTGGAAACTAAGATTGGTTGGGCCATCCCTGACATAGAGCAGGACCACAATCCTGCCCAAGCAATCAATGGTGCTGAGTCGGAGATACCAAGCAGAGAGGAGCACCACACCAGCAACCATGGTATCACACAACATGACTAGATAACATGTCTTCACAAAATCTGGTCATGGCAAGCATATTCACAGTAGAAATTTATCTTTTAAACATGAACACTTGTAGCACATGATCAAGAGGCTAGAGCATTGGTCTCATATCAGTGAGGTCCAGGTTCAATTTCCAGTAAGGACTAGGTTTTTTTCCTGCCAGAGAATAAATTAAAAAAAATAACCATGTGCATGATGTAGTGATAGCAAGGGCTTGCGTCCTTTATCACACAGCCACAAGAACCACCTCCCTGTAACTCAGTAACATAAATCATTCAGTATTCATAGTTTTTAAAAAAACACAATAAAGTAGTAGCAAAGAGAATTGCTTCCTTCAGAAGGAGTTGCCAGGGAAGGATATAGTCAATACCACAGAAAATTAAAACAAGATAAACTAGGAAGTGTTAAGATAATTAAATCTGGAGGAAGATTGACATCTAGACACTGTTATGTCAAGGAAGAGGGTCGGCTTCTAAACAAGGAAGAGGGTTGGCTTTCTTGTCAAGAAAGAAGGATGATTTCTAGACACGTATGTCAAGGAAAAGGGATTGTGTCTAGATACTGTTATGTCAAGGAAGAGGGATGACTTCTAGACACTTATGTCAAGGAAGAGGGTCGGCTTCTAAACACTGTTATTTCAGAATTGAAATATTTCAGAATTCAGAATATTTCAGAAGGGCATTGGTTTATAGACACTGTTATATCAAGAAGGGGGCAACGTAGTGCAATGGTTAGCGCACTGCATTCACATATGAGTGGTCCTGGGTTCATTCCCAAGTTGAGGCGGAAATGTTTTTCAGATCACAATGGCTCCTGGGTCCACCCAGCCTTAAACAGGTACCGGATTAATCTGGGAAGTAAAGACTGCAAGGGAGAGGAGATGGCTGTCGCCCTCATATAGCAGAGCCACTGAAATGTGAGATCACTAATATCTTACACCCCATACAACATGCTATAGGTTAACTTTACTTTACTTATGTTAAGAGAGATAATTGACTTCTAGACACTGTTATGTCAAGAGAGATAATTGACTTCTAGACACTGTTATGTCAAGAGAGATAATTGACTTCTAGACACTGTTATGTCAAGAACACTAAGGTTATTTTTTTTTTCAATGTAAAGAGATGGAAGCATTAAAAGCTATGCATGGTTGCTGTTCACATGGGAAAGACGTGCTCAATGTGATGATGGACAAAAAGCATGTTCTGTGCTGTAGCAGGACAACTATCCCATAATCATAAGAAGTTCAGTGTCCATAGAGAAGAGTACATTCTAGAAAGGAAATACCACATGACTGGCATGCCCATTTGTCCTTTTCTTTCTACAGTAGCAATGAAACAATCATTATTGCATTCTTGTACAGGAAGATAAGTCTAGAACACAAGCACAAGTTCTTGGACATGTAGAAGTTCCAGTTGATGATGACACTAAAGGATTACCAATTTCCAGTAAGATTTGTACCAATACCTTGTTGTTTTCCTTTGAAGCAAAGGGAATAGTCATTAAATAGATAACATTTATCAATGGGATGGACATCACTGACAAGTCAGAGGTTGATATACCTGGTTTTATCATATGGTTTACTCCAATCAGCATCTGTAACACTTGTATTCAAAAGCCTGAATCATTCTTTCTGTGTCTGCATTAAGTATCTAGTTTTTACATACATATAAAAGTATATTTAGCACTAGCTATCTAAATAGATTGATCTTTACTGTAATAGTGATCTTATTTTTAAAAATCATATTCAGCCTTGCCATGGCAGCCATTAGCATCTCGAGTCTTAACTTAATCTCATTCTCTGAGTTGCTGTCATCGCATATTCGGACCCGAAATATTTGAAGGTGTTAACATCTTCAAATTTGTGACTATTTAACTGAATGTTCGTGATGTCTTGCTTAATTATCACTAGTCACTAATATCTTACTTTTATCAATACTAATTTCCATGCCATATTTCTGACTATTGTCTTCCAATTTTGAGGTGAGATTCTGTGCCAGCCAAGAGATTGATATAATCAACATAACGCAAGTTACAAAATGGTCTACTTCCAATAGTTATTGATGTCTGGAGATCTTGAATTGCTTCCTGCATTATATATTAAGAATAAATGTTAAAAAGTACTGGGGAATTTATGCAACCCTAATGCACTTACTTCTATATCTTTAAAAATTCACCACTGTCATTATTTATGAAAAAAGCTCTGCATGAATCTTTATGTAGCGCTTCAATAACTTGTATGATATTTGTATCAAAGTTATATTGTCTCAGCATATGTCACAGACCTTGGTGCCACACACGATCAAATGCTTTTGTGAAATCAATGAAATTATGAGACAAAGCACATTGATGTTGTAAATGCTTTTCTATCAATATTTTGAGGTTAAAAATCTGTTTTGTTGTACATCTGTTTTTATGAATGCCAGTCTGTTCTTCTGATAACAATTTCTCTGATTTAGTTTGTATTCTATTCAGAATGATCTTTAGCATGCCATCACTTTGCTAGAATAGGTGATTAGATTAATAGTTCTGTAATTCTTGCAAAGTTCAGGTTGCATTTCTGAGAAAGTGTCAATTTTCTGGGCTATGTTTTTCTAATCCATATTTTCTGGCAGATGGTTGTCATAATAGTGATCAGTTCCACTTCTGCATGTTTTATGAGTTCCACTTGAATATAATTGACTACTGGTGGTTTATTTTCTTTCAATGATCCTAGAATCATTGACACTTCATCCATCATTATTTAGGCATTTTCCAATTCTCTGTTGTTATTATACAAAATTCTTTTGAATACTTAAAAGGATTTGTGGAAGAATTTTTAACAATTCTATAGAGAGAACAAGAATCTGACATTATTTGTGGAAGAATGTTTAACAATTCTATAGAGAGAACAAGAATCTGACATTATTTGTGGAAGAATGTTTAACAATTCTATAGAGAGAACAAGAATCTGACATTATTTGTGGAAGAATGTTTAACAATTCTATAGAGAGAATGAGAACCTGACATTATTTGTGGAAGAATGTTTAACAATCCTATAGAGAGAACAAGAATCTGACATTATTTGTGGAAGAATGTTTAACAATTCTATAGAGAGAACAAGAATCTGACATTATTTGTGGAAGAATGTTTAACAATTCTATAGAGAGAACGAGAACCTGACATTATTTGTGGAAGAATGTTTAACAATCCTATAGAGAGAACAAGAATCTGACATTATTTGTGGAAGAATGTTTAACAATTCTATAGAGAGAACGAGAACCTGACATTATTTGTGGAAGAATGTTTAACAATCCTATAGAGAGAACAAGAATCTGACATTATTTGTGGAAGAATGTTTAACAATCCTATAGAGAGAACAAGAATCTGACATTATTTGTGGAATAATTTTTAACAATTCTATAGAGATAGATCACAATAATCTGACATTATTTGTGGAAGAATGTTTAACAATTCTATAGAGAGAACAAGAATCTGACATTATTTGTGGAAGAATGTTTAACAATTCTATAGAGAGAACAAGAATCTGACATTATTTGTGGAAGAATGTTTAACAATTCTATAGAGAGAACAAGAATCTGACATTATTTGTGGAAGAATGTTTAACAATTCTATAAAGAGAACAAGAACCTGACATTATTTGTGGAAGAATGTTTAACAATCCTATAGAGAGAACAAGAATCTGACATTATTTGTGGAATAATTTTTAACAATTCTATAGAGATAGATCACAAGAATCTGACATTATTTGTGGAAGAATGTTTAACAATCCTATAGAGAGAACAAGAATCTGACATTATTTGTGGAAGAATGTTTAACAATTCTATAGAGAGAACAAGAATCTGACATTATTTGTGGAAGAATGTTTAACAATTCTATAGAGAGAACAAGAATCTGAAATTATTTGTGGAAGAATTTTTAACAATTCTATAGAGAGAACAAGAATCTGACATTATTTGTGGAAGAATGTTTAACAATTCTATAGAGAGAACAAGAACCTGACATTATTTGTGGAAGAATTTTTAACATTATAGATGCATATGTTCTCTAAGCACCACCAGTCAACAAATGCAGCTAGGGGGTCTTCTGAAGTACTATGCTTGGTGACTCCTTGGAAGAAGTACATGTGAACTTTGTCCTGACATTGCCCAAAAGTATTTGTTTCTTTGTCTGGATAAAGAAGGTCGATGGTGCTACTTTCTGATGAATAAATTTACAGATGCATGTGATTCATTATTTTTCTGGAAATGTCTAGACTATCAATAGTCCCTGACAGATCACTGATACTCCCTGAAAGAATACATATTGTCTCTGATAGATTACTGATTTTGCATCAATGCATTATTTGAAGTGTTTATATCTTTTATTTATTACAAAATGTGTAATTTTATTTCATCAGTGCATTGTTTGAAGTGTTTATATCTTTTTTTCTGTAATGATGTAGCAAGACCTGAGACACCACCTAACAAAGTTGTAGCATTAAACGACAAACAGAAGTCAATAGAAGCTGATAAAAAACAAATAGAATCAGATAAACATACACCTGCACCAGAATCAGCCATACAGGAAAGTGAAGACAGATTTGGCACAAGACCTGTCTTGGTGTCAGTATCATCATCTTCATCATCTTCATCATCTTCATCATCATTGGAAACAACTAGCAAGTACTATTCAGACTCTGAAAAAGATGAATACAAAAGTAAGGAAAAAGATAAAAAGGCTGTTGATGCTTCAGAGAAAGAACAGGTTAACCATGAAAACTCCTTGAAGAATATGGAGATGGTTGCTGTGGAAGTTAAATCACATGAGGATAAAGATGATGATAGTGGTGATGAAAGTAGAAGAACGGCAGAACACAGGGCATCAAGTACAACAGATGAGCATGCTGAAGATGTTAAAGAAGAGTCCACAAAAACAACAATGGAGGTTAAAGATACTGAAGATGTATATGATGTGAATACACGAGAGGAAGAACAATTTGCTGAAAGTAAGTCATTTCTGTGTTCAGATGTTCTGTAAATATTTGTAAAAACTTTGCAATCTTCATTTGACGTAAAATTAATGAGTATTGGTAACATCGTTACAATCTTAATTTGACATAAAATTAATGAGTATTTGTAACAACTTTAGAATCTTAATTTGACATAAAATTAATGAGTATTGGTAACATCGTTACAATCTTAATTTGACATAAAATTAATGAGTATTTGTAACAACTTTACAATCTTAATTTGACATAAAATTAATGAGTATTGGTAACATCGTTACAATCTTAATTTGACATAAAATTAATGAGTATTTGTAACAACTTTACAATCTTAATTTGACATAAAATTAATGAGTATTGGTAACATCGTTACAATCTTAATTTGACATAAAATTAATGAGTATTTGTAACAACTTTACAATCTTAATTTGACATAAAATTAATGAGTATTGGTAACATCGTTACAATCTTAATTTGACATAAAATTAATGAGTATTTGTAACAACTTTAGAATCTTAATTTGACATAAAATTAATGAGTATTTGTAACAACTTTAGAATCTTAATTTGACATAAAATTAATGAGTATTTGTAACAACTTTAGAATCTTAATTTGACATAAAATTAATGAGTATTTGTAACAACTTTAGAATCTTAATTTGACATAAAATTAATGAGTATTTGTAACAACTTTAGAATCTTAATTTGACATAAAATTAATGAGTATTTGTAACAACTGGACTTTACATTGTCTACAAATAAAATTAATGAGTACCTGTAATAACTTAGCTATTATCATCAGGTGCCATGCCGGGTGCCGTAGACAGCTCTCTGTCCACAGTATTATGTATCAAAGTCGTTGTTGTTTACTTGCTGTGCCAGGTTGTCAAACTGTCTAATATTTTCAAACGTTGTCGCCCTCTGTCTCTGGTGCCTTCAATCTTGCCTGTTATAATTATATTCTCTAAACCTGCCTGTCTCATGAAGTCGCCAAAAAAAGAAGATTGCCTTTTTCTTATATTGTTGATTAAGGTCCGATTCGCATTTAACTCTTTCAACACCTCTACATTAGTTTTTCTGCCATTAGCTATTATAGGGAATAAGTAAATAGAGGCCTATGTGCTACAAATACCACTACCATTAAAAAGATTATGAAAAACACTCTTGAACTGGCTATGCAAATTGTGCAATTTCCTTCTTTCACCCGGCCACTCTATGGACTTTATTGTTTTTAAATAATGTTTTTAAATTAATATGTTTTCTGTATTCAATATTTTCATATTATTACATGTTCATTCAGTAGAAGATCTTAGATCAAAATATCAACAGTTGTCTTCTTCTTTCATTCTAAAACTCCTGCAGATTAGCAGGATGTAGTCCGGAGAACAGAATGCGTTGTGCCATGGTTTACAGCATTTCTGCGATATGGCTAGATCAGACGCCAATATTCTAAACTTTGACACAACGAAATTTGATAGGTCAAAGACGAGTCAATTTTAAAAAATACGGAATAATATTTTATCGATCAGTGGCAGTATATTGTAATATTATGATGATCGTCCAACCTTACAAAGGCATTATTAGCTTTAAAACGGAACTTACAAACTATTTTTTATTCAAACTTTTCTATTCAGAGTAAAGTTGTGAAACTAGGTCTATCTATTTATTCCATCTGTTCTTAGTACACATTTACACACTACTGGTGGGCTAGACCTCTCGCAGTGGTGACCTCCCTAAATTTTATAATGGTTTGTATCACTTTTTTGCCTGCAACATCTTGCTCCATTAAATGGGGCTAGATTGGTTTTTTTTTTTTACATATACCCTATGTTAAAAAATCTCATTCTACTGTCTACACGTAGCTGTATGTTATCAATACTTCAATACTCTCACTAATGTTAGATGCATGGATACACTGATGGAAGTTTCATCTCTCATAGTTAAGTCTAGTTGTCAGTATATGCTAAAATGTAAAAATTGCAACGTTCCCCCCCCCCCCCCCGGCTACCATATTTACTTATTCACTATTATTACTGTTGTATGCGGAGCTCCTTACGGAAAAATAACTGTTCTGTTGACAATAAATGCTTCAATGACTGTCACAAAGTGTCTCTAAAGAGCTTCAACTTCAATGTCACATCCTGGGAGTCTGCTTCTCAGAATTGCCCAGTGTGGAGCAGAAACACCAGTAAAAGTGCTCATCAGTTCTCAGAGGCTCAGAGAAAGCATGCTGCCCAAAAGACAAAACAACAAATACACAAATGTTTAATTCTAACAATACATATCCCAAATGTGACAGGGGATCATATGCCAGGATTGGACTTTTCATTAATCTCAGTACACACCACAGAGATGCGACAACACAGATCTGAAACTTGTCATCATCATCTGCGATGGTCAACTAATTACTTAAATAAAATGAAAAATATTTGTAACAATGCAATGTCAAACTATAATAAGATTAAAAGTAATGTTTATTTGTAAATGTGTAGTAAATGACCTCATACAAAATATTAAATTAATGATTGCTTGTAACATTCTCCCATCCCCGGCTTTCTCTCTCTAATCTTGTACTATTCCTGCTTACAGGCAATCATAGACGTCCACAATGTTCTGTCTATAGTTTTATTTTTGAGATTTTCCATCCAATAAGCTAAAATAATCTGGTCTCTTTTCTTTAGTCATTCTGTGTATTGCTGTATTCTGCAATGTTACATTTATTAGGAATCTTAATTTTTAAGTTCACATATAGGCCTAAGGACTATACTTTGTTAATCTTTTTTTTAGTTTCTACTGGAAAAGATGATGCTGTTTTGAAAAGGGGGTGTGATGTGCTATATGTCTTGCTTGTTTTTGCTTTAAATCTTAGGCGGAATCTCATGATATATTAACCTACCGGGTAGTGAGGAGATTTATAAGCCTTCAATCCTTCCAACAACGTTCTCTTCTCCATCTCTATGGCCCTGCTTGAGACATATACCAAAATTGGTAGCATATCCTATTCATGTGGCTATCAACCCAGCATTTTTTGGCTGTAGTTATTTTCTAGGCAATATAAATACGTTCAGTAGTTTGCCAATGCTTTTTTGAATGGTCCGGATGCACAATTGCCCGGTGATAAAACTCAGTACCTTGGCCGTCACAGATGAGTCCTGTACCATTCCTCCACAGAGCCGAACATATAACATATGAGACATAAAACAAGAGTGAAATTACCCCCCCTGTGTGAAAGGTTGCTTTTCAAAACACTGCATACCACTGAGAGTTGGGGGCCTTTAGGTGATGAAATAAAACTGTTAATAACCTTGCCTATGCACAAAAAAGGATTCAAGAGTTGTATTGCTTGTATTTTTAATGAATCGAAACAAGCTTCTTCTTCCTCATTTTCCAGTTGAGGTCAGATGCTGATATGAATCTCATCGATGAGCTGTATCATGAGCACCAGTCCCAAGGTGCGGCTTTAGAACCTGTCTGTCATAGCTGTCTCAGAACAAACAAACAATAATGACAAACTTATTAAGGCGTGGCTTTAGAACCTGTCTGTCAGAGCTGTCTCAGAACAAACAAACAAGTATGACAAACTTATTAAGGCGTGGCTTTAGAACCTGTCTGTCAGAGCTGTCTCAGAACAAACAAACAAGAATGACAAACTTATTAAGGCGTGGCTTTAGAACCTGTCTGTCAGAGCTGTCTCAGAACAAACAAACAAGAATGACAAACTTATTAAGGTGCAGCTTTAGAACCTGTCTGTCAGAGCTGTCTCAGAACAAACAAACAATAATGACAAACTTATTAAGGCGTGGCTTCAGAACATGTCTGTCAGAGCTGTCTCAGAACAAACAAACAAGTATGACAAACTTATTAAGGCGTGGCTTTAGAACCTGTCTGTCAGAGCTGTCTCAGAACAAACAAACAAGAATGACAAACTTATTAAGGCGTGGCTTTAGAACCTGTCTGTCAGAGCTGTCTCAGAACAAACAAACAAGAATGACAAACTTATTAAGGTGCAGCTTTAGAACCTGTCTGTCATAGCTGTCTCAGAACAAACAAAAAAGAATGACAAACTTATTACACTGTCTGGGTTTGCAAAGAAGAAACAAATGAACAGAAAAACATACAAATTGTATTCATTTTTGTGCTGTACATTTTATATTGTTCTTCTTCCAGAAACTGAAGAAAAGGAAATTGAAGATCAGCTGTTACCTTCTGTTGTGTCACCTGTAACTGCAGCAGTCATAGAAACTAGAAAAGATGAAAGAGACAAGGAGGAAGATGTCAAACATGACACAGGTAAGGATTCACTACTTCAGTACAATCTGGGTTTGTGAATTTTCGTGCTGTGGTAGTTAAGCCATTTTGCCTTGTATTCATGAGATCACAGGATAGATACTAGGTCATGACATCTTGATTACAAGTATATGTTTCCTGGAACCTGGGAATTATCACTTGAAACTATGGAGTTACGTGCTTTGAGTGGTGCTCAAAAGTAACTAATATGTTCTTGTGATTTGCATGTTGAGATGTAGAAGAACTTCCTCTTTCAAAATGGAATGCGGCAGATGGATATTGACATGAAAACTAATAGCATGATCTATAGTACAATTTCACCAGCTTTACGATGGCCTTTGACCAGTAATATGGTCTCTGGCATATCGGAGACAATTAAGTTGTAACACTGCCAAAATAAACATTGTTCAGTCATTATACAGAATAGAGTTGCCATATTAGTAATTTCATGGTGAAATTTAGCTAATTTTAAAGACTGCTGGCTAGGAAATTAATTTTTGCCATTTTTATGTTTTTGGCCTTTTTTGATCGTTTCTTTCAACATGGTCTTTAACAGCCTCACAGCAGAGGAAAATCGTTACATGTGAAATGAGGGTTGCTGCTATTTTGTCCAGATGTTCTTCTTAGTTTCCTAGGGAAACAATTTGTTTAAATGCCTTAATAATAAGCATCCAGACAGATTTTTTCCCTGGGAAGCTAAGTAGAGGATGATCTCCGCAACATGGTGGTGGCTTTTCATCAAATCCTTAAGAATGCCTCCGCAGCTAAGGGCTATATATATATATTTAGAAGCCACTATTTAAGAAGGATTTTCGGTTTGTTAATATAGCAGGTGGATCTAAGTGATTGTTTTATTGGTTTGTCTATATGGTAGATTGGTCTAAGTGATTGTTTGATTGGTTTGTCTATATGGTAGATGAGTCTAAGTGATTTTTTGATTGGTTTGTCTATATGGTAGATTGGTCTAAGTGATTGTTTTATTGGTTTGTCTATATGGTAGATTGGTCTAAGTGATTGTTTTATTGGTTTGTCTATATGGTAGATTGGTCTAAGTGATTGTTTTATTGGTTTGTCTATATGGTAGATTGGTCTAAGTGTTTGTTTTATTGGTTTGTCTATATGGTAGATGGTTCTAAGTGATTGTTTTATTGGTTTGTCTATATGGTAGATTGGTCTAAGTGATTGTTTTATTGGTTTGTCTATATGGTAGATTGGTCTAAGTGATTGTTTTATTGGTTTGTCTATATGGTAGATTGGTCTAAGTGATTGTTTTATTGGTTTGTCTATATGGTAGATTGGTCTAAGTGATTGTTTTATTGGTTTGTCTATATGGTAGATTGGTCTAAGGGATTGTTTGATTGGTTTGTCTATATGGTAGATGGTTCTAAGTGATTGTTTTATCAGGTTGTCAATATGGCAGGTAGGTCAAAGTGATTGTTTTATTGGTATGTCTATATGGTAGATGAGTCTAAGTGAGTTTTTTATCAGTTTGTCAATATAGCTAATGCTGTTTTAACAAGATGTCAAAAGAAAAATGCTGTGACATACCAGTTGTCACCTTTGCTATTGCACCCAAAAATCAATGTGGATGTAAAGAAATAAATGATTAAGAGCATCTTTATACCAACACTATGCTACCAATGTGAATCCTATCTTGGCTGCAGTTGCTTGGAGCAGTGCATAGGTTGAAAACTACCTTACTGGTGGTGTGATAGTTGTTCTCTGGTTTGGGGTGGGCTGAAAATCCACAGACTTCCCAGCAATATAATGCCAGTACAACAGATCTGGATCAGCAACCATCCAAACAAGACTGGATCAGCAACCAACCATCCAAGACTGGATCAGCAACCAACCAACCAAGACTGGATCAGCAACCAACCAACCAAGACTGGATCAGCAACCAACCAACCAACCAAGACTGGATCAGCAACCAACCAACCAACCTAGACTTGATCAGCAACCAGCTCTCTGTAATCTTTGAGAAGTCCTATGATATAATTTCTACAACTATGACTAATAATGACTTAATATTTTCACTCTTTAATTTGACAGATACAGAGGAAGAAAAGAAAGATGAGATAACAAAGGAAGATTTGAAAGATGAACATAAGGAAGAAATAGAAAGAATATCTCCAACATCATCTGTTGCTGTTGCTACTGAGGCATCTCAAGAACTCAGTCAAAGAAGTGAGACAGGTAATAATATTTTAATCATCTTTAAATTACTTTAATCATTTAAACATTTTAATCAGAACGAGATGATATTCTTCAAAAAAGATTTTTTTGTTACTTCGTCAACACTAGTTAATGATTCGTAAAGTATAGGTCTACATTATATCCTTTCCTTATATACAGATACAAATGGCCTAGCATTTAAACAAATGTATTTACTAAATTATTATGACATTATCAATGATAGCAGTTCCAGTGTGATGCTAATTTATTAGTCTAACATAATAGTATATCTATTATTTTTCTCTTCACAAGCTGTTCAGATCTCTACATCAATCTCATGCAGTTTTGTGAGCGACTATGATTCACAACTATTGAAAAATCTTCCGAATGAGCAAGGTCCCGTAAATAAATCAATAACTATATCAGATAGTCATGAAATAGATCTATTTATATACCTATTGACTGATAGTCCTCTGATAGATTCATTGATGTATCTATTGACTAATAGTCATCAGATATATCCATTAATATACCAATTGATTGTCCTCTGAAAGACCCATTGATGTACCTATTGACTGATAGATTCTGATAATCTAATAGATTAATTGATGTACGAATTGATTGATAGTCATCTGATAGATACATTGATGTATGTGTGTCCGTCCATCACAAGAAAGGATGACCATTTCTTACATCCACTATTGAAAATTCAGTTAGAATTATGTCCATGCCTAATAGTTCGTAGATGGCTAATACTGCAGGTAGTCGACAATTATGTCCATGCCTAATAGTTCGTAGATGGCTAATACTGCAGGTAGTCGACAATTATGTCCATGCCTAATAGTTCGTAGATGGCTAATACTGCAGGTAGTCGACAATTATGTCCATGCCTAATAGTTCGTAGATGGCTATTACTGCAGGTAGTCGACAATTTTACTTACCTTGGAAGCACTCTCTCTCGCGATGTCAACATTGATGTGGAAATTAACAATAGACTGGCAAAAGCTAGTGCTGTATTTGGCAGATTACGCAACAATGTATGGGACAGAAGAGGTATAAGAACAACCACCAAACTACAAGTATATCATGCTGCTGTTATACCAACCCTACTATACGCCTGCGAAAAGGGGACAGTGTATGCTAGACATGCAAGAAAATTAAATCATTTCCATCTTACCTGCCTACGTAAATTACTAAAAATCCATTGGTGGGACAAAGTACCAGACTACGAGGTCTTGGAAAAATCAACCTCAATAACCATCCACACAATACTTATGAAGGCGCAAGCACGCTGGGCAGGCCATCTTGTGCGTATGGAGAACTCGCGTTTGCCAAAACAAATATATTATGGAGAACTCAAGGCAGGATTTCGAAAAGCGGGTGGACAGAAAAATCGCTTCAAAGACACGCTCAAGTCATCCTTGAAACATCTTAACATTGACGTAGGCGCTTGGAAGAGCCTCGCTCAGGATAGAACAGCATGGCGTTACAGCATTAGAACGGGAGCACTAGCGGCGGAATAATTCAGACAAGATACTGAAAGACAGAAGCGGACACGTAGAAAAGAAAAAACATCTCAACCTCACACAGATACCTTCTATTGTTGTCAATTCTGTAAAAGAACATTTTATGTGCGCATTGGACTTGCTAGTCATTTAAAAATACACTATTAACTTTTATTATTTTTATTATTTATTGTTATTATTATTATGGTTGAGTTTTTGGTCATCGTCGATCACGACGGACGAACATCATCATCATCAGATGGCTAATAAGCCCTATTTGAGCTGTAAATGTCTTTGGACAGTTCGGACATGGAATGACCACTGTAGACAGATTTTAGTCTATCTGTGACTTTCTAGCTATTCTCCACTACTGAGTTGCTGCATTTCTTCTATTTTCACAAGATGAAGTTCTCTTTTTGACTGTAGAGCACCATGTAGGTTTATTTTGTGCATCAATTCTGTCTTCCAGCTGTTTGTTCAGTATCCATGTTTCTTGAAGCCATACATTAATGTAGAAACGATGTAGTATTTTATAATTCTCAGTTTTAGTTGGTGTGTTTTGATGTTAATATTTTCTGCATATGATTGAAAGTACTTTTAGCCATTCTTATTCTCCATTTAAAATTTTAATTTTCTTGAGTGTTGTCCCTGTTTCACATCAACCTTCATTTGCGATTTTGTGTCCAAGATGGAGGTACTTGTTGCAGTATCTCTCCATGTATTTTTATGTCTAGCATTTGTTCCTCTTAAATCTTGTTGATTATCCAGATTTTTGTTTTCTGGATATTCTAATCATAATCCCTGCTTGATTTGTCTACTTGGTCTATTAGTTGTTATAGTCCCGTTCATTTACTGCTAAGAGGACAGTGTTATATACATATTGTACATTGTTTATCATATCACAAGATGAGCAATAATATATTAATATCTTCACTCTTCAATCTGACAGATACAGGGGATGAAAATAAAGATGAGATAACAGAACAAGAGTTGAAAGATGAACATAAAGAAGAAATAGAAAGATTATCTCCTACATCATCTGTTGCTGTTGCCACTGAGACATCTCAAGAACTCAGTCAAAGAAGTGAGACAGGTAATAATATTTAAACATTTCCTAAATTTCTTCTGTATCCATTCTCATTCAAAACATCTGCTGGTTAGCATATGTAGCTAATAAAATGGAATGAGTTGTGTTATATTTTATAGCTTGACTGTAATGTGTGTTCCTTTTAGCATAGCTGTTGGGCCTCTTTGACTTTTGGGATGGGACAGCTAGCATAGCTTTTGCTTTTGGGATGGGACAGCTAGCATAGCTTTTGCTTTTGGGATGGGACAGCTAGCATAGCTTTTGCTTTTGGGATGGGACTGCCAAAATATTCTTAAGTTTCCTCTTATGACATGCATAGTAGATCACAGTATTGCTATTCGTTGCTCTCCCTTTGGGCCCTTGCATCAATCAGGTGCTTCTAAACTTAATTTGTGTCAAAAAGGATGTGATCAATTACTTAATATTAAAATATATTCAAAGCATATCCTATACAGAACAATGATATTTAACTATTGTTGAATTGTCAGGTGCCACTAATACATCCACTCATATTGTGTCATCCAGTACAACATGTATGGCTGGCATATGAACTACCTAGTTTGGCGAGTTGGGCTCGCATGGCACGCCGACTATTAACTATGCTACCATGCCAACTATCAACTATGCTACCATATCAACTATGCTACTATGCTAACTTTCAACTATGCTACCATATCAACTATGCTACTATGCTAACTTTCAACTATGCTACCATATCAACTATGCTACTATGCTAACTTTCAACTATGCTACCATATAAACTATGCTACCATGCCAACTGTGAACTACATAACTGTAACAATTGATGTCATATTAAAATATTATCCCAAAAACACTACATATTTCAAAATCATGTTTGCTAATTTTCAACTCAGTCTCAGACGACCATAGGTGTAGCACCCTTCAGGTGCTGGCCATGTGAATTTAACCAGTATCTGAGCACCTATAGGTCTATGAGAAGTCCTGTGATATCATTTCTACAACTATGATCAATCTTTCTAGTGAAGTCTCCACAAAATGCTGTTAAGTGTCATGGGGAGGTGAAGTTTACTGTCTTTTGCCATCTTTGTTGCACGTGCCATGGTTAGACAGTATTTTCTAACAATCTCTCTAATTGAATCTCCCATCTTGTTCTTGGTCTTCCTCTTGCTTTGTAGCCGTTCTTTCTGCTGTTGCATGCCTGAATGGTTGGTTGTAATGGTTCCATTCGCATACGGTTACTTCCTTTTCTCCTGATGTATGCTATACCTAAAACTTCTACTTTGCTGTTCTCCATAAAACGAATCAGTTCTGTTATCTTGTCTCCTAGACAGCACACATCACACATTCAACGTAGCTGTGTTAAACCTTTGTCGTCTCAACCAATCTCTTTGTTTGCACCTTCTTACACAACCAGTGTGCTAGCCAGTCGTAGTGGGGATGTCTTTCACTGAGACATTACATCAAGAAATAAATTTGTCACTTCTAGTTCTAATCACATTTGTCTAAAGTGTCTTCTTCTTTTTTTTCTTCTTCTTTCTATCTTCATGTACCTTTCGGTGTTGAGTGGAGAGTGAGTGTACGGTCTTTTGCCCTTCTATTTGCCTCTTCCGCTGTTATATTTCAGAGTGTCTCTAATACACTATCTATCCACCTTTTACGAGGGCGCCCAATAGGTCGACTATTTTCGTATCGTTTGTTAAATGTTTTTTGGATCTTAATACTATGCTGGTTATGTCGCCGTACCATTTAACTTGCTGTTTCTGGATGTATTCTATTGTTGACTTGATCCCTAATTGTTTCCTTAGTGCTTCATTCCTGATTTTGTCTCTCAAGCTAACTCCAATCATACGTCTCACACATTTCATTTCAGTGGTGTTAATCTTATGAAATATAATCTTATGTTCTAGAATCTAATGTCCAAAGTTTGACACTGATAACACAACGTTGGTAAAAAAATGTTGTTGAAAAGCGCTTTCTTTGTTTCTAGTGCAATATCTTTGTTTCTTAGTAAAGGTGTTAATTGACCAATGACCTGACAGGCCTTATTACATCTTGCGTTTATCTCCGCCTCTTGTCTGCCATCATATCTTAATGTGCTGCCCAGATATTTGAATTCATCTACTTGTTTTAGTTGTTTATTGTTTATCTGTATGTTGATATTCTCCTTTTCTCTTGCAATATTCATTACTTCTGTTTTGTCTATGTTGATTTTCATTCCAAATTGCTTGCCTGTCTAAAGTGTCTTATCATTAACTGTCACTTCTAGTTCTAATCATATTTGTTTAAAGTGTCTTATCATTAATTGTCACTTCTAGTTATAATCATATTTGTTTAAAGTGTCTTATCATTAATTCACACACTTTCATTTTCCTTTTCCTTTTCATTTCTTAGAATACACTGCTGTTACATGTAAACAAATTTGACGTTGAATCTGTTGTGAACACAATAACACTCCATCAATAATGATTAATAATGGCATAATATTTTCACTTTTCAATCTGAAGATAAAGAGGAAGAAAAGAAAGATGAGATAACAGAGGAAGAATTGAAAGAAAAACATAAAGAAGAAATAGAAATATTATCTCCTACATCATCTGTTGCTGTTGCTAATGAGACGTCTCAAGATCTCAGTCAAAGAAGTGAGACAGGTAATAATATTTTTAACTGTTTCACTTTATGGAGGTGGTTGAATTGCTTTCCTCATAGTTAATTTGAGTCTAGGAGGAAATGAATATTGCTGGGGATGAGTTATAAAGTCTGTAGATATAGTAAAGGTGTGTGGGGGAAGTTGTTGTATTATAAAAAAACAGGTAAACTCCCCTCCCTTAACAGAATCCCCTCAAAGATTATAAAAATCTCATAAATTGTTACATACCTAAGTCATATCTACAATCTTGTAACTACTTTTTCAGCAATGAGCAGTGTTAATTTTGTTTTTGTCAGAGAATTTGTCATTAACAGTTTTAACAGCAGAAACAATGAGATGGTCAAGATTATCTGCTTTAGAATTTGAATGTGAATATATGTTAATTTTCTAGACTAATTGAACTGAAATCATATATTTGTTGCTAAGTAATGCAGATCAGGTGGTTTTCACACGCTTCCAGACTACCGACATATAGCATGCCACAGATGGCCATGACACATAGACATAACGGTTATAAAGCCAGAGGCAGACCATGTAAAAGATGGATCACAGAAATCAAAGAAGCCACGGGAACAAGCTTACAAACAGCGCACAAGAAGGCCATCTCCAGAGAACTCTTCCACCCCTGACGCTGCAAGGCAAACAAGGGACACAGCGTATAGATAGATAGATAGAAGTAATGCAAAATTTTCCTAAAATTGTCTGCTTAATGTTGCAAATCATGATTCAGTTATAATTTTATCGCTATGAATGACAGCACTGGCATAGTAATTCTTCTTCTCCAACCCTGAATAAGGGATGTGGGATGTTGTGTCTCAATCACAACATTTCTTCTTCTTCTTCTGTGTTTGTTCTCAAACTGGGTTACTTGATACATCCAATTGCAACATAATTTCTGGGTTACCTGACACATCCAACTGCAACATAACTTCTGGGTTACTTGACACATCCAACTGCAACATAAATTATGGGTTACCTGACCCTCTCTGGGATAAGACAGTCAACACCACCTTCAAAACCTTATTAGTCATTTCTTGTGATGTTCATGGCTGGTAACAAAACAACGTTTCTATTCTTTGACCATTCGGATCCTTGAAACAAACTATCGTACAGCAACTCTACTGCCTGGGACATGCTGGAGTTTGTTGTAATGAAAGAATGGTCAGTTTTTATCATGTACCTATAACCAGTGAATTCAAGATGAAATATCATGAATTTTTTGCGTGCATACTGAATGTAGACAAATGGCAAAGGGGTTGATGATATGCCTAAACTTCAATTCAGAGAAATTGGTATACAATGTGACACAAATAGGACTAGATACCTGCTGGTCAGAATGAGGAGTGTGTTTAGCCAGCAGGCTATGAGAAATATCAGCATACACACTCTTCAACATATATTTAGGAGGGGGAGGGGGAAGAAGAAAGAGAACCTACAAGTTTACCCAGAGTGCAATGAGTACAGTTGATAAACAATAACTAATGGCAGTAATTATATTATATCTCTGTGGTATCTTTGAGAAGAAGGATGCAAATTACATAGATAGTTCAGTAAACTAATATAGAAATCCTTGGAGATGTTGGAGTATAAAGACAAATTATAGCACAAATTAGTAGCAGACAAAAAGATTTTTATTGCTCATGATGAGAAGAGAAAATTTGAACATTTAGTAAGCACTGGAAAAATCAAGTGGAGAAGGGGTTTTAGAGGAAGACAAAAAGAGAAGCTGCTGGTTGGGTTGTCACTGTGACATGAGAGAATGTCACCAATTGAATTTATTAACAATACAAGAGCCATAAGACAAAGAACCATATGTTGCTTTAAAAATTCATAAACTATTGTATCATTTTTCTTTCTGCTTCATATAAATTAATTATGATTGTCCTTCTTGTGGTGCTGAGGCTGAGAGGTAGCGAGTGTGACTCATGTGATCGTATTGTCTTTTTTCTTTCTGCTTTATATATATTAATAATGATTTCTATCTTTCAACCATACATCCATTTTCAGCACAGCCTCTTTGTGACTAGATTTGACTTCCCTGTTTGACCCCCACTAGCTAACATTTCACATTAATATGGCTAGATAAAAAATGTATTTGTTCAACATGACATAGGTAATATTGATATGAATACTCCTCTATATCTGCTGTTGGAGACTGAGTACCTATAGCATAAGTGTCAACTAGTATGGATTTTTCTTTTTGTACTGATTTGGGAGACCTCCCTCCTTTAAAAAAAACAACCAACAGAAAACAAAATACAATAATTTTTTTCCCTTTTATTTAAAAAAAAGGTAATTTGGTATTATATTTTCTAGTAATTATTACTAAAGCGGACGTTTTGTATTTCTCACGCATATATTGATTGGGGGGGGGGGAATACAAATTGGGAGTTTTGGGGGAGATTTTCTCATTTTTTATTTGATTGCTAAATGCAGATCCATTTATTGAAGTGTGGAAATAAATTGTTAACCTCTTCTTGAGCAGACATCCTTAAGGATACAATGAAAAGTTACCTCTATTTTGCGAATATCTCCTTAAGGATAGGCCATGTATTCATATAATACATCCCTGAAAGCACTTCAAAGTGTTCAAATACTCTGATTGGCTAGTTTAAACTGTCTAAATGCCATCTAACAATTGAAATTCTGTATTCGAACATGTTTGGAAGCATAATTACTACTTTGTGTGTGTTACACAGCTGGCCTTTCATTGTGCAGCCATTTTTCCTTGATTACTATGGTGCAACTTACACTCAATGAATTGAAAAATTATAAACATTGGCAGAAAGCTTCTCTGATAATTCTAACATTCATTATCTGATTCAGGAAGTGATTTAGAAAGTGTTAATTTGCATTGTGATACTAGTACTCATTTGGTAGTTGAGTTAATAGGCCCTATATGCAGCGCACATGTTTCAAATTTGTGATATAGTAAGGTAAATATTTTTATTTTCTTTCAATAATAGTATAATGATTCAAAACATTGATCATGGAAACGTTTTTAGAATCAAATGTTTCTCACATGATACTATTATACAACATATTTGTGATGCAACAAATACATATGCTGACAAGAATATTACTAATAGGAAAAATTTTGCTTCCAGAATAAATTGAGTTATTATGATTAGGTCTATTTGATTGAAATAATGTTTCATTGTGTGAGACGAGTGTATATAAAGGTTTTCATGTCTCCTCCATAATATAAGGAAGCATTATGCTTGTAAATTCATAAATTAGAATAGGCCCTATACAGTAATAAGAGACCTACAATCCAATTTTTTAACATGAGATTGCAGTGGGCAAATTGGTTACAGGAAAAAAATTTCACAGTCCTTGAAATTTCCCCGCACTGCAGTTAAGATTTAAGCTTTTTACTCAGCACAGCTAAGGGGTTAAAAATGCAGATTTATAAAAAAAAGTAGGTTGACAGCTATGCTATAGGCTAGTGAGAAGTCCTAAGATATCTTTTCTATAATAGTACACAACATTGACCTAATACTTTCACTTTTCAATCTGATAGATAAAGAGGAAGAGTTTAAAGAAAAACATAAAGAAGAAATAGAAAGATTATCTCCTACATCAGCTGTTGCTGCTGCTAATGAGATATCTAAAGAACTCAGTCAAAGAAGTGAGACAGGTAATAATATTTTTAAAAGTTTGTTCATTTGATGACATGGATTTAGTTTGTTCTTATTTTCTAAACAGGGGTGCAAAAGGGTTTCATTTTTCTCATGCAATCCCGGGGTTAACAGAAAACCAAAATTGTAAAAGTTCCTCCTCATGTTGTGACCAGGAAACAGTTGGTTTTGAAGCTTGTGTGAAACATCTGGCTATTGGATTGTCTGACTATGCTGATCGAAATCTGCTTGCTTCTGGATGACCATCTTTGACTGGTAGCTCTTGATCCTTATGGTATAGAAAATTAAACTGTTGCAGAAAATTGTAAGATGACTGGCCTGATAAGCCAGATTGTAATTTCTAAGAATCCATGTTTGTGACACTCGGTGAAGCAAGTCCCACTTACAGAATATATCATCTACAGTAGACACAGAATTAGAGGGGAAGTAATTAGTGCAAACTGTGGCACACATGATGATTCACTGAAGCTAGGACTAAAACAATGCTCACGATCAAGAAAAATGTTAAGTCTTCTTTCAGAAGAATCTGATAGGAAGCCAAATTGTCTCAGTCTGCAGAACATGTGTAGAGACTCATACTTTGGCAAGGTATTGACAATGTTCATGAATTAAAATAGGATGCACCAGTGCTAGTCCAAATCTATTGTCCAGCGTTTCCTATACTGGAACTAGGCTCTCAGATTATAAATGGTTTATGTCCGATGGCACAGGGGACAATTTCAACCTTTTTCCCAGCACACTGCAACCACTGTAACATGATCTTTAGTTGATATTTGTGTTCAAGATTAGATTCAGAGTTAGGGGGTCAGGTTCAGGATTGAGCTTAGAGTGAGGGTTATGTTCAGGTTTATGTTTAGGATTAGGTTATATAAATATCAAATAATAAATTTATCTATAGGCCGTATAATAAAACTTCAAAATCTCCAATTATATTTATTCTAAAGGCCTATAGGTAGTTTTGTACTTTATATTGTGAATTTCTGTTATTACATATAGGGCCTATATATTTTTTTGGTCCTGATCAAGTTGTTATAGTGGGATTCCATTGTATTTCCTAGAAAATTATTAGTCAATAAAATTTTATGATTTCTTTTGTTACATCCTGAATAGAATATGCTTGCTACCAACAATTGATTATTATTGTTTTTGTTATAGATTTGTCATCAAGATCGTCATCTTCACAGAGTTCATCAACATCGTACAGCTCTGTCACAATGTCTGACCGTGGGCTAGACAACTTGAACAGCGATCCAATAACTACATTTGCTGCTGACACCACACAAGATCACAGTGACAAAGCAGCTGATGTGAACAATGTCCAAACAGCAACAGCAGAAATTAATAATGGTCAAACACAAATTTTAGATAGTGATGTCCAAGTGACAGCTTCTAACAATGAAACACCAAAGACAGTTTTTGACAATGACCAACCTGAGTTGGTTCTTGACAGTAATCCACAAGAATCAAATTTTGACAATGACCCACCAGCATTAATCTCTGACAATGTCCCACCATCAGTCCTTGATGATGTCCCACCTGTAGCAGTCCTTGACAATGTCCCACCTGTAGCAGTCCTTGAAAATATCCCAGATGAGAAAGCTTCTGAAATAAACCCACCTGAATCAGATTTTGACAGTGACCTACACAAATCAGCTACTGACAGTAGACTTCAAAATACAGCAGCTGATGCACATAGCCTAACAACTTTTGACAATGAACAACTAAAAACTGTCGACAGTGACCCAACATCACCAGCTCTTGACATTGCTCATGTGACATCTGCAGATGTAAGGACATTACATGATCAGTCATCTACAAATGCTCCTGAACTCTCTATTACCCAAAATGTTATAAGCGGAGCAAACAATCCTCCTCTAGGACAAGAGGCAGGAGAAAAAGGTGATAGTTTACAGTTAATAATAATAACAAACGAGATTTGTATCAAATTTTTTTGTAAAAAATGGCATAAATGTGCAACACTAGGGTTAGGTATGTTGCTAGTAATTGCCAGATTGGATTTCACTAATTAATGCAACCAAAGTAGTTTTACTTTCACAAAATGTAAATGGGCTCAAAAATACATAGGGCCTATAGAAAATATAAGGAAAAATGATGTCACATATCACACATGGTCAAAACGTATTAATAACTACAGAATTGATGTCATAACACATCAAAATTCTGCCAGAAACAATGTGGATATATTAAACTTCTCGATTGGAACCATCCTTATGTTGATATAAATACATAAATGATTAAATAGAACAACAAATTTCATCATCGCTTTATTGATTGTACATAATTTGTAATAGTACCATAGGATCTAATATGCAATCCCATGTAGCTAAAGAGTTAAGTGTGTAGATTTAGTCAAGTCAGTCAGGATTAAGTGTGTAGATTTAGTCAAGTCATTTAGGATTAAGTGTGTAGATTTAGTCAAGTCATTTAGGATTAAGTGTGTAGATTTTGTCAAGTCATTAAGGATTAAATGTGTAGATTTTGTCACGTCATTCAGAATTAAATGTGTAGATTTTGTCATGTCATTCAGGATTAAATGTGTAGATTTTGTCACGTCATTCAGGATTAAATGTGTAGATTTTGTCACGTCATTCAGGATTAAATGTGTAGATTTTGTCAAGTCATTCAGGATTAAATGTGTAGATTTTGTCAAGTCATTCAGGATTAAATGTGTAGATTTTGTCAAGTCATTCAGGATTAAATGTGTAGATTTTGTCAAGTCATTCAGGATTAAATGTGTAGATTTTGTCACTTCATTCAGGATTAAATGTGTAGATTTTGTCAAGTCATTCAGGATTAAATGTGCAGATTTTATAACATCATTCAGTCTTAAATTGTTAACTTTATTCACAAAGCAAACATACATTTTTTTTTTTAGACAATGAAACTGATGCTCTGAGAATAATAACCAGTTCCTTGTCTCTTTCTGATGGATCACTGATTTCTCAAACGACTGAGGTAAATATTTCCTGATTCCATAATTAGTTTTTGCTACACCTTTTGGTTGTTATTGTGTATATTTTTGTTAGTTTCTGTTTCTTGTTTTATTTGTACTATTTTCATTTATATTGTTGGTTGAGGTTAGAGCATGGGTATCACACTAGTGAGGTCTAGAGTTCGATCCCCGGTAGGGACTTAGTTTATTTTGTTAAAGGGTAAATTAAGAAACTCACTCTGTACATGATGTGACAACAGCAAGAGCATGCAGTCTTTATCACACAGCTACAAAATCCCTTCCTGCAACACCTTAATGGTAAACATGCAGTACTTGACAGTTTTTAATTTTTTTAATTGTTGGTTAGATTTGATGTCAATAGGGGGAGCAAAGAATAGCAATATTGTGACCTGACATGCAAGTCATAAAAGGTGACTAATGAAATTTGAATGTAGAGTTTGGCAAAAAACCATGCTGAACTAGTCAGATGTATCTGACAAAGTGATGAAGATGTGCTGTTCTTAAGACTACATCCTGTTACGGGAGATTGAGATTAAGCGGGAGATTGAGATTAAGCGGGAGATTGAGATTAAGCGGGAGATTGAGATTAAGTGGGAGATTGAGATTAAGCGGGAGATTGAGAATGAACATAGATGAAGAATGTTAGATTAGTGATAGTTTAAAAAAACATGAATGGCTAAGGTTAACAACATAATTTCTCTCAGATGCTAAATTAATTCCGTACGTAATCAGTTAATTTGCATTTGTCAAAATTTATTCTTGACATTCTCTTTCTTATTAAAACAAAACGGCCTCTGATTGATCACACGACAGACTTTCATAAAGGTCATAACTACCCTTGCAGAGAATGTAGAGAGTGAGGCATTGAAATAGCAGACCTTAAAATATCAGCTGAATTTAGAAGATGAAGATGTCATAGTGTTTACAGATGGATCTGTCCATCAAGTTAAGAAATTTGTTATGGTATTATAGCTAGTGAATGTGGTAAAATTATTTCCAGATGCAATGAAGTATAAGACAACTACTTCCAGCATGCAGATGAAGGCCGAGGCTGTTACTACAGCTCTTCAATTGTTCTCTGAGACTCTTTTATAAGGGTATTGTACACTAGACTGGAAGGGGGATATGATAATGCGACTTAAAGAATTAGGATATTACCCACAGGGGCGAGCAGAATAGAAGATTCAAGGGGCATCTAAAATATGGGTGTGTAATACAAATTAGTTGTGGGAACCATCAGCATGCATACTCTTCATCATGTGCTGGGAGAGACTAAGCACCTATGAGTTTGCCCAGAGCACATCAATGTCGATGATTGAGAGAATTTGCAATTGCTTGGTAAGCAAATGTTAAATGTAGACATTAATAGAGGTGATGCATCTGTAATACAATTGGGAGAATTGGTATTGGCATGAGAATCAATACATTGGCATGAGTAGGACTTGGGATTTGAGAGATAGAATAAGAAATGTGTTCAACAAGCGAGCTACGGGAATAATCAGTATACATACACTTTGATATTTGCTTCCGGAGACTGAGCACCTATAGGTTTGTCATGAGTGTAGTGACGTCAGCTTTTAATCAATAATGAATTGTCAATGACGTTATGTCTTAAGAATATATTAAATCAATTATTCATCCCCAGAATGTCAGAGCAGCAGATGAGTTTGTGCAGGATGAAGGGAGAGTAATCAATATGGCCAACCTTAACAGTGGTGATGACATGATCCAAGAAACACTAGAAAGTTTGAAGAACTTGTCATCCAATCCTGTGGTTTGTTCAATTCATGAATTCATTGTTCATTCTCTCATGTTTTGTTTTAATACAATGGAATCCTTCTATAGCACATCCTTTTATAACAAACTTCCCTATTTAATAACAGTTTTCAAAATCCCCAATCATATTTATTCTTTATTGTTTGTACTGTATATAACAAAATTCTTTTAGTACATATATATTTTGTCAATTCAGACCATGTTGTTATAAAGAGATTTGACTGTATTAGATTTTATAAAAATAATTCCCCTAAACTGTGTTCATTAGAGAGTAAAAAGTAAAGTTTCCTTTTTTCACAACATTGAGGCGTGTCAGAGAATATGCTGTTGGGCCTGTATTTTTCATTGACCAAAACAGTATATCTAGGTGTGATGTCAGCATCACATTTGGTGCCTTTACTTTTCCAGAAGATCTAGTACAGATTTCCATAGGCTGGATTGACCTAGAGCTGTTGGTGATTTTAAAAAATATTTCCAGTTGAACTGAAAATTGAACCATGGATCACCTGATTAGGAAGCTAGCGCACGATCCACTGAGTTAACGCAGCTTCCTATTAGAGAGTGTTGTGCACACAATTTAACATTCCATGCAAAAAATTTAGAAGAATAAAAAAATTGGTTCCCAGGTACCAATGAAGAGTGCATACATGCAGATTTAGTTAGCTGTCAGATCATCATCATTACACACAGCAAACATCCATAGGATCTACGATCTTCTCTTGAGTGAATCCACCATTAAATGATGACTGATGGTTCCAGTATTCTGGTTGAGGAATATTCTTCTAATCCGACAGTAGATCTTATTTCTGGTGACACAGTATTTCTCGCCAAACTACCATAATCTGGATATGTAAAATAAATCATCACTCTCATTAATACAGATGGAGATTAGTAGCTGCGCAGACACAATTTGATCTGTGCATGCAGGAACATTTTAATAGGAAATGTCAGTTCTTCCATCTTTGTTTTTTTAGTCATAAGCTGAAAGCACGTAAAGATAAAGGTAAAGGTACCGTAGGTCCCATGCAGTAACCTGTCATTGGAGATGAAAATAATTCTTTGTGTACTAAGCCACAGCAACTATTAGGTGTGATAGCCAGTTCCCTTCCTTGCTGTGTTTACTTTCCCCAGCTCATGCATCAGGTACCCATTTACAGCTGGGTCGACTGGAGGAGCAGTTGTGTCAGGTGAGAAATTCCAATCCAGATTTTGTGTGTCCGGGTGTGGTTTCGAACATCTCACACTGTAACTCGGTGATAGTATCACTATCAACTAGGCTGCAGTGCTCCACACTAGTAGCTTCAATAATTCTTTATCTCCAATGAGTAGATAAATCATCCACTTAGATAAACTCATTGTCCCAGTAAGCACATAAAGATTAGCTTATGCAAGAGAAAGGGAAATCGACACGTCTGTGACAAACATAGAGGTATATCTCTACTTTCTATTACAAGTAAGATCCTAGCGAGAGTTCTGTTAAATAGACTACAATCACACCTTGAAGAAAGTTTCCTTCCCGAATGTAGATTCAGACAAGGAAGAGTAACAGTTGATATCATTTTTGCTGTCATGCAATTACAGGAAAAGTTCCATGAGTATAGTATGGGTTAATACATCACATTCGTGGACCTGACCAAGGCCTTTGATACCTTCAACCACGATGGTCTTTGAAAAATTAGGTCCAAATTTGGATGTCCAGATATATTTATTGTTATGGTTTGAAAGTTTCATGATGGCATGAAAGTAAGTGTGCAAGATGACAGAGAACACTAAAAAACAGTTCCAGTGACCAACAGTGTTTAACAGGGAGACATCCTGACTCTGACACTATTTAGCTTGGTGTTCCTCTGCCATGCTAGGTGATGTTTTCTGGAGTAATAGTGCAGGAATTGACTTTCACTTCCATACTGATGGTGGACTGTTTAATCTTCACAAACTGAAGTCAAAGATGAAAACCCAAGCGGACATTTGTTTGCAACCTCTTGTTTGTGGATGACTGTGTGCTCAATGCTACCAGTATGTATGACATGCATTAAATTGTGGACATCTTTGCTTCGGCATGCAGTGCTTTTGATCTCACCATTAATATCAAAATGGTCGTAATGCACCAAGCAGCACCAGGAGTTCTTTACGCTGAATCCTCCATCACTGTTCAAAGTCAAAATCTAGGCAATACAAATTAGTTTGTGTACCTCTGCAGCACTCTGTCAAATACCACAACAATCAATTACGATGTCGCCATGTGCATTTTTGTGCTAGTGCAGCATTTAGTGTTCTTTATGCAAATGCTGGAATCCTGCATGGTTTGAGCCTGAAAAACAAAATAAAGGTTGTTACTTCTATATTTGCTGCTATTCATTTACTGTAATATGCAGCTGAATCTTGGACTTTCTAAACTAGACATTCAAGCACAATGTAGGCCTGTCGGAACAACATGGTAACTGTTATCAAAGGTTACGACTGCGGGATTGTATAGATGACGTGCCATGTCCTCTGTGTAAAAATCAAAATATCACATAACCAACATCTCACTGGCAATCAAGTCAGCAAACACTTCTGATACTTTAATGATGATTGCTGGAATGGAGAGCGGAGCACTTATGGGAATGTCCCATGATACTAGTTTCTAATCAAGAATCAAGGTCTACACAATGCATAGAAACAATTTTAACAATATGATCTTATAAGGGTGTTAAAAATTGGTCAGCATGAGACCAGACCACACAATGCTATGCTAGTGTTGTGAGGCATCTTAGCTCTTCCCATCTCCTGGATAGTTATAGTATGTAAGAATGCATGTACCTTTCTCATGCACTGTTTGCATTTCTGTTTTTGTAGGAACTCAACCTCAGCAATAACCCTATGACACTTGCTTCTGTCAAAAGTGTACTAGATTTCCTGAAGGCCAAGCCATCAGTGGAGGCTGTTTTGTAAGTTATGATTTATCAGAGATAGAAGAGGAAAATAATAACAAATGAGAAGAGATAATAATAACATAGTAGTAGAGGATATAATAACACAGAAAGAGACAATAATAAGAGGAGTGTGGGAAATAACAAGTGGAAATAACACATTACTTTGGGGACATAATAACACGAGTGTATAAAATAACATTACGCTATTGAGACTCCTGAAGTCCATATTCTCAATAAGGGACTCAGTACTAAAGGAAAATAATGCCAATATGGGCACATTCAATTTAACATGAGTATTCAGCCTCTCGAACGCAAGCTCGAGCTCCAGTCACCCCTACGCTTAACGGCAAGAGTGGATCACAAACCACCTGGGGAAAGACAATAGACAATTCAGCCTCTTCCACATAAGTTTGATGAGTTGGTTTGGCATGCAGAGAAGTCCGTATGGGGGCTTCTCTGCTAGAGTAAGAACATGGATCATGGCTAAACAGAATGGAGCTTATATCTTCTTCTTCTTCAGCGTTCATTCTCAAACTCCTGCTGGATCTCTATTGCAGTAGGACAATGGCCCTATTAGATTTCCAGCAGGATATAGTCCAGAGAAAGGAAATGCGTTGTGTCGCCATTTTATTTGCGCCAATGGCCCGACACATCCATCTTCGGCGGGATGGAGCTTATATGATAACAACCTCCATTATGAGAATGGAGGCTGTTACAGCAGCCTTATGATGGCTCTTGGAAACCATGCTGAACAGTGTGACATGCTGTGGAAAGTCCAAAGTGGATGGCTGTGCCATGAATGGGCAAGTGTACCTAGATAAATCTGCACCTTAGTAACTTGTATGGATCTACTGTGCATGTCATGTTGTTCTGCACTGAAATGACCGAGCTGATACACTTGCTACAAGAGCACCTGTTGTGGCCATCTTGAATATGCATGAAGGTGTGATCTTCAAAGAAATATTGGATCGCTTATTGGAAAAATGAAAATTCAATGGACCAATAAGTATTACATAGACTAAAGGAATTGGGAATCAAACATGGGACAAGCGGAGATGTGTCAATGAAAAATCAGTGTATATTGGGAATGTTAAGCATACATAATATTGACCATCTTCTAAAGTGGACAGAGCATTTATAGGTCTACCGGGAATACAATGAGGTCAGTTATTAAATACTAGAAATGAAACATGAGTATATTCTGCACAAAATACATCAATTCTGTATTAGTTGATGGTCTGTCTGTCCATCCATCCATCCATCTGTCCGTCCGTCCGTCTGTCTGTCTGTCTGTCTGTCTGTCTGTCTGTCTGCCTTCCTGCCTGCCTGCCTGCCTGCCTATCTAATCTATCTTATCTATCTATTTGCTGTGGCCCTTGGCATCAGGGGTAGAAGAGTTCTCTGGAGATGGCCTTCTTGTGTGCTGTTTGTAAGCTTGTTCTTGTGGCTTCTTTGATTTCTGTGATCCATCTTTTACATGGTCTGCCTCTGGCTTTATAGCCGATACGTCTATGTATCATAACCATTTGTGGCATGCTATCAGTTGGTAGTCTGGAAACGTGTGAAAACCACTTGATCTGTTGTCTTTTGATGTGTTACAATACTGGTATTGTTTTGATTATCTGTCTGATGTTATCATTTCTAATTCTATCTCATAATGACACTCAGAGTATTCTTCGTAAACATGTAATTTCTACTGTCACTATTTTTCTTTTGTCTTGTGCTGTCATTGTCCAGGTTTGGTACTGGTAGCATAGTGATGGAATAATAATAGTCTTGTATAATGCAACTTTAGTGTCTGTGTTTACATTTTGTTTCTTCCATATTACATTGAAAAATCAGTGTAGCCATTTTTCCCGCTCTCTCTGCTGCTTTGATAAGTTCTGTTTATTTGTAATCAGAGCCTGCCGCTTTGTTTATTGCATTTTCTATTTCCGATAGTAGTATATTTGGTTCAAGATTTGTTGATGTAGTGTTTATTGTTGTGTCTTCTCCTTCTGTTAAGTTTAGTAATTCCTTGAAATATTTTTGCCATCTTTCCATTATTTGCTTCGGTTCTTTTAGTGTATTACCATTTTTGTCATTTATTATTTCTGTTGGTTCATATATATCATCTTTGTTTCTCATGTTCTTAATTTTCTTGTAGAACCTCTTTTGTGAATTTTTTAATCTGTGTTGAGCATGTTTCCATATTCTTTCCATGAGTTGATTTTTGGCAGTTTTAATTGTAGTTGATGGTATCTGCTGAAATTGGTATGTACTTAGTAATGGATGATAATTAAGTCATAAAAAGTATTTTGAAATGGATGCCTCAAGGAAAATTGAAATTAGGTAGTATAAAATTGATATGGAAGTATTTCAAGTATTTAAGAACTGTTAATCATTGTACTGCGGGCAGACTCATTGGTGCTCAGTCTATTTTATTAAATAGTGAAAAGTATGTGTGATTATCTTTCCTTCTGCGCGTTCATTATCATGTGCCTAATTTGACCCCTTTCTCGTCCTTCTCTGCATGTCACACGTTTGATCCCAGATTTCTTCAGTCTCTGTAATACTTATTCATCCAATGAATTAGCATTATTTATATGTGATACAGTATTCCTTTCAAGATCTCACCTTTGTCCATATTCAAAGTGCCCATCACAAGTTCTCTTGTAACCAGCATATCAGCTTATATATTTCCACACACTCCTGAATGTCAGCGTATATATTTCCACACACTCCAGCATGTCAGCTTACATATTTCCATGCACTCTAGCATGACCTAGGCAGTAGATCCATACAAGTTTCTGAAGTGCAGAGGTATCTATTGTGCCCATTCATGGTGCAGCCACGAATATAGAGGCCATGAATTTTATGGAGGAATACAGTATCGCGGGAGCTTCATGAAATGAAACACAGTTGTGGCTCGACAGAGAAAATAGCTAAAGGCAGAGGGTAATAACATGTTTTTATTAATGTCCAAAGTATGAAGGCTACAACAGGTTAATGAGGATTAATATTATAACTGTTTCATATGTTTATAATTCACAGACTAGAAAATACCAGGCTTGGTGATCATGAAATTTCGGAACTAGTAGATGGAATTTTGAAACTTCACATTGAAATGGTAAATTTAAATATTGCACTTTTTTTCTATCTGAACTACTGTACTTATTCTTATTATTATAGGGTATTAAATCTGGATATTGCAGCCAATGCTATTTCAAATGATCTTGCTTTCTTTGTTGGAGCTTCCATTGATGGAGCTTCCATTGATGTTCATATATGAATGACATTAGCATTTAAAGGTTCTCCTAGTTTCCGTCCATTCACCCAGATATTTACAAGAGCCGTGATGTAACAGATATTTACAAGAGCTGTGATGTAACAGATATTTACAAGAGCTGTGATGTAACAGATATTTACAAAAGGTGTGATGTAATTTATCAGTATCAACAGATGTTTTATATAACATCTCACTATCTCTCTGTTTCGGACAATTTTCTCAATCTTAGTAAAGGAAACTCATTTTAACTTCTACTGTCAGTGTATTTTAAAAAAAAGAAAAATCTTATTAAATCAAATGGGATTTGAACCAGGTCCTTTCAGATGGTACCTACTCCCCTCGCAACTTGAGACGATACATTTTCCATATCCTGTCTGAGCAGACCTGGTTGCTATATTATGAAATTTTTATTTTATTCTATTTTCTTTTCATCTGTTATTTCCAGTTCAAGGAGGAAGCAAGTGGATAAATTAAAAATTATTGAGAATAACGGGAATTGAACCAGTCCGTTCAAAGGCGTCAAATCGCCTAGCAACTATCATACACGGGTTTTTCCATACTTGACTAGCCACATCTCTAAAAAAAGATGCTATTTTGTCAAGACATTCAAACTGCACACTCAAGCAAGTCACTGAGAATGGACCAGTCGAGACAAGGCCTAATCAACAACGAACATCCCGTACATGTATTGAAGTATCCTCAGTAACAATATACATATAACTAATACGGATGTTATATGTTATATGTTTGTTGTTACTGAGGATACTTCAATACTTGTAGGGATGTTCGTTGTTGTTATAATAGGCTTGCTTACTGACTAGAGTAGATACATTTTATTCAATCTTACAGTGGTAATATTAGATGAATATTATTGTATGCCACATTCATGTATAGTTGTTTATTCTTGATGGTCTGTTTATCTATTAATGTATTAAACTATTTGTAATAATGTATACCTTTTCTAATTTTATGTAGGTACCACCTGGAGAAAATGAACGTGTACAGGAGCTACAAGTTCTTGACCTTAGCAACTGCAAATTTGGCAATGTGGGAGCAGAATCTCTGGCACATTTGATTAAATCTAAAATCAATATTTACACCCTCAATTTGTCCTCCAACAGATCAGTAACTTCTGATGGCTGGATTGCTATTGGAAATGCTCTTGCAGTGAATGACAGTCTTGAAACGCTGATACTGGACTATAATGACATTGGTAATGAAGGTGTAGAGTACATAGCAAATGGTCTGCAGACTAACAAGTCTGTAACAACGTTGAGCCTTAATTCTGTGGGAATCAAAGAAAGAGGTGCAGAAAGTTTAATGAATATGCTGAAGAGAAATACAACAATTATTGAGTTGAACCTGGAAGGGAATGACATATCTCAACAATTAAAGGAAGACATGCAGAAATATACCCAACTAAATAATACTACTGTTATTGAGAGAGTTGAGAATAGTGACGATATTTAGAAATCAGTTGAATTAGATTTGTCAGTATTTTTCTAAAAATTCAACAAAAGTTGAATAGTAAAGTTCGATACAAGATATGCTTTCTTTCAATTTTTCCTGAGTAAATTATTCAACTGAGGATCAAGAAACTATGGCTGACACTAAGTTAAACTGAAAGAAAGGAATTCTGACAAAACTAGTAAGATATTTGGAGGAAAGAGATACAAAATTAGGACAAGGATGGCATAAGGTTTACCTAAAAGAAAGATATTATGGTAAAGCTAGCAAGCGATTTGACTGAAGAACAATAAACAACTAGAAGGAATGCAGCAAAGTTTGACTGAGAGGAAGGAATTATGGCAAGATTAACAAAAGATTTGACTGCAAGAAATAATATTGGACTTTCAGTATAGACTGTTTTGATCGATATAAATAAATTATTGCAAGTTTAATATCACTGAAGATCAAAAAGTTACCAGAAAGATTGATAAAGGGCTTAATAGAAAGAAAGATTTATGGCAGTTGAAGCAAAACTACTTAAAAGATTTGACTAAAAGAAAGTAATTTCAGCAACACTACTTATGAGACTTGACTGAAAGAAAGAAATTAGGAGAAAACTGTTCAAGAGTTTTGGCAAACTTTCAGAAAGACTTGTACACGATTTGACCGCTAAAAATATTTTTATCATTTCACATCTTGAAAAACAAATTGAATGTTTGGTGACCAGCCAAATTTTTATTGTTTATTCCCTTTGTCTTTCTAGTTGTATTTATGCACACCTGTTTGTCTTTCTGCATATTTAATCTGTGGAAATGTACAGAATTGATGAAACTTTTTAACAGTTTATAGAAAATTGAATTCTAGTTTTTATATAGTTGATATAATTATACATTTTTGATGTTTGGTTTATCAGGCAAAGAATTACCTGTTTATGTTTGGTTCAGCACACAAAATCTTACCTAAATATGTTTGTTTATCAAATAAAATCTTACCTGACTATGTTTAGTTTATTAGAAAAAGACGTATCTGACTATGTTTGGTTTATAAGACAAAGACTTATCTGACTATGTTTGGTTTATCAGACATTTTCTTATCTATGTTTGGTTTCTAAGATAAAAACGAAACTGACTAAGTTATATAGTGTCATATAATGAAATGAATCCTCTTAACCCGGATCACCTAGCCCTTAAACTCCATTCCATTAGGCTCTTGAACAAGGAACACAACAAGAAGGATCCACAGGTTGAACTAAATATATTGCTTGCACAATAGAAATACTATTGCCTGCATTAGTTGTTTCAGATGTACACTTTGGTCTAAATACAGTATAATAATAATAAAACCCATTCTCCATCATAGTCATAAGGGTGTCACACTGGAAACATCAGCACAAAAATCTCTCCAACCATCTCTATCATAGGAGTGTCACAATGGAAACATCAGCACAAAAATCTCTCCAACCATCTCTATCATAGGAGTGTCACAATGGAAACATCAGCACAAACAGGTCTCTAAACATCTTTATCCTCAGTCATTCAGAAGAATGTTGAAAAATCATGCTCAGATCATCTCTTGATGTTATCAATCCATGATGTTCCTTGTCCGCTTCTTCTCCTTCCATCCTCGCTGTCCCCTTATAAAACATATTTTGTTCTGATACTACAGTATAACATTTCCATGGGCAAAATTTTACTCGGTGGCACCCATCTCCTCTGAAATACATTAGCAGGAGAGGAATCTGCATCAGATTTACTTGATATACTATGTGGGGCACAGAGGCCTACCCCTATTAGGATAGGAACAATTTATATGGTCGTGCCTTGGTTAGTTTAGTCTATGCTGGATCTATTTAATGTGTGCCTTGGTTGGTTTAGCCTATTGTCAACTCATTTGGTCTATGTCTGAGTCAATTTTGTCTATGCTGAACCCATTTCATCTCTCATTGTTTAGTCTATGCATTAATCTACTTGACATCTGTCTATTTTGTCTATGCCTTGATGAGCTTGGTTTATGTCTGAAGACGTGCTGTAATTTTGATAGGGACAGTGTTGCTTGTTGATATTTTATGTCCAGCATGTACACAGCTGGGAAACATCCTAAGACTAGATGAAAGTAGATTGAACCAACAAGTACTCATGTGAACACCGGATAGGAAAAGAAAACGAGGAAGACCTAAAACTACTGTAAAAAACAGCATACTTAAAGAAGGAAAAACAATGTACTGCAAGTCAATACAAGAACTAAAAGTGCAGGCAGTGGACGTCAAAACTTCTGTGAATCAAAACCTCAAAACCTCTGCCCTATGTGCTGCCTGTAGCACGAAAGGAACAAACTAGCTAATTAATGTACATAGTATTACTGATAAGTCTATTTGTTACAATCTCTGGGATATTATTGTAGTTGTATTGTTCTGTTGCTTACTTTATATCTTTTTAATTTGGATTATCTGTTGTGGAGTTAAGGTAGCTCAGTTGTTAGTGCACTGACTTCCTAATTGGGCGATCCAAGTTTCAATTTTCAATTCAATCTGAAATATTTTAAAAATAACAAACAGCTCTTAGGTCAGCTTAGGCTAAGGAAATGGATACCAAATTTTCTTGGAGAGTCAAGGTGGTGAGCTGAGCTGTACCACACCATCGATAGGTATGCATTTGTCAATGAAAAATGTAGGAACTTAAGAAAACTAAAAACAATAATCCTACCACGCCTTTCAGTTTCCAGTGTCTTGTTTGAGTGTGGTTAAACTTACCTTCAACTATTTCCTGAAGGACAATCTTGGCAAGGGATAATGCTTCATGTTGTTCCCAAACTATTGAAGTTTTCAATGATTCACCATTGCTAAGAGATGCTCTTGTTGACCTGCAAGAACAATTATTTTGTATCTTACATATACATTGGTATAAGCTTTCATGGCATCGAAAAATGATACTTTTACTTACTCTGCAGTAGACATAATTTTTTACTGTCTATTCTAACAAGTGACTGGAACTGTTGCTGGGAGGTAGGGAGAATATCTGACAATCCTGACATTGAATCTTGTGCGGGATTCAAAATCAGCTGTAGGCATTTTTTAATCTGGACCATTCAGAAGCAATGAAAATAAATTCCTATAAAAATGCTTGATGCTTGTCACAACATGAGTAGAATATATGACATGCTTTATTAAGTTGTTCTTTCTATGTTTAGTTTTTGATCTGACAGTATTTTTAATTTATGATTTGACAGTATTTTATTTTATGATATGACAGTATTTCAGTTTATGATCTGACAGCATTTTAATTTAACATCTGACAGCATTTAATTTATTATCTGACAGCATTTTAGTTTATGATCTGACAGTATTTTAGTTTATGATGGTTATAATCATGTCATGATAATTAACATTACATTTTTAAAATGTTATTTTGATAATGTAATTCACTTCTTGTAGTAGCTTATTGTGCTTTAAACCAGTATTTTATATTATACAAGATTATTTTGTTTATTGTATTGAGATATGATAAGCCTAAAAACATTGTCTTCATAAATACCTGAGTGATAATTAACTCTCAAAATGTGAGGCACCACTTAAAGGGACTTTAAGTAGTCCTTTTTTTGTTAATGGAAGCCACATAGGGTGGCTTAACATAGTAGTCTTTCATAAAGCAGTACATACATGGTACTTGGATTCTGTCTGTGTATGAGTTAACAGGTTCGCTCCAGGGAATTTGCATTCTGAATGCAGCTGTCCATTTATAAATGCCTACTATTTGAAATATTGATAAATCAGTTCTATGACAGTTCAAGAAAATAGTTTTCCTGATTGATCAATGGACTCCATGACAGTTCAAGATAATAGTTGCTCTAATTGATCAACTCCACTAAATGAATTAGTTAAATCAAACATACATATCTGTTTTGTTTATTTTATGACATTTGTGTAGATTTAATTCCATTCTAGTTTTAAGTAATAAATTTTTTTTTAATTTATAGCATTAATTATTATAGGTCTATTAATTATGTGTATTCTTATTTTCTTCATATCATGAATTACTACGGCATACTGTTTTGTGTAGGTTTATTTTATTTATAGCATGGATTACTATACTGTTTTGTGTAGGTTTATTTTATTTATAGCATGGATTACTATACTGTTTTGTGTAGGTTTATTTTATTTATAGCATGGATTACTATACTGTTTTGTGTAGGTTTATTTTATTTATAGTATGGATTACTATACTGTTTTGTGTAGGTTTATTTTATTTATAGCATGGATTACTATACTGTTTTGTGTAGTTTTATGTTATTTATAGCATGGATTACTATAGACCCTACTGTTTTTGTGAAGATTTATTTTCTTAAGGCTTAGGTATAGATGGATTACTATATTGTTTTGTGTAGATTTATTTGATTTATAATAGATTCCTATACTGTTTGGTGTAGATTTATTTTATTTAGGCCTATATCATGGATTACTATATACTGTTAAGTGTAGATTTATTTTAACTATAGCATGGATTACTATACTGTTTAGTGTAGGTGTTTTATTCATAGCATGGATTGATATACTTTTTTTAATGTAGTATGGATTATTGTATTGTTTTGTTAAAAAAAAGGTATTAAATATTTTTCATTATATATTATCTGTGTGTTTGTGTGTGTGTATTGCTGCTAAACTACTAAAATCCTAAATTAAGTATAAAATTTAAAATCCAAATCTGTAATTGGACATACCTAAATCTGAAATTCATGGGACTCTATAATTTTTTAGCAACCGAGAGTGCAGGTCTAGGATGTTGTTGTTGTTGTTATGATAACCCCAGGAGTTACGAGCAAATAGCTCTCGCTTTCTTTGTGCATTTCGGCGGTTCCTCCAGACAAAACTTGGAACAGGGCAATAATGTTTTGTTACACTGGAAACACACATAATAGCACACACACATCAATAGTGCCGTTCTTACTCATATTTTGTTGTGAATATGTTCTTGATAAAGGCCTTTTGGTTGACATCTCGATTTACGCATGTTATTATGTGAATTACGCGAGACAAGTTCATTAACAGAGGAACACCTCTTGTGACATAGACGTAATCGACCCAAGAATAAATTCCTGATTACCGCCTCCTAGGAGAATGCCACATAGGGATATGTTTTGGCCTGTAAGTCCAAGGGCACAGTGGGTGATAAACCATCATAGCGTAAAGTTGCTATGGCAGATAGCAATTTTGGCTGTCACAGGCTAGGGAAGTCCACTAAAATTAAAGGCTTGCCGAAATCAGATGTGCTTACAGGCGCAAGTTGAACTGTAGCACAACATATTTTACTCTCCATGAAGGAACTCTCACAAAATTCTTGATTATTAAATGACATCAAACGCAAAAAAACAACAACTATTCTTAGTGATTCAATCTCTCTCTCTCTCTCTCTCTCTCTCTCTCTCTCTCTCTCTCTCATGCTTGCTTTCCCACCACAGCATGCCTCTGAGTAATTCCAACTCTTGTATCATATATTGGATAATGTAGACTATGTACTGATATTGTATATCAGGGTCTCCAAGGCAAGTAGCACTTTCAGCCAGTGGCGTAGCGAGGGGGGGGGGGTGGTGGTGGTGCGGACCGTCTTTGGCGACATCATCGGGAGAGCGGAAAATTTATTTTCGTCCAGTCTTTCACAATCACTGACATACTTTTTTAATGTCACAAGGGCGGAAAATTATGATTTCGCCCTTTGCGCCATTGACCCACGCTACTCCACTGCTTTCAGCAGATTGCACGGAAATATGTGGCATAGAAATGGCAACTTACAGACTAAACTGAAAAAATACAGAACTGTGGTAGTTCAGGGCAGATTTATGGAGGATTTATGCATTGTCTGTTTTTACTAACTGTCTCTCTACTCTGTTGATCAGTTCCAAGGTATTGCTAATACATTTGGAAGCACGCAGAAATTCAAGAGATGCTAAAAGATTGTTTCATACACCATCTACTGCCTCAGTGTCTCCTCTCTGAATTTTCTGTAGAGGACTACCTTCTTGGCCTGGACTCCCGTGCTAGCCTGCTATATTTGGTAATAACACCAGTGTTCGACTGTCATCAGAAGGAGGCTTGTCAAATAGCTAAACCGTATCACTAGACTCACTCTAGATAGCATCCCTCACGAATTTATGTTGTACAGTGGATACACAGCCAGAGGATACCCACACGGACAAAGTCATAACACATAGAGAAAGTTTAAAAGGACCCGCTCTATAGATTTCTTTAATGCAGCAAGGCATATCTGTTCTATGTTAAAGATTGGTGTAACATCTAAGCTGAGATTTGAGAAACTCGTTATTAAATGTAAAAAGTAAAACCTAAAGTAACACATAGCATTTATTAACGCCGTAGGGGTATGAGATGTTAGCGATCTGACATTTCACAGGGTCTGCAAATGAGGGCGGTAGCCATCTCCTCTCCCTCGCAGTCTTTACTTCCCGGATTAATCCGGTACCCATTTAAGGCTGGGCCGACCTGGGAGCCGTTGCGATCTGAAAACATTTCTGCCTCAGCTGGGGAATGAACCCAGGACCACTCATATGTGCTAACCACTGCGCTAACGCGGCTCCCGATTAAATGTAGTATGTGTAGAAATGGACGCCTACTTGGTAGAATACATGGTCAACTAGCAAGCCACGGGTACCATCAGTATGTGTACCCTTCATAATCTGCTCTGGGTGTATCCAGAGCGCAATAGTGTGGGTCTTTAACCAATAATACATTATAGAGAATTAAATACATAATCATCATCATCAAGTGCCATCTCCGCAACAAAGGTTGGCTGCAACAGACCTCTAACATCCCCTGCCTCTTGTTTCGTTGGTGCACTCTTGTAGACTGTAACCTGTCCATCGTGTGATGTTACTCTCCAACTTGTATCTCTGCCTACCTCTTGCTCGCTTCCCTGTGACTTTACCCTCAAGTAAGGTCTTCAATAAGGTCACATGTGTCCAAATGTGACATGTTTTAATGTGTCCAAAATATTTTACTTGCCTGATCTTTCTTTCTCTTAGTAATTCTTTCGTCATATTAAGTGTTTTTAGAACCTCTTTGTTTCCTTCTCTTTCCATGATGTTCTCCCTATTCTTCTATATACCCACATCTCAAAGGCATCAATTTATTTTCTAATTGTTTGTTTAGTGTCCATGTTTCTGAACCATACATTAATATAAAATAGATGTAGCATTTTATAATCCTCAATTTTAACTTGTTTGTAATTAAGGAAACACATAGAAGGCATATATACAATGATATATCTTGGAGTTGGAAATAAATGTAAAAATTAAATTCCTAATAAACATAGGCCTAATAGTAACATAATTATAAGAAGTATCCTATCCCGTAAGGGTTGTAAGGATATCAAGTTAGAACCATCATCACAAAATTTCAGCCAAACATCCCTATCTTTTATCATACGGACAAGTGTGGTTACAATCATGCCCGGCCATCCCTCGGTGTTATCAAGCAAAGATAAATAGCATGAAAGTAATACCGGAAAGCCCTATGTAATTTTGGTTTGTGGCCAAATTTCTCTATAAATCACAGCTTGACAAGAATCAAATTCAAGACTTTTGAGTCAAGATCAAAGTTGAAACCGAGGCTCCAAGATGTTAGAGATGTGCTGATGCATGTACATCAACACAATGAATACTAAAGAGCTACTTCCTTGTACAAGTTCTAGTAGTTAGTAAGAACTTTCACACTGTGTATAATAAGTGAGACTTCTGTAAAAGCTATACAAATATTAGGCCTACTTCTTAAACACAAAGGTGGACTAGCTTTACAGTGAAGGCACAGAATTATCAGAATATAGGGTATGGATATAATAAACAAAAATACAATTAACAATAAACAAGATAGTTTCTGCGGTTCGACAGTAAGGTCTTTTACAAGAAAACAAAAGCACAAGCAATGAACAAATAGTAAAAATAATGGCACTATCACAAGACATTTAACAGCAGATACATCCAAGGTAACAATGACATGTGTATACACAAGTATTATCATAGAGACGCACATTAACAGATATGGGGGTTGAGAACGAAATAAAACAACTATTCCTGAAAGCAACATGAACTACAACACAACAAAGGTCCCATTTTCAAATTTAAATAAATGAATGATTGGTGTTAAGACCAAATAGCTTAAGGATATCACACTGAATTATACAGTGGATTTCAATGGCGTACATAGCTCTTTCGTCTGTGGTGCAGGATCTTATGGAAGCAATCTGAATGTCACGGACACCACGATGATCAACGCTATTGAATTGTATAGCGACAGAAGTAGGCGTATAGCGAATTGTATAGCGATGTCTGCAGAAACGATGACTTAATCTTTTGCCAGTTTCACCTAAATATTTCTTGTCATAACGTTTACAAATGATAAACGTAAATTACGTTACGGAATTCAGACGTGAAAGCATCAATCATAGTGAATGTGGCCGTAGGAGATTGCGAGGATCTGCACTGCATAGGGATAAGTGTAACGGCAACGAGTTGTGGTCAAACTGGTCTGGTGCATTAGCCCTGTGGTAACTGTGGACCAAGATGTAGTTAAGATTTTTCTCTCGCCTATAGGCAACCAGAGTAAAGTCATGGAGAATGGCACGAGTTTGAGGGTAATGTTTGAACAAGATTATACTGACAGTAGAGCTATGGGGATGAAAAGTGAGGACAAGTTCAACTTTGTTAGAAAAAGTACCATAAGTATCAGCCAAGGCATCTGGCGAAAGAATTTACAGACACGCACCAAAACTGATGAAAGGAAACTGTCAGAGTATAAGTGTCTACAAAAAAAAATCAATCATCTCATAGGATTTATCAAGAAAGTCGTCATCATCACTACATCATTATAAAGAATTAAGCCAAGTAGGCGAATGAGAGGAAGTGTAAAGTAGAGAATGATGTCGATCAGTAGGTGTGTGATATACAGATGTGCTAAGGTAAGCGGGATGAACTGTGACAATTATGTCAAGAAAGTGGACAACAAAAGTAATAGAGATGTTAGACGTGAATTTAATAGCAGGGTTAAAATCATTGAAAAAGTTGATACAAATCTCCCTTAATGAGAACACATATGTCATTCCCCCACCTTTTTTATAGCAACGTGCTATACAGTTTATAGTGTTGTTATTCTTTGTTTTGGTTTCAGTGCCTGATAAGTCATGGACGATTGTATTCCTAATATGCCCTAATATAAGTTTGCGATCTACATGTATCATATAATGTTATCAGAATTACAAGAGGATGTGATATGACCTGTGTATCATAGACATAAACGTCACAAGTCTACTTGATTCTGGGTATCGTAGACATAAAGGTCACATGTGTACTTGATTCTGGGTATCGTAGACATAAAGGTCACATGTGTACTTGATTCTGGGTATCGTAGACATAAAGGTCACATGTGTACTTGATTCTGGGTATCGTAGACATAAAGGTCACATGTGTACTTCATTCTGGGTATCGTAGACATAAAGGTCACATGTGTACTTGATTCTGGGTATCGTAGACATAAAGGTCACATGTGTACTTGATTCTGGGTATCGTAGACATAAAGGTCACATGTGTACTTGATTCTGGGTATCGTAGACATAAAGGTCACATGTGTATTTGATGAAAAAGAGTTATTTAAGGATATATTTGGACAAGGCAATTACTAAACAGAACAGAGATGTTGTTCTTTCCCCCGTAGATATGATTTCACTGAGGGGGTTTTATATAAAAAAGACCAGTCGTTTGTTTTCATGTGTAATCCCGTTTTTTGTTTTCATGCTTAATTCATGTTTTTTGTTTTCCGGTGTAATTCCCGCTTTTTGTTTTCCTGTGTAATTCCCGCGTTTTGCTACGAAATATGATGGCCATTTTGTGAAAAAAATCGTTTAGGGAGGGTTTTACCACCTTTTAGCCGAATACCTAGTTCTAAGAGTCTTGCTCTGATTTGTTACGGGATGGATTTGATCTATGTACGAGCTTGTGGAAAACTAGTAAGAAATGCTCAAAACAAAAGGCGTAGAGGATTGACTTAATTGTGCTCGGATTTCCCCTATCATGTTTGCATATGAATACCCGTTGAAGATGATTTCTTATGAGATACATCATTTTAAAGTTGGGTAAAGCTAGTGAAACGTGCTATAATAAATGCTATGGGTTATCATTCCATTTTTTTTACTTTCAACAGAGCAGCAAGCTGCCTGCCAAGACTGACACTTAAATACACAAAACAATTTATAGCTGAAGTGATAATGCTTTAAAAAACCCGCTTTTTAATGAAAATTTTATGTTTTAATAATGCTTTTTTTCTGTGAAAAAATGCACTTGTAAACATCACAACCGAGGATCGAACTCGCTACCTCTAGAGATCATGGCAAATTATTTAATTACTATGCAATTGATATCCCCTATTTATTTGGTTTTCTTCTTATGCGCGTCATTCTTCTCAAAAGAGCATCATGTCACTTGGGGTCACGCAGAGCACATAACTCCGTAGTTCAATTAACACTTTAAAAAAACCTCCAAAATACACTAGTGAACAAGACGTCATGATGCAGCTTTGAAATTGTTGCCTCGTGAATACAAGGCAAATGACTTAATCACTGCGCCACGAAGATCTTGAAAACAAGTAACGAATGACAAGAGATATGAAAATAGCAACGATGTGTAATTCATATGTAAAAGATGATAGCGTGAATTTAAAAATAAAAGAAATAGCAAATAATTATAATGTACTGTATTCTAAATCAGTTGCTTAATGCCTCATCGTTTTGCTTATGTGCCACAAATGAAAGAAATTGCAATTTGTGAGAGAAAACAGTCTACATGGTTATAATAGTAACTTTGTGAGAAAAATTTTAATACTATATGGAATATTGAGCCTCGGAGAACATTTACCAGCTTTTTTCTTCATATGGGGATCACGAAACAAAATGTTCCCGAGCGCGCCGCGAGCGGATGGGGTTTGAGAACCACTGTTCTAAATAAATGCATTTTTCTTGTTCAGAGAGTGAACTGCGAACTGGAATCAAGCAGTTTAGATGACTCCAGATGACCGACCTATAATATTGCTCATATGCAAGAACACAAGTAGGTCTACCTTGTTAATAAGTTTTTTTTCAAAGTAAGGAAAACGTAAAACTGCAATCTATCGTTTATTGGAATTCCTGCCCATTAAGTGCCGAAGCTTTTTTTTTAAAGCGCCGCTGCTTGTGAACAGGTAAATGCCAGAACGAGTCGATATCGATCTAGTTCACCTTCGTGTGGAGCAGGTGATAGCATTCCAACACGGTCTCTGACCTCAGAATATCGGGTCTAATTCTTTTCTTTTTTTTTTTCAAATCCGACGAAGCAACACTTAGTCAGAACAAATGATCCAGGATTGTTGACCTATCCCACTGGGTTCACAACATTACCGTGACAAAGGAATTTATTGGCAAAGGGCGACAAAGCACACATTGCGTTGCATAACAAACAGTTGGCGATGTATTTTATTTCTGGGAAGATCGATGTTACCATACACTATACCCATTGTATGCAAGAACATTTCATATTCAAGAAAATCTCACTGTATTAAGTTCGGTTCTCTCTGTCAACGAGTTATGTTGAGCACCTTACCAGAACTACGTATGGTATTTTTCTACATTGTATTAGCCGCCGAAAAATGGTCTGTCTGGCCAGTAGCGCAAACAAAACGGCGACACAAAACATTTCCATTTTCTGGACTACATCTTGTTGGAAATCTAAAATAAATGAATGATCATTATTAAAGCCAAATAGCTTAAGGAAACCAAACTGCTATTTATAGCGCTTTAAAGTATGTGACTAGCTCTATCGTCAGTGGTGCAACATCTTAATGCAGTGGCCCGAATATCAGGGACACCAAGATGATCAGTGCCATTGAATTGTATAGCGAAAGAAGTATATTTTCTGTTGTTAATGACATGAAGATGTTGGCAAAAATGATCATCCAGTCTTTTGCCTGTTTCACCAATATTTATTGTCACGTCGTTTACAAATGCTAACGTAAATGACTATAGCATTCACACGTGAAGGCATCGGCGATAGTGAAAACCTTAGAAAATGAAGCGAAGCGGATGTTCACTACATGTGTAACAACGCCGGCGTCAGTAAACAGCCGTGTTAAAATTGTCTGGAATATTAGCCCTGAGGTGACTGTGTGGACCAAGATGTCGTTAAGATTTTTGCCAAATTTATAATCAACCAAAGGAAAGTCGTGGAAGATGGCACGAGTTTGAGAATCAGAAAGTAGAATGTTAGATTGATTTCTTTCGTAAACGCTCATACCCTGACAGTGTCGTTTCATCAGCTTGACTGCGTGTCTGAAAATTATTTCGCCATGATATCTTGACTAATACTCATTTTAAGAACCATTCTAGCGCCAACAAAGCAACAATGGCACAAGATACAATGACCCCCAGATGCACCAATGTAACTAAGAAGGAACTCTTTCCTAGGTTGAGAGGGCGTTCTCTACGCCAGATGAGACAAACCCACCAGTTAACAAACAAACAAACAAAAGTAGAGTTATGCCCTTGACTATGAGTTCGTAGATAGCTAATAAACCTTGACTATGAGTTCGTAGATAGCTAATAAACCTATTACCAGGTATACGATATCCGATATAATTATCTTAACAACTTGAATCTTCGTGTATATTTGGTAGTTGGGAAGATTGTAACATGTTTCCTTTTTGGCAGTTCTTCTTCATCATCGTTCTTCAGTCAGATATCAGGTTACAGCGCCAATAGCTTCAATGAATTGTGTGATTCGGCTTCAGGTCATCCATGGAACCCTTCAAGTCTGGAAACAGTGTCGTCTCAGTAGGCCATATTTTCTCCCTCTCTTCTTGGTAGAGTTGACAGGCATGAAGAATGTGTTCTGCAGTCTCTGGGCCCAGTCCACAGTTGCACAGGTCTGTCTCGCCAATCTTCGGTTTTCAGAACATGTGACTTCTCAGTCTGTTGTGGTCAGTTCGTAGTCTGAAGATAATGGGTTGTTCCTTGTATTCAATAACTTTAATAACATTTTTCAACAACTGTTGGGATAGAGGCCTAGTGCCACAGGTGTGGAAAACCGCCATAATGATACCCATCCACAAGAAAGGCCAACAACAAAAAAAAACAAGGTGGACAGCTATCGCCCAATAAGTCTGACCAGCTGTGTTTGCAAACTAATGGAGCGCCTGGTAAACAAAAGTATGATGTGGTTCCTAGAAAGAAAAAATAAAATCCTGCTAAATCAGCAAGCTGGCTTCAGAAAGTGTAGATCAACCGAAGACCAGATTACACTAATTGCCCAGGAAGTAGAGGATGCTTTCCAGGGAAAAAAAGAAGACATCAGTGGTGTAGGTAGATATGGAAAAAGCCGTTGATTGTGTGTGGAAAGATTGACTACAACAAAACAAAGTGACAGGGCGCATGTATTACTTCTTGGCAGTGAATAGTAAACACCTCTTGTGTCATTTTCTGAATGTTATCATAGTTATCTTTCAGTGCAAATACTTTTAACGGCGTCTTTATGTCACTATATGTGAAAATATAGAATATTATCTTCTTTATATCATTGTATGTGAAGATCTACATTTTTTGTATCTTTATGTCAATGTATGTGAAAATCTAGATTATTATAATATTTATGTCAATGTTACGCATGGTTTGCGTCTGTGGGTCTCACCAATGGCCCATTATACAAACCACCCATGCAACAGAAAAACCTAAGTAGATGACATGCCGTTATATTGAGGTTATCTATTATAGAAGCTTCATGGTATGTCATCTATACAATTATGCCTCTCATACTTTTAATTTTTTGTTACAATGTATTTTATGCCATGTTGTTTTCTTTTTCTTTATTTGTTTATGTATGCACCCTCTGTGGTTGGGAGAGAGCTAGAGATTGACATCACTATTTTTTCCTATGGCTGAAACCCATCATAGAGGTACAGTGACTCAGGACGTGACGATCTTTTGACTTGAACATTTGGTTGCATGCCTGGAGCAATAGAGAAGTTTGGCATAACCAGTAGTCAATTGGTGGTGGGGAATGAGCACAGTGAACCCTATCTTGGCTGCAGTGGCTCGGAGCAGTTCATAAGTTGAAACCTTCCTTCCTGGTAGTGTGATAGTTTTTCTCTGGCTCTGGCCCGGGGTGGGACGAAAATCCACAAACTCCCCAGCAATATAATGCCAGTACAAAACATACTAATTACAAACGAGATCGGAGGTCGCCTCGGTTATCAAGGTCGGCGGCAGGCAGTTTACTACTGGAACGCATCCAAAACATCAGCACAAACACAGACATGCACAATACACAACACAGCAACAACACCTGCACAAGCACCAAAACATTAAACCCAGAAAACCTCGGAGGGAGAACCAGCAGAGCCAAGATTTTCATAAAACAAAGTCTTCAGTTAATATTCTACAACTGAACATCTGTTGAATAAGAAACAAAATACTAGAGCTCACTAATTTATTACATGCTCATAAGATACATGTGGCCCTCTTACAGGAGACTATACACAAAGACACTGACCCATATCTATCAGGATATACCAGCTATGCCTGTAAGTGTACCAACTGCCGTGGCATAATTACTTATATCAGGAATGACATTCAGGGACAAGTCACCCAACTAACAGCCAATCCCACAGACATGCAGAAGGTGACCATCTGGCACACAGGAGGAAAATACACAATCTACAACATATACAGACCACCTCAGACAACATGCAATTTACTGGAAATCCATACAACACAATTTATCAAAACAATACTTGCTGGTGACTTTAATGGTCACTCACCCCATTGGGGTTACCAGAACCACAATAAGACAGGAAGATATATAGAAGCACTCTGTGAAACAACAAACCTTTCTGTCCTTCAAGATGCAAAGTCTGTACCAACACTTTTGCACAGGAGCCATCTATCTCTCATCGACCTGACTTGACTATCTGTTCATCTTATATAATAGACGCTTGCTCCCTAGAAATACTTGATGACATTGGAAGTGACCACAGACCAATCCTCACCACCATAACTACACCCAACAAAGCATATTTCAAACAGAAAACTCGCTGGAATTTTGGCAAGGCAGATTGGAAACTATTCCAAGAAACATCTGATTTCCTGCTAGGTAAAATCAATAGCAATGATATAGAACCATTTACTGCAGAGGTGACAAAAGCTATCCTCATTTCAGCATCACAAAGCATCTCAAGGGGCAGTAGGAAATCATACAAACCATTCTACAACAAAGAAATACAAGCTGGAATCCTCGATAGAAAAAAAGCAAGAGAAGCCCTTGAGATCTCACCTTCACAAGAAGCAAAAATCCTGTACAATAAAACATGTGCCAAAGTAAAACTAATAGTGAAGAAGGCCAAACATGATAAATGGGCAAAAACATGCGCAAATTTAGATCTAAGGAAAAATGGCAGAAAGGCTTGGGGTCTGATCAATAATTTGTCTGGGAAAAGAAGAAGAACAAACGATAAACCTGTGATAGATGGAAACAGAACAATCACCACAGATCAGAAAAAGGCAGAACACTTTAACCACTTTTTTGCCAGTGTGAACAGAGTAGGGAAGCTGTCCGAGGCTGACAAGAAGCATCTGTACCTACTGAAGCAGCAAGAAAAAGTCCAAACCTCTGGCTCAACCATATTTGATGATGACTTCAGTATGCAGGAACTCCTACAAGGGCTGAAGAAACTAAAGCCAAGAAAGTCTCCTGGACCAGATAAAATTTATAATGAAATGTTAACACACATGAGCACATCAGGGAAAGAAGTACTCCTTACACTAATAAATATGACCTGGAGAAATGGAAAACTGCATAAACATTGGAGAAATGCTCACATCTTTCCCATCCTGAAAAGTAACAAACCTCCAGATGAACCCAAAAGCTACCGCCCCATATCCCTAACATCATGTCTTGGGAAATTAGCAGAAAGAATGGTTAACGCACGACTTTACTGGTTCCTCGAGAGCTCAAACATCCTCTGCCATGAACAGGCTGGCTTCAGAAAAGGCAGTTGCACAGAAGACCAACTATTTAGGTTGACACAGAAAATCCATGATGGATTCCAGGAAAACAAACACACTGTAGCCATCTTCTTTGACTTACAACAGGCTTATGGTCGAGTATGGAGAAAGGGTCTTCTGATGAAGATGATTTAGATGTGAATTAGTGGAAAGCTATACAACTGGATAAAATACTTCCTCATTGACAGAACAATCCAGACAAAGATAAATGATGCAAATTCATCTAAAGAAGTTATAGAGGAAGGCTTACCACAGGGTTCTGCTTTAAGCTGCACCCTCTTTCTCATTTACATCAATGACCTTGCCAAGCATATCAAAGCTGAAAAAGCCCTCTATGCTGATGACGTAACAATATGGCAGAGCCATGAGAATGTTGAAAGTGCTGCCAGAAGACTAAATTGAGATTTAAAAAGACTACATGAATACTGTCAAACATGGAAGCTAAAAATAAACTGTGAGAAAACTGTCTATACCATCTTTACCAAGAGTCATAAGGTAGCCAAAGAAAAAAATATCAGTATATGGTTGGATACACAGAAATTGCCAAGAGAAGAACACCCCACATATCTTGGAATCACGCTTGATCGGCAGCTCACCCTCAAGAAGCATGTAAAAATATCAAAAATAAAGCACTTAAACGGTTACAACTACTGAAAAGACTCACTGGAACATCTTGGGGATCAGACAAGGATACCCTTAGAGGACTATACCTTGGTTACATACGTTCTGCTTTAGAATACAACAGTGCACTCCTCACAACATGTTCCACGACAAATGTAGAATCCCTAGACAGAGTGAAGAACAATGCCCTACGTCTTATTAGTGGAGCAATGAGGTCTACACCGACGGCTGCATGTGAAATACATACGAATGTAGAACCCTTTGAGATGCGGAGAGATATGGCTGCAATGGATGCTTATGAAAGAAGCAAAATATTGAACAAAGACCACCCAAATAAACAACTTGTAGAAAACTGGGAACCAAAACACAGAATAAAACAAAAGTCAGTCCTGAGCCATGTCAATGAAATAAAAGACAGTTATCACCTTCCAGACAAGAGACAAGAACTGCAAAGAGTAGAAAAATGTGTACCACCACACGCAGGCTTTAAATTGCCGGAAATCAAAACACAGTTAAGAGATAATGCAACGAAACGTTCCGACCCAGTAAGTCTTATGAAAGCAACACAGAAAACAATAGACACCTACCCAGAACAATGGATTCTTTTCTATACTGATGGGTCTGCCTTCAAAGCCATCATCAAAGCAGGTTATGGAGTCTATATAGAATATCCAGACAAAACATCTGATGAGTTGTTTGATGCCTGTGGTGAGATATGTTCTAACTATGAAGCTGAAATAACAGCACTAGAAATTGTCTTGTACCACCTGAAGACAATATTTGATGCCTTCCCATCAAAAGTCCAAAACATTGTTATTTTTACAGACTCTATGTCTGCTCTCCAAGTATTGGAATGTGATGGACATTGTAAACCCGAGCTAGCTGAAATATACCACAATGCCAACCAGCTGCTCACATCTTATGATGTCAACATTGTTATGCAGTGGATTCCTGGACACTCAAACATACCTGGCAATGATAAGGCAGACAGACTAGCAAAGAGGGGAGCACAACAAGAACAACCTTATACAGAAACAACATTGCACACAGTTAAAATGATTCTGAAATCTGTGAACAAAGAAAATTGGATGAACAGATGGGCCATGGGAAACACTGGGAGGGAAATCTATAAATATATGACCAGCCCAAATCCTAAAGACAATATCAACCACCTGGAAAGAAAAGACCAGAGTATCATATTCCGACTTCGCACACAACACGTATAGCTTAACTATCACTTGAACAGAATACAACCACAACACACTCCAGGGTGCCGGCTGTGCACTCATCCATATGAAACTGTTGACCACCACCTTTTTGAATGTCCAGCGCTGGATGACATCAGGAAAATGCTTCTCCCTCCAGGGCCAGATAAATGGAACACATTATATGGAACAAAACAACAACTCACAAACACATGCATATATCACACAATGGCATTGGGTCAAAGGGCATGAGCCCATGGACCTCTGGATCAGCAACCAACCAACCAACCAACCATGTCATTGTATGTGGTAATCTAGATTATGATGATCTTTATGTCAATGTATGTGGATATCATATTCTTTATGTCATTGCATGTGGAAATTTAGAAATACAACGTCTTTATGTTATTGTAGGTCTATGTGGAAATCTAGAATACACTGGTCAACATTGAAATAATTACCGACTTAAAAAGGCCCTAATCTGTAGTATCTTGGTGTGATAAAAACGAATATAACCATAACATAATTTTATTGACTCTTTCTTGAATATATTTCATGTAGTTCAATTTATATGTTTCACCGTGTAAATTTATCCAGTATGACTGCAACGAAATCGTTAATAAGCCTAGAATAATGTAACATATATTGCAACACATTGCATAATACGATTATGAACACATCATTTATAGTTTATTGCATAATTTTCTGATGCAATGCAATAATACTAACAGGCGGCTGCTGAAGTAAGCTGACGTCAGCGGTGTACTATGTAATGTCCAGTCGGAAAGGTCGAACATTTAAAATATTTCAGACTTTGTGCGAGATAGTTTAAACCACTGTTACATAAAACTGTTACTATTTTATCCATCTAACGTACAATACAGAACAGTAATATCTCGACAGTGTATTAATTTCATGGACTATTTCTGCTATATCTGTGGCGAAGCAACACTTGCCAAACAGAGGAAAAGTCTCAGTTCTCAAGTAAAGAAGGCATATCATCGTTACTTAGGATGTAAGGTTGATGACGAAGATAAGCATTGAACATCGAGCATATGGTGTGCTACATGTACACCAGCTTTCACAATGGTTGAATGACAAAAGACCATCAATGTCTGCCGTTTGCAGTACCAATGGTGTGGAGAGAGCCAAGCAACCGCATACGTGACTATTGCTTCTGGTTAGTTCCTCTTCTTTCTGGTGGAATAACGAAACAAAATAATTCGATAATAGTCTTCGCAAACATTCAGTCTGCATTGAGATCAGTTCCACATGGTGAGGGACTTCCTATTCCAGAACTTCCAGCAGAATATTACCGTGATCCAACCTGACGAGGACAATGGTAAGCCGGCCTGTTCTCATCCTGGTCTGTCAGTATTCAGTGAACCATATTGTCACTGTGGCGCATCATCAACCCAACACAGAATAACACAGAAAGAACTAAATGACATGATTCGTGATTTGGACAACCAAGAACAAGGCACAATTGCTCGAATCAAAACTCCAACAATGGAATTTCCTAGAAGAATATGCTAGAATTAGTTCATATCGAAAGCGCTACCATCAGTTGGAGCCTTTCTTCAGGAAGGAAAGTAATCTAGTGTACTGTTCTGATATTGAGAGCATCATGAATTTCTTAAATATAACTCTTGGCACACAAGAATGGAGACTATGTGAAGAATCGTCGAAACGAAGTCTTAAGTCTGTGTTTTTGCACAATGGAAACCGTCGTTCATCTATTCCAGTAGCGCATGTTGTCCCCATGGAAGAGACATACGATAACTTGAAACAGATACTGAAATACATTGAGTATAACAAGTACAGCTAGCACCTATGTGGTGATTTGAAGGTAGTTACCCTTTTAATGGGACGACAGCAGGGATATATACAATACGTGCGCTTTTTGTGTGAATGGGATAGCCCAGCAAGGGAATTGCACTACTTGCGGAAGGAATGGATTTGCAGAAAAAATGTAATTCTCTTGGAGAGAAGAATATTCAGCACTCAGTTCTGGTGCACAAAATCATGATATCACCCCTTCACACCAAACTAGGTTTGATGAAAAATTTCGTGAAAACCATTCGCCATCTTTCCGATTCCGATACCTGCATCAAAATTCCTGTGCAACTGTGGACTGAGCCCAGAGACAACAGAACACATTCTTTATGCCTGTCAACTCTACCAAGAAGAGAGGGAGATAATATGGCCTACTGAGACGACACTACTTCCAGACCTTAGGTACTCCATGGATGGCCTGAAACGCAATCCATTCCAGCTTTTAGCGCTGTAACCTGATATCTCTGACGAACGATGAAGAAGAAGAAGTAGTGAAGTGAAGATTAAAGGGGGAGTATTTGCGTGTTCTCAGATTCGAGAGCTCTTAAAAGACCACCAGTTTAACAAATTTCTGCAGGGTGATGTGAAACAAGCATAGAATGCTTTTCGTCTAGTGTCCACCAACTTTCTCGGTAATGTTAGGGCAAAAAACTACAAGGAACTAATAGAAGACATGCTGATGAAGTATCAGATACTTGGTTGAAATATGTCTCTAAAGATCCACCTCCTTCATTCCCATCTGGATTTCTTTCCTGAGAACTGTGGCATGGTTAGTAATGAAAATGGCGAACGTTTTCATCACGATATCGCAACAATGGAACAAAGATAACAGGGAAAATGGTCAACTACAATGCTGACTGACTATTGCTGGACCCTCCCCAGAGATGCTCCGAAATGGCTGTACAAGAAACAGGCGAAAAAATCTCAGAACCAGTCTATGACTTGATTTTTACAAGTATTAATCGTTGCATTATTACTATTGGCATGCATTTCGTGAAGTAAACATTCATTTTTACAGATTACAAAAAAAATAAAAAATAATTGAGACAATTTTGAAATTTGACTGTCATATTCCTGCTCAGTACTTCAAAATTGATAAGAAATAACTATTATCATTTCAGTAACATGACGTTTGTACAAATGTGTTGACGAATGATATCAGCGCCTTTATATCATCATATGTAGAAAACTAGAATATCAGTGTCTTTATATCATCATATGTAGAAAACTAGAATATCAGTGTATGTCAATAAAGGCATGTTTCTATCTATCTATCTATACGCTGTGTCCCTTGTTTGCCTTGCAGCGTCTGGGGTGGAAGAGTTCTCTGGAGATGACCTTCTTGTGCGCTGTTTGTAAGCTTGTTCCTGTGACTTCTTTGATTACAAAGTCATGTGTTCTCTTAGGAAACACAACAAAACAATGAAAGACCCAATTGACACCCAGAGCAAAACTATGGACTGATATTCTATGGACTGATATAACTATGGACTTATATAAGTCGGCACTGATTATTTCTAGTAAATATCATTATGATTTAAATAGCTCTATTACCATGACAGTCTACAATAGAAGATCTTTGCATAGAGTTAATCAGCCTGACTTTTTCTCAAATATTCTCGTGTTTCCTTTGATCGCTATTTATATACTTCAAGGCGCATGCCAAAAATAGCCAAGGTAACTCCATGTACATAACGAATTACCAACGTAAATACGAGAATAATAAAAAAAAACTTAACAAAGTAAGGCCTAATAAATTCTACTAACATGTCTTCTATTTGTCGAAGGTCACGCTATTACCGAAGTCAAAACTATTCCGAACAATGTCAGTAGTATAGTTCAAGTATTGGTTGATTGTATCATCACGTTTGCTATTAAAATGCTAGCCATATCTTGCTCGAATCGTCTGATCGTAGTAAGGAACTTAGATTTATCGACGTGTTCAAGGAGCCAATCAAGGAGCCAATAGCGGAAATCTGAAATAATAACGAATCGTGACCTAATCGTAGATAACGGTTCCAAGTCTCCTTGGATAAGGAGTTAAGTCTTAGTTCAACATTTCCAAATACAGGATAAGTTCTGGAAACATGAACTAATCCTTCCCTCTAATTCAAGAAGCAATTTTGAAAACATGAATTGCTTTAGTCTTCTAATTCAAGAAGTAATTTTGGAAACATGAATTGCTTTAGTCTTCTAATTCAAGAAGTAATTTTGGAAACATGAATTGCTTTAGTCTTCTAATTCAAGAAGTAATTTTGGAAACATGAATTGCTTGTCTTTTAATTCAAGAAGTAGCTCATTACGCCAAGGGTCGTAGATATGTCTTCAGTAAGTGGGAAAGGGGGATGTGGGGGGGGGGGGGGGGGTTATGAATAGACAATTCTTAGCTGAATGAAAAAAAAATGAAATCCTCATTTTACTGAGAATTTCCCTTATTTTTCTGAGAATTTATCTCATTTTACTGAGCAATTCCCTCATTTTTGTAAAAACAACTGATAAACTACTTGTGGAAAATTGGGGAGAGGGGAAGGTTACTCACTTTTTGTGGTAAATACCTATTGCTAAAAGTAATGTTCTGACTTTCTAAGGGGTGGGTGGGGGTGTGAACCATTGATCCCACTTACCTACCGGCTTCATTAGGTCCAAACGAATAGTCTCATATTCCTAAATGCATAGTCTCCTATTTCCCAATAAAGTATAATCTTCTTGCCCCGTTTCTTAATTAACCCCTTATCTCCTTAGATTAATCCTGTCCTGTTGCAATGTATTTAAAAGTAGCTATATAAATAGAGGTTTTAGCGGCTTACCGGCAGAAATGGGTCTTCTAAACTGGCCTCTTTAGCGGTGTGACGAAGATAAGGAGTTGAAACTGCTATCTGGTTGAGTCATGTGATGTGTCAAAGTTCCAAGATTGTTATGGACCTCTGTTCTCTTGGTTTCATACCTTGGTCTACTTCTTTAAGATAATAATTCATATTTGTGACTTGATATCACAGTTGTGAATATAAGATTAACATTAGTGTAGAGATTACGTCTGCAAGTGTTAATCCTGGCCCCACTCAACTCTTTTGACGGTGGCTAATCCGTGATGTTTCGCTCGTTACCTCCGGGGCTTAATTCTCTGTAGTGAATTTGTGCTTCTGAAGAATTTCTGAATAAAAAGGAAGTTGGTTATCGAATGTTTTTATAGCTACTCAAAAAAATGTTACTTTTACAAAAGTAGAAAAATGTTATATTCATCATTGTTACATCGTTTTGTTACAATTAGGTCTACTGGTTTTTTTCCCCGAACATATGAAAATTCTCAAATGTGAAGAAAAGACAACGATATTAATTTTACGGTAAGGTTTTCAGTTTGTATCATTATCATGACTTGTCTTCATTTATACGTTCATCATATTCATCAGCATTCGAAGTCTCGAAAAATAACTAGCAATTTTAGCTCTTCTTTATCGTTCATCTAGTATTCTTGTTCGACGGAGATATTGATATGTCTGGTTTCACAGGTCTACTCTCAAGCATAGACATATACAGGAACACTTGAACATGCTATACAAAGTTGAAACCAGAGTCATCAGTCGGCAATGGTTGAAGTTGTTAGGGCAATCTGCGAGAAAATAGATTAATTTTCATGTCCGGGCATGCGGGTGTTGATAGTAATTAGTGAACCGATAAGCTGGCGACATTGGTTATAATTTTATAAGATGGATCAATCATGACCGTTTAAGTTATAAGACCTTTGGCTAATAGAAAATCAAACATTCTTAATGACTCAATTGACTATTTATACTTCATAAATTAGCATAATCTTATTTTTGTAACACAAATATACGTATTCACTATTATAAATTTGGTACTTATATTGCTGCGGCACATGCGTGACTGTCGGATCTTTTGATTTTTGGTAATTCTATACCATTTGACTATTTCTGTGATTTTCATTCGGCAATATGATTATACTTTGTATTACATCCAATGAAAATAAATGGAATGGTCAAATTAGTCACTTTAAAATGATTGATTTCCCATTAGCTATATGCCTTATATATTAGACTGTCACGGATGAAAGGAACGTTCTGAAATAGTTAATAGTCTGAGGGAACTTGTCAGATGAGAAGACTCGCACGTATAATATGAAGACAGCCATAAATTGGAGTAACGATTAGAAGGGCCCAGGCAGAGAAACATAATAGATATAGGAAGATATACCGAGCTGTAACTGTGAGCTTTTGGGCTCTAATGGATTTATTGAGGCGGAACTCGGAACACATTAGGACCTGTTCGATGTACACGGATAATAACTTTCACACATAAGTCGTGGATATATCTTAACCTGTGTGAAGACATAGATTTCAGATATGTGGTTCGTCGAATCACAACCTCTATTATTTGTATGGCGATAAGCTCTGATATAACGAAGTTGGACTAACGTCTGAGGTTGAATGAAGCGTACCCCAACATAAGATGCTTTTTATTACTAAATTAAAACGTGGAGATCTCTCTAAAACCGGGCTTCATATATCATCATCACGAGACATATTCTTTCCAGAACGTGATCTTCCTTGTGGATTTTCTCCGCGATTCTGGTCTAGTTGACAGCCGCAGTTAAAAATATGTTCAAACAATCTGATATATCATTGCATCATCGTCGTCTTGGGCACCCTCTTCCCCTATTGCTTTAAACTCTGCCTTTATCTATCCCATGCTGTTATGTCTCTTTATATGACCACAACAAAAACTATTTAAAAAAACGTTGTCATATACTGCGGCGTTTATTACTTCTCTTACTTCTACAATCCATCTTGTTCATAGTCAGCCCCCTAGCTTTGCACTCGTTGTATCTGTACTTTGTTGATACTATTAAACAATAAAACGCGTGTTGAATGTCCGGTTTCGAGTTATAACTTTTATCAAGATAACAAGACTTCATAAAACAATAAATCTCTATATTAAAATGAAAGCTCGACGCAACAAAGTTCTTTAAGTGCGTCAGTACAATGGTGACGTAGAATATCCATCGCTTGACTGATACTTTTCAACTTCAAGAAAAGGGGGGAACGATGGGAGGTTCAAATTCGCCACCACCTCTCTAATTTAGGAAATGATAATACTATATTTAATACTGGAAATCAAAATAGAAGGTAAAACATCCATCCGATTAGATGAATTTCCACACAAAAAAACTTAGAAAAAAACATGAAATACCCACGAAAACGAATTCATGACTTTTTTGGTGACCACTTTCTAATTCTTATACACCAATTTCACTACATGTATGTCCATTTTCTAAATCTTACACATAAATTTCACTATGTTCACTTTCTAATTCTTTCACAAAGTTCTTGGAATTTCACTGTCACAACTTTTCGTCTTAGAAGGGTTCTTGATGTTTCTATATGTCACAATTTATATTATAATAAAGAGTTCTTAGAATTTCTTAAAAAGAGAGATGTGATCGCTTCTCCGTTAAGAGATGCGACTATTTCGTGAAATTAATCAATTGATGTATAAGAAGTTGACGATAAGAAAGAGAACTAACAACAACACGTCCAAATAATAAACACAACAAAAGTGTACATATATTTGCACACAAGTAACGTGTTTATTCAGGCGTGTAACTTGGCTGCCGTTTGTTAAAAAATAAACTGTTGGTCATCCATCAAATTCTCTTTTAATTAATTCTCCTACGACACTTCCCTTGTCCTGGGTACGCTGATGATAACATTCAATCATAACTTCTATCTCTCTGCACCGTTTAGCCCGAAATATCCGACAGCAGTATGGTTTCCGGGTACATTCTACCTTGAATGGGATGTACTTAAGTAAAACACAGGTTTTTAGAACGTTTCACTTAGACACGACGGACAATCACTTCCTTAAAATTACCTTATCTTCAATGCGATGAAACAGCAAACCCCATCTTCGGATCGTTTTGGACTTTTTACCTCCCGTCTTTTGGCCGAGTTCCTAGTACTAAAAGTCATATTCCGATTTGCTAAGGGAGGGAGATTTGGGTCCCAAACTACTCCCCTCTTCCTTATCTACGGGCCTGCCTAAAAGAGCATTTATTTTGTTCCTAAATACACATTAGTATAATGTTCGATGTAAGGGATGCACTGTAACATTCTTCTGTAAAATATGCTTTTAAAAGTCTGTAGGCCAACTCTTCTCTCCATGTTGGCTGTAATCGTCCAACTCTCTAACACCTGTACACAAGAATAATTATTATTATCATTATTATCTTAACCGACGACGGTACACTCCTGGCATACTCATAAGAGTTCCGTCTATTTCAGCAGATGGCGAATTGTATATATGCTGATAGTCCGATCTGTCAATCGTCCCCTTCTACAATCTCCTCTAGGGAATCCAAACTAATTCACTCTCTTTATAACAGTCTCTTTATATTTCACTCTCTTTATAAGTCTCTTTATAGTTCACTCACTTTATGTCTCGTTATAGTTCACTCTCTTAAAGATCGAAACTTGTGAAATGAAATGTCTAAGGAAGTCACCACTCGACAAAATGCGCAGTGAGAACATCAGAAAGATAATAGGTATCTTGTCACACATCGAATATATAAACAGCAGATAAAATGGTTTGGACATCTTATGAGGATGAACGGTCAACTTCCTATAAGAGCTTATAACAAGATGGAATCAGGATATAGAGCCATGAGCAGACCTAGGAAAAGGCGGATAGACATCAAGACCATCCTGAATTGACATGACTACGCCTCAACCAGAACAACACACCTGGTTCTGGAACGCAGACTAAATCTCCTTCACAAAACCCTACACTCAAAGGCAAGTGTGGAAGCTACGGCATCACCACCACCTGGGAATAGATAAAATATAATAATTTCAACCAACATGTTCTCCTCATCCAAAATACGCATATACTGGGAATTAGTAAAGATATATATATATATAATATTGGAGTACCTTCATTCATGACCATAAAAAAAATATAGATGCTCTTAGATCACATCCTTGTTTCTGTGTTTTTAAATGTTTTTAAATCACATCCTTGTTTCTGTGTTTTTAAATGTTTTTAGATCACATCCTTGTTTCTGTGTTTTTAAATGTTTTTAGATCACATCCTTGTTTATTTATTTTGAGATGTTCTGAGATCACATCCTTGTTTCTGTGTTTTGAAATGTTCTGAGATCACATCCTTGTTTCTGTGTTTTGATTTATAACCTTGTTTCTGTGTTTTGATGTGTTACGGTTTCTACGCTTTAAGTGACATAATCCCTCTTTCGGGTAAAAGGTTATCTGTTACAATCCGTACGAGCCAACGGTTATATTTCGTGTAAACAAAACTGTTGTCGTATAGATATCTCCACCGGATATTGTACGTACCTACAGACAATCTACTATTTTATGGCTATATTTTATTGACTGGTGGGTCATAAAAAATGATAAAATATTATCGCTGTTTCTAACCAAGTATATATATTCACACACGCACGCACACACACATATATGGTGTCTATAACGTCGATGTGCACTGACGCCACATAGATTCACATTAAATACTCACAAATATTATGACGTTGTATCACCACAAATGCAATGGAGCGCACAACTGCTTTGTAGACACCATATGAAGTTTATATAATTCCTTTAGCTGTGAGCAGGTAGTTTTTGGCAGCATATAGCTTTCTGTGAACGGGTAGCTTTTGACAGCATATAGATTTTCTGTGAGCAGGTAGCTTTTGACAGCATATAGCCTTTTTGTGAACAGGTAGCTTTTTACAGCAATTAGCCTTTCTGATGTCCACATGTTAGATTAGAGGTTGCAGTAGAAATATAATACGTTAGGAAAGATGACAGGTGGGGGGGGGGGGTAATAGCAATAAATGCGGGATTATCTCTTGAGTAAGTGGTTTTATCTTGAATGGATGCGTATACATACACGAACGACTGACACTACCGATACACAATACAAACGACGTTACACGATACACGATACACGATACACGATACATCAACAGGCAGTTGTTCCAGATCGTTCATTTTCATACCAGCTGTTGTGATTTCTTTTTCGATAGTTTTTTTCAGTATTGTTTTTTGGTCTTCCCTTTTTTTGTCTTGCCACTCGGTGACCATGTAAAGACTTGACGTGGAATTATGTCTTCATATATTCTGAATGCGGGTTACGATGTATGCACAACGTCTTTTTCTAATAACGTATGTGATATATCTATGTACAATTATTACAGCAGATGGAAGAAGTTCAACAGAAATAAGATGCAGAATAGGACAGGCAAAAACAACATTCAGAAAAATGAAAAATATACTGTGTAATATGACCTTGTCATTAGAGGTGAGAAAGAGAGTTCTGCAGTGCTATATAACCCCTATACTAACATATGGGTGCGCGTCTTGGACAATAAACAAACTGGAAAGTGGGAGATTGGAGGCAACAGAGATGTGGTTCTACAGAAGAATGCTGAAAATACCATGGACTGCCAGAAAAACTAATTTAGAGGTGTTAAAAGAGTTAAATGCGAAACGGACCTTAATCAAGAATATAAGAAAAAGGCAATCTTCTTTTTTTTGGCCACTTCATGAGACAGGCAGGTTTAGAGAACATAATCACAACAGGCAAGATTGAAGGCACCAGAGACAGAGGGCGACAACGTGGGAAAATATTAGACAGTTTGACAACCTGGCACGGCAAAGAAACAACAACGACTTTGATACATAATACTGTGGACAGAGAGCTGTGGAGAGCCATGACCGCCTACGCCACCCGGCATGGCACCTGATGATGTGATGTATCCTTGTTTTGTCTCTTCTCATAGTGTCTCGTTTGACTGATGTGGTTTTATTCTTGTTATTCTTATTATTGTTGAAACAAATTGCTGTTGGTGTCTTCTTTTACTTGCATGTTCGACTTCAATTCTTCCCAAACAATATTTAAAAGTTTTCTAAAAAAATATTTTCAAATGAATTAAATTTATTTTCAATTTTTTTTGGGGTTATTTTCCAGTTTTCGTAACCTTGTGTTAATACGGATATTATATTGGAGTCAGTTTTGTGCCTGCTTTTTTCTTTTTACTATAACAGTTTCTTCTCATAATGTTTCTTATAAATCTGGACTTTCTGCCTCAGATTTGTGCTACAGTCTGTCTCTTTACTCCATAATCTTCAAGGCCTTCTACATTAGTTTACTTAGATGGTCATGGTATGTTCACCTTTTTCTCAGAAATAAAATCTCAATGGGAGCCTGTTCACTTTAAGCAGTTTTGTTTTAAAAGTCCATACTTGACATATATAGAAAAGAATTGATTCGATACAACACTGTAGTACTCTAATACACACATGCATTGATGGTGTTTCTATTTCATGTAATTTCTCATTGTTTTAAATGATGATTGTATGGCTCTATCCAACTCTTTACTTCACTGGAGCACCGACCATCTGATATTGAATGCTTATACTTAAACATCATGTTTCGTTCACATTATCCTCTGGTGATACAAAATGGACACTTCTTATAAATTCTAAAGCAAAAATAAAACCAGTCAAAGAGTTCAAGTACCTAGGAAACATCTTCACAGAAGACGGACGATTCGATCGAGAGATAGAAACAAGATGTTAAAAGATAAATGTTGTGACATACCAGCTGTCATCTTTGAAACTTGACAACTGACATCTACACATAAGAGAAAGATCTAAACTTGCGAAATTGAATGTCTAAGGAAAGCTATTGGTGTCACCAGACTCGACAAAATGCGCAGTGAGAACATCAGAAAGATATTAGGTATCACAGCATGTATCGAATGTATAGAGAAACAACAGATAAAATGGTTTGGACATATTATGAGAATGAACGATCAACTTCTCATAGGAGCTTATAACAAGATGGAATCAGGATACAGAGCCAAGGGCAGACCTAGGAAAAGGTGGATAAACAACATCAAGACCATTCTGAATGAACATGACTACACCTCAACCAGAACAACACACCTGGCTCTGGAACGCAGATTACTTCTTCTGGACAAACCCCTACGTTCAACAGCATGTATGGAAGGTACGACAACACCACCTGGGGATAGATAATGACAATAGATGCGGACTGGATATTCATACACAAACCGAACCTTTATCTGTCTGTATTCACTCTAATATTTTTTAAATTTCGTTTCAAGATTTCCACAACTAAAAGCTAAGTGCACTTGGCTCAGAAAGACTGCTATCTCATATGTTACGTTCCTCCAGGGCCATAGGCGGCGCATAGGGCAGAAACCATAGCCTTCCATTTCTGTCTTTGTGTTGCCAGGTCTTTCAATTGTTGCGTGTTGTTTAGGTTCATTGACATGCCTTCTCTATTAATGGTTCTTCGTAGAGTTTCTCTAGGTCTCCCTCTTCTTACTCCAGGTGGCACCCAATATAGTGACTGCTGGGGAATTCTTAGGCTGTTCATTCTGAGAACATGGCCAATGTAAGTCCAACGCCTTTGTCTAATGAAGGAAGATAAGCTATCTTATATAGACTTTCGTAAATAGCGCTCACTTTAAAATAAAAAGTAATAAGGAGCCATGCAATTTCTATTGTAACTATACATTTTGACGAAAATTGGATATCTATAAGAAGTAATGTTGAAACACAATTTATAAATTTCTATTGGAAAAATATTTTCCAATTGAATACATATTAAAAGTGTAATTCGTCCTACATTTACGTATAGAAGACTATTAGTACGTTGTATTTTGAATTCCGCTCAACATATTTTGCTATGTAGGATATGTCGTTTCTATTCGAGCGTAAAAACACAATGTGACCTAAGTTAACTGAATTTTTAAAATGGCTATCGATGCGTAAACGGTAGTTACTGTCGAGAAATAGACCTACCTTACTATCATATTACAACACGACATTGATAAATCACTCATGTATGTAAGTTGTGTATATAGATTACTATTTCTATTAGATCGTAAACTTAGCATGAATCTTCTTGTATAATATCTTTGAATTCGTATTAAAATAGTTTTCCGTGCTTAAGAAATGGCTGTATACGTTTGAATGTCTGTTCGATAAAAAAATATGCTGTATATGTGAATATATTTTTCTCAGATGAACAATTTTAATAATTTCTTTTAGTTTTTGATTGTCGTAGATTATAAAAAACTTGGAAATAATTAGAAAAAATAAATACATTTATAACTATAGGTTGCAGAATATTCTATACAGAATAATTTCAGATTGAGACAACTGAAAGATGTTGCTGTTGCTAAACAAGACAGACCCTACCTAACGTGATATAATGACTATAGAATGACAATGTAGGTACTTGTTCTTGTTCTACCTCGTTGATGCTCTCATTTGGTGACTGGGTTGTTTCTTTATACATTTCTTGATAATATTCCTTCCATCTATAATATCTGTTTTCTCTGTGAGGGCATTCCCATTTTTTATCCTTTAGTACTGGAAGTACTAATGAGTGACGCGGATGAGTGAGGGAGAATCTTGTCCTGTCCATTTCTTGATGTTGTCTGTACATATCTTTATTTCCCTCCCCTGCTTCTCCCCGCTTCGACGGTTCCCTTCAGTGTTGCATTTCAGGCCGAAATGTCTGAATTAGAATTAGAAGAGTTAGAAGAAATAGGCCTAATAAAAAAACAGCTAAGTGACACAACTATTGCAGTGGGAGCAAAACGATAAATAATTTAGTGCCGGCAGGATTAAATAAAATAACCAAACAATAACAAAAAGCCGCAGTTATTCTTAAAATAGCCGCTTAATACCCAAGGCCACGACTATTCATTCAGTGACCCGCCTATTACACCTGGATCAAAAATAGATCGTTACTGTGATACATGGTTCTAAATTTAGTACAATAATCAAATCACAAGTTATTTTTGGATACCACTTTACTAATAATTGGGAGATCAGTTTACTTATTCCAAGCATTTGTGTGTTTGTTTAATGGATCCCAACGGAAAGTTAAATGGACGGTCTACAGGTACTCGACATTGTTTCTGAGTGACCTAGATACAAGATTGCGTTGCTCCAGATTCTAAATGTGAATAGTTATGTGCTTGAAATAATTATTGCTTGAATTGGAGTTACTCACGCGGTCGTTGCTTCACATGTCCTTATGTGGCTCAGATGCACGCCGTCTCATTTCCTAAGACAACTTTCACTATTGATGAAGCCTTTTACATGTGAATCCCGTAATATCATTTATATTATCATATTTACATTATCATACTCTGCGGCCAGCAGTATATAAATTAAACTGGCTTAAGATTGGTGACCGCTTCTGTAACCATCTTCATGCCACCAAACACAGAAAACCTATTCCTGTCGCCACACACTTCGACGGCGATGGCCATCGCGGTGTTTTCGATATTCGGGTAACTGTAATTAGATCCTGCAACACTGATGATAGATCTAGGTACACTCTTGCAAATCGTTGTATTTTTAAGTTTGGTACCATCATGCCTTTTGGACTTAATTCCGACTATTCCTTTGTTTAGTTCTCAGTCGGTGTGATCTTTGTCTTTATTCATTTTGTTCGTCATTTACTTCCCTTTTGTTCGTTTCGTTTTCACATGTATTTACGTTTTTATATATTTCCTGTTCCTATCCTTCGGGCATCTCGCATCCACATTTCGCTCGGACACGTTAGTGTCATTGTGCCATTCCTACTCGTCGTTTTTTATGTTATGTCCTTGTCATCTTGATAACGGCCTTTTGGACGAAACGTCGATTATTTCATGTGTACTGTTATTTGTAATTTTATTTACTGTTTTGTGTATTCTTTCATTTCAGCATCCGACATCGATAGTGTGTTAGTCGTCCAGTAAAATTACATTGTCTGTGCTCTACGTAAGTGATATTTTTGTACAGTTTTACAGCACTATTACCTTTTATTGTTTGAACTGGAGAAGGGTCAAATAGAGAAATTGTTAGAAAAATAGTGACACCGTATGTCAATTCAAGTGTAAGGGGCTATGCTAACAATTGCTGTTTTCACTAACTTACTCTCATTTACTCTTCATTTTCCTTCTCTCATTCACTCACTAAATTAACCATTCTCTCAATCACTCACTCCCCGACTAGCCCACTTATTTACTATTTTCGCTCATTTAATCACTCACTCACTAAATTACCACCTCACTCACTCGTTCTCTCAATCACTTACTCCCCGACTAGCTCACTCACTCACTGTTCTAAAATGACTATTTCAACCAATGCTAAGAATTGTTCATTATCTCTCTTTCACTCTTGCTCTTTCCGAAATAATTTTACATGCTATATTCACGATGCACGAATGTGGTTGCGTCTGTGGGTCCCACCAATGGCCCACTAGACAAACCACCCATGCAAAAGAAAACCTTAGTAGATGACAATCCGTTATATTGAGGCTCTCTTATGGAGGTTTTGTAGCATGTCTTCTATACAATTATAGGCCCCCTCTGAGTAGAAGGTTCCTTTAATAAGCATTGTGCTAAGTGGATAGCTGAAAACTCCTGAATATGAAAGAAAGTTCAGAAAAAAACCCCACTGCACATAAGAAGTAAGAGCTAATTGCTCGCAATTCCTGGGGTTCTCAAACAAACAAACAAACAACAATGGTCTGTCTTGCCTATACTCACACACAGCGAAACCAGTAAATAGATTTTGAGGACCTGGAACATTATGGCAAGTGAGAACTGTATCAGGGAACTCGACGACTAGTAAGTCGGACAGAACCTGCCTATCCTGACAATCCACATTGTGCTAACGGCTTCCGGCGGAGGAACATATGTTGGAGGACACAAGCCTTATCCTAGGATGAGATAATGCAACATAAAACTAGACGGTATGACAGGACGGACCAGATCCTTAGCTTTGGTTGACCAGCTGGTCTAAGTTGGGAACAGTGAGAGACGGGCAGATAAGAGCTCAGCTCTGCTGATCCGACACTTTCTACAGATTGCCTTGTTCCAAATGTATTGATATTACTTTTCCTTTGGAATTAACAAGGCAGATAGCAAGAGAGAGAGAGAGAGAGAGAGAGAGTGTGTGTGAGAGAGATGGGTGGAGGGTGTCATGATGTATGGGCCCTCACGCGATTTCTATATTTCAGCCGGATATTTTGCTATTGACAGGTATACTCCACGCCTGGACATGATGGGTGTCGGATTCAAATCGGTAGATGGCAGTTACAAGTTATATGTAATTTATCGGATGGCGCAGACAAAGGGAACCACATGCTATCTCTGACGATGGGAGACACTTTCCTTGTCATTGATCAACTGAAGCCCACCCAAAGCTAGGCAACCTCCAGTCAATAAAGTGTTAAACAGCCGTAAATTATCATCGATAATGTGGTTGTGACTAGATGTAGTTGGCCACTTTACATATCTAGGAACCTCAATCAACACTAAATTATCCATGGATCAAGCAATAATCATCAGAATTGGCATTGCCTAACAATGAAGAGCCTAACAAAAAGGCTCAGGGGAAACAGATAATTAACTATAAAAATTAAATTCTTAGTTTACCAGGCTTATGTCCTCAGCACCATCCTTTGCGACAGTGAAACATGGCAACATATAGACACGAGGTTAGACGACTAAACAACTTTCAAATGTGGTGCCTACGTCTTGGAGTTATGTGGCAGGACAAATGTGGTGCCTACGTCTTGGAGTTATGTGGCAGGACAAAGTCACTAATACTGATGTAATGGAAAGCACAAGCAATATCACAAAGTTTTTTTTATGTTCAGCCAGCGCAGACGTCGATGATTGGGATACATTAGAAGGATGAAATACAACAGAATACCTAAGGCTTTACTCTATGGACAATTAGTCTGGGAAAAGATATCAGGATCTGCCTCTACTTCGGTACAAAGACGTTTAGAAAAGACGATATTCTTGATACAGGCACAGTTTTTAGACTAGAAGTACCACAGAACGGTGGCTAATTGAACGATATTTAATGAGATATATAGTAAAAAGTCTTTAAGAAAATCAAGAAGGATTGTCCGAGGCTCCAGAGACACGAAAGAGCAACTTTTCCACAAGAGGGTCATATACCAACATTTTAAGAACCTCTGATGTGGAGAATATTTGTTTTAAAAAAGTACGTTATCCTTGGAAACTTGGCTACAGCTACCAATATTGTAACATTTTATATTCCAATGAATGGAGCAAATACGTTCTTGAAACTGTGATTAAGCAAATTTCAGACTAGCAAGTTCACGAAAGGCAACTGTGTGCTCTTTGATGCTGTTTCTAAGCAACTAGAAATTCACTCAAATCATGCTAATACAATTGTTTCCAAAATATTGATTTTAGAAGTTGAAGAGTCGACATTTGTAAACATGAAGTGTGTGTCCAGTAATCATTTTGTAAACATGAAGCTTGTCTTGTAACGATTTTTGGTTATATTCAATTTTCGATTTTAGACTGTTGATTGTTAAATATTGATTATATCTGAAATATTGGTTGGGGAGAATTGAAATCAAACAAGCAAATAAGATCAATCGTCCAACAGAAAATTTTCTACAACAAGAAGAAAACGATGGACTATATCAGTCATGTACTTAAAATGAATGAAAATAGACTGCCATTGCATAAATTAAAATGGGTACCAGATGGCCGCCGGTGTGTTGCCGAGGCCCGAAAGGAGAGGAAAGAATACTAGCACTTGTTAACTTCATGCATGTCGTAAGAGGCGACTAAGGAGGCTATGGAATGGCTTTGGCTGTCCCATCCCATATATGGTCATAGTGACCCAAAAGTCATGATGAAATCAGAGGTGCTTTTCGAATGGTGAAGATATCCCAGCCAAGCTGTAAGCAATGACACAACACATTCCATTCTCCAGACTATATCCTGTTAATCTGCAGAAGTTTTAGAATGCAGAAGTATGACAGTATACTGGGTCGGCATACGGTTGAGAGTATACGGTTGAGCTTCTTCTGTCGTGCATATATGGTCGTGGTATATATGTGTGGTAACAATGTGGGCCGCGTCGTTATTGTGGCGTAACTATTCCACAACATCAAGGTGATAAAGGCTGAATAACTCACTGCAACTTGAGCGTATTCACATATATCTGGTAACTTTATTATATTGGTTCAAAGTGTCCAGAAGGTACAACATCAAATTACAACATCAATTTGATAAATAGAGTATCCCATATTCTGCAATCAATTATCATCATCATCAGGTGCCATGCCGGGTGGCGTAGGCGGTCATGGCTCTCCACAGCTCTCTGTCCACAGTATTATGTATCAAAGTCGTTGTTGTTTCTTTGCCGTGCCAGGTTGTCAAACTGTCTAATATTTTGTCACGTTGTCGCCCTCTGTCTCTGGTGCCTTCAATCTTGCCTGTTGTGATTATGTTCTCTAAACCTGCCTGTCTCATGAAGTGGCCAAAAAAAAGAAGATTGCCTTTTTCTTATATTGTTGATTAAGGTCCGTTTCGCATTTAACTCTTTTAACACCTCTACATTAGTTTTTCTGGCAGTCCATGGTATTCTCAGCATTCTTCTGTAGAACCACATCTCTGTTGCCTCCAATCTCCCACTTTCCAGTTTGTTTATTGTCCAAGACTCGCACCCATATGTTAGTATAGGGGTTATATAGCACTGCAGAACTCTCTTTCTCACCTCTAATGACAAGGTCATATTACAAAGTATATTTTTCATTTTTCTGAATGTTGTTTTTACCTGTCCTACTCTGCATCTTATTTCTGTTGAAATTCTTCCATCTGCTGTTATAATTGTACCTAATTATTTGAATTGGTGGACCTGTTTTAATACTATATCATTCACTATGATCTTGCAAGGTGTGTTATTTTCTTTCTTTGAAATAACCATTACTTCAGTTTTCTTGATATTTAGGAAGAGGCCTTTCTCTTTGCTTTCTGTGACTACTACTTAAAATAAGTTTTGAAGGTCTTCCTAACTTTTTGCAATCAGAACAGTGTCATCCGCATATCTCAAATTATTTATGTTATGTCCTCCCACTGATATTCCTGGGATATCTACTATTGCACGCAATATGTTTTCACTGTATAGAGAGAACAGGTCTGGTGAAAGCACGCATCCCTGTCTGACTTCTTGTTTTATTTGTTGAAAAGGGCCAAATTGCTTTCCTACTCTTATTGCTGCTGTTTGTTGCCAGTACATGTTCTTGATTATTCTTAAATCCTTGCTGTCAATGTTCAGATTCTCTAGCATGTGTATAATTTCGCTATGTTTAACTTTGTCAAAAGCTTTAGTGTAGTCTATAAAACAGAGGTACAGATCTGTTTTTACCTCTATAGACCTGTCTATTTTTGTCGCGCTTCCTCTAGCGACATGTGCATATCTCTTGTCCAACGGCGTCTTAGTCGGCCTCTGCCTCTACTGCCTTCTATCGCTCCATCAAAGAACACTCTTTCGATCCATCGTGTCTCTTCACTTGGCCGAAAAAACATAACTTCCATCTTAGTATGGTGTTTAAAAGCCAGCCTTCTTGATTTTTCTTAGCAGATGACAAAAGAAAAAGAAGATCAGGAGAGACTCTTCGCTGAACAATCATCAAACTCCTCCCTCCAGTGCCAGATAAATGGAACACATTATATGGAACAAAACAACAGCTCACTAACACATGCTTATATCACACAATGGCATTGAGTAAAGGGCATGAGACCATGGACCGCTGGATCAGCAACCAACAATCATCAAAGAGGGTATGACTATGGTTCTCAACAACATGCCCGAATTACACACAATAGAATCACATAGTTCGAACAAGATAGCTCTGGGATCTGTTCTATGCACCGTATTCAGCGCTGAAAGAATATGGATAGATAGATGTTTCTTATAGTTTTCGAAGACGGGGAATTTCCACAAGTGACAAGATCGTATATGTATATGTTTTTTTTTTTTTTTTGGGGGGGGGGGTTATACCACCTCTCCCCTCTCCCTTAGGAAAACATAACATGATTTTCAACCCTAACTCTCAGTAAATTAGAGGGTAAAACACTCTTACCCCATTAGTCTTGATGTTTTCTCCAAGAAAGTTTTCAATTCTACCTCATTTATGGTTACGAAAGTAAGTTTTCAATTCTACCTCATTTATGGTTGCAAAAGTAAGTTTTCGATTCTATCTCATTTATGGTTTCCAAAGTACGTTTTCGATTCTACCTCCTGCATGGCTGTTTGAACCACAGCAAATACTGTTTGCATTATTAAAATGTGTTTAATAAGCTTAGAGGACTGACTTCAATGTATTCGATTTTCCCCATATTTTTCGCCCTCTCTCAACGAAGCGACATTCATCCTGCCAAGGGTACCGATCATAGCACGTCTCTGGTGCTTCTATCGATAATTCCCAGGGATCTACAAAAACTTGCATCTGTAAACAAGACGTCTTAAACCTTGGATATAAATCACGATCGCTTGAGTACAAGGTAATTCTTCTCTCGCAGTCAAATCACAATAGCTGATTAGAGTTTACTATTTTGCTATCGATCTCCGTAAATTTGTCTTAGCTGGTAATATCATCATTATATTTGTACTTACAATTTCTTGTATTTTTTCTATTTGTTAGATAAATTTCATTTGTTCTGCTTGTAAATCAAAAACAAAAAAATTTACATGTTCTGCCTGTAAGTCTATATAAATTTCTACTGTTCCGTTTCTAATTCGATGCAAATTATGTTTTGTTTGTAAGTCGCTGCAAGTTTAAATTGCCATGTTTGTAAGCTGACACACATTACTATTGCGTGCTACGAGATTGATGATCTCCCTTGGCAAATTGACATTATCGATAATTAATGTTCACGTGTAGCACATGTTAGTGTCAGAGTTCAATTCAATTCGATACAGGTATGCTCTCTTATCTGATAGTGAGAAATGCTTCTTAGCTACTGGTGCTGTACCTGTCAATATAAGCTATATATATATACACTTTATGGCTGCTCTTTTTAGCAGTCATGTACATTCGCAACATATAAATCTCATGTTACGCTATATTTCTTTAACATCTAGCAGGGTGTCCATAAAGTCACTCTGCACTGAATATAAAATGAAATGTGTGCTAAATTTGACGTCATTGAATGTTGTGCTACTTATTCACACAAATTATGTAACGTAATGTCACCGGCAATATAATGAGTGCACGGAGACTTTATAGGCACCCTGTATATTTTGAATGACACATTTTATCACTGGCTCCCTGATATTCAAATGGCTTTGTTCTGATTCTGCTCAATTTCTATAGCGAGTAGAGAGCAGAGACCCTAAAAGCACTCCCTTGTGGTGCATCTCGGTAATATGTTTATTCATTGCACATAGGGATACTACTGAAAAACGTTTTGGTATACACCGGTCCGTGTAAACTGAGATGGGAGTTGATTGTACATACAATATGTTTTACCGGTACCTCTTGATCCCTACAGCTGTCACTCTAGCATAAACTGTCGCAGCATAAATTAAGACAACGCTTGTCTTGGAAAGAATGACTCATGGACTGCTGACGATACATAGGCTGTTGGAGACTCATGGATTGCTGAAGACTCATGGACTGATGAAGACTCATTGACTGCTGAAGACTCCTGGATTGCTGAAAACTTATGGACTGCTGAAGGCTCATGGACTGCTAAAGACCCATGGACTGCTTTAGACTCATGGACTGATGTGGTAAATAAAACTTCACAGCTTGACAGAGAAAACAGACAAAAAATTCGTCCTTCCTCGGAATTCAATCATAATGATCACGGCATTCAACTTTGTAAATATATGGGCTTGCTATATTCATGGTATATACAACTGTCTGTTATTGGATAACATGTGAAATACTCTTCTTGTGAGACCGTTAGCAGTATAGAAGACCTTACAACAGAAGGTTAAATAGGACCCCATTCGTTAACTTTTTGATTATTATTGGACTTTCAATTGGTCACTTTTTATATACTCGGAGTCGTCTAACTATTTTTGGCATGCGATTCCAAGTATGTAAATAGTGATCAACCGAACGCCCAACAATAATTAAAAAATGTAACGAATGGGGTCCTAAAATTTCGAATGAACTCTGTTGGAAGGTCTTTATTTGTGACGGCCACGCTTCATGTGTGTGATGTACGTTTCACCCTGAAGTCGTTGCAGAACGAAAACAACCCAAATATTACATATCCTGGTTTTCCAGTTCTGTCAGGCGTATGACATACGACACATGTCGATTGGTGTAATCAATAGGATACGTATATTATAAGCATAATAAAAATAAGATTAGATCGATTTACCGGAACCAGGAAGTCTTCAAGAAAAGGCAAGTAAATCACATTAACATTATTGCAACGTCTTTAGAATAAATACGTATGAAATTATATTTTTTTATAACTCATGTTTTAGCAACGAAAGTAGCAGTAATAGAGTATTAGTAATTGTAGTAATGGTAATGGTAGTTGTAGTAGTAGTGGTAATGGTAGTAGTAGTAGTAGTAGTATTAGTAGGGTAGTAGCAGTAGCCTAGTAGTATATACTCTGACCCAAATGAGACATGGATACTAATAATCTTGAAATCTGAGTGAATGTCTTACTTTGTACACTTCTGATCACCGTCCTTGTAAATTCGTTTTTATATACTCAAATATTGGTCATTAGATTACAATCTTTAGATTCTTACATCTATACATTACTACATTAAGATATATTAATACATTAAAATATTAATACATTATTAATTACATACATTAATGTATGTAATTGGTCATTGGATTACATGTAATCGACATTGTCATTAAAAGTGAGAGAGTTTTGCAGTGCTATATATAACTCCTATGCTAACATATGGATGCGAGTCTTGCACATTAAACAAACTGGAAAGTGGGAAATTAGAAGCAACAGAGATGTGGTTCTATAGCAGCATGCTGAGAATACCATGGACTGCCAGAAAAACTAATGTGAAAGTGTTGAAAGAGTCAAATGCGAAACGGACCTTAATCAATAATATAAGAAAAAGACAATATTCATTTTTTGGCCACTTCATGAGACTGACAGGTTTGGAGAACATAGTCACAACAGGCAAGATTGAAGGCAACAGAGATAGAGGTCGACAACGTGAGAAAATATTAGACAGTTCGACAACTTGGCACGGCAGGGAAACTGCAGCGATCTTCATACATAATTCTGTGGACAGAGAGTTGTGGAGAGCCATGATCGCCTACGCCAACCGGCATGACACCTGATGATGATACTAAAATACTACAAAACAAACTTTGTTTTCCAAGGAATAGAATAACTACAACTGTTTAACTACAATAATAATAACAACATATGTAATAACTTATGATTGCAAAAGCTGGAAAATAACAAAATGACAGGAGAAGAAATAACACTCATTTAAAAATAGATACGATACTAAGTAACAACATGTTTCTAAAACAATAAAAAGAAAACAATTGACTTATGTACGACATGTACTTAGAATGAATTGTGACTACATGCACTAAATTATCTTTTTATAAAAAAAGAAGGAAGACCATGTAAAACTCATTTCCGAACAACCATTAAAAAGGGTATCAATTATGTGACTCAACAACATACGAGAACTCAACATAGAGACATCACGTCCCTCAAACTAGAAAGCTCGGGTTTATAGATAGCTAGAATGGTGCATGTATATATATAAAATATATTGATGAATGGATAGACAGACAGATAGACATATTGATAGATAGATAGATAGATAGATAGATAGATAGATAGATAGATGATAGATAGATAGATAGATAGATAGATAGATAGATATATAGATAGATAGATAGATAGATAGATAGATAGATAGATAGATAGATAGATAGATAGATAGATAGATAGATAGATAGATAGAAAGATAGATAGATAGATAGATAGATAGATAGATAGATAGATAGATAGATAGATAGATAGATAGATAGATAGATAGATAGGTAGGTAGGTATGTAGGTAGGTAGGTAGTGTATAATATGTTATCCAGTTTACCTAACAGTGGGAAGTAACTGTTTATGTGTAACAGTAACAAGATCTGCACTTGGTGTGACAGAAACAAACTTGTTACCGAAAACACATAGTTGACTGTCTGTCCCGGACAGACTAGTGTGACAGAAAGAAGATCTGCAGCGTCACAATAATTTGCGACGGAAGAAAATGCCTTTTAGGACTTACTGGAATACTGGTGCTGTGACCAGGTCTAAATCTGTGTAATACTGCTTAACATCAATCAATTAACCAAAGCACTCCTTGTCTCACAAGAATATGAGGTTTATTTACACAAGTTGAAATACATCAATTAATAGCATCACACTCATAAGAGAGGCAAATAAACACTAGTCACATGTCCCAATCTAGTCTTATTCGAGTCCGTCCTCAACTCTGTAGACTGATCCTAAATTGTCTGCAACTGGGAAATAATATAATAATCGCCGATTACAAATTACGCTAACACATCGAGGAATTGTTTCACTCGGGTTATAAGCTAAGTCTTAGAGATTATACACCGACTGACTATCTGGCTCCGACTCTTCGTCTTTCCTGGGAGATCGAAGACTGACTGTCTCAGCTGCGAGACTAAAACTAGGACTTATCTCTCCTGGGAGACAAGTACTGACTCCGAGACAAGCACTGATGGAGACTGACCTCTCACCCGGGGACTATTGACCCTCCAAGCTAAGTCTTTCTAACTTATCTCGCTGCTCCTCCTGAAAGACTTCCGCCAATCAGAACTTATGGTTTTCTGTCTCGCCACTATGCTAAACCTATTTCGTTCCCACGGAAAAACAGAGTGTCAACAAATCTTTTCATCACTTCATTCCTTCTGACCACTCGGCTACTGCGTAATCGACGTGTCAATAGCACATGCGGGCCTGGATGTATTCATCTGTGGCGACCAATATTCTTTTGACTGCTTCGTGAATGCAGACTTTGTGTCGTCTCCTTTGTATTTGAGCGAGTGAGATTCAGACTTGTGATACTAATATTTTCCTTACCTAAAGCGTAATAGCTTGTGTCAGACTGGTATCTGTGCAAACAATACTTCCTTGCTTGTAGCCATATCGTCTGGTGTTATTACAAACAAACCGTCTGCCATCCAGTATTAGTACCAACAAACCGTCTGCCACCCCCGATACTATTACATATGTGTTAACGAGTGCGTGTTTGTGTTTATGTACTCAGTTCCAGAGACCTTATATTATGTTTAATGTACGTCCTTTCCTCAATAAAAACGTTTGGGACGAAATGCCCACATTTGCTGCTGTGGTTTGTACAACCAGATTGCTTCGGTTTTTAATATGTGGCATTATTATGTGTAATTTGACTACAGTCTAACGGATATTTGAGCTCGGCAAGTTGAATGTGTCACACAATATCCTATTGAGAAATATGTATTTATCCAAGTTTCAATCGATAATGAACCGTGTGAGAAAGAGAAACGCCGACATGTTTTGTGGCCTAATGCAAATTCTGGTTCTGTTGTCAGATACTATGAAGAGGCTGGGCAAATAAAGACAGTTGGTTTACAGATAAATATGACAAAGAGAAGGATGTACAGACAAAGAAAGAGGACTCTACCATCTATACCAGTGTTTCCCAACGTGGGGCCCACGCCCCACACGGGGGCAATTTGATTGTTTAGGGGCAATTCTAACAAGTTGTAAATAGGCTTCATTTATGGAATAATTCAATTTTTGAATATAAAAAAAATATGTATGTTACATAGGGGAGCATCAGAAGTTTAGAAATACTTAGATGGGGCATGGTACAAAAAAGGTTGGGAAACACTGATCTATACTAAAGAAAAAGGACTACCATCTATACTAAAGAAAAAGGACTGCCATCTATACTAAAGAAAAAGGACTACCATCTATACTATATATACAACTCATATATATATATATATATATATATATATATATATATATATATATATATATATATATATATATATATATATATATATATATATATATATATATATATATATATATAACTCATATGAGTAGGAGAGATAAAGTATTGTTCTAATAGTTGGAGTTTTCTGAGCATTTAAGAAAGCTTTGGTAAGACTTTACTGGTCGTGGTAGCTTGTGCTTAAACATCAAAGACGACGTTTTAGTGAAGTCCTCTAAGGGTTGAAACTATGAATGCTGTTCGATAAGGATGCACATCGCTAAATGAAGGCTTTTCTTTGGTTTCAATTTTGTGTGTTGCTGGGGCGCAAAAGGGAAGTATAGAATAGCAACACTGTTTACCTTCCATGCATTTGGCAATAGACGACTAAGGAGATTATGGAGTGGAATTGGCTGTTCCATCCCATATAGGGAAAGAGTGATCCAGAAGCTTGCTAAAAACGGATGTGTCAGGTCTAAGTGTGCGGATATTGTAACAAATCTGTGAACCATAACACAACACATTTCGCTTTCCGGTCTACATCCTGATAATCTGAAGGACTTTGAGAACGAACACAGAAAAAGAAGAAGAAGAAGAAGAAGGTGATCAATGTAGTCGCCACGTTATCCACAATGTATTCATTCAGGTGGCATAATCCTCCCAGAACGTAGTCTTCTTTATGGATATTAGAAACACCTCACAATTCTAGTTTAGGTGACGTCTTGCAATCACAGTTTTGTTCAGACAATCTGAAATGCATCTTGTACATTTTGGATAACCCTATCCCTTGTTAGTAGCAACCATACCATCCATTTATCAGTGCTGTTGTGTCTCTTCATATAGTGTTGTGTCTCTTCATATAGTAAACAACCTCAGCTTTCTTGTTATTATGTTGTTTAGAATCCAACCTTCTTCGACGCTTAAAACTCTTGTTTCTTATACCAAATACATATATGGCTTAATTCGTCTTGATAGACGGTCTGAAGAAAGCCTATACCAGATGGAATTAATCGGACATGTGCCGAACATATATTTTCATGGCTAAATCTGGCGATCCATAAGTACATGGCTTTGCTGTAGAATACGCATGGGAAAGTGTCATCGCTGAACTGTTCCACTTTACGTCTGAACTTTCGTTCTTGTGCTCTGCTCAGTATTAAATGTTTACATCTTAGCACCGCTACGCAGGATTGTTCTCCATGTGACGTGATCTTCTACTAACTTTTTCCAGCTATCAGAAGCAATGATAAAAAGCAATAATTGATGATTTGCAAGCATCTTTGTATCTCGACTTCAGTTCGTCTCTTCTTCTAGACCCCGTGAGAGTTTTCAGTAAAATTTTGTTTTGAGATACGGCCCTTGTTCACTCTTTTCCATATGCCAAGCTGCGTGAGTCTTCTCTTCTGAGTGTGGAAATATTGTTGTAACACTGGCTCTCTGCATGACCTCATTGTTGGTAACCGTATCCTGCCATTTGAGATTCACTTTTTTTCAGACATCGTAAATGGAAAATGTACAAACTATGTCCTGTTGGTGTCCATGTTTCAGACCCATATAAAAGAACATTGAGTAACACATGCCGGTAGATCGATATCTTTGTTTCCATAGTCTACTTCGTGTTGTTCCAGGCTCTTCTAGATAGTGTCATGCCACGTATTCTCTCCAGAACGTTGTCTTCCCATTGAATTCTCTGAGCCATCCTCTGTCTTGGGCCATGAGGTTTGCATTTTCCATCGACGTATTCATGTTATCTTTAATGTCGTCAGTCCATCGTCTTCTTTGTCTGTCGTTCCTCCTCCTCCCAGGTGCTCCTGCCCTCCATTATTTGTCTTTCCAAACAGTTGTGTCTCTTTATATGACTAAGCAGGCGCAGTTTTATTTTTGCTAATGTGTTTAGTAACCAACACTCTGGAATCTTCAATGTGTTTATAATATCTGTGTTTCTTTTTTTTCCTTCCATGATATTCTAAGTATCTTTCTGTAGCATTTCCTCTCAACTGCATAGATATTCATTACCGCTGTTTTACTTAGGGTCCATGTTTCACAGCCATATGTTGCGACCGGAAAAAATAAAAGTTCGTAGTATTATCAGTTTCGTTTATATTGTGTTGTTTTTCAACCGTGTTATTTTACAATATGCCATTGCCAATCTCTTCCTTATCTCTGCCATGCAGTCTCCTGCCCCGTTGATGTTTGCTCCTAAGTATTCTAATTTATCCACACATTCTATCTCGGTATTGTCTATTGAGATTTTTGTCTTCTAGACAATATATCCAAAATGGTGACATCCTTTCATATTCGAATACTTATTTCTTCGTTAAAGGAGAGATAGTTGTTACTGTTGATATCAGACAGTTGCATTGTTTCAATTGGCTCCCTAGTGTATGCTTTTTATAAGTGGCTCAACTATGATTCAACACTCGGCCATAGTATTGGTCCTTACAATTTCCCAAGTATTGACACTCCCTTCCAATCTCCAGTATCGACCGTAATATTTTGCCCAAGTATTGACACTCCCTTCCAATCTCCAGTATCGACCTTAATATTTTGTTCAAGTATTGACACTCCCTTCCAATCTCCAGTATCGACCGTAATATTTTGCCCAAGTATTGACACTCCCTTCCAATCTCCAGTATCGACCTTAATATTTTGTTCAAGTATTGACACTCCATTCCAATCTCCAGTATCGACTTTAATATTTTGCTCAAGTATTGACACTCCCTTCCAATCTCCAGTATCGATCTTAATATTTTGTTCAAGTATTGACACTCCCTTTCAATCTCCAGTAACGACTCTAATATTTTCACCAAGTATTATCCCCTTCCAATTTTCAGTATCGACCATAAGCTCAAGTATTGAGAGATGCCTTCCAATTCTGCCCCAGTATCGAATCAAGTATCAACTTTATTAAAATATGATTCCATTTGCTTGATCAAAATGTTATTCCGCTCACTGCATTCCTCTCACACTAGAACAACAGCCAATAAAATGACCTAAGCAAAGCACTGAATCAACGTGCTCACATTGATCGATTTCTCTGATACAACACTTACGGCTGAAAAAAAGCAAACAACGAAATATTTTATCCCCCTGGAGGGAGGATTACTGAATACAGCAGAAATAATAGCAGAAGTTGGAGTTTTGTTGTGATCACAGTTCCTGTCTTCTTGGGTTGTGGAGGAAATAAATACTTAAGCAAGAAGACAGTTGCGTCGTGTGTACGTTTGTTTGTGTGTTTGTTTGTTTCAGATGTTTGATGTGAAAGATGAACACAGATTGTTTGTTTGTTTTTCGTTCGCTCCATTGTAACCATCACGGATATCCGTGGGATTTCCGCCGGGAGCGTGATTACGTTGTGCCACCGTTATGCGCCTTGTAGGCCTAGCACATCCGATTTCGGCATGCCTTGACAATTCGGGTGGGCTACCCTTAGCCTGTGACAGCCTCTATATTTGTCTCCAGGCACGCGTAGTGGAGACTCTTCGCCCAGACGATTTTTTGCTCTCGTCTGACTCGAACGAGGTGTTCCACTGTCTATGAACTTGCCTCGTGTAATTGGACGTGCTGCGCCTGTGCCCATTGGGTACTGAACCGTTTCTCATCCGTGAGCCTGGTTCCTTAAGGGGAAGAACTCAACAGAGGAGTTGGACCCTGGCTCTTTCGCCCTCTTAGCCGAAGTGTCATTCACCGACATCGTGTACCCCTTGTCCAAGTTCGAGTCTCACACCACGCGTTTGAGAGCAAGGCGTTCTCGAGCTGAGCGTCCTTGTCCCAATAGCGCCTGAGCCCATCAGGTACTGAACCCTTTCTCTCTTCAAGTGTATTTCCGGTGTAGGAAAACTTGACAGTAGAGTTGGGCCAGGGCTAAATCGTTGTCCCTTTTGTGCCTGAGCGCATCGAGTACGGAACCCTTTCTCTTCGCGAGCATATTTCCGATTTAGGAAGGCTCGACATTAGAGTTGGATTAGGTCTTCTTGCTTTACCAAACGCCAATGGATGGGTCTGGGTTTCTGCCTGTAAGGAACACAGGTAACTAGAAGCTCGTCTCGAGCTGACGGAGCTTGTAGTTCCCCTTTCCTAGGGACTTCACTTTCTATTTGCAGTTCGCGCTGCCCTCTAGCGCTGTTCTGCCCTTTCATTGTACTCGGTATGAAATCTATTTGTCTCTCGCCATGCATCTACCTTTACGTGCATTTTACATTGGCCGCCCCTCCAATGTTCGGACTGGACTGACTTGCTTCACTGTATGTCGACAGTGTCGCTATATGTGGTGATGCTGGTGGTGTCGGAGATATTGTCTGTCTCTTGTGCAGTCAAATCTCTTTCCATCTGCTACCTCCACATTCTCGGACACGATCCCCAAATGATTTGGCCAGAATCAGCTCGAGCTGCTGTATTTCTGTTTCCAGGGTGCACCGCGTGGAGGTACATTTGGGATCTTGGTTATCTGCTAACCCTGGGTCCGCCTAGAGCAATGCGTTCCCTTTGCACCCCTGAACACAGATAAAGCAAGGGACAGTTACAAAAACATATGTGTATTACCCGTGTACAAAAGGGAAGCAAGTATCAACACCGATGTGATATAGTGATAACTATGAATATAGTAAGAAAGAACTAATGAATTTCCGAGCGGAGTTCGGTGTCCCATCCTATAGTTCAAAATGACCCAAAAATGCCCATGCTGAAGTCGGATGTGTTATGCCAAACGACGCGTATAATATAGAACAGTTGTAAACTATGACACAACGCGCCCCATTCTCCAGACTACATTCTGTTAATCAGCAGGATTGTGAGAACGTATGCATACAAATAACATTTACACAGTCCTGTGGTTTTACTGAAATAGTGCAGGGTGTCTATTTAGTTACATGGGATTGATTTGACCTGAAGTATAACTAACCAAAATATCAGAGGACGTCCTCAAAGTGGAGAGTACCGCAGTAACCAAACGAAAAAGTGGCAAATACTGAATAAAGTAAAGAGGTTACTATAAAATCCTAACTAACATTAAAACAAAGTACAATGACAATTTTCTACGTTACGGTCCAACAGGGACCTTTCTCAAGAAACACAGGGGTGCAAAGGGAACGCATTGCTCTAGGCGGACCCAGGGTTAGCAGATAACCAAGATCCCAAATGTACCTCCACGCGGTGCACCCTGGAAACAGAAATACAGCAGCTCGTGCTGATTCTGGCCAAATCATTTGGGGATCGTGTCCGAGAATGTGGAGGTAGCAGATGGAAAGAGATTTGACTGCACAAGAGACAGACAATATCTCCGACACCACCAGCAGCACCACATATAGCGACACTGTCGACATATAGTGAAGCTAGTCAGTCCAGTCCGAACATTGGAGGGGCGGTCAATGTAAAATGCACGTAAAGGTAGATGCATGGCGAGAGACAAATAGATTTCATACCGAGTACAATGAAACAATGAAAGGGCAGAACAGCGTTAGAGGGCAGCGCGAACTGCAAATAGAAAGTGAAAAGTTCCTAGGAAAGGGCTCCGTCAGCTCGAGACGTGCTTCTAGTTACCTGTGTTCCTTACAGGCAGAGACCCAGACCCATTCATTGGCGTTTGGTAAAGCAAGAAGACCTAATCCAACTCTAATGTCGAGCCTTCCTAAACCGGAAATATGCTCGCGAAGAGAAAGGGTTCCGTACTCGATGCACTCAGGCACAAAAGGGACAACGACTTAGCCCTGGCCCAACTCTACTGTCAGGTTTTCCTTCACCGGAAATACACTTGAAGAGAGAAAGGGTTCAGTACCTGATGGGCTCAGGCGCTATTGGGACAAGGACGCTCAGCTCGAGAACGCCTTGCTCTCAAACGCGTGGTGTGAGACTCGAACTTGAACAAGGGGTACACGATGTCTGTGAATGACACCTCGGCTAAGAGGGCGAAAGAGCCAGGGTCCAACTCCTCTGTTGAGTTCTTCCCCTTAAGGAACCAGGCTCACGGATGAGAAACGGTTCAGTACCCAATGGGCACAGGCACAGCACGTCCAATTACACGAGGCAAGTTCATAGACAGTGGAACACCTCGTTTGAGTCAGACGAGAGCAAAAAATCGTCTGGGCGAAGAGGCTCCATTACACGTGCCTGGAGACAGATATAGAGGCTGTCACAGGCTAAGGGTAGCCCACCCGAATTGTCAAGGCATGCCGAAATCGGATGTGCTATGGCCTACAAGGCGCATAACGGTGGCACAACGTAATCACGCTCCCGGCGGAAATCGCACGGATATCCGTGATGGTTACAATGGAGCGAACGAAAAACAAACAAACAAGAAACACATATAACAATAAAAAAAAAATATTCAAAATTGGAATAACTAGGACATGTTTTTCTCACCAAAAAACTATGCCCAGTGAAAATGCGCCAAGCATGTCTAGTAGATGACAAATTACGTGACAAATTACGTGACAAATTACGTGACAAATTACGTGATTATAGCGCGTAATTTGTCATCTACTAGACATGCGTGGCGCATTTTCACTGGGCAATGTTTTTTTATGAGAAAAACATGTCCTAGTCATTTTGAATATTTTTATGGTTTTTAATTGTTATGTGTTTCTTGGAAAGGACCCTGTTGGACTTTAACGTGGAAAACTGTCCTTGTTCTTTTTTTCTTTTTTTCTGTTATTTATATGTTACATTGTTAGGATTTTATAGTAACCTCTTTACTTTATTCAGTATTTGAATTGAAGTAAACCGCAACGTCATTTTTACGTCATGGTTCGAACTCCATTTAACTGTACATCTGAATATCACTGCTATATGCAGAAGTTTCAGGATGTTATTTCCTTCTTCTAACTAAACTACGGCGGATAATTCCAACATCTTTTGTGATTCTTGATTAGAAACTAGTTTCACAGCACGTGGGGCAACCCCATAAGTGCTTCGCTCTCCGTTCCAGCAATCTCCATTCCAGTGTATGTAGACTCAGTCAGGTGAGAGTCAGAGTCTCAGTCAGGTGTTGATTGCGTGATCTTCGGGACTTTCCAAAACTATTACTTTTATTTCCCTCCCCTCTAGATACTTCCATTTCTAAATCGCTATGGGGGTTGTTTTTACCGACCTTTTGGTTCAGTTTCTAGGACTAAAATTCATGTTCACATTTGCTATATATTTGCTCACAATCTCCTATATACGGGCCGGCTATACGCACTTCAATATATAATATGCATATACAAACTTTAATAGAGGTCTTTACAAACTGTCACAGATAGTAGATCTATACAAACTGTCACAGATAGTAGATCTTTACAAACTGTCACAGATAGTAGATCTTTACAAACTGTCACAGATAGTAGATCTTTACAAACTGTCACAGATAGTAGATCTTTACAAACTGTCACAGATAGTAGATCTTTACAAACTGTCACAGATAGTAGATCTTTACAAACTGTCACAGATAGTAGATCTATACAAACTGTCACAGATAGTAGATCTTTACAAACTGTCACAGATAGTAGATCTTTACAAACTGTCACAGATAGTAGATCTTTACAAACTGTCACAGATAGTAGATCTTTACAAACTGTCACAGATAGTAGATCTATACAAACTGTCACAGATAGTAGATCTTTACAAACTGTCACAGATAGTAGATCTATACAAACTGTCACAGATAGTAGATCTTTACAAACTGTCACAGATAGTAGATCTTTACAAACTGTCACAGATAGTAGATCTTTACAAACTGTCACAGATAGTAGATCTATACAAACTGTCACAAATAGTAGATCTTTACAAACTGTCACAGATAGTAGATCTTTACAAACTGTCACAGATAGTAGATCTTTACAAACTGTCACAGATAGTAGATCTATACAAACTGTCACAGATAGTAGATCTATACAAACTGTCACAGATAGTAGATCTATACAAACTGTCACAGATAGTAGATCTTTACAAACTGTCACAGATTACGTTGTGCCACCGTTATGCGCCTTGTAGGCCTAGCACATCCGATTTCGGCATGCCTTGACAATTCGGGTGGGCTACCCTTAGCCTGTGACAGCCTCTATATTTGTCTCCAGGCACGCGTAGTGGAGACTCTTCGCCCAGACGATTTTTTGCTCTCGTCTGACTCGAACGAGGTGTTCCACTGTCTATGAACTTGCCTCGTGTAATTGGACGTGCTGCGCCTGTGCCCATTGGGTACTGAACCGTTTCTCATCCGTGAGCCTGGTTCCTTAAGGGGAAGAACTCAACAGAGGAGTTGGACCCTGGCTCTTTCGCCCTCTTAGCCGAAGTGTCATTCACCGACATCGTGTACCCCTTGTCCAAGTTCGAGTCTCACACCACGCGTTTGAGAGCAAGGCGTTCTCGAGCTGAGCGTCCTTGTCCCAATAGCGCCTGAGCCCATCAGGTACTGAACCCTTTCTCTCTTCAAGTGTATTTCCGGTGTAGGAAAACTTGACAGTAGAGTTGGGCCAGGGCTAAATCGTTGTCCCTTTTGTGCCTGAGCGCATCGAGTACGGAACCCTTTCTCTTCGCGAGCATATTTCCGATTTAGGAAGGCTCGACATTAGAGTTGGATTAGGTCTTCTTGCTTTACCAAACGCCAATGGATGGGTCTGGGTTTCTGCCTGTAAGGAACACAGGTAACTAGAAGCTCGTCTCGAGCTGACGGAGCTTGTAGTTCCCCTTTCCTAGGGACTTCACTTTCTATTTGCAGTTCGCGCTGCCCTCTAGCGCTGTTCTGCCCTTTCATTGTACTCGGTATGAAATCTATTTGTCTCTCGCCATGCATCTACCTTTACGTGCATTTTACATTGGCCGCCCCTCCAATGTTCGGACTGGACTGACTTGCTTCACTGTATGTCGACAGTGTCGCTATATGTGGTGATGCTGGTGGTGTCGGAGATATTGTCTGTCTCTTGTGCAGTCAAATCTCTTTCCATCTGCTACCTCCACATTCTCGGACACGATCCCCAAATGATTTGGCCAGAATCAGCTCGAGCTGCTGTATTTCTGTTTCCAGGGTGCACCGCGTGGAGGTACATTTGGGATCTTGGTTATCTGCTAACCCTGGGTCCGCCTAGAGCAATGCGTTCCCTTTGCACCCCTGAACACAGATAAAGCAAGGGACAGTTACAAAAACATATGTGTATTACCCGTGTACAAAAGGGAAGCAAGTATCAACACCGATGTGATATAGTGATAACTATGAATATAGTAAGAAAGAACTAATGAATTTCCGAGCGGAGTTCGGTGTCCCATCCTATAGTTCAAAATGACCCAAAAATGCCCATGCTGAAGTCGGATGTGTTATGCCAAACGACGCGTATAATATAGAACAGTTGTAAACTATGACACAACGCGCCCCATTCTCCAGACTACATTCTGTTAATCAGCAGGATTGTGAGAACGTATGCATACAAATAACATTTACACAGTCCTGTGGTTTTACTGAAATAGTGCAGGGTGTCTATTTAGTTACATGGGATTGATTTGACCTGAAGTATAACTAACCAAAATATCAGAGGACGTCCTCAAAGTGGAGAGTACCGCAGTAACCAAACGAAAAAGTGGCAAATACTGAATAAAGTAAAGAGGTTACTATAAAATCCTAACTAACATTAAAACAAAGTACAATGACAATTTTCTACGTTACGGTCCAACAGGGACCTTTCTCAAGAAACACAGGGGTGCAAAGGGAACGCATTGCTCTAGGCGGACCCAGGGTTAGCAGATAACCAAGATCCCAAATGTACCTCCACGCGGTGCACCCTGGAAACAGAAATACAGCAGCTCGTGCTGATTCTGGCCAAATCATTTGGGGATCGTGTCCGAGAATGTGGAGGTAGCAGATGGAAAGAGATTTGACTGCACAAGAGACAGACAATATCTCCGACACCACCAGCAGCACCACATATAGCGACACTGTCGACATATAGTGAAGCTAGTCAGTCCAGTCCGAACATTGGAGGGGCGGTCAATGTAAAATGCACGTAAAGGTAGATGCATGGCGAGAGACAAATAGATTTCATACCGAGTACAATGAAACAATGAAAGGGCAGAACAGCGTTAGAGGGCAGCGCGAACTGCAAATAGAAAGTGAAAAGTTCCTAGGAAAGGGCTCCGTCAGCTCGAGACGTGCTTCTAGTTACCTGTGTTCCTTACAGGCAGAGACCCAGACCCATTCATTGGCGTTTGGTAAAGCAAGAAGACCTAATCCAACTCTAATGTCGAGCCTTCCTAAACCGGAAATATGCTCGCGAAGAGAAAGGGTTCCGTACTCGATGCACTCAGGCACAAAAGGGACAACGACTTAGCCCTGGCCCAACTCTACTGTCAGGTTTTCCTTCACCGGAAATACACTTGAAGAGAGAAAGGGTTCAGTACCTGATGGGCTCAGGCGCTATTGGGACAAGGACGCTCAGCTCGAGAACGCCTTGCTCTCAAACGCGTGGTGTGAGACTCGAACTTGAACAAGGGGTACACGATGTCTGTGAATGACACCTCGGCTAAGAGGGCGAAAGAGCCAGGGTCCAACTCCTCTGTTGAGTTCTTCCCCTTAAGGAACCAGGCTCACGGATGAGAAACGGTTCAGTACCCAATGGGCACAGGCACAGCACGTCCAATTACACGAGGCAAGTTCATAGACAGTGGAACACCTCGTTTGAGTCAGACGAGAGCAAAAAATCGTCTGGGCGAAGAGGCTCCATTACACGTGCCTGGAGACAGATATAGAGGCTGTCACAGGCTAAGGGTAGCCCACCCGAATTGTCAAGGCATGCCGAAATCGGATGTGCTATGGCCTACAAGGCGCATAACGGTGGCACAACGTAATCACGCTCCCGGCGGAAATCGCACGGATATCCGTGATGGTTACAATGGAGCGAACGAAAAACAAACAAACAAGAAACACATATAACAATAAAAAAAAATATTCAAAATTGGAATAACTAGGACATGTTTTTCTCACCAAAAAACTATGCCCAGTGAAAATGCGCCAAGCATGTCTAGTAGATGACAAATTACGTGACAAATTACGTGACAAATTACGTGACAAATTACGTGATTATAGCGCGTAATTTGTCATCTACTAGACATGCGTGGCGCATTTTCACTGGGCAATGTTTTTTTATGAGAAAAACATGTCCTAGTCATTTTGAATATTTTTATGGTTTTTAATTGTTATGTGTTTCTTGGAAAGGACCCTGTTGGACTTTAACGTGGAAAACTGTCCTTGTTCTTTTTTTCTTTTTTTCTGTTATTTATATGTTACATTGTTAGGATTTTATAGTAACCTCTTTACTTTATTCAGTATTTGAATTGAAGTAAACCGCAACGTCATTTTTACGTCATGGTTCGAACTCCATTTAACTGTACATCTGAATATCACTGCTATATGCAGAAGTTTCAGGATGTTATTTCCTTCTTCTAACTAAACTACGGCGGATAATTCCAACATCTTTTGTGATTCTTGATTAGAAACTAGTTTCACAGCACGTGGGGCAACCCCATAAGTGCTTCGCTCTCCGTTCCAGCAATCTCCATTCCAGTGTATGTAGACTCAGTCAGGTGAGAGTCAGAGTCTCAGTCAGGTGTTGATTGCGTGATCTTCGGGACTTTCCAAAACTATTACTTTTATTTCCCTCCCCTCTAGATACTTCCATTTCTAAATCGCTATGGGGGTTGTTTTTACCGACCTTTTGGTTCAGTTTCTAGGACTAAAATTCATGTTCACATTTGCTATATATTTGCTCACAATCTCCTATATACGGGCCGGCTATACGCACTTCAATATATAATATGCATATACAAACTTTAATAGAGGTCTTTACAAACTGTCACAGATAGTAGATCTATACAAACTGTCACAGATAGTAGATCTTTACAAACTGTCACAGATAGTAGATCTTTACAAACTGTCACAGATAGTAGATCTTTACAAACTGTCACAGATAGTAGATCTTTACAAACTGTCACAGATAGTAGATCTTTACAAACTGTCACAGATAGTAGATCTTTACAAACTGTCACAGATAGTAGATCTATACAAACTGTCACAGATAGTAGATCTTTACAAACTGTCACAGATAGTAGATCTTTACAAACTGTCACAGATAGTAGATCTTTACAAACTGTCACAGATAGTAGATCTTTACAAACTGTCACAGATAGTAGATCTATACAAACTGTCACAGATAGTAGATCTTTACAAACTGTCACAGATAGTAGATCTATACAAACTGTCACAGATAGTAGATCTTTACAAACTGTCACAGATAGTAGATCTTTACAAACTGTCACAGATAGTAGATCTTTACAAACTGTCACAGATAGTAGATCTATACAAACTGTCACAAATAGTAGATCTTTACAAACTGTCACAGATAGTAGATCTTTACAAACTGTCACAGATAGTAGATCTTTACAAACTGTCACAGATAGTAGATCTATACAAACTGTCACAGATAGTAGATCTATACAAACTGTCACAGATAGTAGATCTATACAAACTGTCACAGATAGTAGATCTTTACAAACTGTCACAGATAGTAGATCTTTACAAACTGTCACAGATAGTAGATCTTTACAAACTGTCACAGATAGTAGATCTATACAAACTGTCACAGATAGTAGATCTATACAAACTGTCACAGATAGTAGATCTATACAAACTGTCACAGATAGTAGATCTATACAAACTGTCACAGATAGTAGATCTATACAAACTGTCACAGATAGTAGATCTATACAAACTGTCACAGATAGTAGATCTATACAAACTGTCACAGATAGTAGATCTATACAAACTGTCACAGATAGTAGATCTATACAAACTGTCACAGATAGTAGATCTATACAAACTGTCACAGATAGGAGATATATACAAACTGTCACAGATAGTAGATCTATACAAACTGTCACAGATAGGAGATATATACAAACTGTCACAGATAGTAGATCTATACAAACTGTCACAGATAGTAGATCTATACAAACTGTCACAGATAGTAGATCTATACAAACTGTCACAGATAGTAGATCTATACAAACTGTCACAGATAGTAGATCTATACAAACTGTCACAGATAGTAGATCTATACAAACTGTCACAGATAGTAGATCTATACAAACTGTCACAGATAGTAGATCTATACAAACTGTCACAGATAGTAGATCTATACAAACTGTCACAGATAGTAGATCTATACAAACTGTCACAGATAGGAGATATATACAAACTGTCACAGATAGTAGATCTATACAAACTGTCACAGATAGGAGATATATACAAACTGTCACAGATAGTAGATCTATACAAACTGTCACAGATAGTAGATCTATACAAACTGTCACAGATAGTAGATCTATACAAACTGTCACAGATAGTAGATCTATACAAACTGTCACAGATAGTAGATCTATACAAACTGTCACAGATAGTAGATCTATACAAACTGTCACAGATAGTAGATCTATACAAACTGTCACAGATAGTAGATCTATACAAACTGTCACAGATAGTAGATCTATACAAACTGTCACAGATAGGAGATATATACAAACTGTCACAGATAGTAGATCTATACAAACTGTCACAGATAGTAGATCTATACAAACTGTCACAGATAGTAGATCTATACAAACTGTCACAGATAGTAGATCTATACAAACTGTCACAGATAGTAGATCTATACAAACTGTCACAGATAGTAGATCTATACAAACTGTCACAGATAGTAGATCTATACAAACTGTCACAGATAGTAGATCTATACAAACTGTTACAGATTGTAGATCTATACAAACTGTCACAGATAGTCGAGCTATACAAACTGTCACAAATAGTAAATCTATACAAACTGTCACAGATAGTAAATCTATACAAACTGCCGAAGTGGTCATTGACACTATGTGTTGGTCGAGTAAAAGCGTGCTTAGACATTCTAAGAGAGTTACATAGATTCCATTGTTCTATATTTAATTACATATCGTGTCAATATGGCGTGATGTAACCATAGTTACATGTAAACTTTAGATAACACATGAGGAGTTTTATTTAGAACAGTATCCGCTTAATCAAACGCTCCCAATGCGTGTATCTCAAATAGCCTTTGGCACCTTTCCATCTTCACAGACGATAGTATTTTATTGAACTTTAAGGAAACTGATATATTACAATCCATGTGATAACTTCCTCAGTTTGGACATAGAGTGTAATAACCATTTGTGCCCTCGGCGTGTCTTATTAAACGCGCAAACGTTTATCCATTTTCTATCACTTTCTTCGTGTGATTTATTCGTTATATTTTTGATTATTGTCGTGATTTTTGTTGGTCACTATTTGTATATAGGTAATATCAATACAACCATTAAAAATATGGATTAAACACAGGCGACAGATCTGGCTTTGGATAAACATCTAAAGCTCTCAGTCACCACCCCTACGCTTAACGGCAAATGTGGATAGTCTTTTCATCACCCACTTGGTGATAAACAATAGACAATAGACTATTTATATAGTGGAAATCTTATGTCCCCAAAAAAATACTGACCTTACTTTCAGTCATGTTGACTTTCTGTACACAGGTCTTTACTGAAGCCAGGCCATGGTGAGAACTATAACTACCGTTCCTAGCGCATGTTGGTTGTCCATATTTTACTGCTGTAGAAGAAGTTGATACACGCTTAATACACTTGGTTCTCTTGAATATATTCTGCTGGAAATCTAATAGGATCATGGACCTGCTACAAGAGAAATCCAGCGGTAAAATTGAGAATGAACGCTGAATAAGAAGAAGAGGTAGAAAACACTTGGAGTTCTGTTTTTATGGTAAACTTTTTATATTTCTCCCTAAAAGTTGCCCTAGTCTGATTTGTTATTGCCTTGTGTATTATACAATTGATTTCCTGACCTAGTTATAATTCCTTGTTGACTAATTATAACCAATCGCAAAATGGCCAATTATTTCAAACTGAGCACTGTTAATACAAATTTCCAGTAACTTTATGGCAACCGGCAATGTAGTTTAATTTCTTTTTGCTGATTGTTATTTCAAATTTACAGCGGACATCATAAAATACAACTAATATTCTGAGCAAGTTCTGCACGGTGTGTCGTAAATACAGCATAACTCGAAAATACAGCATATCTCGTAAATACCAACTCTCGAATCAGGGTACTCTTAAATCTGATCGTGACCGTTGACTTATATTATGCCTACTGCTATTTGGTGTAGGTACATCGATTACAGCAGATGGAAGAAGTTCAACAGAAATAATAAGCAGAATAGGGCAGGCAAAAACAACATTCAGAAAAATGAAAAATATATTGTGTAATATGAACTTGTCATTAGAGGTGAGAAAGAGAGTTCTGCAGTGCTATATAACCTCTATACTAACATATGGGTGCGAGTCTTGGACAATAAACAAACTGGACAGTGGAAAATTAGAGGAAACCGAGATGTGGTTCTACAGAAGAATGCTGAGAATACCATGGACTGTCAGAAAAACTAATGTAGTGGTGTTGAAAGAGTCAAAAACCTTAATCAATAATATAAGAAAAAGACCATATTCATTTTTTGGCTACTTCATGAGACGGGCTTGGAGAATATAGTCACAAGATTGATGGACAAGATTGAAGGCAACAGAGACGGAGGGCGACAACGTGAGAAAATATTAGACAGTTTGACAACCTGGCACGGCAGGGAAACAACAACGATCTTGATACATAATACTGTTGACAAAGAGCTGTGAAGAGCCATGATCACCTACGCCAACCCGCATGGCAACTGATGATGATGACTGCTCTTTGAAAAACAACCTGAAATGGCTCATTGAATTTTTCCAGTAATTTCCATTGGCTGTCGTCCAAAGTATAGGTCTAAACATAGTGACCAATGAAATCACGTGAAACATAAAAGAGTCATTTGAGAAGATTATTTTCCAATTAAGCAACATGTCTTATATATGGATGGTCACGTTACTGGCGTATCTTAAATGCCTTTGAACATTTTATGTTATTATTTGTACGAGTATGGAAACTACCTTCTGAGTATGAGAGGCATGATTCGAGTGGGTGGTAGCGCTAGGCACTCCTGTAGAGAGATCGATGTGTCCTAGATTGGTTATACGGTATTGAATGGATCCAAGTTGGCGGTATTGAAGTACAGCAGTCAAACGTAATCTGTGGTTAAGTGATCAACATTGACACTATAAAATGATCGTTTATTTCATGTTAGTTAGTTAGTTCTTTAATAATTAGTTAGTTAGCTAATTTAGTTACTTCGTTAATTAAGTTAGTTAATTTAGTTAGGTAGTTAATGAAGTTAGTTAGTTTAGTTAGGTAGCTAATTAAGTTAGTTAGTTAGTTATTCCTCTAAGGCCAAAGACGGCACATAGGGCGGATGTCATAGATTTCCATCTCTCGTTACATTGCAATTTGCTTTAGATCTTCATTGTTTCTGATACCGATGGTGAAACGTTCCCTTGTAATAGTTCTACGTAAAGTTTCTTTTGGCCTTCCTCGTTTTCTCTTGCCTTTTGGTGACCACATCAAAGCTTGACAGGGGAGTCTTTCAGTATCCATTCGTAGTTCGTGTCCGATGTAATTCCAGCGACGCTTTCTAATACAGGTGGATACATACTCTTGTTTTGATTCTTGTCTGACAACTGTGTTTGATTTGAAGTTGACCAACGTATGTTCAGTAGCCTTCTAAGACATTTATTTTCAAAAGGTATTTAGTCTTTGCTCTAATTTTTAATTAAGTAGTTAGTTAATTTAGTTAGTTAGGTAATTAATTAGTCAATTTAGTTATTTAAGTTAGTAGCTTAATTAGTTAGTTAGGCCATTAGGTTAGGTAGTTAGTCGAGATAGATCACACTGCACACAGGATATATCCGTACATGTTCTTATCTCCTCCTGAGTATATCCCCAACATCCGTATATCGAGGAATATCTCAAACTCCGGTGGTGCAGGCACGAAATGAGACATTTCTCGATGACAAGAGATGTTCTCCAAGATACGGTGGAGTGTTGAAGAAGATGAGGTGGTTTGAAGAAGACATGACTGGATAATATCAAGGACTAGACATATTGTGAAATTTCCTAACTCATATGCATGGTAGAGGATAGAGATGTGTGGAGATCTTTCTGCAACAAAAGTCTCACTGTGACACTCCTACGACCCTTACAGGTTATGGGTATTATTATTATTATTATTATTATTATTATTATATCCACATTTACACGACTACTGATAGTTCCAGTTTTTGGTTGGTTAGCAAACATATTTTGTCGTCCATAATAATGTTAATTTCTTACCACGCCCACATAATAATGTTCATTTCTTACCACGCCCACATAATAATGTTCATTTCTTGCCACGCCCACATAATAATGTTCATTTCTTGCCACGCCCACATAATAATGTTCATTTCTTGACACGCCCACATAATAATGTTCATTTCTTGCCACGCCCACATAATAATGTTCATTTGTTGCCACGCCCACATAATAATGTTCATTTCTTGCCACTTCATATTTAAAGCCCATCTCCTTTATTCTGGACATTGAAACGAAATCATCATTGCTAATTAATTTCGCTTGCTGGTGCAGATTCTCTCAAAGAATTCAAAATGTCGGCACGGTCCATAGTCTTGCTTTTCGATACAAAGGCAGAACCTACCAATTTGTGTGCTCTCTCATTGCCGTGAACGCCGGAAAAACCAGGCACAAACAAATGTGACATCCTCCAAAACTGATGTCTCCACAACATCACGCCACTGTTTACGAATACAGCCATCTTGTATTTGCCTGATCATGTTCAATGAATATCTGAGAATGCAGACGTGAGTCACACTCCGAGTGTCATCGAATTCAAGACCCTGGTCACTGTCATAATTTACATAGTCATGTTACGTGTAGTTACAGCGAATGTTTCAGTCTCCCCTCTAACAGTCTTTCTTACACATTGTGCTATGAAGTCACATGAACTACGCACACATCTAACAGTAGAATCATCAGTATATTTAACCATATCACCGTCTTTGAAATTCTCACTGATCAATGCCTGCACCTCAGATTCAAAAGCAACAGGACACATCTTCCATAATCATTTATCAAGAGTTATCCCTACTTCGATCATTACCCGGAAGGAAGTATGGTAATCGACGGAAACATTTAACTATTCCGCACCTAATGCCATGTCCTACAGTGAGTACACACTTTGTATAACTTCCTCAGCAAGCCCCAACCATAACTTTCATTTCTTTAGTCTACTGTTAAAACACGCTGATACCAAAAGTAATGATCCGATATCCGATACCAAAAGTAATGATATGATTTCTGGTACTTACAATAGATAGAAAACAATTTGTGAATTTACAGTTCATCGTATAAAATGTCTTCATCTGTAATAAGTTATTTCTTGTTATTTTCTGTTTTAATTAATTCAAAACTTTTATAGTTCAAATTGTACATATTTTTTTCAGTTGTACGGAAACTCGCCAAAATGTGGCTATGAGTCAGATTATTACAAAGATAATGTAAACCAATATGCCAGGAAGGATTGTTGAGCTCTGGAACTTGGATTACAGATTTGACAATATTGATCAGGGCAGACTTATAGAATTTAGAATTAATACTGGCAAAATGTAATGAACCACACCGCACATATAATATAGAATTGTCACTCCGACCTTAGGTGTTTGGTATTGAATCCCTCCTTCCCACCTACTTGGATTTTGATCACTACTCCTCTCGCCCTCTCTGCCAGTGTGTCCAATGATTCGGCCCATTCCAACTAGTCTATTTGGAAATCACTAACAGAAAGGTGAATAATGCGCATGCGTGATCAACACTTGACCGACACTGTAGCGAGACCAGTGTTGCGGAGTCAATCACAAATGCCGCCAGACACAGGTGACAAAGGCTTTCACCGCGGTACAACGCGTGAACAGCGTCATCGTCAGCAATTAAAAAGCCGTGGAGAACAGGTTGTTAAGCTGTCACCTCGACATGCTGACATTAAGTCCAGCCAAACTGAAAGCTACAGCGGAGTTATAGACCTGTTTTCGACAAGATTCAAAAAAAGGAATGCCAACAACCACCATTTATATAACGGTCCAAGAAGAACTATTACAAATGATCGTTCTAGAAAATCACACAGTTTGCGTATACTTCCTTCAGCATTCGAAGAACTTGTCAGTGGGATTTCTTCACCTTTAATGTGCAGTACAGTACGTTATCAACCTTCACTATTATCTGATAAGAAATTGGTAATGACAAGGAACGTGTCAATACTCCCAGAACAATATGAAAGCAGAAACTCATGGATTCATAATTCTGCCGTTAGCTCTGCGGTACAAGTTAATTTTAGTAGTGATGTAAACATGCCCAACGATCAATGGAATGTCAAAAACGCAAATGAAGACGCTAAGATAATAAATAGAAAAAGCGGAATAAAGAATAGTTACCTACATTTGGACGAAACATTGTTTGATCTGAGTTCCAATAAAACAAGAAATATCACCAGCGGCGTGACTTTTTCATCAGCTGATGGGGATTACGAGAGAAAGTCATCAAGTCAAACAACATCCACCTCTGTAGAGGCTTCCGACTGTAAGATGAGTGCATCAGATTTACCACCAATCACAAACGGCACTACTACTCCCAGGGGAGACAGGCGGAAGATATCGTCTAACAGTGTCAATTCAACAGGTGAGAGTATTTTCTATTTACAATTAACTTGTTGTGACATGTTCTCTTGTGCTGCGTGATGCCATGGTTGATGCTGCTCCTATTGGCCTGATACCTTCGATCTCTGCACCAGTGATTTGCTTCGGGAAATGTGGGCGTGCTCGATGTCAAGGGATGGCTGACCAATCTTAGTTTCAAGACTCTGTTGTCTGGACTGAGCGCCATCTCCACTTCAAGGAGTTGGCCTCGATTGGAGGGGGGGGGGCCTAACTTGTTATGTATAAAATATTTCCAATAACGCTGATACGCAGTGTCGTAGATATGAAATGTCTATAACGGAGAGTTATATCTTGAAACAAAACCAATCAACGGGTTACAGCCACACTTCTCTTTACAAACATATCAAGGTATCAGCTACACTTCTGTTTAATTCTAGACATAATTTTGAGAAACTCGCTACGCGTAGGATTTTATTCTCTGATTTATTCTCCTCTTCTACGGTGCTCGTTCTCGAACTATTGCAGATTAGAAGGATGTAGTTCGGAGAACGTAATGCGCCATATCATGGTTTGCTACTAAGTTGCGGTATATGCGCTTTTCGGTCTGACATATCTGAATTTAGCTTTTGGGTGACTTTGATCCATTATACAATATATAATATGGCAGCCAAGTTCACCCTCAATTCGCCTCTTGATCCTTCATTCTGTGGACGAGTATTTGCTGTAACAATGTCACGTCCTGCATACTATGCCTTCACGATTCTCCCCAGCATCAAGTTTCCCGATTCCCTTAAGTTTTCTTGACCCTGCTTCCAATATTTCAACACTAAAAAAAGTTCTTACTGTGGACGCAATGTCAGTTTGCAAGATACTCTCGCTACAGCTGGGATATTAGGCAGGGCCATGATCCACTCAAGGTAGAAAAGTTCCTCCTCGCCATTCTGGACCCTTGTTGAAGGGGTCGAGATTAGACAAGGAAGTGTGGCAGACAACAAAAGAGAAATAAGAAGAGACCTGGATATACCGCCAAGCACTCGGTCGCCCCCATAACAAGGTTTGTTTGAAACAGGGGTACCTCGTGAAGGTGTTGCTATGGACGCGTTTGTTCATGGTGTCTTTGATGCAAGAAACTTAGTATCAGCCAGACAGTAGCTTTCGCAACAATCAGCTGCACCTGGAGTGTGAGAGGCTATTGTGGAGCACTTAACGAAGTCCTTGACTGTAAGCGGGACGTCCAGCCCAGACCCTACATATTCCGTCCACCCATGTTTGTGGTCATATAACTATCTTTGATAATCATTATCTACCTCATTCATGTATCTACATCTTAAGAGTTTCGATAGCTGTTCTCACTTATTCTTGTCTAGTCGCATAATAACTAATATATTTGACTTCACGAGGTCAAAGAGGTTCGATACCGGGCCGTATCTTCTTTTTATAAGTGCATTCTTCGGAGATCCCGGAGGACTAGCTTGATAGCTTGAATCTACAAAGTACTATGAGTTGTACTCTAGCTAGATGGTGTGCTGCTCTTGTGAGAGGAGCAGCGCACATATTGGGCAATGAGAGTACAAAGAGGTCAATCCTCTATGCCTTTTAATCCTTTTCTGTGAAGAATCACATTGTTAACATTTGATATCACTTATCTCTTACTGATTCCTAGTTTCCTTAGATGTCACCAAGTCTCATGTTGTTACTTGTTTGCTTAAATGTCACCATCTGTCTCATATTTTACTTGTTTGCTTAAATGTCACCATCTGTCTCATGTTGTTACTTGGTTGCTTAAATGTCACCATCTGTCTCATGTTGTTACTTGTTTGCTTAAATGTCACCATCTGTCTCATATTTTACTTGTTTGCTTAAATGTCACCATCTATCTCATGTTGTTACTTGTTTGCTTAAATGTCACCATCTGTCTTATGTTGTTACTTGTTTGCTTAAATGTCACCATCTGTCTCATATTTTACTTGTTTGCTTAAATGTCACCATCTATCTCATGTTGTTACTTGTTTGCTTAAATGTCACCATCTGTCTCATATTTTACTTGTTTGCTTAAATGTCACCATCTATCTCATGTTGTTACTTGTTTGCTTAAATGTTACCATCTGTCTCATGTTGTTACTTGTTTGCTTAAATGTCACCATCTGTCTCATATTTTACTTGTTTGCATAAATGTTACCATCTGTCTCATATTTTACTTGTTTGCTTAAATGTTACCATCTGTCTCATGTTGTTACTTGTTTGCTTAAATGTCACCATCTGTCTCATGTTGTTACTTGTTTGCTTAAATGTCACCATCTGTCTCATATTTTACTTGTTTGCTTAAATGTCACCATCTGTCTCATGTTGTTACTTGTTTGCTTAAATGACACCATCTGTCTCATATTTTACTTGTTTGCTTAAATGTCACCATCTGTCTCATATTTTACTTGTTTGCTTATGTCACCATCTGTCTCATATTTTACTTGTTTGCTTAAATGTCACCATCTGTCTCATATTTTACTTGTTTGCTTAAATATCACCATCTGTCTCATATTTTACTTGTTTGCTTAAATGTCACCATCTGTCTCATATTTTACTTGTTTGCTTAAATGTCACCATCTGTCTCATATTTTTACTTTAAGGGTTTAAAGGGGTTTAAAAGCCGTAGAAGATTGGCTTCACTGTACTCGGTTTCCCATATGTACTCGATCCGTCCCTCTCAACGAAGCGGCACACCGCCTGCCGAGAGTACCACTCATAGCACGTAACTCCGTAGCTTCAAGTAATAATACACAGGAATCTCCGAAAAAATCCACCTTATAAACAAGACGTCACGAGCCGGATTCGAACCCGTGACCTCTTGAACATAAAGCGAACAGCTTAACCACTACGTCAGGGAGATCCCTTGTTTGCTTAAATGTCACCATCTGTCTCATATTTTTACTTGTTTGCTAAAATGTCACTATCTGTCTCATGTTGTTACTTTCATGATTGTCACCATCTCCCTCATGTTGTTACTTGTTTGATGGTCACCATCTCCCTCATGTTGTTACTTGTTTGATGGTCACCATCTCACTCATGTTGTTACTTGCTTGATGGTCACCATCTCACTCATGTTGTTACTTGTTTGATGGTCACCATCTCCCTCATGTTGTTACTTGTTTGATGGTCACCATCTCCCTCATGTTGTAACTTGCGTGATGGTCACCATCTCCCTCATGTTGTTACTTGTTTGAAGGTCACCATCTCCCTCATGTTGTTACTTGTTTGAAGGTCACCATCTCCCTCATGTTGTTACTTGTTTGAAGGTCACCATCTCCCTCATGTTGATACTTGTTTAAAATGTCACCCATCTGTCTTATGTTATTATTTGTTTCATTGTTGCTCGTCCCATCTATCACATGTTGTAACTATATTGAGGGTCACATCTGTCCTTTGGTGTAACTTGTTTGTTTGAATGTCACCATCTATTCTGTTGTTAAGTTTTTAATGCCATCATATGTTTCAAGTTATACTTCCATGGAGGTCAACATCTGTCTCATTTTGTTGTTGTTTGAATGTCACCATTTATCTCATTGTTCTACTTCCTTGAATATAGTTTGTCTTATAGTGTTGCTTGTTTGTTTTAATGTCACCATCTATCTCATGGTGTTATTTGCTTTAAATCATCATGTTTCATGTTCTGTTTGTTTGAGTGTCATCTTCTGTCTGATGTTGCTACTGTTTTAGTGCCACCATCTGTCTCATAGCGTTATTTGCTTGAATGGCATCATCTTTCATCACGTTACCTGTATGTATACCACCATCTGTCTCATGGCGTTATTTGCTTGAATGGCATCATGTTTCATCACGTTACCTGTATGTATACCACCATCTGTCTCATGGCGTTATTTGCTTGAATGGCATCATGTTTCATCACGTTACCTGTATGTATGCCACCATCTGTCTCATGGCGTTATTTGCTTGAATGGCATCATGTTTCATCACGTTACCTGTATGTATGCCACCATCTGTCTCATGGCGTTATTTGCTTGAATGGCGTCATGTTTCATCACGTTACCTGTATGTATGCCACCATCTGTCTCATGGCGTTATTTGCTTGAATGGCATCATGTTTCATCGTGTTACCTGTATGAATGGCACCATCTTTATTATTTTATTACTTGTAGATCGTTCTTATTTGAACATCTCTAGACGTTTTAAAACAGATACAGCGCTCGTGTGTGTGTGTGTGTGTGTGTGTGTGTTCGTGCGTGTCCCCCGAAACCGGAGCAAAGAATGTCAACGTTGTTATCTGCCATGCATATCGTAAAAGGGGACTAATGAATTTGGAGGTAGAGTTTGCTCTTCCGTCCAATAGTTCAAAGGAACCCAAACGCAATAAAGAATTCAGATGTGCCAGACCGAAAACTGTAGATCTCAGAGCCTAGCCATTCTTCTTCATCGTTCTTCAGTCAGGTATCATGTTACAGCGCCAATAGCTTCAATGAATTGTGTGATTCACTTCAGGTCATCCATGGAACCCCTCAAGTCTGAAAACAGTGCCGTCTCAGTAGGCCATATTTTCTCCCTCTCTTCTTGGTAGAGTTGACGGGCATGAAGAATGTGTTCTGCAGTATCTGGGCTTAGTCCACAGTTGTACAAGTTTGTCTCGCCAATCTTCAGCTTTTGGAACATGCGACTTCTCAGTCTGTTGTGACCAGTTCGTAATCTGAAGATGATAAAGAGCCTAGCCATGACTCTCGACAATACAGGCCTCCTAACTGAATTAATTTGGAACCCTGTTTGTTACGTTTTTGATTATTGTTGGACTTTTGTTTGGTCGCTATTTACATACTTGAAGTCCCATGCCAAAAATAGCCAAAGCTAACTAGTAGATTTCACGCAAATCGGAGACTAGTTCATGTTTACGTTTTAGCGAACGTGTATCTTATACTGCCGACAGTCGTGGCCTGGCTGTAAACCATTATGTAATGTAATTTGATCTTGGAATTACATCCTGCTAACCAGCAGAACTTTGATAATGAACGCGGAAGAAGAAAAGAACCCTCCACCCCCATGGGTCACAATGGCGAATGTGTAGTCTTTCTTCTACGTTTGCTCTCAAACTCCTACAGATTAGCAGGATGTCGTCCGGAGAACGGAATGCGTTGTGTCATGCTTTACAGCATTGCTGTGATATCTGCGCCTTTCGGCCTGACACATCCGACTTTAGCATGGCTTTGAGTCACTGACCCCATATGGGATGAGACAGCCAACTCCATCCCATAACCTTCTTAGTCGCCTCTTACGACATGCATGGAGGGTAAACAGTGTTGCTATTCTTTGCTCCCCTTTCGGGTCCTGGCAACACACGGGCGACTTTGACCTTATATTGGATGGGACAGCCAACTTCACCAGATGAATTCCTCAGTCGCATCTTACAACATGCATGGAAGGTAAAAAGTATTGCTATAATTTGCTCCTGCTTCAAGCCCAGGTAACACACCAGTCTTCAAATGTATATGTTTATTTTTCTGTTCTTTTCAGAATTTTGTCTCTCCGTTATGCAGTTAATTAACAATGACTTTACTTTTACACAGGGATCAAGTCAGCACTCAGTCAATCTTACACAGGGATCAAGTCAGCACTCAGTCAATCGTTGGCGTCTGCCAGTGTCAAGACAAACTACAGCCGTAGAGGCAGCACAGCTACGGCTGATAGCTGTGATGATAATCTAGTCAGCACTTCCGATGAGCGGTTAAAGAAAAGAATTCCCGCATACAGAAATCTCAGCGATTCATCACTAAACTATCTCCAAGGCAGTGATTCTAATCAAAGCAAACAGTCTGGTTCAACGCTCAGCGCATGTTCTACACCACAAATAAAATGTGCTGGTGGAGGTAGTAGTCATGGTAAAGATGAAACAAGGATCGGGGGTGGTAGAGAAATCAGAACTTTGACTAATGGCCATAGAACACTTTCGTTGTGTGCTGTAGATCTCATTGATTCTCAAGGAAAACTGGAAACGCTTTTTGAGAGTCACACCAACAATGATACTGGTGACATCAAAAAAACAAGTCAACTCAGTCTGAACACTATTAACAACAACAATAACCCAACCAACATTAAATTTGCAACAAAGAACAACGTTAATCAATCTGTGAATTCTATTAAGAAAGCAATCAACAGAAATGTAAACAATAGTAATGCATATAATAAACGTTTAATATCGAGTAACAATAACAGTATCGATATGCCATCAATTGATCTAACGTCGAAACCAATAAACGGGAATCGAGTAAAGAATATCGATGTATGGCGAAGGTATACGACAACAAACAAAAAACTGGTGTACAAAGATAGTGAGGAGACAGAGATTCGCGTGTCCGGCAGCAGAATGGTGAGATCTAACTCTGAGAAGAAACTCAATGGAAAACATATAAATTATGTTAGCGACGCCACTGCTCGTATATCCGATCTTCGACGAGAACCAACACAGAGATCTATATCCAGGGATCTTTCTGTAGACAGAATAGAAAAACTGAAATCAAATAACCAACAAGAAAATAGAGGAACATCTTCTCATCTTCTTCAAAATGATGCATTAAAACTACGGCGATCTATATCGGTGTCAAATTTATACAACAAGGCGGCACACAATGCTGATAGTAGCCATGACGAGTTCTGTTCGGAGCAGAGCTACGAATCTAACAGACTGGTGGAATGGTTAAATGTGGTCAATAACATCGACAAATATGAACTCGATCCTAAGAATGACATAATCGAGTATCCCGAAGAACCACCTCAAACGGATACGGCTATACATCTAGTATATGACGGAGATTGATACATTTTTAATTGATTGATAAATTGATAATACCAACATGTGTATGCAAATATATTTAGTATCATTCAAGCTTGGTTTATTCGACGATAGAACAACACATTAAGTTACTATATGTACAACAAAGCACTATAGATTGTTCCAATTCGATCAAGTGTCCTGGTGGAAATGGCACACTAACGCATTATGAGCGAGAAAGCAATGTTATTTAAAAAAATTGTGTTCGCTGCTTAATGAACCATATTCATACTAGTCTTTTGGATGATCTTTACTGTTGCCTCGAGTTCTTATTTAGTTTAATATATCTTATTTTGCAGGGTTGAACATTTGTCGCAGTATGTCTATTTCAAATCTCATTTCATACTTAGGACAGTTCTGTAGAATATGTTCAAAGGTTTACAATGTTATTATATCTTCGATAATTCACTGGAGTACTCTCGGCAATATAACAGATGAGGAAAATTAGAATATGCAAAATACTACATCTGTTGCGTTCACATACAGGGTGGCTCGCGACAAAATAACACATATTGGTTCATGGAAAATAACGCCCTTTTACAAATGACCATTTGAATTGTTGTTTTGCATTGAAAATACGCAAGACTGAAATCCAACGGGTAAAGCTAGGAACAAAGTAATGAAGTTTTGCTCATTACAGGAAACACATAATAACACACAGAAATTGACATTTCGACCAAAAAGGCATTTATCAAGACTACATACACAATATAAAACGACGAGCAACAGCGGCACAGGTGACGCATTCACATGGCCCAGTTACATGTAATGTGTAGATAAACCGGAAGGGTTGAAATTATGTCAGATTGTTGTGTCGTTCTTACTCCTCGTTTTTTGTTGCATATGTAATCCTGATAAGGCCTTCTGGTCGAAACATCAATTTTCCTGTGTTATTGTGTTTCCAGTGTTTAGCAAAACGTCATCACCCTGTTTCTAGCTTTATCCGCTTGATTTGCATTGGTGGTTACATAAAGTATACCCATAGTGACCAATGAAATCACAGGGAATATTGTAATGTCATTAAGAAGGCACAATTAACTATTTACCAGTAGGTCTTATATTGGTCATAATAAATGGACACAAGTGTGTCGGTGACGTGATATGAGTGATATCAACCAGGAAACTGAGAGAACAATCAGGGAATTGAGAGAACAACCAGGGAACTGAGATATTAACCAGGAAACCGAGAGAATAACCAGGAAACCGAGAGAACAACCATGGAACTGAGAGAACAACCAGGGAACTGAGATAACAACAAGGGAACTGAGAGAACAACCAGGGAACTGAGATATCAACCAGAAAACTGAGAGAACAACATGGGAACTGAGATATCAACCAGGGAACTGAGAGAACAACCAGGGAACTGAGAGAACAACCAGGGAACTGAGATATCAACCAGGAAACTGAGAGAACAACCAGGGAACTGAGAGAACAACCTGGGAACTGAGATATCAACCAGGGAACTGAGATATCAACCAGGGAACTGAGAGATCAACCAGGGAACTGAGAGAAGGTTTTTAGTAGGTCAGTTCCAGACTATTCCATGTAACGTATTCTGTACAAACCGCTTCAATTGTTAATCATATTTTAGAGCAGTGGTGTCTCTGGTTGAAGGGTGCGTGCAGCATTCGTGAACACTATACATCTACAAACTGAAAGATAATATATGTGACATAATATGTAACCTGTGTCTTTCAATAACTGTTAGGGATAAATGTATGTAGACGAACAGAATATGTACATAGAATGCCATATATGAAAGAAATATAAACCAGTATATAGAATGTCATATATGAAAGAAATCTATACATAGAATGGTGTATGTGAGAAAGCTGTGTATACATTTTTATGTGAGAGAAAGTTGTATATAGATTGTCTGAGAGAAAGCTGTACATATATTGTTATGTCTGAGAAAGATGTGCATATATTCTTGTGCCAGTGAAAGCTGTGCATAGATTGTTGTGTTAGAGAAAGATGTGCATAGTTTATTGTGTTAGAGAAAACTGTGCTTAGATTGTATTTCAGAGAAAGCTGTGCATAGATTGTTGTGTTAGAGAAAGCTGTGCATAGATTGTTGTGTTAGAGAAAGCTGTGCATAGATTGTTGTGTTAGAGAAAGCTGTGCATAGATTGTTGTGTTAGAGAAAGCTGTGCATAGATTGTTGTGTTAGAGAAAGCTGTGCATAGATTGTTGTGTTAGAGAAAGCTGTGCATATATTCTTGTCAGAGAATACTGTACATATATTGTTATGTCAGAGAAAGATGTGCATATATTCTAGAATATAGAATATATTCTATATTCATGTGCATGTATTCTTATTCTATATGAATATTCATTTATTCTTTCAAGGTTATATATTATAGACAAATCTATACATATATTTTTCTTATATTTGAGAGAAATCTATACATAGATTGTTATTTGTTACATTTGAGACAAATCTACTTTCAAAAATTTCTTCACGCGACACGCAATCTCCGGCATATAATCTATTGAGCAAAAATGTGTTGACATAAATTGTTATGCATATCTTGACATAAATTGTTATGCATATCCCATATCTTGACATAAATTGTTATGCGTATCCCATATCGTGACATAAATTGTTATACGTATCCCATATCTTGACATAAATTGTTATGCATATCCCATATCTTGACATAAATTGTTATGCGTATCCCATATCGTGACATAAATTGTTATACGTATCCCATATCTTGACATAAATTGTTATGCGTATCCCATATCGTGACATAAATTGTTATACGTATCCCATATCTTGACATAAATTGGTATGCGTATCCCATATCTCGACATAAATTGTTATGTATATCAGATATCTTGACATAAATTGTTATGCATATCCCATATCTTGACATAAATTGTTATGCATATCCCATATCTTGACATAAATTGTTATGCGTATCCCATATCTTGACATAAATTGTTATGCATATCCCATATCTTGACATAAATTGTTATGGATATCCCATATCTTGACATAAATTGGTATGCGTATCCCATATCTTGACATAAATTGGTATGCGTATCCCATATCTTGACATAAATTGTTATGGATATCCCATATCTTGACATAAATTGGTATGCGTATCCCATATCTTGACATAAATTGTTATGCATATCCCATATCTTGACATAAATTGTTATGGATATCCCATATCTTGACATAAATTGGTATGCGTATCCCATATCTTGACATAAATTGGTATGCGTATCCCATATCTTGACATAAATTGTTATGCATATCCCATATCTTGACATAAATTGTTATGGATATCCCATATCTTGACATAAATTGGTATGCGTATCCCATATCTTGACATAAATTGTTATGCGTATCCCATATCTTGACATAAATTACGTGTGAGAGCAACATATGCATGGACTCTCACTTTTGAAAGACAGCTGCATAAACTTGCTATCGGTAGTGTTAGAGAGATTTGTATACGTTTCATGTGTCTTCTTCTTATGTTGTTCTCAAACTCCTGCGGATTAGCAGAATATATTCCGGAAAAAACAACGCATTGCATCATGGTTTGAATCTTGGTTGCGATATATGCGCCTTTCTGCCGGATACATCAGACATCTGCATGATTTTTGGGTGACTAACAGTCTATTAGATGTAGCAGTCAACTTCACCCCACACCTCCTTAGACGACTCGTACCGCATACATGCCTGATAGCAGTTCTGCTATTCTTTGCTCCCCTATCAGAATTCGGGAGCAAACAGCGCTACATATTATTGTAAGTGTGAAATATTTTGATCGATTTCTATCTAGACAGAATCCATATATAAGTTTGTAAACCGATCTCCGATATATTTCTATATAGGAAGAATGTCCATATATCAACTTGTACACCGATCTCTGATATATTTCTATATAGGAAGAATGTCTATATATCAACTTGTACACCGATCTCCGATATATTTCTATATAGGACGAATGTCCATATACCAACTTGTACACCGCTCATCAATAGATTTCTCTCTAAGAAGAATATCCATATTTGAGCTTGTACAACGCTCTCTGATAGATTTCTAACTAGAATGAATGTCCATATACAGGTTATACATTTTTGTCTGATATATTTCTATTTAGAAATATTGTTCATATACACGCTTGTATATTGTTGTAAGATTTCTATGTACCAGAAGCATCAATATATAAGCATGTAAACAGCTACATTGTTGTCTGACAGATTTCAAAACATACATATTTCTTATAGATCAAAGTTTTCCATGCGAAATTTGTAACATGTAAAATATTCTTTACATAGATTATTGTATGTTAATATACTTATATTCGACATATACCTATTCGACAGAGTAGACAGACAACAACTATGGAAAACACTATCAATATACGGAGTACAGGAACATTTAATCAACATATGCAAGGGCATTTATGCAAATAGCCAATGTGCAGTAAGAACAAATGCAGGTGTGTCCAATAAGTTCCAAATTCAATCAGGAGTTCGCTAGGGGTGTGTCCTATCCCCTCTACTTTTTATAACATATATCGACCACATCTGTAAACTAACAAGTACCAACGAAGAAGATAACATAAAAGACAAATTGAACGAACTACTCTTTGCAGACGACCAAGTACTAATAGCAACATCAGAAGAACAATTGCAAGAACATATGAACAGACTCCACACAACATGTCAAAAATTCAACATGAAGATCAATATTGAAAAGACCGAAATAATGGCAATAGCAAAGAAATAAATATCACTATCTCCATCGATGATAAACACATTAAACAAGTAAATTAGTTCACTTACTTAGGAAGCATTATATCGAGTGAAGGGAAAACAAGTAAAGAGATACAAAATGATGCAACAAAACATACCAGATCCTAGGACAGATGACACGCATTTTCAAGAACAAAAATGTAAACATAGACACTAAAGTTGCATTATACAAGACTATAATTATTCCATCACTATGCTACCAGAGCCAAACCTGGACAATGACAGCACAAGACAAAAGAAAAATAGTGACAACAGAAATGACATGTCTACGAAGAATACTCGGAGTGTCATTAAGAGATAGAATTAGGAACGATAACATCAGACAGATAACCAAAACAATATCAGTATTGGAACACATCAAAAGACAGCAGATCAAGTGGTTTTCACACGCTTCCAGACTACCGACATATAGCATGCCACAAATGGCCATGACACATAGACATAACGGTAATAAAGCCAGAGGAAGACCATGTCAAAGATGGATCACAGAAATCAAAGAAGCCACAGGAACAAGCTTACAAACAGCGCACACGAAGGTCATCTCCAGAGAACTCTTCCACCCCCTGACGCTGCAAGGCAAACAAGGGACACAGCGTATAGATAGAGATAGATAGAATATACTTCGCACGTAAACGTATTTCAGCATATTGTTTTGCACATATTGCTAACGGTAGCAACATATTTATTGGCATAGATCGATGTATGTTTTATATTTATGTATATTATATATATATATATATATATATATATATATATATATATATATATATATATATATATATATATATATATATATATATATATATATATATATATATATATATATATATATATATATATATATATATATATATATATATATATATATATATATATATATATAATATATATATATATATATACACATATATATATATATAATCATCAAGTGCCGTCACCGCAACGAAGGTTTGCTAGAACAGACCTCCAACATTCCCTGTCTCTTGTTTTGGTGGTGCACTCTGCTAAACTGTAACCTGTCCATCTTGTTACTCTTCCATTTCTATCTCTGCCTACCTCTTGCTCGCTTCCCGTTGACTTTACCCTCAAGTAGGGTCTTCAATAAGGTGTCCTGCCTTTTAATGTGTCCAAAATATTTTATTTGCCTGATCTTTATACTTTTATATATTTGAAAATATCGAATTATATTTATTATGTATTATTTGAGCTGTTTATGGTAAATTGTTGTTACATATAGATTCCATCAGTCCGGGCCACGATGTTATAATGGGATTTGACTGTGGTAGAGTTTTGTCCACATATTGTTACACGCTGACGTATTTCTGTCCATAACATGTTGTGTGTTAACATATTTACACAGATTGTTGCATGTTAACATATTTTAACGCATATTTGTGTATGTTAACATATTTACACAGATTGTTGCATGTTAACAGTTTTCTATAAAAAAATTTGCGATAGAAATGTATGTGTACACATTGTTATGTGTTATATTTTAATTCATGAGTTTTTTTTCGTGGGTTATTGGAACGGACCCTAGGATTCGTGAGCTACATGAGCGCTGGATGTTCTGGAATATCACAACAATAAGTATTACTTGACTTTCCGTGAGATCTCTCCTCATTCTGGAATATCACAACAATAAGTATTACTTGACTTTCCGTGAGATCTCTCCTCATTCTGGAATATCACAACAATAAGTATTACTTGACTTTCCGTGAGATCTCTCCTCATTCTGGAATATCACAACAATAAGTATTACTTGACTTTCCGTGAGATCTCTCCTCATTCTGGAATATCACAACAATAAGTATTACTTGGCTTTCCGTGAGATCTCTCCTCATTCTGGAATATCACAACAATAAGTATTACTTGACTTTCCGTGAGATCTCTCCTCATTCTGGAATATCACAACAATAAGTATTACTTGCCTTTCCGTGAGATCTCTCCTCATTCTGGAATATCACAACAATAAGTATTACTTGACTTTCCGTGAGATCTCTCCTCATTCTGGAATATCACAACAATAAGTATTACTTGACTTTCCGTGAGATCTCTCCTCATTCTGGAATATCACAACAATAAGTATTACTTGACTTTCCGTGAGATCTCTCCTCATTCTGGAATATCACAACAATAAGTATTACTTGACTTTCCGTGAGATCTCTCCTCATTCTGGAATATCACAACAATAAGTATTACTTGACTTTCCGTGAGATCTCTCCTCATTCTGGAATATCACAACAATAAGTATTACTTGCCTTTCCGTGAGATCTCTCCTCATTCTGGAATATCACAACAATAAGTATTACTTGACTTTCCGTGAGATCTCTCCTCATTCTGGAATATCACAACAATAAGTATTACTTGACTTTCCGTGAGATCTCTCCTCATTCTGGAATATCACAACAATAAGTATTACTTGACTTTCCGTGAGATCTCTCCTCATTCTGGAATATCACAACAATAAGTATTACTTGACTTTCCGTGAGATCTCTCCTCATTCTGGAATATCACAACAATAAGTATTACTTGCCTTTCCGTGAGATCTCTCCTCATTCTGGAATATCACAACAATAAGTATTACTTGACTTTCCGTGAGATCTCTCCTCATTCTGGAATATCACAACAATAAGTATTACTTGACTTTCCGTGAGATCTCTCCTCATTCTGGAATATCACAACAATAAGTATTACTTGACTTTCCGTGAGATCTCTCCTCATTCTGGAATATCACAACAATAAGTATTACTTGACTTTCCGTGAGATCTCTCCTCTTTCTGGAATATCACAATAGCGAATATAACTAGACATTCTGTGGGATATATCCTCATCTGAAATACACATCAACGAATATCATTATATCTTCAGTGAGATATTTCCTTATTAATAATTATATTCAATAATCTTAGTATCACTACTCACAAGCTGATATAAGGATGAATTGAAAGCCATTTCACAAGGTTGTCTGTTATACGGTGACTGGACTTACTAAAATAGCAATAACAGAAAATGTTTTCACGAATATTGAACTTACTATGAGCAATAACAGAAACAAGCGATGTTTTAGATTATCTATAACCGAACTAACAATTTCCAATCTAGCTATGATTAGATTATGACTGAACTAGTTATGCCAAGTCAGATAGGACTAGATTATGGCTTAACTAACAATGTCTAGTATAGCGAAGATTAGATTAACTTTGACTGAACAATGTCCAGTCTAGAGATGGTTCGATTATATATGACTGAACTAGCAACATGGCCGTGCGCTAGATTTTCTCAGTATGCTGGAACTCTTCGAAAAGCCGACCCCCTTAAATGGTGTTTCTTCGAAATACCGACCCGACAATATATTTTAATTTATGCAGCCCGTTGAGGCCTGCTCTCTGCATCATAGCACAGCACTGACTAGCAATGCCCTTTCTAGCGATATATATATTATATATATATAATTGAACTAACAATGTCAAGTCTAGCGATGATTATATTATATATAACTGAACTAACAATGTCAAGCCTAGCGATGATTAGATTATATATAACTGAACTAACAATGTCAAGCCTAGCGATGATTAGATTATATATAGCTGAACTAACAATGTCAAGTCTAGAGATGATAAGATTATATATAACTGAACTAACAATGTCAAGCCTAGAGATGATAAGATTATATATAACTGAACTAACAATGTCAAGCCTAGAGATGATAAGATTATATATAACTGAACTAACAATGTCAAGCCTAGAGATGATAAGATTATATATAACTGAACTAACAATGTCAAGTCTAGAGATGATAAGATTATATATAACTGAACTAACAATGTCAAGTCTAGAGATGATAATATTATATATAACTGAACTAACAATGTCAAGTCTAGAGATGATAAGATTATATATAACTGAACTAACAATGTCAAGTCTAGAGATGATAAGATTATATATAGCTGAACTAACAATGTCAAGTCTAGAGATGATAAGATTATATATAACTGAACTAACAATGTCAAGCCTAGAGATGATAAGATTATATATAACTGAACTAACAATGTCAAGTCTAGAGATGATAAGATTATATATAACTGAACTAACAATGTCAAGTCTAGAGATGATAAGATTATATATAGCTGAACTAACAATGTCAAGTCTAGCGATGATTTTCTATGACTTCTTCGGCGTTCGCTCTCTGATAACCAACACGAAAGTTCGTGTGACTTCCGCTTGGTAGCATGAAGTGCGATGAGCTGCTACTTCCAAAGCATGGCTGCGTTATTTGCACCTCGGAAGGTCCAGCATATCCGCTTTCGTCATGCCTTTAATTCGGGTAGTAAGCTTCTCGAGTCTGTGACAAAATCTAGCTCATGTTCTCTATTATTGGTGAACAATCCAACGCGTTGTGAATTCTGCTTCGCAACGATAGGAAGAAATGACATCGAAGGACCAAACAGCACCGTTGCTATGAACGCTTGGCTGCCAGAAACCATTTATCCATTTGGTAACTTTTCTGACACCTTTTGCTTAATCTATGACTTAATTGGTAATTACTAGACCATCAATTACCGCATTAGCAATAAGTAGACCGTCAATGATTTCATTAGCAATATCTAAACTAGATAAGACTAAACCACCAACGACTAGGCTAGCGATGATAGATCTAGGGCTAATTGAACCACCAATGACTAGAGTAGCTATGCCTGAACTAGAGATGGCTGAATCACCAATTACTAGAGTATCTATGCCTGAACTAGAGATGGCTGAACCACCAATTACTAGAGTATCTATGCCTGAACTAGAGATGGCTGAATCACCAATTACTAGAGTATCTATGCCTGAACTAGAGATGGCTGAACCACCAATTACTAGAGTATCTATGCCTGAACTAGAGATGGCTGAATCACCAATTACTAGAGTATCTATGCCTGAACTAGAGATGGCTGAACTTGTAATAAATGGACGATCAATGACTAGATTAGCTATAAATAGACTAGGAATGGATGAGTCATCAATGATAAGACTAACTATGTCTGAACAAGTTATGGACTAGGCTTGCGCTGAATTTACCTTCTAAGACAGTGTTTCCCAACCTTTTTTTTTTAACCATGCCCCCAGCTAAGTCTTTCTAAAATTGTGATGATCACCCCACTCCCCCCATGTAACATATACATATTCTTTTATATTTGGAGAATTGAATTATTCCCAAAAATATTTATTCCAATTGTCCCCTGAACTATCACATTGCCCGCTTGTCGGTCGTGCGCCACACATTGGGAAACACTGATCTAAGCTGTAAACCGCGACACGTTTTCCGTTAACCGGACCCAAATCTTATAGTCTGCAGGAGTTTGAGAACGAAAGTAGAAGTGAAATACTAGACCATCTCTAACTAGACTAGCGATAATTGGACGATCAATGACGACATTATCGATGACTAGATTAGTGACTAGTGGATTGCCAATATTTTGACTAGCTATGGCTTAACGATCAATAACTTAACAAGCTATGAATGAACCATCAATAACTAGACTAAAGATTATTTGTAATATACTACGAACTGGTCACAACAGACTGAGAAGTCACATCTTCCGAAAGCTGAAGATTGGTGAGACAGACCTGTGCAACTGTGGACTGAGCCCAGAGACTGCAGAACACATTCTTCATGCCTGTCAACTCTACCAAGAAGAGAGGGAGAAAATATGGCCTACTGAGACGGCACTGCTTCCAGACTTGAGGGGTTCCATGGATGACCTAAAGCGAATCACACAATTCATTGAAGCTATTGGTGCTGTAACCTGATATCTGACTGAAGAACGATGAAGAAGAAGAAGATTTGTAATATCAATAGCTGAACCATCAATGACTGCACTAGCGGTTTCAGGACCAATAATGAATCTTCTTATTCTTCTTTCCTTCCTCTTTTACCCATTACTGGTATCGAGGGAGATACAATGTTATTGTTCTCGCTTTTCTGGCAGCTTAAGATAATGTTATTTGGTGTTCGTATAATGTCTCTTTGATGTTGTCGATCCAGCGTACTCTAGGTCTACCCCTGGCTCTTCTTTCTGCTTCTCCTCTATTCATATATGCTTTATAAAATAATTAATAGAGTAGAGACACTCGAATCTTCAATGATTAGTGATGACGGACCATCAATGCCCAGACTATTGACTATATCAGTTATTACACTTTCTCAGTTATCACATTTTCTCCGATATCACACGTTCATTGTGTATCAACTGTGCAGACCATCGACAGCTATACCATCATCAAGGATACCATCATCAAGTATACCATCATCAAGTATACCATCATCAAGTATACCATCATCAAGTATACCATCATCAAGTATACTATCATGAAATAAATTAGCAGATAATAGCAATACTACCACTTGTCATGCAGGTGAAATGCAACTAAACATAGCAGTTAAGAAATGACACTGAAGGATTAAAACAAATCAAGTGTCTAAAATCTTTAGGTATTATTGCAATGCAGAAAGGGTAATTGGTGCCCAAATATCAACGAACCTGGTAGCTCAAATAGCAATGAACATGTGGACCCAGATATCAACGAGCAAGGTGGTCCACACATCAACGTCCTGGTGGTCCATTTATCATCGATCATTGTAACCTAATTATTAACGGACCTGGCGACCTAAATATAAGTGGACCTGGTGACCTACATATCAACGGACCTTGTGACCCGACAGGATTTGTCTCAGTTCCACTGTGATTTAGTCGGTCCATTGAATGAGAGTTGGTACTAGCGGTGGCTGTATCAGTGATCCTCAACCTTTTTTTTTTTTACCCGTGGCCCCTATTGATAATTTTTCCTCCTTGGTCCCCGGGAGCCTCAAAAGAAAGATGTTGCCTGTATATGAATTTAATTTTATGTAAATATTTAAATATCGTTTACATAGTCTCATTTCTGTGGCCTACATTTATGTTGTCGTTGCTCCTCCTTTCCAGAATTCGATGGGTCCCTGTGAGACATATACCCCACGTAGGGAAACGTTCAGTTATATCATCTTGAAAAATATAATACAGTGCAATCCATTTATAGCGCATTCTTTTATAACACATTTCAGAAAATACAACAACACTTTTCGAAATCCTCAATTATATTTATTATACAGTGATTGTACTGTATATAGCGAATTTCTGTTATTACATACCAAGTTATAAATTGTTATTGTTGATTGGTTGGTTGGTTGCTGATCTAGCGGTCCATAGGCTCATGCACTTTGACATAATGCCATTAAATGGCATTATATTGCTGGGAAGTCTGTGGATTTTCGGCCCACCCCGGGACTGAGCCAGCGAATAACTATCACACCTCCAAGAAGGTAGGTTTCAACCTATGTACTGCTCCTAGCCACTGTAGCCAAGATAGGGTTCACTGTGCTCATTCCCCGCCACCAATTGACTACTGGTTATGCCGAACTTCTCTATTGCTCCAGACATGCAACCAAATGTTCAAGTCAAAAGGATTGTCACGTACTGAGCCAATGTGCCTCTAAGATGGGCATCAGCCATAGAAAAAAAAACAGTGCTGTCAGTTTCCTCCTCCCCAGTGCTGCACAGTACATCTCTGGCTCCCTCCCAACCACAGAGGATGCATACATATATTCAAGTAATAATGAAACACATTTCAACAACAAAATAAAAGCATAAATGTATAGATGACGTGCCATGAAGCTTCTACAAGAAGATAACCTCAATATAACGGCATGTCATCTACTAAGGTTTTCTGTTGCATGGGTGGTTTGTCTAGTGGGCCATTGGTGAGACCATTGGTATACATTGTTTTGAGTGGAAGTGGATGTGCTGGGCTAATATCACATTCAGACTCATCGTTGAAGATAGAAATCGCTGGAGGACTGTGTGCTGAAGCATCCGATGTGGTACCCCTACGACACTGACAAGTTACGGATTTATAGGATCATGTACATAATTATGCAACCTATTATGTTTTCTATTCTATGCCCTGCCACCCAGCAGGAGTTTGAGAACATACGCGGAGAAATATGTACATTGATTACCATAAACTTTCGGTGTTCATTTTTAGCAAGGAAAGTAAGGGACATTATTCATATATTAACATCTTTGTATTTTCGCGGTTCTGTTTCCTTCTTATTCTTCTCGTCCGCAGTTTGACAGACCAAATCCGGTTTTCTTGATAAATGTTGCTGTATTTGAAAGCTCCTCAGTGCTCTTATACAATTTAACATGTCGACACAGCAAGTCCGGTTTTTAAAAATAATTGCTGATAAATCTTATAGCCGACAGGATTTGAACCAGGTCTGTTCTAACGGCATCACATCGCCTTGCAACTTAAGCAAATAGATCTTCCGTGCTTGACCAATCACGTCCCCAAAAAGATGTGATATCAAGACATTCAAGTTGTCTACTCAGGGTTCATGTTCTTCAGTGCTCCCATACAACTTTCTTTGGATATCTGCCTCTGTGGGCCAGTGCTCCTCACTTAACTGGTTTAGTGTAATGCACTCTACAGTATTCTACAGGATATGTTTCGCTGTCCATGCTACCTGCCCACATTGACACAGAGGTGATGTAGCCAGCTACGGTTATTTAAGTGACTACTTAGTCTGTTGTGTCCTGTCCTCATGCGAAGGTGATAACGTGTTCAGGTTCTGTTTCTTAAAAGTGGAGAACAGAGTGGTAACTGCAGCTTTCGGTTAAGTCCGATAAAATAATGGTAATATGGGATATATATGGTAGCATATCCTATTCAGGACGTGGCTATCAACCAATCATTTTTTTGGATGTAGTGATTTTCTAGGCAATATAAATACGTTCAGCAGTTTACCGTTGCTTTCTGAACAGTCCGGATGCAGAATTGTCTATGGCGGGGATCGAACTCGGTACCTTCACCGTCACAGACGGGCCCTGTACCACTCCGCCACAGAGCAGGACAATGAGGATAATCAAGACCAAAAACGCATGATGATTTTGCTAAGAGTTGTATTATCTCAGAAAATGATACAGTATAATAATATTGTGTAACGGATAATTTCATAAATAATCTTGTGTAACGGATAACTTCATAAATAATCTTGTGTAACGGATAATTTCATAAATAATCTTGTGTAACGGATAACTTCATAAATAATCTTGTGTAACGGATAATTTCATAAATAATCTTGTGTAACGGATAACTTCATAAATAATCTTGTGTAATGGATAACTTCATAAATATATTTGGTTGCATATCAAATTCAGGATGTAATGATGAGCACTAAGATCGATAATTTGTACTTACTGAGCAAAACTGAAATCCAACAGGTAAATTCAAGAATAGGGTAATGAAGTTTTGCTTAATCACTAAAGACACACATAATAACACAAACGGGGTGCAAAGGGAACACATTGCTCTAGGCGGACCCAGGGTTAGCAGATAACCAAGATCCCAAATGTACCTCCTCGCGGTGCACCCTGGTAACAGAAAAAAAATAGCTCGTGATTTTGGTCAAATCATTTGGGGATCGTGTCCGAGAATGTGGAGGTAAGAGATGGAAAGAGATTTGACTGCATAAGAGACAGACAATATCTCCGACACCACCAGCATCACCACATATAGCGACATTGTCGACATACAGTGAAGCTTGTCAGTCCAGTCCGAACATTGGAGGGGCGGCCAATGAAAAAAGCATGAAAAGGTGGATGCATGGCGAAAGATAGATAGATTTCATACTGAGTACTATAAAAAATGTAAGGGCAGAACAGCACTAGAGGGCAGCGCCAACTGCAAATAGAAAGTGAAAACGATTACGGAAATGGGAACTACAAGCTCTGTTAGCTCGTGACGAGCTTCTAGTTGCTTGATTTCCTTATAGGCAGAGACCCATACCCAATAATGGGCGACAGCAAAGCAAAAAGACCTGGTCTAACTCTAATGTCGAGTCTTCCTAAACCGGAAAAATGCTCGCAAAGAGAAAGGGTGCCGAAACCGATAGGCTCAGGCAAAAAAGGGACAAAGATAGCAGTCCTGGCCCAACCCTACTGTCAAGCTTTCCTATACCGGAAATACACTTGCAGAGAGAAATGGTTCAGTACCTGATGGGCTCAGGCGCTATTGGGACAGGGTCGCTCAGCTCAAGAACACCTTGCTCTCAATCGCGTGGTGTGAGACTCGAACTTGGGCGAGGGGCGAAAGAGCCAGGGTCCAACTCTTCTGTTGAGTTCTTCCTTCTTAGGAGCCAGGCTTACGGATGAGAAACGGTTTAGTACCCTATGGGCACAGGCACAGTACGTCCAATTACACGAGGCAAGTTCATAGTGGAACACCTCGTGCGAGACAGAAGTGAGCAAAAAATCGTCTAGGCGAAGAGTCACCACACACACGCGTGCTTGGCGACAGATATGGAGTCTGTCACAGGCTAGGGTAGACCACCCGTATTGTCAAGGCATGCCGAAATCGGATGTGCTAGGCCTACAAGGCGCATAACGGTAGCACAACGTAAACACGCTCCCGGCGGAAATCGCACGGATATCCATGTTGATTACAATGGAGCGAACGCAAAACAAAAACAAACATAACACAAACAAATCGACGTTTCGACCAAAAGGCCTTTATCAAGAAAAAATGATAACAAAATTAGCAAATACAACAGAAAACGGACTGCAAGGATATTAATTGTGTTTTAATTTAATTTTGTTTTAATTTTTTTGTCTTGATAAAGACCTTTTGGTGGAAACGTCGATTTGAGTGTGTGTTATTATGTGTGTCTTGAGTGATTAAGCAAAACTTCATTACCCTATCCTTGGATTTACCTGATCAATGATGAACACTGCAATTCTGGGCAGTCGTGACTACCTAGGCAACATTTACTTACAGTAGGCTGGGTTTTTTCCCTGAACAACCACACTGATTAACTGCCTGCAATCGACTTCGAAACAGTACGAGACCAGGTCTCACAAATTATATAATTAGAAAAGATTCCAGAGAAGATGTACCAATAATCAGGTATGTGCGGTAGTAACACTCAAAGTGTTCTATATATCTATTGTTTTTTTTTTCTACAAATGCCGACAGGTGTCGTGGGGAGTTGAAGTTTTCTGTCTTCGGCCATCTTTGTTGCGCTTACCATGGTCTGGCCGTGGTACTTAACAAGCTTTCTGATTGAATTTTCCCCATCTAGTTCTTGGTCTTCCTCTGCCTTCTAACCGTTCTTTTTGCTGTTGCATGCCTGAATGGCGGTTGTGATGGCTCCATTCTCATAATGTGTCCGAACCAATTGATCCGTTAACTCAACCTTGCATCTATGACCGACAATAGTGGCATGTTTTCCCATCCGTTAACTCAACCTTGAATCTATGACCGACAATAGTGGCATGTTTTCCCATCCGTTAACTCAACCTTGCATCTATGACCGACAATAGTGGCATGTTTTCCCATCCGTTAACTCAACCTTGCATCTATGACCGACAATAGTGGCATGTTTTCCCACCCGTTAACTCAACCTTGCATCTATGACCGACAATAGTGGCATGGTTTCCCATCCGTTAACTCAACCTTGCATCTATGACCGACAATAGTGGCATGTTTTCCCACCCGTTAACTCAACCTTGCATCTATGACCGACAATAGTGGCATGTTTTCCCATCCGTTAACTCAACCTTGCATCTATGACCGACAATAGTGGCATGTTTTCCCATCCGTTAACTCAACCTTGCATCTATGACCGACAATAGTGGCATGTTTTCCCATCCGTTAACTCAACCTTGCATCTATGACCGACAATAGTGGCATGTTTTCCCATCCGTTAACTCAACCTTGCATCTATGACCGACAATAGTGGCATGTTTTCCCATCCGTTAACTCAACCTTGCATCTATGACCGACAATAGTGGTATGTTTTCCTATCCGTTAACTCAACCTTGCATCTATGACCGACAATAGTGGCATGTTTTCCCATCCGTTAACTCAACCTTGCATCTATGACTGACAATAGTGGCATGTTTTCCCATCCGTTAACTCAACCTTGCATCTATGACCGACAATAGTGGCATGTTTTCCCATCCGTTAACTCAACCTTGTATCTATGACCGACAATAGTGGCACGTTTCACCATCCGTTAACTCAACCTTGCATCTATGACTGACAATAGTGGTATGTTTTCCCATCCGTTAACTCAACCTTGCATCTATGACCGACAATAGTGGCATGTTTTCCCATCCGTTAACTCAACCTTGCATCTATGACCGACAATAGTGGCATGGTTTCCCATCCGTTAACTCAACCTTGCATCTATGACCGACAATAGTGGCATGTTTTCCCATCCGTTAACTCAACCTTGCATCTATGACCGACAATAGTGGCATGTTTTCCCATCCGTTAACTCAACCTTGTATCTATGACCGACAATAGTGGCACGTTTCACCATCCGTTAACTCAACTGCATCTGACAAAAGCATTTGACACAATAGGTAGAGAGAGGCTGTAGAAGATTCTGGCAAAATATGGATGCCCACAAAAATTTATCACAATGGTGCAGCAAATGCATGATGGAATGCAAGCTAGAGTTCAGGATGATGGAGAGTTATCTGAAACGTTTCCTGTCTAAAATGGAGTAAAACAAGGATGTGTATTAGCATCTACCTTGTTTAGCATCATGTTCTCTGCTATGTTAGAGGATGCTTTCAGAGATATAGACTTGGGAGTAAGCATCATATATCGCATAGATGGAAAATTGCTAAGCCTTTGGCGGCTGCGAGCAAAAACCAAAATCAAACCACACACAATCAGGGATCTCCTATTTGCTGATGAATGTGCCTTAAATGCCAACTCTGAGGCTGATCTACAAAGTATTAGAAACAAATACTCCAAAGCATGTACCAACTGTGGACTTAATATTAACAAGAGAAAACAAAATTCATGTTACAACCAGCACCTGGCAAAAGCCATCACGAGCTCTGCACAAAGGTAAATGGCATATCACTGAAAGTTGTGAATAGATTCACATACCTATGTAGTACATTATCACAAGATGCCAAGGTTAATGATGAAGTTTATATAAGGATCGCCAAGGCAAGCAGCACTTTCGGGAGATTGTATGTAAATATGGGGCGTAGAAATGGCATTAACCTATAGTCTACGCTGAAAGTCTATAGAGCAGTGGTACTTCCAGTGCTGTTATACGCTAGTGTAACATGGACTGTGTATAGACGTCATATGAGGAAACTCAATAACTTTCACATAACTTCTATCAGAAAAGTTATGAACATCAGATGGCAAGACAATATTCTAGATACCACTGTCCTTGGCAGATCTGGTATCCACAGCATTGACACTATCCTGATGCAGGCACAGATTGGTTGTGCGGGTCATTTGGTACATATGCCAGGTCATCGCTTGCCAAATATACTTCTCTATGGTGAGCTGGAGAAAGGTAAACGATCTAAAGGTGACCAAAAGAAGCGCTACAAGGACTCGTTAAAGACCTCACTGAAAGCGTTTGAAATAGACCAAGACACATGAGAAGAACGTGCACAAAATAGATATACATGGCGATCTACAGTCAAAAAGAGCACATCATCTTGTGAAAAGAAAGAGAAATGCTGCAGCTTAACAGCAGAGAGTAGCTAGAAAGTCACGGATAGACCACAATCAGTCTACAGTGGTCATAAGTGGTCCGAACTGTCCAAGGACATTCACAGCTCGATATAGGTCTCATTAGCCATCTAATGCACGCACCAACGCACGCATGCACACACGCACGCACGCGAACACGCACGTACGCAAGCACACACACACACACACACACACACACACACACACGCTGTGACCTCCATGTTTCCCCATCCGTTAACTCAGCCTTACATCTATGACAGACAATAGTGCCATATTTTTGTTCTGTCTCTCACTTGTATCTATGGTATAATAAGCGACCCTTGCGAGAACTGCTTCTCGTACTTACACGCTGGATACCACGCACAGATTTAAATACGGTCACACATGCTTTACCTTTTTCCCGCTGTCGTGCGTCGCTATCGACATAGTCAAATGCCCCCATATAATTATTGCTTTTTGTGCACAGAAATCTTTTTACCCCGAAAAAAATCCCGAAAAAAAACGACCGTTCTCATAAACGCAATCAGTATTAAAAGTACAGTAAGAAGTCCATCTTCTCTCCCCCCCCCCCCCCTCCCTTTCAATTCAAACATAAAATTAATCATATATGGATTTTTTTAAGACCCTCTGTATTTATTTTTTTATTTTTGCACATCCGCCTGGGCAGCAGCCCATGCCTAGTATTAGAGTTGTGCCCAATGTATGTTTTGTCCTCTTATCCAGAAATAGAAAAACAGTGAAGCATAATCACGTTTAGATTTCCCACAATACAAAGTGGAAATCACACTATAGCGCATTCTTGTAGATCAAATACCCCTATATAACGACACTTTTCAAAGTTCCTAATTATATTTATTCTCAATTATAATTTCGGTCCAGACCATTTGTTATAATGAGATTTGTTAATTGTGTAACCATGATATACTTCTGTGTTCATCTCATCTGTGGTCATACTAGATTGTCTAACGTGATGACAGGACGAAGTCTGCTGTTTTTTCAATGTCAGAGTGGCTACACTATAGCTTTTGTCACAGCTCCGCACCCTTTGCAGACTCACCGCGACGTCTCTGCTGTATATGTTGGACAGTCCTGAAGTGCGAGTATGAGTTCGGGGGTTTAGATTTCCGGATCCACGTAGAAATTCAACTGTGTGTGAGATCCTTAGTAGGTAGAGGTCTATAGTTTTTTGTTCTAAGGTGAACAAAAGTATGGTCTGATGATGTCTTTGGAGACGTTATGCTTTGTGTTGTGATGTTATTCATTTTATTTTAATACTCATGCTATTTTATTTTATTTTAATACTAAAAAATCATGAACTTTACCGGCTTGACAGAATCAATTCAACTATATGACAATATACTAGGTAAATTTTTCAAATTTCGTATATTTGGGAAGCATATATTTGATAACAGCATATATGGGAAGCATATATTTGATAACAGCAGACGGGGATACCAACACAAGACTCGAATCGCTCTCGCCTTTACAAAATCTCAAACATCTGGAGATCGAAGATCGCAAGTACACATATCAAACTGCTACTATTCAATGCAAATGTGATTCCATCATTAACATATGGATGTGAAAGTTGGAAATCTACCGCAATAATGGATAAGAAGTTAGTTGCCTTCGAGAATAGATGCCTCAGAATCATCACACACACTAATTGGACAGACTCCAAATCAAACGACATACTAAGAGTGGAGACAAAACAAGAATACGTGACGAACATCATCATAAAACGCCGCTGGACATACATCGGCCACGTAGTTAGAATGAAGGAAGACAGTATTCCACGACAAGCCTTCAAGTGGACACCAGACGGGATAAGAAAACAGGGAAGACCAAAAACAACGCTCTGAAGAACATTTATGAATGAATTAAAATCAGCAGGAATAAATGAACAAGACCTGCATTCCTTGCAACTGACCGACAGGCATAGAGAACTATGACATCCGCCCAATGTGCCAAACTTTGCAAAAGAGGAACTGACTGACTGACTCATGCTATGCAACTTGAGGTTCTGATAAACAATTATACAAACCCTGCTGCAGCACAAATTCCTTGACGAGTGATAATGACGTCACTATTTGATTCAAATTTTCTTGTCGTTCCATGCACAACATTAATAATAATGATAATAATAAAACACATAACATGTCATGGTTGTAGGGGTATCACATTGAAACATTTGATGCAGAAATATCTCCACGTAGGGGTATAACATTGGGACATTTGATGCAGAAAGATCCACGCATTCTTGATTCTTGATTAGAAAACTGCCCTCACAGCACGTGGGGCATTCCCATAAGTACTCCACCCTCTGTTCCAGCAGCCATTCGACGCGATGGTGTTTCGAGTCCAATGCCGCCGAAACATACGTCGACATCAGGGCACAACTCTGGCCCTTGCGACAGGTTTCTTTGTAGTTCTGCCCACCCACGCCGTGTCCGTAATTAGTTCAAGCACAACGTCGGCCTGTCGGAACAACATAGTAACTGTTATCGAAGGTTACGACTACGGGATTGTATAGATGACGTGCCATGAAGCTTCTATGAAAAGATAACCTCAATATAAAGCCATGTCATCTACTAAGGTTTTCTATTGCATGGATGGTTTGTCTAGTGAGCCATTGGTGAGACCCACAGACGCAACCGCATCCACGCATTTCTATCCCCTACCATCCTAATGAGCTTGGAAACTTCACACCCTATCCAGTCTTTGGTATTATCCAGCCGTGTCTTCTTCTTTTCACCCCGTCTTCTACAGTTTCCAACGTACGTTGAAGAACATCTTTTATCATCCATATATGATAACAAAATATATACGATTTTTATCCTCAGAACTTAAATACTTGTACGGGATGTTCGTTGATGTTGTAATAGTCATTGTCTCGATTGGTCTGTTCTCGGAGACTTGAGTACACAGGTTGAATGTCTTGACGAGATCACATCTTTTTTGAGGGATGTGGTTGGTCAAGTACGGAAAACGTGTTTCCTTAAGTATCAAGACGATTCAGTGCCACTACAATGGACCTGGTTTAATTCCCGTTATCTGTAAGAAATATTTTCATTTATTCTCATGCTTCCTACTTAATTTACTTGTCTCAACTGCATGGGTGTATTCAGGGGGTTGTGGAAGCATTTTTAGTTTCTAAAAGGCAAGGATGTATTCAGGGGGTTGTGGATGCATGTTTAGTTTCTAAAAGGCAAGGATGTATTCAGGGGGTTGTGGATGCATGTTTAGTTTCTAAAAGGCAAGGATGTATTCAGGGGGTTTATGGGTGCATGTTTAGTTTCCAAAAGGCAAGGATGTATTCAGGGGGTTTATGGATGCATGTTTAGCTTCCAAAAGGCATTCCAGAGCGATAATATACCCAAATCATCACGCCCTGCCAGGAGTGCTGAATATGTATCTGGATAAACTAATTCAGCATTCTGCCGTCACATCTGTTGACCCATCCATATTGATGGCACACCCAGAATTTCCCTCCACCTAGGAGATTGCCACATAGGGACAAATATGCAAGGTCCGCTGACCAGCATCTCTCGGTCATCAATAGGGATTATTTGAGAAAAGACAAAAGTAAGAAATTGAGGCAAGACATGTACTTACGATTAATTTTTCACAGGTGACAGATTATTAGCTTATCTCCCTATTTACCGTAGTTACCTTCCATGACATTCCAGGAATGAAGACACTGTGTCCCTATTCGTTGCACCGTAAATTAAAGTTCAGAATACGGATTCCTATTAATAAAGTCGACATTGGTGTATGGTTTCCTATTATTGCTTACAAATTTGAGGTCATGATTCGCCTCAGACTTCACCCGAGACCACAGCGTATAGAAGACCTAAGTGCGGAAAGCAAACAAGCCTCATTCGCTATTTTATTGATTATTGTCTTGCTATTCGCTAGTCACTATTTATATACTTGATGTCGGTCGCCACGAATAACCAAGTCTGACCAATGAAGTACACAGAAATAATCAAAATACAGGAAAGCCAGTCTTCTAGGTCATCTGCGCACAGGTCTGTGGTAAATATCGACGATCACGCTCCTCCACAGATCCCGATGAGATTTTTTAAAAGTCCTGGATTGTTTTCTGTTAAGGGGAATAACTGGAAACAACTTCGCAAGCTCAAATTATAACTGCATTTGTGGGCCTTGCATACATTTTTATTTGTTAATGTGGCGGATAGGTATATTTTTTATTATATATTTTGTATACAAACACACATTCATATATATAATATATTTGACTATATATATGAATATATATGAGTATACAGACAGATAATTGATAGGTGGAAACATAATATAAGCAGATAGATAATTGATAGGTGGAAACATAATATAAGCAGATAGATAATTTGATAGATTTGCCTTGTATAGTCATCTGGTATATATATTCATGTTTTTTAAATTTCTATAGGTCGTCTAGTAAATATCAATTTTTTTCTCAAATTTCTGTAGGTCTTCTTGAAAATATCAATGTTTCTCAAATTTCTATAGGTCGTCTAGTAAATATCAATTTTTTTCTCAAATTTCTATAGGTCGTCTAGTAAATATTAATATTTCTCAAATTTCTATAGGTCGTCTAGTAAATATCAATGTTTCTCAAATTTCTATAGGTCGTCTAGTAAATATCAATTTTTTTCTCAAATTTCTGTATGTCGTCTGATATATGACTATGTTTCTGAAATATTTTGTAGGTTGTGTGTGTATATATGGTAGTATTTCACAAATTGTGTGTTTTCACGGACCGGTTTTTTGTGTTTTACAATCTTTGGGAAAATTTAGAAATGATGCAGTTGCTACTGAGCAAATCTGGAAGGCAACGTTAGTCGTGTACTAAATACTGTAGAGCAATATTGATGACACAATATCTTGTGTTTTATATCTTTTATTGTGTTGTTTATGAACTTCTCTGCTGTCAGATTTCAGTTTTCAACAAACTGTCTGCAAATATAACTACTAGGTATTAGGTCTGTTGATTATCCTCTACGCACACCGGACACGTCCATAAGTGCTCAGATCTCCGCTTCAGTAAATCTCTCAGGGTATAACGGCTGATGGTTCCAGTTCTATGTTGGTTCACTGCTCTTTTTGAGCTCTTTGTCAGGTTTTCTCTACGGATCACGCCCATTTTCCCCTACTCCCAATTGCCGTGTTCTCGGTATTGACTCATGCTCATTAAACTCAAAATCCTCAGATCGTGAGGACTCACGAAGAGCAATGCATATGTCTGCTCGGTAATATGACTACTGTTTTGTTTTAATGTGTTATTTCATTTGTGTATTTGGTCGTGATGAATGACAGTCTTTCAGATACTACTTTCACCCCTGTATCATATTTATTACAAAACTCTCAACAGGGAGACCAAGAAGAAGATTAATGAACAAAATAAAGGAAGACCTACAAGAAACAGGATCACAAATTGGAGAACAAAGACTCGGATAGAGACGGATGGAGACATGCCACATTTGCAATAATAAATCCTAATTACTTGCAAAGCAAAGAAGAACACGTAAAAGAGAAAGAAGACAAGACGTGAAACAATTTTTCTACAACTTTATTGGTCATTTCTCGCTGAGTTAAAGCCCGTTGAATTCCAGTATATATATATATATATATATATATATATATATATATATATATATATATATATATATATATATATATATATATATATATATATATATAAGTATACATAGACAGATAATTGATAGGTGGAAACGTGGTATATGCAGATATTTGATAGGCTGGGACATGATACAAACAGAAAATGTGTGGGTGTAGACATGATAGAAACAGACAATTGACAGATTAAAAGATTATAGGCAAAGATAGGTGTATGATAGAATGAAATATGATATACAGAGATATTAATAATTGGCAAATAGATACCTAAAACATGATACAATTTATCAATATGTATTGTATGTCCAGCACTCGATGGTAATAGAGAAATGCTTCTCCCTCCAAGAATATATAAATGAAATGTCATGTCTGAAACAAAACAATAGCTAGCAAACACATGTACATGTCACACAATGGTAACAAGTCAAAGAGCATCAGCTCAGGAAGGCTGGATCAATATGTCCGATAGATACTCACTCAATCTTCAGATCAATATTACAAAATCTGACAATGACCCCATGGATACAACTGCCCTAAATAATACTATCATCTTACACTGACGGACCTGTCCAATTCTGATGGAGTTCATGTGATCAGTCTGAGTGAGTGTCATGGAACTGTCAGATGTAACCTATCAATCGATATTGAACTCTATCTCGCTAGCATGCAGTAGGACTTAGTCTAATTATTATAGATACCATACTCATAGATACTGTCAAAGCATTCTTTTCTAAACACACAACCTTATATTTTGATAGGTAATTAGATCTTCGATCTTCCATTGTGTTACTGGTCATGCACTGGGATATTTCCTAGGTAGACTCGCATCAATGGTCACCTTATCAAAGGGCGATATTTGGAAACAGTGTAATGAAATTGTGCAATCACCAGAAACCCGATAAAACGTGCACTAATCTTCGTATTAACCGACTTCTATTTATATTAACTAAAATACATTATCATCGTATAATCAAGCTTGGAAATAAGGTTGGGGAGGGGCGATAGAGTGTTAGGGTAAATCCCCTCCTCCTTCAACCATCCCCCCCCGACATGGAAGGAAGTAAAAAAATTGGGTGAAATCAGATCCTCTGTTTATGCTTGTTTAGATCCTAAGGAATTACACAAGACGTGTTTATTTAGTTCTCGAGGAATTATGAACAATAGAGCTTTTGTATCCTTGTTTAATTAATTTGTGTGCGTGTGTTGGGTTCTATTCCATACATTAAAGATATGAAATCTGCCTTCTACTCAGAGGGGTTATACTGGATGGATGTTCCACAATCTTTGCCATACAGACTAGTAAAATTAATTCCACTGAAAAATCACCCAATCTATTCGGAAATATTTCTTTGTCCATTAAACCTGCATGACCAGAACAGTGAATACAATGAAAACTTTGAAACGAGTAGAGATAACACTGCAATGAAATTTAATTTTAAAAAACACAAAAACACACACACACACACAGTTAAGCAGAAAAGAATCAGTCTGTTCTTCTCTCAAGACTTACTTCACATTTCTATTCACATTTCATCCAACTTTTTACGAGCTGAATTGAACATCTAACTTATTTCTGGACTCACAACTACCACAACCTAATCGTTTCCACCTCTCTCAGGGCCGTAGATACATCTTCAGTAGACCTCACAACTACCACAACCTAATCACTTCCACCTCTCTCAGGGCCGTAGATACATCTTCAGTACACCTCCCCCCGCCTATTTTCCCTAAAAAAGAAGGGGAAAGGGACAACAAAGGTCATTCACCACACTTCATCTGGCAATACCCTTTATTCGTACGAAATTTTGACAAAATTCCTAGTACTAGTAAGTCTTGTTTTGATTTTCTAAAGGGGGTGGGGTGTTGAGTACCCTAAACCCTAACCCATCTTGTCTCCCCCCTTTCTTTACGCCATGCTTATCTTTGGTTGCGATGGAGGAACGCCATCATACGAATGTAGACATTCAGTCACACGAAACTCTGCTACTAGTGGTACGGTATAAACGCTGACCAGTTTTGGCCTAAACATTCTACATAACTGTATGGCTTCACTACTCTCATCACACAAGGACTAAATATTTTACTTGACTTAAACACTTTATCAACTCTCATCAGCAAACATATCATGGAAGGATAAAATCAGAAACTCAGATATTATAAACACACTGAATATTCCAGAGTGTTGGTTACTAAACACAATAACAAAAAGAAAACTACGCCTGTTTGGTCATATAAAGAGACATAACTGTTTAGAAAGACAAATAATGGAGGGAAGAGTACCTGGGTAGAGGAGAAGGGGCAGACCAAGAAGACGATGGACTGACGACATTAAAGATAACATGAATACATCGCTAGAAAATGCAAGCCACATCGCCCAAGACAGAGAGAGGTTCAGAGAGTTCATTGGGAAGACAACGTTCTGGAAGGAATACGTCACATGACACATCAGCAAACAGGACAACGGACAGGCCAGAAAAAATGATAAGTTTTCTCGACCGCTATTGTCACTTGGTTACAAAACTATTTCAGAAACACCCTAATCTTATCGTCAAGTTAGACAAATGCTGCATTGTCTAGTGTCCAGTAATTGACCAACAAAGAAGTAGAATCCAATTTCTAAACGACAAACTTTGTCAAGTATGACTTTAAAAGTGACCAAATGTTGTATTGACATTTTCTATCGGTTCTATCAAGGCTGCCATAATAAGATTGCTTACGGATTGTTTCATTTTCCTCTGCGTGGTAATGTTCATCAGAGCTACTGAAGTCGGATCTGTCAGACCAAAAGGCACATATATCACATTCAAGCAGTTACCCATGACACAGCACATTATTTTACAGAAAATAGACATTAACTGCAGTAACACTGTAATTCAACATGCGAAACAATGAACAGGGTAATGAAGTTTTGCTAATCCCTTGCAACACACTGGAACACATAAATCAACTTTTAGATCAAATGGTCTTTATCAGGGATACAACACACACACAAAAAGACACGAGTAAGAAACGGCGCTGTCCACGTTCACATAATAATGAATATCACCCTTTACACTAACCTCCTCTACACAATACAACATGAAATACGCATCAGGCGAGAAAGGTATTGGGTAGTAAAAGCAGAGGAAAGAAACTCTACTCAGAGTGTACTGACTGTAAGAAATAGGGAGAGGTTGTGAATGAATGGAAGTAAAACATATTTGTACACATGTTGTCAATGAGAGTGGGGTAGAGTGTTGAGAGAGTGTCGCCATTGAGCTGCCACCATGATATACAAGAATTCCTCCAGTGGTACTGAAAACTATAATATTTAGGATGGGGATAGAGGCAGTATCTGTCGAAATGACCAGGACGTGTTAACAAAATCTGCTGCATATCACGAGTATGAGAATGGAGATTGAGGCAGTAACATCGTCTCTCACTTGGCTGCATAAACTAGTATGAGAATGGAGATTAAGGCAGTAACATCCGCTCTCAATTGGCTGCATAAACTAGTATGAGAATGGAGATTGAGGCAGTAACATAGGCTCTCACTTGGTTGCATAAACTAGTATGAGAATGGAGATTAAGGCAGTAACATCCGCTCTCAATTGGCTGCATAAACTAGTATGAGAATGGAGATTGAGGCAGTAACATAGGCTCCCACTTGGTTGCATAAACTAGTATGAGAATGGAGATTAAGGCAGTAACATCCGCTCTCAATTGGCTGCATAAACTAGTATGAGAATGGAGATTGAGGCAGTAACATAGGCTCTCACTTGGTTGCATAAACTAGTATGAGAATGGAGATTAAGGCAGTAACATCCGCTCTCACTTGGTTGCATAAACTAGTATGAGAATGGAGATTGAGGCAGTAACATAGGCTCTCACTTGGTTGCATAAACTAGTATGAGAATGGAGATTAATGCAGTAACATCCGCTCTCACTTGGTTGCATAAACTAGTATGAGAATGGAGATTAAGGCAGTAACATCCGCTCTCACTTGGCTGACAATTCAACTATTAACACACTGTGATTCTATCAGACTACAATCTCATGATGTGCAAGATAGAAATGTGTATGGTAGGGAAACAACAGCTCACTCTTCTCAACACTGTCTAAAGCATTACATGTATTTTACTATCCATGTCATTAGGATGACGCCGTGGTGTCTTTTGACGGGCAAAGCTATAGTTAATTAAACAGGGAGGGTGACAGGGATGAGCTAGTTAGGGCACTCGTGGATGCACTACAAAATGATGAAGATGATGCTGAAAAAGAGACTGTATATGCACTGATTGTTTGTTTGAAATCCCCATGAATTACGAGCGATTATCTCTTACTTCCTATGCGCAGTGGTGTTGTTTTCTGTGCTTTTTTTCATACACAGGAAACCGCAGCTTTCGGCTTAGTGCAGTGCCTATTGAAGAGGTCATCTACTCAGAGGGGATCAATAATTGTATAGAGGGCATGCTCCATAAGAGAGCCTCAATATAACGTCATGTCATCTAGTAAAGTTTTCTGTTGCATGGGTGGTTTGCCTAGTGGGCCACAGCTGAGACCCAAACACGTAATAGCATGTGTACATACAGAAATAGTGATAGAAATGAGAGTGACCATAGAAGAGGGAGGAAAATGCGTCCTCTATGGAAAGATACGAAGAGCACATAACTAACAGGATCCTATCCAATTCTAGCAAATCCTGTAATCATGTATGTAAGCTGTCAGGGTTGTTGGGATACCACATTGGATGGTTCAGGACTCAGAGTCAGTCCTCTAGTGAAATCAATCTTCATCGATTCGGATGGATGAGGAAAAATCTCGTCTTGTCCATTCCTTGATGTCTGACCATGCTTTCATTTAACCCCATTTGCTTCTTTCTCCCTCCACCGCTCCCTTCAGTATAATTTTGGACAAGGAATCATGTTGGCATACGTGTCCAAACCATGTACATTTTCGTCGTTTCACTTACAGCTCACATTCTCTGAACTGGCTGAGAGTATGATCAACAGAGCACTAATTCGCCTTGCTTAGTGATGTTAGTTCGTGATCAAGAATCACGGCAAAATAGGAAAACACCGTTAAGTAGAATAAACAGCGAATTACAAAGATTAATAAAAATTTAACAAAATAAAAAATAAATATTTTGGTCACATAAAACGACATAACACTTTGTTGAAGACTTTATTGGAATAATTCACATGAAGAAAGGGTGAAGATTTAACCATAAGCACACCAGATCAACAAATAGATAACACGACACAAAGAGTAGATGGTATGTCTATATAGCGAAGATGTTCTAATGTACAGGCCCAACATCACTTCATCCATAATTGTCTGCAGTACAAACTAACTCTACACAGAATTCATTAGGACTTCATTCGTTACGTTTTTGATTATTTTCGTGTTTTAGTTGGTCACTACTTATATCCTCGTATTTGGAATCGCATTGCCAATTTTTGGCATGCGACTGTTTGCGACTTGCCTATTTTTAGCATAAGACCGTTTTCTATACTGTAAACGATCATGCTTCATCCATGCAAATATTTTCATGTATCCTCATAAGTAGAAGGTTTATTTTTTTTCTCACAAACAATTGCATACTACGTAATGCTGGAGTCATCTTGATATAAAATATATTTTTGTAGGACCCCCCACCCAACCTGCACCCCGAATTTCACAAAATTATTCCAATCTCTGTTCTTAATTCCAGTGGATGGAAACACAAAAATAGAACAGTTGACAAATGGCGAGGCAAAGATATTATTTGGGAGATGTACATTCAGAGACAAAGATATAAGTTGGGAGATGCACATTCAGAGACAAAGATATTATTTGGGAGATGCACATTCAGAGACAAAGATATTATTTGGGAGATGTACATTCAGAGACAAAGATATAAGTTGGGAGATGTACATTCAGAGACAAAGATATAAGTTGGGAGATGTACATTCAGAGACAAAGATATTATTTGGGAGATGCACATTCATAGGTAAAGATATTATTTGGTAGATCCACATTCAGGGACAAAGATATAAGTTGGGAGATGTACATTCAGAGACAAAGATATAAGTTGGGAGATGCACATTCATAGGTAAAGATATTATTTGGTAGATCCACATTCAGGGACAAAGATATTATTTGGTAGATCCACATTCAGGGACAAAGATATTATTTGGTAGATCCACATTCAGGGACAAAGATACAAGTTGGAAGAAACACATCCAGGGGCAGATAAAGATATAAGTTGAGAGGAATACATCAAGAGACAAGGATATACGTTGAGAGGAATACATCAAGAGACAAGGATATGCGTTGGGAGAGATACATCAAGAGATAGATAAAAATAGAAGTTCAGAGGAGCACATCAAGAAACAGGCAAAGATAAAGGTTGGAAGAAACACATCAAAAGACACAGGTATAGTTAGTTAGTTAGTCGTTGGATCATCGTCACTGCACTCCGGACAAGTCCATATGTGCTTAGATCTCTCCTTGAGTGTAGCTGCCATTACACGTTGACTGACGGTCCCAGTACTCAGTTGATTGACCATCATTCTTTCTTGTCCATGAAACTGCTCCGTTCTAGCGACACCACATTTCAAACCAAATTCCTTTATTCTAGTCATGGAAAAGGGGGTCATCGTCGCTTATACAGTCATTTGCTCGTGCGTTTTCCCGTAGGGCGTTCAAAATGTCTGCTCGATCCATCGCTCCACCAAAAGCGGTAGTAGCGGCGTGTGCGGTCAACCTATCTGCTATCTCATTACCCCAATGCCGTCTTAACCCATAGGCCCGTTGGGCATTTGCCCGGGGGCCCACGAGCATAGGGGCCCCGTGCGAATATTTTGTAGGGTTTTGGAAAACTGTTTGATGCTGTTCATGCTTTGTGTAAGGGTTTCGACAAAATAAAACATGCACTGGATTCTATATCAGGTGACAATGAACAGCAAGTGACAACAAGGCGTGAGGCGGAAGGTTTGAGCAAAAAAATGGAACACCTTGAAACAATATTTCTTACAATTCTTTGGAAGGGAATTCTAGAAAGGATGATTATAACAAGCAAAGTTTTACAATCAAAGGATGTGAACATCCTAGTTGCCACAAATCTTCTTGTGTCGCTGAAAAGCTATCTTAAGGAAACTAGAGACAAATTCACTGAATATGAATTCAAAGCCAGAAGTATGTGTCCAGATGCCGATTACAGTGATGGAAAAAAACGGGAACGAACCCGAAGTGTGCGTTTTAGTAGATATGATAGGCCAGGAGAAGAGTTACTTCTAAATAAGTCCGAAAAGTTCAAGGTAGAAACTTTCCTCCCTATTCTGGACACTTTAATCATTGAACTAACAAGACGTGCAGAGGCGTATTCACAAATTGGAAATTTGTTTTATTTCTTGGGTGAATTAAAAACCATTACTTCTGATGCACTAAAGAAAAAAGCGAATATCTTGCCAATACGTACCACAAGGACTTGAGTTATGACGACCTTTTAAATGAATGTGAGCAACTCAAGCATTACATGGCTCTTGATGAAAATTGCGAGACTCTACCTGCATTGTACAGAAAAATAATTTCGGACACTTTAAAATCTGTTTTTCCGAACATTGAAATTGCACTCAGAGTGTTCATGTGCATGATGGTGAGCAATTGTACAGGAGAACGTTCTTTTTCAAGACTTAAACTTATAAAAAATCAGCTTCGTAGTACAATGGGACAGCATCGTTTGAACTGGCTATCACTCATGAGCATAGAAAATGACATCCTGAAGACCATTGACTTCAAGCCGATAATAAAACAATTTTCTGAAAAGAAATGTCGCAAACGTGTGTTATAATAAAGTACCGTACTGAAATTTGTCTAATTTAAGAAAAAAAATTTCTATTACGAATTTTAATACCTTTGTTTGACCTTGTGTAATAGATGTAATATGTTATGGCGCTTATTATTTAAAAAACATATGTAAATATATGTTTTTGTGTGTACATTTTTTTGTTTTTGCAAATATCATATGTAATACTATAAAACATGTAAATAAAATCTCTTTTCTCTGTTTTTCATGTTTAATGTTGATTATAGTTGCAGCTGTACAGCATGTTTTAACAACAATTTTGTTGAAATGAGTATAGTGACAATAAAATAAATAATACATTATTTTTAATATTATCAACCATTAATTTTTTTATTCCTGCGGGAGGGGGGGGCACTCTTTCTTTGCCCAGGGGCCCAACACTATTTCTTTGCCCGGGGGCCCTAAATTGTGTAAAGACGGCTTCTGCATTACCCCGGACTCCCGCATGTCCCGGCACAAAAATGAAAGTCACTTTACGCAAACAGGAATTCTTCACTGTATCCAGCCACTGTTCCCGAATGTATCCCCCATGAACTTTCACAATCATGCTCATCGAGTCACTGAGTATGCAGGCATGCTCGCTGATAGTCTGCGAGCAGACCCATTGCAAAGCTTTGGTTACTGCCAAAACCTCCATTGTCATGCTACTTGTCGTCTGAGCGAAAGCACCACTTTCCTCTCTGATGGTTTCCCCCTACCTTTGAGCCGTGAAGACCCAGGCACTTCTGATGTGTCTCTCAACCGACACATCTGTATATACAAAGAGATCAATTGGAGAAACACATCAAGCGAAAGATGTAGATTAGAGAAACACATCAAGAGACAAAGATATAATCTGGGAGAAACACATCAAGAGAAAGATATAAGTTGGGAGATACACATTCAGAGACAAAGATATAAATTGGGAGAAACACATCAAGAGAAAGATATAAGTTGGGAGATACACATTCAGAGACAAAGATATAAATTGGGAGAAACACATCAAGAGAAAGATATAAGTTGGGAGATACACATTCAGAGACAAAGATATAAATTGGGAGAAACACATCAAGAGACAAAGATATAAATTGGGAGAAACACATCAAGAGACAAAGATATAAGTTTGGGAAATACATCAAGAGACAAAGATATAAGTTAAGAGGAACACATCAAGAGACAGAGAAAGATATAAACTGAGAGAACTACTTCGAGATATGATTATTTATCCGAGTTGATATCAAAGAGAAAGACCGAAAGTGTTGAAGTTCCGTTAGTAGGGAACCTTCGTTTTGGTGACGATACTCGGTCAGATTTCTTCATTTTCTTTTTTTTCTTTCTCTTTTTGTTCAGCTAATTGTGCTTGCAATAAGAGCGTAAATCTTGTGAGAAGATCTTGAACACAAATGTTCAGACATGTAAACATGTGTCGTCGTTGCTTGGCAGTTTAAACAGTTCGCAGATCGGGCACCGTTATCTCTTATTCAATACCGCTCCCTAAGTGAGTTGCAACCCTCGGTGGTCTGTACCATGGACATCTAGTCTGAACTCGAGAGCAGTTGCCTTGACCTCGGGAATAAAAAGTAATTCCGCTGTTGAAAGGTCAGGGTTGTACCAAAACACGTGATGCTAATTGTGATTTGTTTCTGACTGTCAGAGAAAGATAAGAGATAAAAGAATGATATATTCGATAGATAAATTAAGTAGACTTGTGACAGATAGAAGATAAACACAAACACTCACGCACGCATACACACACACACACACACGAATTTAGATATTCCTATTTTACACGGCGTAGTCTTTCTCAACATTAAGTCATCATTAAGAGCCGTCTCCACAACGAAGGTTGGCTGCAACGGATCTCCAACATCCCCTGTCCCTTGTCTTGGTGGTACATTCTGCTAGACTGTAACCTCTCAATCGTGTGATGTTACTCTCCCACTTGTATCTCTGCCTACCTCTTGCTCGCCTCAATTTGACTTTACCAAGTAAGGTCTTCAATAAGGTGTCATGTCTTTTAATGTATTCAAAATATTTTATTTGCCTGATATTTATTTCTCTTATTAGTTCTTTCTTCATATTAAGTGTCTTTAGCACCTCTTTATTTGTTTTCTTCTCTTTCCATGATGTTCTCCCTATTCTTCTATATACCCACATCTCAAAGGCATCAATTCTGTCTTCAAATTGTTTATTTAGTGTCAATGTTTCTGAGCCATACATTAATATAGAATAGATACAGCATTTTATATTTCTCATATTTAACTTGTTTGTAATTTGTTTAGATGTTAATATTTTCCTCATGTCATTGAAGATATTAAAGTCTTACTACAACCAACCAATTCGGTTCAAATATCTTCGTCACTTTGTCTTCATAATTTTAATGGTTGTTTCCCTTTAAAGTCATAATTTTTTCCCGATGAATCCTAGAAATTGTCAAAATGATAATATGTATAATATTCTGCATGTATTTAAATTTGTAAATCAATTTTGTGTGAAAATAAATTGTGTAAATAAAAAAACCCTCTGCATTTTGCAAGGTATATATTTCGTATTTAGTTTAATTTCAGTTAATTATCAGAGAAAAGCATCCACACGCAAACAAAGATAGTTCAGAGGAACACTCCTTACGGGAATAAAAAGATATTTTTAAAAAGATAAACATTTCAGTAAATATTAAGAAGTATTGTTTTTAATCCTGCGTTCAATTGTGAAAAAAAATAATAAACAACAACAACAACAAAAAACTATACTGATTTCAATCCAAAAGAAAATTATAGAGATAAGTGTACCATACTCATCTATCAATATATATTGGGTTTTTTTCTTTGTTTTTATTGTAAAGCTGCAGGATCGAATGATAATCCGTTTTCGGGCTATGGCGCATTCATTCGTTTGATATGCAGTAATATTATGACGTCTCAGAATGTTGGTAACTCCTTCAAATCCACATTCTTCATGGTCTTCCTCTGTATCTTGCTGTTTCCATTATCATGTTGTATGCTCTTGCCGCTGGCCAGTGAGTGTTCATTCTCAATTAGTAGCTGAACCATTTCAGTCTCTGTTTTTCAGTATATCGTATTTCCTCACAGTTATTGTTCCAACATTTCTTGTAATCTCTTCATTCCTCACATGATCTCTTCTTGTAATCTCTTCATTCTTCACATGATCTCTTCTTGTAATCTCTTCATTCCTCACATGATCTCTTCTTGTAATCTCTTCATCCCTCACATGATCTCTTCTTGTAATCTCTTCATTCCTCACATGATCTCTTCTTGTAATCTCTTCATTTCTCACATGATCTCTTCTTGTAATCTCTTCATTTCTCACATGATTTCTTCTTGTAATCTCTTCATTCCTCACATGATCTCTTCTTGTAATCTCTTCATTTCTCACATGATTTCTTCTTGTAATCTCTTCATTCCTCACATGATCTCTTCTTGTAATCTCTTCATTCCTCACATGATCTCTTCTTGTAATCTCTTCATTCCTCACATGATCTCTTCTTGTAATCTCTTCATTCCTCACATGATCTCTTCTTGTAATCTCTTCATTCCTCACATAATCTCTTCTTGTAATCTCTTCATCCCTCACATGATCTCTTCTTGTAATCTCTTCATTCCTCACATGATCTCTTCTTGTAATCTCTTCATTCCTCACATAATCTCTTCTTGTAATCTCTTCATTTCTCACATGATCTCTTCTTGTAATCTCTTCATTCCTCACATGATCTCTTCTTGTAATCTCTTCATCCCTCACATGATCTCTTCTTGTAATCTCTTCATCCCTCACATGATCTCTTCTTGTAATCTCTTCATTCCTCACATGATCTCTTCTTATAATCTCTTCATTTCTCACATGATCTCTTCTTGTAATCTCTTCATCCCTCACATGATCTCTTCTTGTAATCTCTTCATTCCTCACATTATCTCTTCTTATAATCTCTTAATTTCTCACATGATCTCTTCGTGTAATCTCTTCATCCCTCACATGATCTCTTCTTGTAATCTCTTCATTCCTCACATGATCTCTTCTTATAATCTCTTCATTTCTCACATGATCTCTTCTTGTAATCTCTTCATTCCTCACATGATCTCTTCTTGTAATCTCTTTATCCCTCACATGATCTCTTCTTGTAATCTCTTCATCCCTCACATGATCTCTTCTTGTAATCTCTTCATTCCTCACATGATCTCTTCTTATAATCTCTTCATTTCTCACATGATCTCTTCTTGTTGTTGCTGCTTTTCTTAGACACCTCATTTCACACGTAGTAAGCTTTCTCTCTTGCTGTTTAGCTAGTGGCCATGTCTGACATTGATAACACAATTGTGGTATTATCGTTTTCGTTGCCTTGGCATAATCCCATCTATTATAGTCTTTTCTCTGCATTTGTGTTGTTTTAAATGTCCAAAACAATGTAATTTTCTAGATAAAACCTTCTTTTTCAGGTAGTGTTCTTGAATGTTTCAATTCTTCCCTTGTGTACCTATTGGTAATCAATTTGGTTCATGATATTCTGAGCATTCTTTTGTAACATATTTTTTTCGAACACTGGAATTTATTTTGTTTCTCACATTATTGGTAATTGTTCATGATTAATATCCAAACTTGCAATTGGGAATATTCAGGCTGTTAGGAAATCTATCGTTGTTGCTTTGCTACAGCCGAGCCATATGTTTTTCACGTGTATCAGTTTATTTGATGCAATGGCCAACCTCCGTCTGACTTCATAGACATAATTCATTACTTCGAAAACAGTTTGTTAAAAATTGTCATATTTGAGCCATACCTTCAAGAAAAGTTCAATGTTTCCACAAAAATAAATCTTTTCTCTACAGTTCAACTTTTTTTAACTCAAAGTTCTGAATTAACAGTTCAACTTTGTTAACACAAAGTTCGGAATTAACAGTTCTACTTTGTTAACACAAAGTTCTGAATTATATTATCTAGATTAGTTTTTCCCAACCTTTTTTAATTACAACGCCCCCACCTAACAACTTTCTAAATTTCGGATGTCACCCCTCCCACTATGTAGCATATACATATTCTTTTATATTAAAAATCTGAATTATTCCCTAACTGAAGTCTAATTACAATTTTTCGAATTGCCTCCATGAACAATCAAATAGCCAGCTCCCTTGAGGGGCGTCGCCCTACGTTGGTAAACACTGATCTAGATTCATTAATGTTTCATCTCAGCCTGAGCACAACTAACTCCAAAATGTTACATCTCAGCCTGAGCACAACTAACTCCAAAATGAAAGTGATATCTTTCAATGAAGTTCAGAATCCGTAATCTGAAGAAAGCACGTACTTCTAGAAAACTAACCCTTCATACAGTTCACACATCACCTATCTTGGCTGATGAGACCGATCATTGGTCACTGGCGTATACTTTTATTCGCCAGCCAATGAAAAGTGTTAGAAAAGTGGCTCAATAAAGATAAATGACGTTTAGGACCAGTTCGAAGAATTATTGTGGACATTCTTTTACGTAAATGATTAAACGGAAACTATACGTACATATATATATATATATATATATATATATATATATATATATATATATATATATATATATATATATATATATATATATATATATATATACTTGATTGGAAAAAGGGTAACAATCATTTATGGTTATCGGTCAGCCTGATCTTGTTACGCCTGTATTTACTGGCGACGCAGTATTCCCTTGTTCGTGGTCATCGACTTTACAAAACGTTTGGACTAAATTGGGATTCATCCTTCTAAAGCGATGCATTTTACTTTTATCGCGATTTTCCATTGCTGCCGACACAAAGTAGATACGCAGTGACGAGTAAAAATCACGGGAAAAGTCAAGTGCATCACATTAGAAGGATGCTTCCTTATTAGCTAGCAGGACTGTAAAAACAAGGTGAATTTATTCTTTTTTTTCAAGGTGAAATAAGATATTTCTAAGCGAAATACTAGCTTTACTACCAAAGGAAATGTGAGCGAAATTGGCTATAAATCCAGACCCTTGTGGGTTTTTTTTCCAGGGTAAACTTAAGCCGTGAGTTATTGTTCTTAATTGTTTCGGAATAACTGAAAAGTGTTTCACAAAATAATTTTTGTTTCGTGTATACATTTTCTTTAAGTTAATACTTAGATAAAAAATAACGAAAGAAGAAAATATTGGGGGATCCCTGATTATCCCCAGATAAGACAGTGCATACATACATGTACATATATATTTGTGTGTGTGTGTGCGTATGGTGGTGTTTTTATATGTGAACATACGTCTGTATATTCTATTCACTTTAAAAATGAAGTGGGTCAAAACACACTCCCACATTACTCCATGACAATATGTGATTTTAAAACAGATGATGCGATGACATGTGAAAACAATATTATTTAAATTATTTAAAATCAATTAAAAACAATATTTAAACAACATTTTAAAAAAACTTTTTTTTTAAATTAAAAAAAAATATTATTGGACACTTAATAATCGATTAATTCGTTCTGCAGCCAACAACCAATCAAAAGCACTGACCCACTTTATTCCTAGAATTAAATAACGTTTGATCATTTTTGTTATGGAGTGACGTGTGTTTACTTGTTAGCGGCGAAATCTACCTAATATTGTTGAGCGGTGTATTCTTGGTTTCTTTTTCCACAAACTCTGGCCAGTTAGCAAGATGTAGCTCTACGAGAATAAATACTAAATCAATACAATCCTATATTACACCATATGGACATCACCTTGGCGCAGTGATTAAGCCATTCGCCATGACATAAAAAAAGGGTGTATAACGGAAATAAACAGCTTCATACAACTAGCAACATAACATTCTTTTGCAATAACAGCGCGCACGGTTCTCAATTCGCCCAAACCATAGGGTCACACTTAGATAAAAGGCATCTTGGCCACAAATAAACATCAACTCCACCTAGCAATATAGATATATATTAGCACGCACGGCTTTCCAAACACCCAGACCATTAGGTCACATTTAGATAAAAGGTAATACGGCCTGATATAACTAAAATAGACTTCTGTCTTAGGTTGAAAGGGTCGTGCCTCAGCTAAGAGGTTTTAATCCCCCATTTAACAAACAAACAAAAAAAAGGGTGTCGTTTCGATCTCTTCTTTTGTTTACAAGTACATTTTTTCTAGGATTCCTGAGGTTTATTACTTCAGGCTACGTGCTGTCAGTGGTACTGTTGGTTGGCTATGTATAGGCCTAAGAGCTGCATTGTTGGTCCGGTAGTTACCAACGACATACATGTAGAAGATTGTTGGCATTTTAAACTAGTACTTACATTTTCCATTCTTATACTTTACATATCACACTCTTCCTTGCTATTTTCTCTTCTTCCTCCTATTCCCGACATTATATTTGTGTTTCTATATATGTTCGTTGTTCTTTATGGTGTCATTCGTCCTGATGAAGGTTTTTTAGTCGAAACGTGTGTGGCCTTTTGTTTTCTTATTAGTTTGTTGAGCTCACCAAGGTTAACACTTTAGGCGTAGCAAGTTTTGCTGCACTGATTTAAATATTCTCGATGTTAACACTTGGACACATATTTCTTTTTGTCGGTATTCGTCTTGTAGGATACTATATTGCCCGCCCGTGTGTTGCCGGGGCCCGAAAGGGGAGCAAAGAATAGCAACACTGTTTACCTTCCACGCATGTCGTAAAAGGCGACTAAGGAGGTTATGGGATGGAGTTGGCTGTCCCATCCCCCATATAGGGTCAGTGACCCAAAGCCATGTTGAAGTCGGATGTGTCAGGCCGAAAGGCGTAGATACTGCAGCAATGCTGTAAACCATGACACAACGCATTCCGTTCTCCGGACTACATCCTGCTAATCTGCAGGAGTTTGAGAACGAACGCAGAAGAAGATGAAGAAGAAGACTATATTGCCAGCGCATTCCGTTGTTCCTGACATGGATGAATTATATCTTGCAGTTTCTGATGACTTCTGGTAAAAATAACTAATGGACCAAGCAACTCTCAAACTACCCTGGTGTTTTTTACCACGACTAATAGTGGCTAATTATGCATATTTGTTACACGCAGGAGTGAAAACAGAGTGTACGTAACACAACTATTTAAGAATGTGCATGCATTTTTTAAAATCTGTGTCGCTTGTCTTCTCCCTCAAAACATCTTCAGACAATTGGATTTCTCGACGTAAGGCAGTACTCCACGCTGCACGATCAACAGCCATTTCTTCCAAATAATTTGTATTGATTACAAAATCATTCAAGGCTGTTGTTGTAGATGGCCTTATATCTCAGGTATACAACTCAACAATACACCTGATATTTTACACAGATTTAATAATATTTGTTTGAAGCAACATGGCAATTGAAACATAATCTTATTTGAAAGATCATACTTATTTGAAACATTATCTTATTTGAAAAAAATCTTATTTAAAATCTTATCTTATTTGAAATATTATCTTATTTGAAACATAATCTTATTTGAAACATCATACTTATTTGAAACATCATACTTATTTGAAACATCATACTTATTTGAAACATCATACTTATTTGAAACATCATACTTATTTGAAACATCATAGTTATTTGAAAGATCATCTTATTTGAAACATCATACTTATTTGAAACATCATAGTTATTTGAAAAATCATCTTATTTGAAACATTATCTTAATGCAGGGGTGGCAAACTATATCCATTGGATATTTAGCGGCCCTCAAACACATTTTTAAATACACGAACATTGTTAAAATATTTGCAAAATCTTTTATCCATATTAGAAAATATACTGTTATAGTGTAAGTCTGTTAGAAATGTAATTTATTTCAGAAGTTATCTACATTATGTAAAACTACCTTTCTTTACAATAAAAAATATTTAATTGATTACTTACCGAGAATTTTAAACAAAAATATATATAATATTATATGCGGCCCTCCAATAGCTTTACAATTTTCAATGCAGCCCTCTGCACAAAAAGTTTGCCCACCCCTGTCTTAATGGAAAGAGCTTCATGTTTGCCAAAAAACAAATTGAACAGAAAATGTATTCATTCAGTTTCTATTTCTAAAATATTTGTCCTTATCTAGCATTTTTTCATGCTTGGTCATCACTCATTCTTACTTGACATCAGAGTGGACAGTGGTCAAACATTTGCTTCTTGTCCAGAACAGTAAATGGTCCTTTATGTAAACAAAAGATAGAGTTTGGAGCAGGTTTATATTATCTCCCTTGTTATCAGTACAGTTTCCGTCGCTTTGGGTCTTTTCAGTTGTCTCCCGCTGCGAACATTTAAATTGTGTGTGTTGTAAAACTTCTTCCAGCGGAATGTGACCCTCAGGGGTCAAAGATACGAAGGTTATTTGTTTTATAGGATGTACCTTAAGATTAAGAAGAGCTCTAAAGATATTTCATTGTAAGAACAAGGTGGCATACAATATGGCGCGATGCGTGATCATAAATGGAGTTAATCGTGGGACAATGTGTGTGTGTGTGTGTGTGTGCGGTGTGGTATGAGTGGGTGCCTGTGTATGCGCGTGAGAAGGAGAGGGGGAGTGATAAAATATAGCTTAATCTAGAATCAATAATCGTGTGTTATGTGCAGGGAGTGTCGTGTGGAAAGGGAGGTCAATAGTTCAAGAAGGTTATGGAAGGGAGAGAAAAATGTTTATGAAATAACGTCATTGGTTTTTGTGTATCAGTGGACAATGTTCATCATCATCAAGTGTCGTCACCGCAACGAAGGTTGACTGAAACAATGTTAGTCCGTTACAAATAGCTGAAATCGGTAGATGATTGTAGGTGTTAGTGTGCGTGAGTTTTTATGTAAGAGTATTTGATGGTTGTGCAAGGGTGGGGATGCGTGTGCTAATGTGGCAAGTATGTGTGCGAGTTTAGTGGAATGAGTGGTAGTATGCGTGCGGGTCAATATGAGATCGAGTCAGTACGTGTGACTATACAGGTGCTCATGTATACGCGTTTGTATGGAGCTGTAGGAATGTGTGATTATATTTGTAGAAATATGCGTGGGAGTGTGCATACAAGTTTGTTTTGTGAAGGGAATTGTTGTTTAGAACATTCAATCGCATGTGTCTGAGTGTAAATATAAGGAGGTGTGTGTGTGTGGAGTTAGCTTATGATGTGTGGATATGCCGACATGTGCGTATGCACTCTATGTGTGCGTGCGTTTGTGTGTCTATGCATGACTAGGGGAAAAAGCGTTTCAAAGACACGCTCAAGTCATCCTTGAAACATCTTAACATTGACGTAGGTGCTTGGGAGAGCCTCGCTCAGGATAGAACGGCTTGGCGTTACAGCATTAGAACGGGAGCACTAGCGGCAGAAGAATTCAGACAAGAAACTGCAAGACAGAAGCGGACACGTAGAAAAGAAAAAACATCTCAACCTCACACAGATACATTCTATTGTTGTCAATTCTGTAAAAGAACATTTTGTGCGCGCATTGGACTTGCTAGTCATTTAAAAACGCACTATTAACTTTATTATTTTATTATTTATTGTTATTATTATTATGGTTGAGTTTTTGGTCATCGTCGATCACGACGGACGAACATCATGCATGACAATAAAAATAGTTTGGTGACATCAGATTTTCCTGTCAGGGGCTGTCCATTAATTACGTCAACAATTTTGCAGCAATTTTTGACACCCAACCGCCCTTGTAAACAAACTGTCAGGAATTCAGGAAATCTTGCTTCGAAAAATCACCCTACCTTCACCCACATTACACAATTTGTTTTCAGACAATGTGGCTATAACTGCAAGGTGTTTGCGAATTTTTAAGACATTTTTTAAAAATTCACACAATTTCATAGAGATATAACACACGTTTAACGATAACTTTGTAAAATTCACACAATTTCATAGAGATATAAGACACGTTTAACGATAACTTTGTAAAATTCAAACAATTTCATAGAAATATAACACACTTTTAACGTCACCATGACTTCAGGTATAGGTTCGCCTTGCCCAATGTTTTGCTAGTTCTCTCGAACCTCCTGTTGTTTGTCTGTTGTTGTCTTCTGCAAAGGAATCTGCAAAGTAATCAGCTGCATGTTTACCTGTTAAAATGTTTCTACATTTATAAAGTGGGATCCTTATATTTCTCCCTGTACCTTCATTATTTAGTTGTTTTACACGTTTCCATAATTTCCTAGTGTCTCTTTCAAGATTCAGAGAATGTTTTTTTTTTAATTTACAGCTGCTCCGTCTGGCTTGTAACTTGGTTCTTTGAAATCTAGCCTTTGTTTGCTGCTATTTATGGTGGTGTTCTTGGCTAGGTCTGTTCTCTGCCTGCTGTCTAGATGTTTCCACCTCATTTTGCAGCTTCTCCAGTTCATCATTCCAGTAGGGTTTGTAGTTCTTGCGTGCCCCCCTGGGTATGGTTTTACTAGCAGCATGTAGTATACATCTATTAAATTCACTCACTGCTCTATTGATGTCTTTGTCCAAGTTCATGTACTTAGCTAGAACACTGGTTAAATGCTGGTACATTTTCCAGTCTGTCCTCTTATAGTTCCACCTAGTGAGTGTGCTACTATTATCAATAAATTCATTGTGGATTTCCAAAATTACTAGTCTGTGGTCACTACCTCCAAGCTGCTTTCCAACGACACGTGTGATGTTCCATTCAAGGACTAATGAGTGGAATGTCAGGTCTGGTGTAAAGGGGGTGTGCCATGCTCTCGAGTAGAAGTTTGGTGAGTCTGCTGGCTCGTTGATAAGTATGAGATTATTTTCATCCTACCAGCTCAAGTTCGTTACCTCCTTTGTCCATGTGATTGTAGCCCCAGCTCTGAGAGTGGCTGTTGAAGTCACCTCACACACCATAAGTCTCTCTTTTTCTGGGACTGTGTTTACTGCCTTTGGTCTATCATTTTGGGCAGTAGTAATTCAGGAGATGGAATTCTGTACTGTCTATCTTTAGGTGGAGCATCTGGTATTCTGCCCCTTCCATATACACTTTCAGCTGACATGCACTGATATTGTTTTTAACAAGTGTCTGAATCCATCCTTTCGGTCTAATCGGTAGCACTGGTAGCCTCTGATTTTAAAGGCTATATCGCTGCTGAGGTGTGTTTTTTGACTACAACATACATTAATGTATTCTTCATATAGAATATTTTCAAGCTCCAACTTTCTATTGTATACCCTCAGCATTCCAGTGCATTATTTTATTGGTCGTTGGTTTGTTTGATCAGTAGCTCTATTCCCTAGCCTCCTGGCTCCTCGGAGAAATTGAGAAGGACTTCCAGTAATTGAGGTTGGGCTCTTTCGAGATATATGGCCCGGCAACGTCCCTGCCTGAATGTCAACCATAAGGCAGGCACCATGACTATTAATAGATATAAACATGTTCCCATTGTGTTTTATGCTTGGCATCCCGGTTAGCTGTGCGCCTTTTGGCTGGTTGTGCCCGTCTTCAGCATTCTGCTTACTTGGGCAGGACTGTGGTCCTACTCGAGTGGGACTGCCCGACCAGTCTTAGTTTTCAGTCCCTGATGGCTGAACTAAGCCCTATCTCCATTTTAAGGTGCTAGCATCGATGGGGACTCCTGAGATAAGTCTCGTAGTTCATGTTCACCGTCGGTAAAGAGAACTGCAGCATCTGCATATTGGAGACTATTGATTATTTTCCAACTGTTCGTGAGTCCTGAGTACAACCATAGTCACAAATAAGGGTATGTGTTATTACAGTCTCAATAACTTTTTTGTCTATGATGGCAACATGCCTTATGCAAACGTAGAAATGAATGAACCAAGTGTATTTTGAGTGTTGTATTTTTCTAGACAGCATTTTAAGTTCAGCAGGTTGCCAGTACTTTCTGAATGATCCTGGTGCATAATTGCCACCGGTGGGAATTGAACCTGGGTCGTCTGAGACCGCTCTTTGTACCCATCTCCGTCAGGTGCCAGAATATAAACAGTAAAATGCAACATCATATCAGTACAGATAAGATGCCTGATGGACTGTTACTTGCAACAGGTGTGAGACATTTACACATACTTCTTCTTCTTCTTCAGCGTACATTCTCAAACGCCTGCTGAATTTCTCTTGTAGCGGGACCATGGTCTTATTAGATTTCCAGCAGGATGTAGTCCAGAGAATGGAAATGCGTTGTGTTGCCGTTTTATTTGCGCCAATGGCCGACATATCCGTTTTCGGCAGTAGTTACACTTACAATCATGAGTTGCACTGTTCCCAAACCATAAGGTCGCAATTATATTCTTCTTCAGTGTTCATTCTCAAACTCCCGCTGTATCTATCTGGTTGCAGGACCATCGTCCTACTAGATTTCCGCAGGATGTAACCCAGAGAATGGAAATGGGTTGTGTTTTATGTCATTCAATGGCCCGATAAATCCGTTTTCGGCGTGTATAACAATTATTTAAAATTCCAATACGACGTGTACATTCACGAATGACTTCGGTCCTGGGTTACTGGGGCTTGCCTCTACGAAAGAGCTTAAATACCATACTTACCAAAGAAACAAGCAAAGACTTTATAATTATGCATTGGTCACGTTTATTATCTCACTATGGATTCAATCTTTCTATTTCAGATTCGTACATCATCCCATTCCTCTACCGAACTATCAGTGGTTTTTCTAACCATATTCCCAAACCGTAATCTTATCTCTGTACTTAGCAATCTGTCTCTTTGTCGATATGTGCCCTCTGTTTCACCCCTTACATTCCTTCACTATTCCTCTTTGCTTTATCAACTTTCTTCTTTACCCCATATCACGGTCATAAACCCCGTCCTTCCAATTGCCAATTTGGTCCTACTATTGTTTTCTATTCACCGATTGTCATATCTACCAAAGACTTCCATTACATTGTTAAAATGGTCATCTCCTTTACTCATTCACTTCTAAGATGTAGAGACCTAATTCTTCCTTTAGGTCACCAATTCTCCTCCACAAATTCTTCATCATTATTTACTGAATCACATCGTTTTGATTTGCAATCTTCCCACTTGTAGTTTATTTCAGAAACCATTGATCGATATCTGAATACGGTTCGTGTTGGTGGCTGTTTTACATGCAGACATCTTGTTGAGGGCGTAGTTTAGGTGTACTGAGAGTAATAAAAGGAAGGTTGTGCTGGGGCTGTGATGTCTTTGAGTGCCTCTATAAATTGCGAGAGTTGTAAGCAATACGATGATAATGTAACATCTTTCCTGTGGCTAAATGGGCCGTGTCTCAATATAGAATGTATTATCTCGTAATATACTTTCTACGACAATTAATATTTTAACTAAAAACACGAAGTAATATGCTGCACAGCTCACAAAATACAGACTGATTGGCGGGATAAAATTTAGTTAACAGCTCACAAAATACAGACTGATTGGCGGGATACAATTTAGTTAACAGCTCACAAAATACAGACTGATTGGCGGGATAAAATTTAGTTAACAGCTCACAAAATACAGACTGATTGGCGGGATAAAGTATAGTTAACAGCTCACAAAATACAGACTGATTGGCGGGATAAAATTTAGTTAACAGCTCACAAAATACAGACTGATTGGCGGGATAAAATTTAGTTAACAGCTCACAAAATACAGACTGATTGGCGGGATAAAATTTAGTTAACAGCTCACAAAATACAGACTGATTGGCGGGATAAAATTTAGTTAACAGCTCACAAAATACAGACTGATTGGCGGGATAAAATTTAGTTAACAGCTCACAAAATACAGACTGAGTGGCGGGATAAAATATATAGTTAACTCAAAAAATACAGACTGACTAACGGGTTAAAACATAATTAAAGTTTACAAAACACAGACATATACATTTAAATATAGTTAACATCTTATAAAACACAGACTAATTGACGGGTTTAAATATGATTAACAATTTACAAAACAGACATACTGACAGGTTAAAATGTAGCTGATGATGATGAAATAATCCATTTAGCTGTGTGCAGGTAGCTCTTGACACCTTCAGCTTTTCTATTTTAAAAAAGGAACAGGTTCTTCTCTGATATGTAACTGAGATGATTGATATAAGTTTCTCTCAAAGGTATGTTAGTGTGGTTTATGTATGCATCTTTAGTCTCCGAAGGCATGATAGTTTCTTGAGGAATGCCGCAGTGGCCACCAGGCTCGATAGATTACGAAATTAAGATATCAGGGAAAGAATAGGTATAATAGCATGCACAGAATACATAGAAAGGCAGCAGATCAAGTGGTTTGATCACATTATGAGAATGCATCACAACAAGTTGCACATACAGATATATAACCAAATGAGATCAGGGTACAAAGCCAGAGAAAGACCACGGGAAAGATGGATAGAAAACGTCAGGGACATCCTGAACAAACACGGTCATAGCACAGACGGAACCACATATCTAGCTCTAGAACGCAAGCTCGAGCTCCAATTACCCGTACGCTTAACGGCAATGGTGGATAACAAACAACCTGGGGAAAGACAATAGACAATAGGCATGGTAGTGTGGTTTGTGGATGTTTACGCCCCGAAGGGGGGTACTCCAGGGTGACAATATCTCAGGATTATTACATCCTTCTAGCAGCACATTACACAGTTCTGGATCAACCAGTTCATAATCCTTGTGTCAGATTTGTTGACCCATCGGATATGATGGCACATCTAGTATTCCCCGTACCTAGGAACATGTCATAAAAGGACAAAGGTGCAGTGTTCGCTGTCCTGCTTCTCTTTGTTATCCGTGGGGGATGAGTTGATGGAAGACACAGACAAGAAATTTAGACTAATTGTCTTCTTCTTCTACGTTCAATATCTGCGGTGATGTAATATTGTCAGTCCTGTCGTCAGGTCGTAGTCCACTGTTTTCTCCAGGTTAAAGCGGCTGCCACATAGCTTTTGTCTCAATTCTGTATCCTTTGGCCAGGTTTGCTGTCTCTGCTCTTTGTATGTTGGACAATCCTGAAGTATGTGTTCAAGAGTCTGGGTTTCGAATCCACATGAACATTCATCTGTGTAGGAGATCCTGAATCGGTAAAGGTGACCCACCAGTCTGCATTGGCCTATTCTAAGGCGAAATAATGTGGTCTGTTGATATCTTTGGAGGTGATATTTTTCATAATATTTGTCTTTGACTTCCACTTGTTTCTTCCACTTTGCTGTGTATGTGTTCTGGATTATTGTTTTTACTTCTCTGTAGAACAGTGGGTGTCTGTACTGTTTCATTTCGCCTCCTGTTTTTTGACAGAGCATCTGCGTTCTCATTTCCCATAAATCCGCAGTATGATGGTATTCATTAAACGGCAATAGCTGATGATTTGTGGATATTTCTTTGCTCATGTCTGATGTTGTACTGAAGGCTTTCATTTCTGTTCCTCATGGTTGATTCCAGTGGGATCTAAAATTTGTGAATATAGTTAACTTAATTGGGCTTTGCAATCCTGGTTTGGTATAGACTTTCCGTGCTTGATAGAGTGCAACTGCTTCTGCTCTAAAGTTAGAGGAGTATTTCCCGGTTGGAAAAGCTTTAGATATTGTCTTCCCATCTTTGAGTCTTATTCCACCTCCTCCATCCATTACTGCTTCCTCAGCCGATCCATCTGTGTAGAAATATTTCCATTCCTTGGAATTGTATTTTCTTTCTATCATCTCCAGTTTCAATGCTTTTAGGTGAGATAGAGTCTGGTATTCCTTATTAATTAGTTGAGGCGGAGTCTGGTATTCCTGAGTAATTAGTTGAGGTGGAGTCTGGTATTCCTGATAAATTAATTTAGATGGAGTCTGGCATTCCTTATTAATTATTTCAGGAACCTCTGTTATTATGGAGATGTTTTGGAGACTATTCTCTGGTCTTAAAAATCAGCTAGTGTTTTCAATTTCAGTTGGAAGGTTTGTGAGGACATCTTTGTGCTGTTGCTGATGATGATTGTAGATGTAAGACTAGATGTAACAATGATGATGTTTTTTCACATGTAACATGTTGTCAACCTATCCTCTCAACTTTCCTTAGTCGCCTCCTACGACATGAATAGAAAGAAGACAACTGCTCTCTTCTTTGCTCCCTTCGATCCAGGTCTCGGTTACCACACGAGCGAAAACATAAGTTTTACAACACACAGACAAACTGGCAGGCTAAAATATAGGGATAAAAGTGTCCGTGTCGGGTAACAGCCTTATACTGAAAATGGTTCCTGGGGTAACACATGGTAAATATCAAAATGAACAAAAATAGGTATAAGTGTTACCAAAATAAGTGATAAAATAACCCAACAAAATAGTTAACATTTTACAAAACACGGATTGACATATAAAAATATAATTAAGAGTTTACAAAACACAGACTAGCAGATATCTTCATCTGCTTTTCTCTCACATGATGATTGTTTGTCTGTAATATTCATTGCCAGTTGCCACTTTTTGAAATAAATATTTTAATTTATCTTATTTTACTTGCTATTACATCTTATCTATTTTCACTTCTCACATTTTTCTGTATATTCTCCCAATATCTTCTTCTTCCCTGTCATGCTGCTCCATCTTTGCTTCCTCCGCTATCTATTCACTCTCTCTCCTTTTCCTTTCTCCCTATCATAACCATGTTGGTCCCATGTAAGATTAGTTGTACTGACTGTAGTCTTTGGTTTGTTCTGATGAAGGCTTTTTAGTCGAAACGTCGTCTGTCTCTGTATCTCGTTGTTAGGTTGTTTTATGTTTTATTTTGGTAACTCATCTACTATTTTTGTTTATCTTGATTAGAAATATATATTGGGAACAGACTGCATCAATAAGGTGTGAAAACAGCTACTACCCTTACATAGACATAAGAAGAGGGGTAAGACAAGGATGCATTTTATCACCAAGCCTATTTAATATCTACACAGAGAATATCTGTAAAAATATATAAGAAATGCCAGGACTCACGATCAATGTGTAAATAATAAACAATCTGAAATATGTAGATGACACTGTTCTTTTAGCAGAAAGTGAACATGAACTACAAAGACTAATAGATCAAGTCAATAAATCAAGTAATGAATATGGGCTGGATATAAATATATTTTTTAAACCATAATAATCAACACAGACACAGAAGAACAAGAGCTAAACATAAACATATATAGAGAGAAACTATAACAAGTAAAACATCAATACGTTAGACACGTAGTCACAAATGACGGCAGATGTGAAACAGAAGTTAAAAGGAGAATAGGAATGGCTAAAAGTACCTTCAATGACATGAGGAAATTATTAATACCTAAACAAATTACAAACAAGTTTAAAATGACAATTATAAAATGCTACATTTATTCTATATTAATGTATGGCTCAGAAACATGGACACTAAATAAACAATTAGAAGACAGAATTGATGCATTTGAGATCTGAGTATATGGAAGAATATTAGGGGGACCAAGGATCACGCAATCAACACCTAAACCAGAAATCTGTCTACGTACATTGTGATTGCTGCTGGAGCGGAGAGCGGAGCACTTATGGGAGTGCCCCACGTGCTGTGAAGCTAGTTTCTAATCAATAATAAAATATTTAAGTCTAATCAATAATAAAATATTTAAGCGATATAGACTGTGTGAAAATATTAAGTCAATATAGATATCTCAAAATAGATGAAGGTATTATTAATGTCGGTTGTTAACATAAAAATTGTATAGCACCCGTTCTATATGCACATATAGAACCCCTCTGCGAAAGAGACTTTTCAAAGTATTGCATACACTGAAAGCTGGGGAATGAAAGAACTCTTCTGAAGAAATCAACCTATTCCCCTTTCAACCTTCTTCATTGCACATAGGAGACCTTCGTCGCTCGCAATTTATAAGGATACAAAGAAACATACAAGAAAACAAGAAACGGGAAATGAGATGCATGTCTCAGGAAAAACAAAATATCAGGTCTTGACCCATTTGGTGAGCGCATTAATCAGGAAAACTACTCTCATGCGCGGTGTCAATGACTGAATATCGATCTGGTCGTTCAACAGCAACTGGTATGAGGTGGACATTGTTGTGGTCATTGACATGCATTTTTTTTACTGCACTTAGCTCACATACCCTCTGCCTAGATTGTCTTAGATTACATGTGTATCAAATCTATTCTCTGTCTTACATTACATGTGTATCAAATCTATTCTCTGTCTTACATTACATGTGTATCAAATCTATTCTGAAATTACTGTAAATATCAGTCTTTTCCTGTTGTGTTATCTGTAGACGTACATTAAACACGTCTATGTTATCTGTAGACGTACATTAAACACGTCTATGTTATCTGTAGACGTACATTAAACACGTCTATGTTATCTGTAGATGGATATCCAACATGCCTACTTTATATGTATACACATTAAATATGATTATTTTATCTGTAGACACACATCAACCATAATTACTTTATCTGTAGACACATATCAAACATGTCTACTGTATCTGTAGATACACATTTAACATGCCTATGTTATCTGTAGATACACATTTAACATGCCTATGTTATCTGTAGATACACATTTAACATGCCTATGTTATCTGTATATGCACATTTAACATGCCTATGTTATCTGTAGATACACATTTAACATGCCTATGTTATCTGTAGATACACATTTAACATGCCTATGTTATCTGTAGATACACGCCTTCAATCTGTAAATTGTATTTGTAGACACATGTAAACTCTTATTTTAAAATGTGGCATGGCATTCTATAGAAATGTTCAACAGAATTATAGAAGAAGATTGCGGGCATTCAAAAAACCACAGCCTTGCAACACTCAAATGGTATTCCGTCAGAACAAAAGCATTATAGATGTCATTTTTACACTCAGACAAGTGGCAAAATAAAACAACTGAAAACAACAAAGAATTGTATATCACTTTTGTCGACCAAGAAAAAGCCTTCGACAGAGTAGACAGACAACAACTTTAGAAAATATTATCAAAATATGGGGTTCCACACATCTAATCAACTTGTGCAGAAGTAGTAACACAGGCAGTCAATGAGTTAGTTAGAACGAGTGTTGGGTTTTCAGATAAACTCCACATACACTCTTTCGTACGACAAGGATGTGTCATATCTCCCTTGTTATTCATTACATATATCCTAAAAAACCTCCTGAGGGAACTTCCTTTTGCAGACCATCAAGCAATAATATTAACAACAAAAGACCAAAAACATATAAATATATTCGGCACAACATATAAAGAGTTTAACATAAAGATAATTACAGAAAAAAATAGGATAATGTTAATCGCAAAAACAGAAAGAAACACCGCTATTTTAATCGATGATCAACAACTTAAACATGTGAAAGAATTCATTTATCTTGGAAGTGTCATATCATCGAACGGGAAAAACACCAAGAAATAAAACATAGATGCAACATCGTATCCCGGATCTTGGAGCAGATGTCTCATATTTTCGAAAACACATAAGTGAGCATGAACACCAAAACTGCACTATATAAAACGTTCATCATACTATCACAATGTTACCAATGTGAAACGTGGATACTAACAACATAATTCAAAAGAAAAAAACTTGTTAAACAGAAATGTCTAGTCTACATCGAATCCTTGGAGTAACAATAATAGAGAGAATCAGAAAGAAAACTTCAGAAGACTAACAAACACAATGCCAATCTTGGATTACATCCGAAGACAAAAGATTAAGTTATTTTCGCATGCTTCCAGACTACCATCAGACACTGCCTCGCAAAAAGCATTACTATACAGACACGATTGAAACAACGCCAGGGGCAGACGATACAAACGATGGATTACAGAGGAAAATAAAGTCAACTAAAACAAACATATATGAAACACACAAAATGCCATCTCCACAGAACTATTCTACACCTGACGCCGCAAGGCATAAATGGGTATTGAGGAACAAGTGCGAAAAGTAAAGAATGTGCCATGCATATGATGATTTTAAATCCTCATAATTTGTGTACCTTTAGATAAGCTGTATTTCTTCTGGTTTGTCGCCCAGTGGGCCCATGATTTTTCCATGTGTTTCTATTGCATGATACTCATGACCCTAAATGCTTCTATTTGATTCTACCTACTAATGTGTTGCTGGAGCACAAAATGAGGAGCTAAGAATAATAATATTTCTGTTAGGCATGCATGTTGTAAGATGCGATTAAAGAAGCTGACCACTTCCTCCTTATAATCTTTGCTGTGATGTAGCAGCTGATGTTTAATGTCTAGACTCTTTCATCTGCAGAGTGCCTAGAGGTTGTAAGAATCAATGTTCTCTCCAGAGTTGAAGGATGTGCAGCCTGTAGAGTTCCACTCTAAATTATATAGAATTGAAAAGACAAACGTATTGACTTGTGTTGATTCCAGAAATTACAGAACATCAACATCTTCATCCATATCGTCTCTAAAAAAAAATATAAACAAGTTAGTAGAATGTAGCCAGGATTTTATTCAGGATGTAGCCATTGTCTCTGAAAAACTGGCAATACTGTATTTTTCCCTTTACGGAGTTGCGGGAAGTTTTCGAGTAGCTGGTATGATAAAGACCGCATACCCTTGCTGTCGCCACATCATGTTCATTGTGGGTTTTTTCATTTACACTCCAACAGGAAAATAGCAGTCCTCACTTGGGATCGAACTCTTGACCTCCCTGGTGTGAGACCAAAGCTCTGCCCTCTCGCCCATGCTAGCTATCAAACCAAGCATTTTTTTAGCTGCACATTTTTAAAGGTAATATAAATAGATTCAGTAGTTTACTATTGTTTTCTGACTTACGTAAAGCACAGGTTTATATATCGTCTCAATGGGACACCATAGACTATAACAAAAACTAGTGGGTAATGATGGGCAATGATGAGCACACAGTTGACGAAGTGTTGTACAGAATGCATGGTAACAGACGATATGGATGGAAATGAAGCTAAACAAATAACTAAAACTTTAAAGTTTTAAAGTACTTACAAGACGAAAAGTTGCAGTAATAAATTTCAATATGACAATCAATACAAGGTAACTGCGTGAAACGTAACAACAATTAGACTTACGTAAAGCACAGGTTTATATATCGTCTCAAAGTATATCGTCTAAGCATGTGCTTTACGTAAGTCTAATTGTTGTTACGTTTCACGCAGTTACCTTGTATTGATTGTCATATTGTTTTCTGAACGAATCGGATGCAAAATTGCGTGGTACCTGATTTGAACCCTATATCTTGGCCGTGACAGACGAGTTCTGTAGCACACAGCCACAGAGCCGGACATCAACTCTACATTTTTTTTTAAAGTGAAACAATATGAACAACCAAAACGGCGCTGCTTCTAAATCTGAGGGAGTCTAAGTATAACTAGAAATGAATTACCAAGTCCATTGCAGATATTGGTACCGTGATCAAATGACCAACAGAAGAACTACGAAGTGGAGAAGATTGTCTCATTTCCATATTTCCTTATTTTCTTGCAAATCCTGATTTATTATAGTGTGTTCGCCGCTGAAGACATATTCCAACTTCCGCGGATTGGAACATGATCGTATTAGTCATGAACAAAATATGTGTGTGAACAGTTGTGTCCACAGAAAATGTATTTGATTTTTCACAACCTTCTGGTAAATTGTCGTGTTGCTGACCACACCATTCGCATGCATGCTGTTTGTAACTGTTGTTGCGTACTTCACACGGTATTTCTCAATACATCGTGGTATCGTAGAAAATACATACGTGTAACGTAATTTACCGTTCTTGTGTTGCCGGGATCCGAAAGTAGAGCTTAAATTGTAACCTGCCCCCCTGCCATGAAAATCTTAAGACTAGACTAAGTGTGATGGGCATACGATTAATTGCCGCACTATATGACTACCGCTGTAATTGATTATGCTGAAGAACCGTACCATAATTGCTGCAGGGAATCTGCCATTTTACCTGCAACGTGCCTCAAGATTACAAGTGACTACAACGTCCCCTGCGGAGCAGAAGACATAGTAGCTTTGTGTACTACAGCCACACCGAAAGTTGCGGTCATCTGCGAGGGTTCTTAGACTTGAACAATCTCTAGAAAACCTTTCTTTCCAAAAAGACTCGGGCTGTTACCCCGCCAAATAAATTCTGGGTATGGGTTTCCCTAGTATGATCTTCCATTTCATCGATATGCACAGTTTGTCATTCGACTCTTTGCCACTGACGGTCCATTATCCACAGTGTCTTCGTGATTCTAAACTCAAATTTCTCTGTACTGCCGTCTTAAGCAACGGGAGGGGGAAGAGTTGGATTTGGGTTGCTTCTCCCTCGATGACGAGGACCTGCAACTCTGCAAACATACCCACAGTCTTTCTCTTCACTGGATGGTTGGTTGGTTGGTTGCTGATCCAGCGGTCCATGGGCTCATGCCTTTGGCCCAATGCCATTAAATGACATTATATTACTGGGAAGTCTGTGGATTTTCGGCCCACCCCAGGGCAGAGCCAGAGAATAACTATCACACCTCCAGGAAGGTAGGTTTCAACCTATGCACTGCTCCGGGCCACTGCAGCCAAGATAGGGTTCACTGTGCTCATTCCCCGCCACCAATTGACTACTGGTTATGCCGAACTTCTCTATTGCTCCAGGCATGCAACCAAATGTTCAAGTCAAAAGGATTGTCACTTCCTGAGTCACTGTGCCTCTATGATGGGTCTCAGCCATAGGAAAAAACAGTGCTGTCAGTTTCCTCCTCCCAAGTGCTGCACAGTACATCTCTGGCTCCCTCCCAACCACAGAGGGTGCATACATATATATTCAGGTAAACATGAAACACATTTCAACAACAAAATAAAAGCATAATTATATAGATGACGTGTCATGAAGCTTCTCTAAGAAGATAACCTCAATATAACGGCATGTCATCCACTAAGGTTTTCAGTTGCATGGGTGGTATGTCTAGTGGGCAATTGGTGAGACCCACAGACGCAACCACATGCGTTTCTTCACTGGATGGATCAGCTAATTTGGTGAAATATGCTCTCCCACATTTGCTCAACGATTTAGCCTGTGACATGTGGAGATTTCACCCAAAACGTTGTTCATATCCAGAAGCTTCCACTCTCTGTTATTGTGGGCAGTACATGAAGCCATCACCAAATCTCCTTAGTAGGCTCTTACGACATGCCTGACAGGTAGCAGTATTGCTATTCTTTGCTCCCCTTTCAGCCCCAGCAACACATTGGCGATGTTCAACCCACACAGTTTTTAAAAAGTCATAAGGAAATTATATTTCTGATGCAATGTCACACACTGACAGTGCGTTGAACCATGCTGTTCAAATGTAAAACTCCATTCCTATCAGCTATACACTGACTACGTTTTCAAGCATAAACTCATGACAGCACGTTATGAAAACTACACGAAAGAGTCCGTATCTTAATTATAAAACAATTTCCTTGTGAGTCCCTCAGGGCCTCAGCTGCACGTCAATCCATACCGGATTACACAGGGTTCGTGATAACTTCACACACATGCAAAGTTAGTTAATTACAAAGTATCCATCTTCTTGTCGCATGCAATAGGAAACAGTTACGGATGTAACTGCTTGAGAGACAAAGACAGTCTCCGTGAGCTACCTAACTGCCCACATGTTGCCAGGACCCGAAACGGGAGCAATGAATAAGCAGACTGTTTACTTTCTGTGCATACTAATTGAGACGACTATGGACGCTATTAGGTGAAGTTTGTTGCCTCATCCCATATATAGTCAAATTAACCTAGAAACCATGCTGAAGTCGGATGTGTCAGACTGAAAGACGCAGATATCGCAGGAAAGCTGTAAACCATAACATGTAGCATTCTTGTCTCTGGACTACAGCCTGATATCTGTAGGAGTTTGAAAAGGAACCCAGAAGTAAAATAAGAAGTTCACTAACTTGATCAAGATTTCAATAATAATGCTGGAGATAGCTGTTAGATAGCTAACACAAATTGGTAGCATATCCTATTCAGCATATAGATATCATATAGATTTTAGATATCAACCCAGCGTTAGTTGGCTGTGGTGATTTTCTAGGCAATGTAAATACGTTCAGTGGTTTGCCATTGCTTTCTGAATGGTCCGGATGCACAATTGTCTGTGACGGGGATCGAACTCGGTCGTCACATACGTGTTCTGTACCACTTCGCTACAGAATCGGACTAGATAGTTAACAAGTAAATAAAAGTAAAGTGATTTTTATTTCATGAAAAATACAGGTTCTTCTCTGAGTCTTATCTCATGAAAAATACATGTCCTTCTCTGATTTTTATTTCATGAAAAATACAGGTCCTTCTCTGATTTTATTTCATGCAAAATACAGGTCTTTCTCTGATTCTTATCTCATGAAAAATACAGGCCCTTCTCTGATTTTTATTTCATGAAAAATACAGGTCCTTCTCTGATTCTTATCTCATGAAAAATACAAGTCCTTCTCTGATTCTTATCTCATGAAAAATACAGGTATTTCATCTGATTTAAGTTTAAATTCGCTCTTTTGGATGAAAAAAAATGTGGTGACCTATATGCGAAAATCGTTCTTGGGTGGTGGGGGGAGGGTGGAGGGGGGGAGGTACTCACCTTTTGACTAAATTCCTAATACCAAAAGTCATGTTCTGTTTTAAACATCCGAACCCTACCCCCTTAGTCTACGTGCTTGTCGAACAATTTTTCCTATGGTTTTCATTGGCTTGCGAAGCAGAATAGACTTAAAGTAACCAATGATTAGTAGTTTCAGCAAAGACATATGAGGTTATTTGGGATCTTCTTCTTCTTCAGCGTTCATTCTCAAACTTCCGCTGGATTTCTCTTGTAACAGGACAGTGGCCCAACACATCCGTCTTCGGTGATATTTGGGATCAACGAGCGGGATATATTCTAGAAAAGAAAGTATAGTTTGATATTCCAGTCACGAATCATATTCCCTTTGAAGCACGGAATTTATACTATATAGTTCATCATTGTCCATGTTTCACAACCCTAAAGCAGGATTATTTCTACCCAACCTTGAGTGGCGCACTTTAATGACGTAGCCAACATTAACACATGAATATATGCTCTACATCAGTGTTTCCCAACGTGGGGTCAACGTCCCATAGGGGGGGATTTTGATTTCCAGCAGGGGGGATTATTTGATATCCAGCGGGACAATTCGAACAAGTTGTAATTAGACTTCATTTAGAAAATAATTCAATTTTTTAATATTAAAAAAAAATATGTATATGTTACATGGGGGGGGGGGTCAGAATTTAAGGGTCAGAATTTTTAAAACACTTAGGTGGGGCATAGTAAAATAAAGTTGAGAAACACTGTTATATATGTATCTAGGTTACCTGCTATTGCGTCAGGGTGTCACTCCAAAATGTTGAGTGAGATACGGCAAACAGAAATGATAAGCCAAACAGTTTTACATATTAAACTTATAGCTTACACGCTTGCTATAACCTGGCCATTTATCACGGAAACGCCACGTGATTACGCATATACATCAACCAGATAAGTTTCATATTTTTCCGTGAGGCTTACAGATTACCCAGTCTCACGCACATGAATGATGTAAATAGTTGAGCAGTTATAGAAACAAATCAGAAGGCAGTAAATGATATTTACGGTTTCCGAATTTAACCACACCACGTCTTTAAAAAAAAAAAAAGATGCAATTCTAATCCAGACCACCAATGTGTATATTCTCAAGTAACTATGATTATGATTCGGTTGGTCGAAACAAAGACAACAACATAGTCATTGTAAAACGGAGGTGGGGTGGTGGTGGGAGCGTTTACAAAAACAGGTCATTCGTCCATTTTCATTGACTTTTTATGACATTTTCATTGCCTATTTTTGACATCTTTATTAACTATTTTTTGACATTTTTATTGACTACTATTGAAGAAAATCATTAGGCGGTGGTGGACGGGCGTATGATAACCCACCTTTTGGCGGTGGTGGGGGGAGAAAAGATAGCCCACCATTTGGCCTAAGTGATTAGGGCTAAACGTCATGCTCCATGTATTTCCTAATAAGGATTTGAACCCCTGCTCCCTTTCCTAATCTATGGGTTTGTTCTCCACAATACTGTCCGGTCCGAAAGGGTAGCAAAGAATAGCAACAAAGTGGCATGTACGTATCGTCTTGATTTTACGGTTCAGTCGAACTGCTAAGGAGCTTCACTCACTGACAAAGTTGTATGGGTAAAACAGACTTACAGACGACTAGATAAGAACTGCAAGAGGGAGTCTTTCAATGTCTAAAACTAAGAAATAATTAGTTCCCTCGAGACGAAGACAACTCCAGTTGAAAGCTCCTGCTCCCCCTGAGCTTTCTATTTACAAGGATCCATTCATCAAGTCAGTCCATCTTTACCACACTTCTCATTTGATATATTTACCACTTGTCAGTTTGAGAGAAGCGCAATATGCGCCTTATCTAAAAGATGCTCTTTTCCTTGTACATATTAACACTTAGTGTCGCACAAGCATGTTACATAGAACCTAGATTACCGCAAGATTAATTAATAGCTGTTTCTGCTTTTAGTATTACATGAGAACATGTAGAGTCTACTTAAAATAAAATTAAAACAAAAACTGTCAACCATGTTGTAAATGTAAAAGAATAAACAAGCTAGAAATGATTAAAAATTTTGCTCTACAAATAAGACAAATTCAACATTTCGGAAATAATGCCTCTATTGTGATGCCGGGCCTGACAGGGAAGCTAAGAAAAACAATACCTGTCACGTATTTCGTCGAGGCGACTAGGAGAATTTGGGGTGGAGTTGGTTGTCATCAAAGTGATACAGAAGACATGTGTCAGGACAAAAGGCGTAGATATCACAGCTCAGCTGTAAGCTATGACCCCGTAGATTAAACCAGTTACTTGGGACGTGCACAAGTACTGGAAAGCCTTCCTATATTATAGAATGTCATTACATAGAAGCAACAATCTGCAGTTGAAAGTAAAACTCCCCCACTTGGCACAGGGAATCATTCCATAGAAGCAACAATCTGTTGTTGAAAGTAAAACTCCACCACTTGGCACAGGGAATTATTCCATAGAAGTAACAATCTGTTGTTGAAAGTAAAACTCTCCAACTTGGCACAGGGAATCATTCCATAGAAGTAACAATCTGTTGTTGAAAGTACAACTCTCCTACTTGGCACAGGGAATTATTCCATAGAAGCAACAATCTGTTGTTGAAAGTAAAACTCTCCCACTTGGCACGGGGAATCATTCCATAGAAGTAACAATATGCAGTTGAAAGTGAAATTCTCCCACCTGGCACAGGAAACAAGATTGTAGAATTACAAGTCATCTAGATGCATATATAAGGTCATGTTGCGGCTTTACAAAAATGAGTCGGTTGCAAATAAGAATTGTCAGGATGTTCTGTCCTATACCATTTTTCACGAGTATAGCTGGAAAATGTATGAGTCTAGTATACACCAAGCCCTTCTCTAGTATAGGCCTGTGTGCTGATTTCAAGCAGCGTTATTAATAATTGAATATCCAACGTTTTCCGTACTTTTAATTGGCTGGCGAAATAAAACACACGCAAAGCGACTAATAATCATTCACATTAGCCAGTATGAGTGACGTTGCGTGAGATCAGAACGAAGGACCGTAGAGGAGAGGGACTTGGTAAATATTGTACGTGAACCCCCGACTGTTTTTTTTTGGGTAACAACCGCCTCATTCTGTGATAGTTTACATATCTGTGTTACACCATTTTTGTATATCTAGATGGTCATGGACAAACTCGCACTATATTAAGATTTTCTGGTCATCATCATCCTGCCGCAGGCAATTCAGAAAGCAATTCGGGCGCTGCAGGCACCCGGGCCATTCAGAAAGTAATGGCAAACTATTGAATGTATGTATACTGCCTAGAAAATCACTACAGTCAATACATTCTGGGTTGATGGTAACGTCCTGAATAGGATATGCTACAATCATAATTCCCATTATCTATCTCTGGAGGTCGTGGTAACTGGATTATCAGAACCGCAACCTAAACGTTTTTTTGGATTGTTGCAAAATTCTGATATAACGAACTTGAGAGTCCGCTGTTGAAAGGAAATTATTTTACATAAATAATCCATATCATCATCTTCGTCGTCACGATCTTCATCACCAACATTATCCTCGTCACGATCATCGTCACCAACATTATCCTCGTCACGATCATCGTCACCAACATTATCCTCGTCACGTTCATCGTCACCAACATTATCCTCGTCACCATCATCGTCACCAACATTATCCTCGTCACCATCATCGTCACCAACATTATCCTCGTCACCATCATCGTCACCAACATTATCCTCGTCACGTTCATCGTCACCAACATTATCCTCGTCACGATCATCGTCACCATCATCATCATCGCCATCATCATCGTTATCATCATCATCACCATTTACTACCACTATTATCATTATCAGTACCATCATCATTATCATCCCTTCTCTTCAACCTCACCATCACCACTCATCAGCGTTATCATCAGCATTATCTCTCCATTATCAATGTCCGAACTATCATCATCCTCATTCACATCATCGTCTGCCTGATGGGTTCCTAGGACGTGGGACTGCAACAAAAGTATACAGTCGTATCTTTCTTTTTATCCCTCTCTCTCTCACTCTCTCTCTCTCTTTCTCTTTCACTATGTCTCTCACTTTCCTTCTGTCTTTCTCTCACTGTTTCTATAATAACATTCCGTTGTTCTTGCTTGCTATAGTTTTATATATTCCACTCTGAAATACATTCTAATCTCAGAACCACACGATAATAAACGTGACCATTATGTTGTTGAAACGTTAACACGAGTCCCTTGATATTACAGCCCTTTCCACATCCATGTTCATCCTTCAAAAGTGACGACTTTTCCCGTGATTTTGATTGACCACTTTTGTATACTTCGTATCGTCAGCCGATGAAAATAACTCCAGAAGTTAAATAGCGTCACTTTAGAAGGATGATTATTGACCAGTCCGAAGGACTATACGTCAGGAACACTACAAAATGATTTCCTGTTTTCTGGACATTGTATGTTTGAAACCACTTGACCATTTTCCCAAAGGCGTACCCACCTTTTGCTATGAATAATCAATTTTCATGGGTCTCTTTTTGCGCAATTGCGAGTAACACATAATTAGACACGTAACGTAGTCGGGCAATCTGCTTGCCAAGGGCTCTTTTGTTGACAAGTCGAGACACTGGAGAATGATACACCGAGGTAAAAATGTTGAAGGGGTTTGTTTGTTAGAATAGAGCAACAAACTGGCAGGTTGTTAGGTCATTTCAATGTCCATCACTGTGAACGTAGCTAACAGGGGACACTTTCTATTAATCACTATCTCCTCTGTTCTGCTGGGCACTATTTGGTTTCAGGCTAGAGGTGACCATATCTTTTTTTAAATCTTCCTCCCTAACTCTATTTTCTGGGTTTTTTTTCTTTACTATATCCGTTCTCAAACTCCCACCAGATAGTAGGACGTATTATAACATGGATATAACTTTAGCGTAGTGGTTAAGTCGTTTGCATTTTGTTCTCGTGTCATGGGTTCGACTCTCCATGTCTTGTATGCAAATGCATTTTTCGGAGATCACTGGTAGATTGTCGCTAAAGGTTACAGAGCTGCTTGTCGTCGGTGGTACTCTCAGAAGGCGGCGTATTGTTCTGTTGAGAAGAACTCAGTAAATATGTGGAAACACGAGTACAATAAAGTCAATTCTCCATGCCTGTTGAGTTTGTTTTTTTAATTACGGAAAACGTAATGTAATTATGTCATGGTTTCCAGTTTGCTAACGATACCGGCGCATTTCCGTGCCCGATACACTGACTTCAGTATGACAGTGTGGCCACCGACTTTCTAAAGGATATAACAGCGACCCACTCCCCCCGCCTCTTTTACAATATGCATAGCAGGTTGTTGTTATTTACTTCCAGTTTGGACTATCGCATCCCATGACTTCTTCTTCTGCGTTCGTTCTCAAACTCCTGCAGATTAATGTAGTCCGGAGAACGGAATGCGTTATGTCATGATTTACAGTATTGCCGCGATATCTGCGCCTTTCGGTCTGACACATCTGACTTCAGCATAGCTTTGGGTCACTGACCCTATATGGGATGGGACAGCCAACTCCATCCCATAACCTCCTTAGTCGCCTTTTACGACATGCGTGGAAGGTAAACAGTGACACTGAGGCGTAGTTTTTGAGAAGAATGATAAAAATTACATGGAAAGTAAAAAAAACTAATGTAGAGGTTCTCATAGATCTATCTTTGTTCCTTCAGCGCCGAACACGGTGCATATGGCAGACATCAGAGCTCTCCAGTTTGAGCGATTTGATGCTATTGTGTGTAAATCCTGTATGTTGTTGAGAGACATTGTCATATCCACTTTGATGGTTGTTCTGCAAAGAGTCTCTCTTGGTCTTCCTCTTTTTCTTTTGCCATTTTGGTACCCATTTTAAGGTATTCTCAGAGGGTACACTCAGTGATGCTGGATTTAAAACAAAATTTAGTAAAATTTAGAAACAGACAATCAATATTTTTAGAGAAGAAAACGTGAACATTTGGTAACCACCGGAAAAATCAAGGCGAGAAGAGACAGAGGACGACAACAAATGCAATAGCTGGATGAGTTGTCACGGTATCACAAGAGAATGTCACCAGCTGAACTTATTAACAACACAAGAAACTGGAAGTTGTGGAGGAAAAAATCGCATACGCCAGTCAGCATGACACTTAACTGATATATTATACCTCACTTTGTCCCTCAATGTGATAAGACATGGAGCACTGAAGACAGGATCAGACAAATAAAGGTAAACACCCGCCCCCCGGATACCTTTTTTTTCATTATCGACATAACCACGTTCGCCTTATTCTATTGCACGTTACTACGAGAGTCTTCTTCTTCTGCTTTCGTTCTCAAACTCCTGTAGATTAGCAAGATGTAGTCCGGAGAACGGAATGCGTTGTGTCATGATTTACAGCATTGTTGCGATATATGCGCCTTTCGGTCTGACACATCCGACTTCAGCATGGCTTTGGGTCACTGACCCTATATGGGATGGGACAGCCAACTCCATCCCATAACCTCCTTAGTCGCCTTTTACGATATGCGTGGAAGGTAAACAGTGTTACTATTCTTTGCTCCCCTTTCGGGCCCCGGCAACACAAGGGCGACTACGAGAGTGATATAATGTATTTTCTACAGTTAAAATGATATTTTATTCTATAATCTGTTATGGGAATTGGTTTTAGGAAGCTCATACATTTACATCTCTGGTAGAATAAATACAGGTAATAGTGAAGGGCGTCGTCAGTTAAACAATGACCATCTCCAATTAGTACCATCCAACAGAAGTAATTAGGACCTCATTCGTTAGGTTTTTGATTATTCTTTGGATTTCGGTTGATCACTATTTACATACTTGGAATAGCATGCCAAAAATAGATACGACGACATCATGTATATAAATAGTGACCATCCAATATTCCAACAATAATAAAAAACGGAACGAATGGGGTTATAATTAATAGTGAAGGGTTGACTTCTATACATCCGATGGTCTCGAGTTAAACATTTGCTGAAATATTTCAATGTGAAGATAGACATTGTTGACGGGTTGTTGTATTCAATGTGCTAGCAATATTTCAATGTGAAGATAGACATTGTTGGACGCTCCATGTGTTGCTGTGACCAATGCTCTAGCTAGAAGATTTATGGATATGAATGGATGGATGATGTACAGTTTATAGCGAAATGACTAAATACCATACATAACAGGAGGGAGAATGGATGTTTCCACCCATCTCCCCTGAGGAAATCGTAACATTCAGTACTATGATGATTAAAAAAAAAATAAAAAAAATAAAAAAACCGATTGGTACCACGTCCTTCCTTTTGAATAGTTTTCCAGAAAGTCACCAAAAATCTCAGGAAAATGAAACAATTTTCCACGAAAACGAGAAAATGAAGGAATTATCAACGAAAACGAGAAAATGAGTCTTTTATTCAACGTAAATCTCCCACTTTATCAAAGGCGTATCAAATTGGTAGCATATCCTATTCAGAACGTAGCCATCAACCAAGTATCTATTCAGAACGTAGCCATCAACCAAGCATCTATTCAGAACGTAGCCATCAACCAAGCATCTATTCAGAACGTAGCCATCAACCCTGTATTGTTTGCTGTAGATATTTTCTATGCAATTACTAATACGTTCAGTATTTCCTATCATAGAAATGACAAGGATATCATGCTATTTCCTGATATCTCGATATACGTGGTACAGTTATGGAGGCTAAAAGATAAATGATGAAAGCACGATTGTAAGATAGAATATCTTAATTGTTCCGTTTCTTTATTTACGTATGTGGTTTTGTGGGCAGTTCAGTGTGTGGTATGTTGTAGATTAAAGTAGATATACCATTTTATGAGCTGTTCAGTATGTAACATCTTGTAAATAGGCAGTGTACGACCGCCGCGTTGGCTGGGATTAAATGAAACAGTGTACCCTTTCACGGGGTTGGTTTTCGGAAATTGTTGAGAACCTCTGCTTAGTCTACAAATTACAAGTGACCGTTTGGAGGCACGAAGATAAGGAATAAATTGGGAAAACCCATTTCTGATCAGAGCTCTGTTTAAGCTATACTAAATTGTAGATATTTTTCTGCTGTAGTTCAATGTGCTTTGGGTAATATTTGCGCTTGGGTTATAAATATAAGTCTTAGTCAACAGATCCCGCTGAAGACGGATGTGCCGGGCCATTAATGCAAATAAAACGGCGACACTTTTCCAACGCATTTCCATTCTCTGGACTACATCTTACTGGAAATCTAGTAGGACAATGGTCCTGCTACAAGGGAGATCCAGCAGGAGTTTGAGAATGAACGAAGAAGACGAAAATGTCAACAGATCATATTCACTGTGCATCGAACCATAGGTTCCAAGTGATCGGATCTCCTGATTAAGATATTAATTAGCGTGTAGAGATTGACCACTCTCACTCTGTATTTGTTTACCAGATTCCCTAGTTACCCGTATAACACTCTTGTTGGACACGATCCGTCTCCATCATTGTTTGATTCTTGATTAGAAACTGGCTTTACAGCACGTGGGACATTCCTATAAGTACTCCGCCCTCCGTTTCAGCAGCCATCTCAGTGTATGTAGACTCAGAGTCATGGTCAGGTGTTGATTGTGTGATCTTCGGGACTATCAAAAAAATTTACTTTACCTTCCCTCACCTCTCGAGGACGAGGAAATTTCCTTGCATATTTTCTTGTCCCTCGTTCTTCTATCGTGTAGTCTGATATAGACGTCTAGATACATTATAGGGGCCGATAATGCAGCACATTTATTTGACTTTTCCTTCGGAATTCCCCGTTTTGAACCAATTCGCACTAGTGTATCTAGAAAATAGGTTCTTCCTCCATGATAGTTTTGAACAGTGATCTTGTACAACTTCACTAATTTTGGTATCTTCGACTTTTCAGTGCTTTTCAAGCGGCACAAAGTATAGGCATAGAGAAAAATGATTCATCGCATCAGCCAAGATGAGAGACGATATGTGAGATTATCAGCAGGATTATTTTAGATAAAGGTTATGTACGTTACGTGGAATTCTGGCCTTCATTTTGAAAAAAAAAGAAAACTCAACCTATTCTGTGACGCCCATGTCTTGTCCTTTTGTAAATGTAAATATTTGCTCAAGGTTGCAGATTCACAAGCTTTAGTAAGATCCTCGTCCGCTATGTGTATCCAGTGATTAGAACATAAGCTCGGTCCATTGCTTGTCCGATTCTCGTAGATTCTAACCATATCTTTGGTGCCCAGTAATTCTCAATCTTTCTTAACGTGCTAATCATATCGCTTAGAAACCATCGATGACTGTAGACTTGAGATTAAAACCAAGCTATTACTCTAGTTATCTAGTTCACAAACTCCATAGTTTGAGATTCTAACTAAGCCGTTACTCTAGTTATCTAGTTCACAAACTCCATAGTTTGAGATTCTAACCAAGCCATTACTCTAGTTATCTAGTTCACAAACTCCATAGTTTGAGATTCTAACCAAGCCATTACTCTAGTTATCTAGTTCACAGACTCCATGGTTGGAAAATAGTAATGTGAAGTTTAGGTAGATTACTGTATGCATGATGGTCAAAGGAAAAGGCAAGTGTAACATTGTGCCAATCAGATTTAGCAGTAGTGGTAGCACTACTGAAACATCAACTAAAACTACACCGACAGACAATCATCTACTGTGCGGTATACATCGAGATATGTGGCTTTGTTCAAGTAAGGACAGTCTTAACATCCAGTTGTACAAATGAACGCAATTAAGAAAAGTCAGTACATTATTTTAGAATTCACATTGCATATTCTTGCTCACGATACAGCAGGGTTTACTGGAAACTGGCCGAACCCAATATTTAACTAAAAAAAACTGTATATGATAGGGGAATGCTCTACATGACGTAGCTAATTCCAACGTCTATATGAGGATACATTTAAAACATAAACAATAAATGTTGCAAATCCTTGCATGTAGCAGTAATATGATTGCACACAATCGATACCGGAACCTGGTTTCACGCTAATTAACTATTCTGAGTTTGTTTTGTAGATTCCTTCTTTCATTTCCAGGTCATGGCGACCCACAATACATCGGCAGCAACTCATGGAAAGAACAGATTTACAGAGATCACCATCAATGCCGTCTCCGCATCAAAGTTTGGCTGTAACGGACCTCCAACACCTTCAATCTCTTGCCTTTGTGGTGCACTTTGTTAAACTGTAGCGTGTCCATCTCATGATATTTTCCTCTCAATTATATTTCTACCTACCTGCTGCGTACTTCCTCTCGACTCTACCTTTCTGCCGCTGTGTCGGTCCCCAAGAATTACGAACGATTATCTCTTGATTCCTTTGTGCAATAGGTTAGTTTCTCCAGAGCTGTTTCATACCTAGAAGGCACAATTACTGTTGGTGTGCAATTCTTTGGGAAGTAAAATATTGTAATAATGTTGTCTTCTTACTGAGAGTTGTAAATTGTCATCATAATTTAGTCTTCTTACTGAGAGCTGTAAATTATCATCATAATTTTGTCTTCTTACTGTCTATTTATCTATCTATCGTTATTTCCACTTGTGCTGTTAAGCTTCATGGAGAAAAGGGGGGGGGGGGGGGAATTAGAAGATTGTTTTGTCTTTGGCCATTTGAGTTGCATTGGCCATGGTAAGCCCGTGGCTATTTAATGTTTCTTTGATTGTCTCTGCCCATAAAGTTCTTGGTCTTCCCCGTGCCATGTAGTCAGGTCTTCTGTTGATGTATACACTAAGGGATGGTTGCGCAGGATCCTTCAGTATGTTGTCATTCTATCACCTTCATACCTCCCGTACGGGGCCATTCTGTTACTTTGAGACTCCAGCTTGCGACATTCTACCACCTTAGACCTCCTTTATGCAACCGTTCTACTACCTTCAGACCCTCTCATGTGGCTATTCTACTACCTTGAGACCTCCAGCAAGAGGTTATTCTACCACATTGAGACCTCCAGCATGCGGTCATTCTACCATCTTCAAATCTCTCGGATGCAGCGACCCTACAATCTTGAGACCTTCAGCATGTGGCCATTCTACCACCTTCAAATCTCTCGGACGCAGCTACCCTACCACCTTGAGATCTCCCGCATGCGGTGACTATCTTCAAATTAGATCTTCAACAAGTGTCATGTTTTTTTAATGTTAAAATTTTGTTTACCTATTTTATTGTTTTTCTTATAATAGTTTTTTTGTTGTTGAGACACAGTTGTCAGGATTTATTTGTTTTCTTCTCTGTCCGCGAAGTTGTCCTTATTCTTTTATGTATCATCAATTTTATCTTCTAGATGTTTGTTAATTATCCACGTTAATGTGTCATTCATTAATATTCGTTCAACATAATATTTGTTTTTGCTGTAATGATATTTAGTCAATAGTTTGGTTTCAATAGATTATCATTGCCTTCTTGGATTTGAGGATGCACAAACACAAGATGAAAAAAGTAATCTCTTAAAAATTTAGACATAATTATTAACAAACAATAAAAATATTATTGAAGAATATTGAAGAATAATTAAAAAACTTTATAATGCAGCCACTACTTTGTTCCCTTCACAGAGTCGGATCATTAGTTCTGTATTGTTTCATATTATCTAACTTTCTGAACAACATCTTTTTAGATCTTTTTCACAGTTTCATCAGGACCATAGTAGATGTATAAGACCTATTCATCATCATCATCATTAAGTGCCGTCTCCACAACGAAGGTAGGCTGCAACAGACCTCTTGTTTTGGTGATGCACTCTGCTAGATTGTAACATATCCATCTTGTGGTGTTACTGTACCACTTTTATCTCTGCTTACCTCTTGCTCGCTTCCCTTCGGCTTTACCATCAAGTAAGGTCTTCAAGGTGTCATGTCTGCTAATGTGTCCAGAATATTTTATTTGCTTGATTTTAATTCCTTTAATATTCATTTCTTCATATTAAGTATTTTTTAGAACCTTCTTGTTTGTTTTCTTCTCTTTCCATGATGTTCTTCCTATACTTCTATATATCCACATCTCAAAGGCATCAATTATGGCTTCTAATTGTTTGTATGGTGTCCATGTTTCTGAGTCATACATTAATATAGAATACATGTAGCACTTTAATAATTCTCATTTTTAGCTTGTTTGTAATTTGTTTAGATGTTACTATTTTCCTCATGTCATTGAAGGTACTTTTTGCGATTCCTATTCTCCTTTTAACTTCTGTTTCACATCTGCCGTCATTTGTGATTATGTCATTTAATAAGACATATTGGATAATGGGAAATTAAATCTTCAAAAATTACTCATTTGGCTATTACTTTGATTTTCATTGGATATCGCACAAAGTATAATCACAATGACGAAAGAAAATCACGATAATAGTCAAATTAGTCATTAAAAAGGCTTGAGCTCCCATTAGCCAGTAGGTCTTATATTGTTGCCAGGTCACGATTTCATACTCATTCATGAGTCACGCATCTCTAAAAATGACAGAACATCCAGATTGCCGCATGCCGCGTCCTCCAAAATACATAATCACCAAATAGGGTCAGACCGGGGCTAGTTTTTCAATCTTGACGGTTTCAGGCCCGGGGTTGTGCTCCCGAATAATGAGTGTCCTGGGATGTAATGGCGGAATGTGTGAGTGAGTTTTCGCAAATGTTAGTCTGACCTTCTTTGTGTGTCCCTGCCCTCACTGGTTAATAATTTCAAATACCAGAAGTGGTGCGAAGTTACTAGCCACCAACTGCTAGTGCGGGGAGATTCTAGAAACAGACCCGTAGCTATGGACAGTGGGCATGGGTAAAATATAATTTAAAACCCCAGCCTCCCCCACATAACATAACAATTTCAGAGAGTACAAAAGCAGGGGAAAAATACCAGCCTGCTCGTTCTTTACGACAGAGGGCAACTACTGATTTCTCATTAAAGCTTCTCAGAAAGGCAGGGAAGAGCTTTCTCAATGTAATGTGAAAGGAAATGCGTTGTGTCGTCGTTTTATTTGCACCAGTGGCCCAACGCATCTGAACTCCGCGGAGTTTTCCGTATAAATCACTACATTTCAACTTACGAAATATTTAATGCTGTGATTGATATGACGTCTTGTTAGCGAGATCCAATAATCACGGTTGTGTATTCGTTAATACATGCCACTCTAAACATTTGATGTACTTATTATTGTTTTGTTTTTCAAATGAAAAAGCCATTAGAATCCAATTTAAAGAGATATTTACCCACTCTTACAGAAATATGTGTTCGCTCACACAGAGATATGTAACCATTCTCACAGAGACATGTACCCACTCTCACAGAAGTATTTACTCGCAGACAAGAACTGGACAATAACGAAAAATGCTATTAAATAAATATTTTTTCAGATTATTATTTCATCCGTAGACTATAGAAAACCTTCGCGACCCAGTGAGGTTGGGGTCGAGACCTCATGAGTTCAAACACGAGCATCAAGATAAATCATAATGCAGAAAACTGGATTTGAACCAGGTACGTTTAGATGGTGCCCACTAAGGGATGCGGTGTGACCGATCACAGAAAACGTGTTGACTCAAGTTGCGAGGCGAGTGGGTGCCAGGTGAGCGGAGCCTGGTCCTCTATGCTTCTGCGAAATTATTCATGCACCGAGGTACTAGTTTATGAAAGTACAAATTTAGTAACGAGAAAGAAATGAGAAAAGAAAAATAAATTGAACTCCTTAAATTAAGAAAAAAACAACATGAGGCCAAAATGAGTTATTGGAATAAAAGAAATCAGCGCTGAATCATCCCCTTGACAGGGTGAGACGGTCAAAAGGATAAGGCGAGGCAGAGTGACCACTGGTCATCAGATGTGCTAACCGCAGAGAGTTGACCACTACGACTGCATTGTGTCATGCGTTCCACTAAACAACGTTAGCTTTGGATGGAACGTTTTTGTTTGCTGTTGACACAGATGCCATAGAGTGACATCATGTGTAGTCTGTTGTCTGTTCATTTGTGTTCTGTGATAATACTCTTTCCGATATTTCTGACTCCTTCCGATTTTCTGACTCATTCTGATATTTCTGACTCCTGTGTATCTGCGGATTGTTGTCTGTCTGTATGAATTGTATGTTCCCGTGTTGTGTGTTAAGCATTTTAAGTAATACATTTTCAGGCCGTACATATGAAACCATACAGGAAGAAAAGGGAGAGTGGGTGGGGGGGGAGAGTTCTCCTAACCACAAGCACGTTTTTTACTATCTCGTAATAAAAATCTCTTTACAAAAACAGTCTTTCACTTCCTATTAAATCTTTACAAAAACAGTCTTTCACTTCCTATTAAATCTTTACAAAAACAGTCTTTCACTTGCTATTAAATCTTTACAAAAACAATATTTCACTTCCTATTAAATCTTTACAAAACAGTCTTTCACTTCCTATTAAATCTTTACAAAAACAATATTTCACTTCCTATTAAATCTTTACAAAAACAGTCTTTCACTTCCTATTAAATCTTTTTTTAAAACAGACTTTCACTTCGTATAAAATCTCTTAAAAGTCTTTAAAATATCTATTGCTGCAATGTTGCTTATTGCATAAATTGTTGGCTAGTAAAGTCTATATCTGCAGTGTAGTTTCTTGTATAAATTGTTTGCTAGTAAAGTCTATATCTGCAGTGTAGTTTCTCCTATAAATTGTTGGCTAGTAAAGTCTATATCTGCAGTGTAGTTTCTCCTATAAATTGTTGGCTAGTAAAGTCTATATCTGCAGTGTAGTTTCTCCTATAAATTGTTGGCTAGTAAAGTCTATATCTGCAGTGTAGTTTCTTGTATAAATTGTTGGCTAGTAAAGTCTATATCTGCAGTGTAGTTTCTCCTATAAATTGTTGGCTAATAATGTCTGTATCTCCAATGCTGTTTATTGTATAAATTACTGGCTAGTAAATATGCACAAAGTAAATATTACCCAGAAAACCATTATAGCCAAGAATGATGGGTTGATTGTTAAGTTGTGAATCTAATTTAGTATAGTCACATTAACTAGACATTTGTTTATGTCAATATCAATCAATCAATAAACCCGTAACCCTTCAGGGTCGTAGGGGTAACACATTGGATGCTTCAGCACACAGAGTCCTCCAGCGAATTCTATCCTCAGCGATGGGCATGAGTGTGGAAATATCTTGTCCTGTCCATTCCTTGATTTTGTCTGCCCATGCCTTTATTTTACCTCCTCTGCTTCTTCCCCCTTCGACAGTTCCTTGCAGTATTGTTTTTGACAAGGAATCATGTCTGCATACATGTCAAACCATGCTAGTTTTCATCGTTTCACTATTGAAAGCAATAACTTTTGTACACCTGCATACATCTTTAAACTATTGCTTACACATACATTAATCGTATTTTTCCTATAGGTAATTCGTAGAATTCATATGTAGCATTTGTACTCGAAGGCCTTGTCAATATGCAAGTTTGTGAATCTGAATGTGTGGATATGTGTGGGAGCCCGTATAAAAAACACCCCTCACAATTTGAATGTATTGGTATGAGTGGGAAAGCATATAAAAGAACACCACTCACAAATTGAATGTGTGGGTATGTGTGAGAAACCATATAAAAATACCCCTCACAATCTGAATGTATGGGTATGTGTGAGAAACCATATACAAAACATCCCTCACAATATGAATGTGTGGGTATGTGTGAGAGACCATATAAAACCCCCTTCTTTAAAATCTGAATGTGGGGGTATGAGAGACCATACAAAAAAAACTCCTTAACATCTGAATGTGGGGGTATGAGAGACCACACAAAAAAAACTCCTTAAAATCTGAGAGACCATACAAAAAAATACCTCTCAGAATCTATAGTTCCATTTTCCTCTTAGGTCAACCTTACCATGACCTTGTCCATAAAATGATAACGTCCATCCGGGCTACTGGTCAGCTGATATTACTATCTGGCCACACAATGGCCAGAGTGATTTACTGCATAATTTCCTGTGTGGTGCCACCAACGACGGCAGTCTGTGGGCTGCTCTGCATGTCAATCTATCATCAGTTACTGTACTCATTAAAGTTCCTGTACTCATTGAAGGGTATTTAAGAGGAGGTGAGTAAACAAGAAATTGGCGCATGAGAGACGACAGAATGAGAGGACAGAATGAGAGGACAAAATGAGAGGACAGAATGAGAGAACATAGAGACAGTAAAACAAAGATGTAGATCAGAAAAGTGTTGCAGTAAAATTTCATGAACACGCGCAGAGAAAATTCAGCAACTGTCTAGCATATATATATATACACATCTGTTGGTGATATATATACTTATATATATATGTTTTGTGGTTATATATATATATATATATACATATGTTTTGTGATATATATATATATATATATACATATGTTTTGTGATATATATATATATATATATATATATATATATATATATATATATATATATATATATATATATATATATATATATACATATCAGTGGTATCGCCCATGTGATGTCGGGGTCGTAAAGGGGAGCAAAGAATAGCAACGCTGTTTACCTTCCACGCATGTAGTAAAAGGCGACTAAGAAGGTTATGGGATGGAGTTGGCTGTCCCATCCCATATAGGGCCAGTGACCCACCGCCATGCTGAAGTCGGATATGTCAGGCCGAAAAGCGCAGATAGCGCAGCAATGCTGTAAACCATGGCACAACGCATTCCGTTCTCCGGACTTCATCCTGCTAATCCGCAGGAGTTTGAGAATGAACGCAGAAGAAGAAGAAGAAGCACAAGTTGAAAAAAAAGTGAAATATCTTGGCACACTGTTAACATCAGAAGTAGATGTTCAAGTGAGATAAAGAGCCGAACAGCACAAGCGAAATCAGCATTCTAAAAATGATAACCATTTTTTGCAATGGAAGTCTATCAATGCAGACCCTAATTCAAGTGCTAAGATGTTATATCGAACCAATCCCTATCGAGGCCAGCACCGTGTAGTGGTGATGGGGCTTAGTTTCCTTTGCAGAAGACAATAACATCAAAGTCAGCCCAGACAAACAACAGGAGGTTCGAGAGAACCAGCAAAACATTGGACAAGGTGAACCTATACCTGAAGTCATGGAGGCACCAATCACAATGAGAGAACTGGTGCATGCAATATCCAAATTGAAAATGAAAAAGTACTCTGGAGCTGATGGAGTGTCCAATGAAATGATTAAAAACCTGGGAAATGCAGCAAAAGTAAAGCTACTGCAGATCTTTAACACAAGCTGGTCCACAGGTAATGTACCACAGGAGTGGAGAGAAGCAATAATGATACCACTTCTCAAATCAGGAAAAGATGGCAACACAGTCTCCAACTACAGACCCATCAGTCTCACAAGCTGTCTATGCAAAACAATGGAACGCATTATCAATCTTAGGATGTAGTGGTACCTTGAAAGTGAAAACCTTCTGGTATCACAGCAAGCAGGTTTCAGACAGTGCTACTCTACTGAAGATCAGGCAACCTACCTCTCCCAAGAGATTGAGGATGCCTTCCAAGATAAGAAACTGGCACTAGCAGCATGGATAGACCTCAGGAAAGCATTTGATAAGGTCTGGAAAGAAGGGATTCTAAAGAAATTGCAGGGTTAGCTCAAGAATGTACAAATGGGTAAAAGCATACCTGCATAATAGAAGAGCCAGGGTACAATTAGATGGTCGCAAGAGCAAGAAAGTCCTACTGCGTCATGGAGTCCCTCAGGGAGGAGTCCTGTCACCCACACTTTTCTTGGTTTACATCAATGACCTAGTTGCTGAACTACCACACGGGATAAAAGTGGCAATGTATGCTGACGACCTGGTGATCTGGTGCATGGAAGAACATGCGACAGTGGCCACTAAACAAATACAAAGAGCTATCGATGCCCTAACCTTATGGGCTAATAGATGGTGCGTCAGCATTAACACAGATAAGTGCAGCACTACACTCTTTACCCTCTCACCAAAACAAAAAGCTGGTCATATCAAGATAGATGGAGAGCTCTTGAAAGAAGACAAACATCCCACATACCTCGGAGTTACTTTTGATGATAAGCTGACATGGAAGCAGCACATAAACAAAGCAACAACAAAAGCCAGGAGGAAGCTAGCTATCCTGAGAAAACTAAGTGGAACCACATGGGGAGCCAGTGGAAATATACTCAGTAAAGTTTACCAGCAAGGCATAAGACCACACCTGGAATACGGTTCAGCTGCGTGGTGTCCTGCATCAAACACCACATTACAAGATCTAGATAAAGTGCAAAACCAGGCACTTAGAATAATGTTGGGAGCAATGAAATCAACACCCATAGCAGAGATGCAGAAAATGGGAAGAATGCAAACACTTGGCGAACGCAGAGACACAAAAGTACTAATTCAAGCAGAAAAGTTTCAGTGTATGCCAAGTCATCCAATGAAGGAAAGATTCCAAAATCTAGCAATGGGGCGACTGAAAAGAAGCAGCTTTATCCATCAAGCTAAACGACTCCGAATACAACTTACAGACCTACCTGAAGTTGACAGCCCCTTAAGGTCTGTACCAGAACAAACCCCGTGGAGTGAAAGGCATGGAATGTCAATATACATTCAGACCCATGTGAAAGGAATACTAAGCGAGGACGAACAGAACAGTGCGAAGCGAAGGGCAGTCACCCTCAGTTTCCTGGATGGGGAATATCCACAAGATATATGGGTCAGAGTATACACAGATGGGTCAGCACAGAATGCTATGAGGAATGGAGGTGCAGGTGTATATATAGAATATCCACACAAGCCTAGAGATACAATCAGAACACCGACAGGAAAATTCCGCAATAATTATGATGCAGAAATCCAGGCAATTAGTGTGGCAGCTAAAAAACTGCTGAACTCCAACTCTGGCCTACAGCCTGTTGTATTCCTGACAGATGCAAGGTCAGTGCTTCAAGCTCTCCAGTCTGGAAAATTAATAGACTTGAAAAAACTACTTAGCGAATTGGCATACCACTATAGGGTAACCATGCAGTGGATACCCTCTCACTGTGGAATACCAGGAAATGAAAAAGCAGACCAACTGGCTAAGGAAGGTGCTGCCGAAGATCAACCAGATATACCAATCACCTACCATCAGAAAAAACAGATGATCAAGTCAATAAGAAAGCCACAAACACCAACACAAGATGACTATCACATTATGAACAGATCAGAACAAGTTATAATTTTACGTCCCAGAACAGGACACAACCGACTCCGCAGTCACATGTATACAAAGTTCAAGATTGGCAACGCGGCCATGTGTACATGTGGACAGGCAGCACAGAGTGCCAAACATATACTTCAAGAGTGTTCTGAGCATGAAACGCTGAGGCAGACATATTGGCCAGAGGAAACAACATTGGAATCAAAGCTCTATGGGACACTGTATGAACTACAAAAGACAGTGAGTTTTATTCAGGAGACAGAATTACAGATATAGACATCTTTCAAGTGAACGAAAGAAGAAGAAGAATATCGAACCAATTCTTTTTTATTGATGTGAACAATGAACTGTAAACAAGAAAATTCAAAGCGAATTAGAGGCTACAGAAATGTGGTTTCTGAGAAGAATGATGAAAATACCATGGACAGCCAAGAAAAGTAATGCAGAGGTTCTCATTGATGCTGGCGTAAAAAGATCAATGATATCAAACATTAGGGGCAGACAGTCAAGGTTTCTATGACATGTGCTGAGAAGAACACAGCTTGAACACTTAATAACCACTGAAAAGATCAAAGGGAGAAGAGATAGGGGACGACAAAGAGAAAATTTACTATATATGCTTGTATCGTGGAACTGTAGAAGCTCACCAACCGATCTTATTGACAACACTAGAGACGGAGAGTCGTGGAGAAACATGATCGCCTACGCCAGTCGGCATGGTTGATTGATTGATGTCGTAGGGGTATGACATAGTCATACTAAATTCCGACTAATGAACGTTGTGGAGATAGTCTGACAAATCTATCATCTGTTAAAAAAATTAATGCTACAACTTTGTTTAAATTAATGACTCAACTTCTATTAAATAATCCACAAGGATGATCAGATAGAGATGCCGGATAGATGACAGTGTACCTTTGTTTTTGTTTTGGTAGGCTCTTGAGTGACGAGGAATTCTAGATGTGCCATCATTGCAGAAGGGTCAACAAATCTGAAAGAAAAATTATGAGATTGTTGGTCAAGAAGTGTGTGCTCTGCTCATGTCAAGATGTGATAATCATGGGATACTGGCACATTGGAATGTTTCCCTCCAAGGACCAAATGAACAAGCATAAGTTCCCTTATACAACCATATCTTTGAGGTAAACTTATGTGGATCCTGGAGTCGCCTCGGTTACTCTCAAGAAATGACAGATAAGTGCTTTGCTCAAAACGGCTATGGACTGTTAAGAATTATCTGCTCACAGATAAAGGGATTATTTCATCATCAATATCATCATCATTCTGCTGGAAATCTAGTAACACCAATGTTCTGTTACAAGAGAAATTCTGTGGAAGTATGTGGGGGAATGAAAAATAAATGACTAAATTAGAAACACCAATGTTCTGTTAAAAGAGAGATTCTGTGGAAGTATGTGGAGTAATGAAAAATAAATGACTAAATTAGAAACACCAATGTTCTATTACAAGAGAGATTCTGTGGAAGTATGTGGAGTAATGAAAAATATATGACTAAATTAGAAACACCATTGTTCTGTTAAAAGAGAGATTCTGTGGGAGTATGTGAAGTAATGAAAAATAAATGACTAAATTAGAAACACCAATGTTCTGTTAGAAGAGAGATTCTGTGGAAGTATTTGGAGGAATGAAAAAATAAATGACTAAATTAGAAACAAACCACTGTACTCTAGGGTGGATATTAAATGATCGTCAAAATCATCTACGTTCATTTACCCCCTCTCCCTCCCCCCCCCCCCCCAAAAAAAAAACCCCGCCATTTTAGAATCATCTTTCTCTTTCTTTCCCAACCGCAGATCCAAAACTCTTTTATTTCTACCTTGAAGAGTGTAACTTATCATAGCAGTAGTCAGTTGGCCCCTCATCTCACCACGACTGTTTGACGTAACGTTAGGTCATCTCATTAAGTCAACTGTGTTTTCTGGTCCGATGATATCGTCTTTACACCTGGTTCCACTTGTTAACAAAGAGAGAAATGTTTCCGGTAAATTGAAAAAACGGGGGGTTAGAAAAACTGGTTTCACACTGGGTTTGTTATAACTACCAGATGTCAGATTTCCACACAATTTTCTTTGTGTGTTGCGTTACACGTTCAAGGTTAAGTTTTAATTAGATTGTCATAGGTATGTTGTCTGGGGAGAGGACCTCTGGGGAGAGGACCGGGGGGGGGGTGTTTAGTTTTAGTGAAACTAGCGTGTACAACACTGTGCGTGAGGTTGCTTGAATTGTGTTTCGCTGCTGGTATGTTTTTGTTATAAACATCGGTAACACTTCAACATATTTTCGTTCATTTTTACAGTTGCCTTGTATTATTATGGATACTAGAAAACGTGTCCTCAAATGCTACATTGAACCAGTGCTACTCTATGGAAGTGAAGCATGGACAATAAATAAGACATCACAAAATTCCTTGGAGGCAGCAGAAATGTGGTTAATTCGAAGAATATTACGCATTCCTTGGACAGCAAAGATGACTAATGAAGAATGTCTTAGAAGGATGCATGCGAAAAGATGCATTATTGATAATATAAGAAAAAGACAGTCACCATTTATTGGGCGCAAATGAGAAGAGGAGGCATTGAGAATATAGTGACAACAGAAAAGATAGAAGGGAAAAGATCAAGGGGAAGACCCAGAGAAAAGATATTGGACAGTTTGACTAAAAGGCTTCGATTGACCACACCAACAGAGATGATGACATATATGAGAGATCGATGTACATGTAAAAATATGGTCGCCAACGCTATTCGGCACAGCACTTGATAATGATGGTTGCATTACCCATGCCCTCTCTTTTCCAGTATCGGGTTGTTTCCCAACAGCGATGTTTTATCTGACAAGTTGTTATTTGAAAAACATGGTAACAGAGACTGAAATTGATGCAGAAATTGTACGAGCTCCGAGACGTACAAATCCAGATCTTTAATTAAACACTCCTGTTCTACAACAGATAACCAAGTGATGAACACATTTCCAGAATTTATGAAACGGTTTGAATCAAAATAGTTCTATACATTGAGAGCATATTTCTGGAAGTCAATATTCTTATATTCCAGACGATCTGAGTTCCATGTGAAACTATTACATGTTAATGAAGAGATATGTAACACGAGTGAAGGGAGACAACCACATACTTAATGCTAGGGCTAGGGTAACACAGGGCAAAGATCAAGATAAGCGTAATTAGGTGTTACGAATATTTATAAACAAAACACACTAGCATCGAAATAAGACGTTTCGACTAAAAAAACCTTCTTCAGGGTGAAAAAAAACACAGACAAACAAATAATATACTTTGCATACAAACGCACACACATAACGATAGTTGGAGGAAGAGATTAAAGTGTGGTATGAAACGTGTCACGGTAGCAGGATATAGATCGAAGAACGGAATTATTACATCGTGATTTAGGTTTATGTGCAGTATATGATTCTTGTGTATCTTCTGGACACATTGACAGCTACGAATGGGGTAACTAGCTCAGCGGTCAACCATCCTGTTTCGCCTCTTACTACATACATGGCAAGTTAAAGTGTCACTATTATGTGCTTTCCTTTTATAACACCCAGATATTGTGGTCCAGCACGGAAAACATGTTGACTCACATTGCAAGGCGAGTTGGTGACATCTGAACAGACCTGATTCAAATCCTGTTTGCTGCCTGATTTCCTTTGTTGAAACTGTATAACAATAATACTTTTAAAACACGGTTGATTAGGTTTAAAATGAACACACAAACTACCAGACTATAAGGTATGGGAAATTACAGATACCATATAGAAGACAGTTTCGGCGTTTCAACCATAAGGACAAAGAGTGAACAAACGGAAAATAACAAAATCTCATGTTATTCGAAAGGGGACTAATAAAACATTTAGAATTGGAGAAACGGGCTGTCTATCAATTATGTTAACATTTAGGGTAATAAGATGAAAAGTTTACAGGTGTTGTCAAGGGAGGGGATGGTTGACAAAAGTCGACGTAAAAAGTACCGTTTTGGACCCAGCAACACACTCTCGAGATTTTTCACATTAACATTTGACCCACTAAAACAGAGAATTTACCTTTTGTTAAGGTAACACCCCTCCTATACTGAGGTCCACGCTGTAACAGCAGCAAATTGTTAAAATGTACCGATAAAGAATACAAACATACAAAGGAAGAAAAAAAAGACGGTATAGCTACACGTTTTAAAGAAATCTTGTGAATTCATCTCGTGGGAATCGCATAATCGCCAGTAGGTTCTCATGGTGATTGCGCAACACTATTAGCAGTACGTGCCACTCTTTCTGACGTGTTTGTATTGCTGATTCACAGGATGATCGGCCACGTAACTGATCACAACAGCTATTGTTAACTTGATTTTCAAATGTATGGGTCTATTTTTTTTTCCACTTTAAACTCCCTGCTGAGAATAGGTCCTTGAGCTATAAGTTGAGCATATGTCCTCATGAAACCTGTTCCACCTTGTCTATTTCTACTTTACTAGTTCTTTCCATGTCCTATTAATATTTGTGGTATTATAAAGAAAATAGAGAAATCTTACTATCTGTAACAGGAGATGTCTAAGAAAAGCAACAAATAGAACAAGAAGAGATCACGTTAGGAATGACGAGATTACAGGAATTGTTGGAGCAACTGTTGGTCAAATCTATTGAAAAATAAACAGACTGAAATGGTTAGACCATTTACTTAGAATGAACCATTATTGACCAGCAGAAAGAGCATACAACATGAGAATGGAAAAACTAAGAGGCAGAGGAAGACAAAGAAGGGGGACTGGAGGAGTTACCAACGTTCTGAGTCATCACAAAATTATTGCATATCAAACGATCACTTATGTCATAGTCATAAAACATATCGTGAAACAATCCTGCGACACCTTTAGCAAAGGCAAGATCAAGGACATGGACAGAACCGACTGCTCTTTGTGTATTTAAGGTTTCCTCCACCACCGCCCCCTCCCATTTCCCGTGGATGTCTTATAACGCTTTACGTTGATCTTCATATATATATATATATATATATATATATATATATATATATATATATATATATATATATATATATATATATATATATATATATATATATATATATATATATATATATATATATATATGTTTACCTGTAACGCATAGGTTTCGCGAATTTAGCAAGTAGATAGAGCATATTTGACACCTTCTTGTTTGGCACATTTGCCAGCCCGTAGAAAATCTTAAAAGTTCTCCTGTGGTCCGGCAAAGCTCAACACGTGATATGACTGAGTGACCTTTTTTTAAATATGACCTATGGTGCGATGGTCTAACAGAATGTAAGTATTTGTCAATTAACGGCTAGGGCCTAATGAATGAATTATTGCATTGTTATCCGCGTTTACCGTGTTTAAATAGACGGTAACAATGTATTCCTATTTTAACTTTGGTTCCTACTATAGTTTCTGCATATTTTTTTGTGGTAATTAATTCAATAAAAGGATACATTTTGCATCCGTTTTGAATCCTATTTAGTTAATTGCGTAGAAATTACACAATGTTCATAAGTATGCAGTTTTAATTCCTTCGATATGGAACCGGGTTAGAAAGCACATACAAGTACATTCATGTAGGAAGCAAGAAAACAAATTTTAAACTCTCAACCGGAATTGAACCAGTCCGTTCTAACGGCACCGAATCGCCTTGCAATTCGAGTAAACGGATTTTTCTGTATTTGACCAATTGATCTCCCCCACCCCCCCCCCCCCCAAATGCGATTTTGTCAAGACATTCAAACTTTTTACTCCAGTCACAGAGAAAGGACCAATCGAGACAAAAGACTGTTTGACTTATATCAGTATAAGTTTAGCCAATATTTTTAATAGTAGGTTTGACTTTATTGAGCTTCCATGATGCGGAGATAAAAATAACGCGAAGCGTCTGCTAGCGCTAATTCAATCTTCGCGTAACGCACTGAGAGCTCCCCCTCCCCCAAAGGCTATACCAGGGGAGAGGGAAGGGATGCCTCTCAGTGCGTTATGCGCAGATCAATGGATACTGCGCTGCATACTTTTTAGCGAAGGTTCGTTTCGTTAAATAATGCATGAAAATAGTTCCGAAAAAGAGGTCACATGTGCTTAACATGAAACAAAATATGATTTACAAAACACTATCCTCCCAGCCCTTAAGGGATTTTTCCAATGAAGGTCCTTCAAATGTCCTAAAGGAGGTGAAGTTCTCTGTAACAAGCCAGCTTTAGCAAAGTTGCATTTATGACTTCCCAAACGGAAGATGGTTATGTCGAGGAATCGGCGCACAGAAAACCAGTTCGCAGAATTAGTTAGACCTCCATTCGTTCCTTTTCTTGATTATTCTCGTGTTATCCATTGGTCACTATTTATATACTTGAAATCGCATGCCAAAAATAGCCAAGGCTATCCAAGTATATAAATAGTGACCAACGAAAATCACGACAGTAATCAATAACGTAACGAATGAAGTCCTAATTAATTCTGTGCAGAGGTCTTCTACAAAGTTGGACGGTCATGCATAGATACCAAACTTAAAATGGTTGCAACTTCACTGTAGGAAGTTTTATCACTCCACTAGTCAAATGTTAGCCCTGTCAAGGAGAGACAAACACTAAACCCATTTTCACTGCCTAACACATTTTCATGCCTTTATTTCCGTGTCTAATTCTAAAGACCAGACAAAGAATAAATTGAGTGATATTTCCCCGCGGGACTCCACTAAAGAAAATTGGCGGAACGCCGTTGATAGGGAAAGCGAGACCTTCGGCAATATATCTATAACTGTCGACGGTCTCGGGGAGAGGGCAACCAAAGGTAAGAGATTTTTTTATACTCGTGACGTAAAGGAGCGTCTAGAAATGACTTTCCCCACAGACCATCGGCTTAGAAGACCTCTGTACAGAATTACTAAGGCAGTCATTTGTTCATTTTCTTGTTTATTGTTGTGTTTTTGTTGTCTACTATTATATACTGGTATTCTCATAACAAACCACAAAAAAACCATTAGGCGAATACCCGAGGACCGTGTATCAAATATAGCACCGGTCGACCCTGACGGATTATGAGTTTTCTGTATATGGATTTGCATTAACACGTTAATCATAATGAAAACGATGCACTTAATCAAGAAACACAAATACAATGTTTGGACTACTGTTAATTTTGTGTGTGTACTCCTGATGAAGGATTTTTAGTCGAAACTGTGTCTGCGCTTGTGATTCATTTTTAGTACGTTTTACTATTTTTTAACACATTAATTTACCATTTACATTCTGTTGAAGAACTGGAATTTCTTCTCCGTCTTCATCATCATCTTCTTCTGTATTCGCTCTCAAACTCCTGCTGCTTAGCAGGATGTAGACTAGAGAATCAAATGCGTCGTTTCATTGTTTACTGCTTAACTAAGATGTGTGCGCCTTTAACACTGCATATCAGACTTCCGCAAGGATTATGAGTCACTTCGAATTTCTATGGAATGGATCATCCAACCCCAAAACCACATCTCCTTCATTCATTTTCCTTTAGCGCTGATGTTAGCGCATATGGCAGAGGTAAGATCTCTCCAATTCTGTCTGTTTAGAGTTATTTTGTGCGGTTCTTGAATAGTATGAATATTGTTTGTTTTAATTTCTCTAAGTATTGTTCTTCTGAGTGTTTCCTTTGGTCTACCCCTAGCTTTTCTGCCTGTTGGTATCCATGCAAGATATTGGTGGTGTGTTCTGTTATTGTCTGACCGTAGGACATGTCCAATGTAGGATCAACGGCGTTTTCTAATAAAATCTGTGATATAGCTTTGATGTTTCATTTGTCTGATTTTATCATTTGATTTGAATTCACTCCAATGAGTGTTAGTTATTGTAAGGCATTTGTTTTCGAAACTCAGTAATTTCTTTTCTGAAGATAAAGAGCTTTTCCAGCTCTCACATCCATATGATAGCACAGGAATAACGCAGGAATTAAATAAACGCATTTTCGTGAGTGTACTGGGTGACTTTGGCCTCCAGATATTAAACCATTTATTAAAGGCACTTGATGCTAATGCAATGCCAGTTATAATTTGTATCATGACATCGCTGTCGAGTGATAATGTGCTTCCTAGATAGGAACATTTGTATCTCCTTAATCATGTTTATGACATACATGGCAGGTCAAGGTCTCGCTATTCTGTGCTGCAATTTCGGACTCCGAAAACACACGAGCTGGCTGGAGTGTGAGAACAATATCCATAGATGGGAAAAAAAATAGTTCTCTATTCGGCTCACCGAAAAATGGTGTAGGCAAGGCGACGGTCACGTGTCAAGCAGCTCATCATCACACATCCTCCTACCATTCAATATGGGATTCAGGGTTAAGGGTCAGCTTGAAGGTGAGCAAAATAACTGCAGAGCGGAGTGCGCAGCTGGTCAGAGGTCAGTAATGAAAGGATGAGCTGAACGTCTAGTAGTGATTAACGAGGACAATGAAACATATTTTAGTGAAGTTGCATTTGGTCATGTTTTAGTGGAGTTGCATTTGGTCATGTTTTAGTGAAGTTGCATTTGGTCTTTTTTTGGTGAAGTTGCTTTTGGTCATGTTTTGGTGAAGTTGCATTTGGTCATGTTTTAGTGAAGTTGCATTTGGTCATGTTTTAGTGAAGTTGTATTTGGTCATGTTTTAGTGAAGTTGTATTTGGTCATGTTTTAGTGAAGTTGTATTTGGTCATGTTTTAGTGAAGTTGTATTTGGTCATGTTTTAGTGAAGTTGTATTTGGTCATGTTTTAGTGAAGTTGTATTTGGTCATGTTTTAGTGAAGTTGCATTTGGTCATGTTTTAGTGAAGTTGTATTTGGTCATGTTTTAGTGGAGTTGCATTTGGTCATGTTTTAGTGAAGTTGCATTTGGTCATGTTTTAGTGAAGTTGTATTTGGTCATGTTTTAGTGGAGTTGCATTTGGTCATGTTTTAGTGAAGTTGCATTTGGTTATGTTTTAGTGAAGTTGCATTTGGTCATGTTTTAGTGGAGTTGCATTTGGTCATGTTTTAGTGGAGTTGCATTTGGTCATGTTTTAGTGGAGTTGCATTTGGTCATATTTCGAACAAGGCATTTCATTTGCAATACCCCCACCCGTCCCTTACCTGTATGCTGCCCGGCCCAAAAAAAGAAGCACAGAATAGCAAGTGTTTGATTTTCATGGATGCCCTTCTGTGGAACTGGGGCAGCTAATCACTAAACCATTTCTCCTTAGTCACATTCTATGACAAACATGGCAGGTCACAGTGTTGCTATTCTTTGACTCCATTTTGGACTCCTCAACAGATGAGGGAAAAATCGCAGCTAAGCTGTAAACCATGGCACGACTAATATATACAATTATATATATATATATATGATAACATCTAAATACAATTCAGACATAATATGTCATACCGAAAGCGGATGTGGTGGACCGGAGGGTGCAAAATACCGCAGCTCCACCGTAAAGCAAGCAGTACAACGCTACCCAGGGAAACTCACACGAACTTTCGTGTTGGTATCAAAGAGCGAACGCAGAACAAGAAAAAGTAGACCGAATCGGAAAAAACCCCGATAGACTCATTGGGTCAGCAGGTCACATATACACAGAAACAAATCAAATATACACAGAAATACCTAATATACACAGAAACATCTAATATACACATAAACAGATCTAATATACACATAAATAGATCTAATATACACATAAATAGATCTAATATACACATAAACAGATCTAATATACACATAAACAGATCTAATATACACATAAACAGATCTAATATACACATAAACAGATCTAATATACACATAAACAGATCTAATATACACATAAACAGATCTAATATACATAGAAACAGATCTAATATACATAGAAACAGATCTAATATACATAGAAACAGATCTAATATACACATAAATAGATCTAATATAGACATAAACAGATCTAATATACACATAAACAGATCTAATATACACATAAATAGATCTAATATAGACATAAACAGATCTAATATACACATAAATAGATCTAATATAGACATAAACAGATATAATATACACATAAACAGATCTAATATACACATAAATAGATCTAATATACACATAAATAGATCTAATATACACATAAACAGATCTAATATACACATAAACAGATCTAATATACACATAAACAGATCTAATATACACATAAACAGATCTAATATACACAGAAAAAGACCTAATATACACAAAAATATATCAAATATACATAGAGATAGATCTAATATACACAAAAACAGATATAATATACGCAGGGAAAGATCTAATATTTGAGGCATCGCCGTCCTGTTTATAATATCAAAATGAAGCATTGACTAATAGAAAAAATGAGAAGGTAGTAGACAAGATTTGAACGTCTGTTTACCTGGCTTCACTCTCAATGAATTGCAGAGTAATCGAGTTCGGAGAACGTGTCGACGTAAAATGTGAGGCGAATATGTACTAACTGAACAGACCTGGTTCAAATGCCGTTTACTGCCTTCTGATTATTTCGCTTAATTTATACAAGGAACAAAACCCCATGATACAGACAGTACTAGCGAACGAAAGAAGAGGAAATAGAGGCCCATACAAGTGTGTTGTCCTGTGTCCATCATCATCAAATGCCGTCTCCGCAACGAAGGTTGGCTGCAACAGACCTCCAACATCGCTCGTCTCTTGCTTTTGTGTTGCACCCTGCTAGACTGTAACCTGTCCATTTTGTGATTTTTCCCACTTGTATCTCTGCCTACCTCTTGCTCGTATCCCTTCGACTTTACCCTCAGTCTTCTTCTTCTTCTCGTTCGCAGTTTGACGTGTCTACACAGCAAGTCCGGTTTCCTTAATAAATGCTTTTATATTTGAAAGCTCCTCAGTGCTCCCATACATCTTTCTGTGAATATCCAGCTATGTGGGGCAGTGTTCTTCCCTTTACACCCAAGTAAGGTCTTCAACAAGGTGTCATGTCTTTTAATGTGTCCAAAATATTTTATTTGCCTGATCTTTATTTCCCTTAACAATTCTTTCTTCATTTAAGTGTTGTTAGAACCCATTTGTTTGTTTTCTTCTCTGTCCATGGTCTTCTCCCTATTCTTCTATAAGAATTTCCGATGTTATGAACATCCAAAACGTTTAGTGAAATACCAAATTAAGCAAGCGTACCAATCATATTAGAGCGTCAATGCCCCATGTTTTCTTGTGACAGCATTAGTTTCCAGCCAAAGATCCCATCCAGAATATGTCTCTAAACTCGGTACTCCATAATGAAATTATGACCAGTAGAGTTCATGGTACGGTGATTCAAGTAAAATCATATACACAACTTAACAGATTAGAACATCAGCTATAGACGATATTAATGGGCATATCGAAAGCCAGCACAGATATAAAATCACAGTGATGATGAATTGATGATGGTGATAATGCACTGATGATGATAGATATTGATGACGACGATGATAATGATGGTGATGACGATAATGATGGAATACTCTAGCATAAGTTCCAGCTTTTAACTCTTGTTGCATGTGCCAGACAGCCGATTATTTTTTGGCTTCAGATATGTTTCTCTTGCAATATCTTGTATGGGGTTGTTTTCTAGAGAACGGTTCCCAGATGACAATCCACTCAATGTTGTTGTAGGATTGAATGGCATGAAGGGAAATAGTCTAAATTTTTAGAAGGGGACTTTGTATCTTGTCTTTCCTAAAAATCTCTAGATATACTGAAGATAAATTCTTTATAAAAGATTCTTTACAAATTTTAAATATAAAAGATTCGGTACAATGATCGCAGTCCAACCCCCGTTGTGCAAATTAGTGCTTACCTGTGATTATTTCCCTTGTTTATGTTTATCAGTTTATGTTTATCATTTATTAATTTAAATATAATTATATTTAGGGTTAGGATTAATTATGTAAAACATGACTAACCATAACTCTAAAATATTAATATTTCATTTAATTATTGATTATTTAATAATATAATATTTGCATAAATTAACAACAAAATACGTGGGTAGGCACTAATGGGAAACACGAACGAAAACAGGGGTAGGGGGGGGGGTTGTAGGACTGTGATCATAGTACCAAAGATTCTTTACGAAAGTTCAAACATTTGTCTTTAGCAATGTTTATGAGAATGGAGATGATCAGTTGGGGATAAACAAACCAACCAGAAACCCATTTCGTTGCTTCTTACAACATACATGACATATAATAGTGTTACTTTTCTTTGCTCTTTAGTCAGACCCTAGTAACATACGGCTAGTTAGAACAAAGAAAGATGAACTGAAATTGTGATATCAGAAATTGTCACATAATCTTTTTTTTCTTTTTTGTCTGAATTAGTTCTCAAACTCTTGCAGACACGCAGGGCGTAGTCCGAAGAACTTAGCGCGTCGTGCTATGCTATATCGCCTAGCTGCGATATCAGCATCTTTCGGCCTGATATATCCGACTTCAGCATGACTCCTTGGTAAATTTGATCCTATATGTAATTGGGCAACCAATTCTACCCCACAAACCTTCTGGACGCATCTTACAATATGCTTGGCAGATGACAGTGTCACTTGTTATTTACTCCCTTTTCTTGCACCCGCACTACACGGAATGAACATGCCAAGCTTGTAGACCTCACATGGAAGCAAAGAATTATGACCTTCCATGCATATCGCAAAAAGCAGCTATGAAGGTCTAATGCAGGAGTTGACTGTCTCATCTAACATTATTTCAGAGTAACATAAAAGCTATTCTGAAGTTCCATACGTCAAGTCGAAATGCACAGTTATCACATTCAAGCTGTAAACCAAGACACAGCGCATCTGTTATCTAGGTTACATCCTACTAACCAGCAGAGTTTAAGCATAAACATAGAAGAAAACATTAACGTCTAATTGAGAGCATCCGTGCCACTTGAATTATTATTTTCAACTGTACTTATAAAACATCTGCACAGAATTAATTAAGAATTTATTCATTACGTTTTTGATTATTGTCCTGTTTTTCGTTGGTCGGTCGTGGCCATTTTTTTGCATGCGATTCGACTGTAAGTATGTAAATAGAGACCAACGAATACTACGACAATAGTCAAAAGACGTAGTTAATGAAGTCCTAATTAATTATGTGCAGAGGTCTACTACCGCTAGTGGTCTCGTTTAATCTCCTTGGTGCCAGTTTCCTGATGTTTTTTGTGGGGTTCTCCTTCTATGCACGTGAAAGGCGGATTCGTGAGAAATAAATCCTGACCCACAGTCTGTGATTGGTAGTCTGGAAACATACCCCATGAAAAACACAAGTTGAAATGTGTGTTTGGCTAAACGAGCGGACGACGAGAGTATAAACTATTTAGAGAAAACAACGACTTCCATGTCGCCTACGACTGGCTGGTTAAAACAGATAAGGCCGTGGAATCTTTAGCTATGCGATTTGTGATTGGTTGCATGTTTTTTAGCTCTCTGCTGCTAGAAATTCAGCTATTGGCGTTTTGAATGGGAGATGTATATTCTTCTTTTTCTTCGGCGTTAATTTTCAAACTTCTGTAAATTAGCAGAATGTATACAGTAGAACGGAATGCATTGTAATAGTTTGCAGCTTAATTGCGATATCTACTCCTTTTGGCCAGACACATCCGATTTCAGGAAGGCCCATGGGTCACCTTCAGGATGCGTTCCAACCACTCCTTAGAAAATGTAAACATTACTTTTAGTACTAGACAAGTAGGCACAATGATCTATAGGAACCCCTCCCTTAACGATTTTTACAAAAAAGTTTTCAAATTTCCCGTCATATAGTGAACATTTCCCGTCATATAGTGAACATTTCCCGTCATATAGTGAACATTTCCCGTCATATAGTGAAAATTACAAATTTACACACGACAACGGACGAATTTCATTTTTTTAAAAGATTTTTTTTTTTTAATTTCAAAATTTTTGAAGCTCTTACTTGAGAGTATAGTCGAGGGGATGCGAGCAAGTGGTATGCAGATATAGAAGTGGGAGAGACATCAAGAGATAGATAGGTTTGTCGCAGTCTAGTAGAGTGCACAAAAAAAAAAAAAAAAAAAGGAATATTGGAAGTTCTGCAGCCAACGTTATTTCCGGAGACGGCATTTAAAGATGATGAACAATAAAGGGACATAATAAAATTATGTATTAATTCAAAGGGATACTACTACAAATAAATAATATAGAATCTGTAAATAGTTTTATTTGAAAATAATTAAGAATTAATTACTGTTTGCGTGAACAATGTACGATTTGCTTTTTGATATTTATTGCCATAATATATTTCTCTTAGAATTAATTATTGGATTCGAAATAAACATAGTATGTCAGTTCCTAAAGCTCATTTTGCTACAATATCCTTTGTAATATGCTACAATTATGCTACAATATCCTATGTAATAATTTGATGCTTCGGGACTTTTTTTTTCTTACAATTGCTATGCAATAGATGGAGAGATTGAGATGAGGTGCCAAAAAATCAAACGCTGTAACCGCTGCTTAAAAATCCAGCGATTTAAATTGCGAACAAGCGACAGATTATAAACATAATCTTTATTCTTACGCTATGTTATCAGTGGCAGACATGCCCCTCCCACGCCCCCTCACAAAAACACTCATGAGTAAGATTACAACATGCGAGATGATATGCATGAAACAGGCTATGAAAGTCAGCAGAAGAGACCGAATGAGAAATGAAGATATCAGAAAGATAGTAATGACCATATCACGCAAACAATAAATAAATAAATAAATAAATAAATATATATATATACATATTTATAGACAACAGATCAACTGGTTGGACGACCTTTATAAGTTAAAATGATTCTGAAATCTGTGAACAAAGAAAATTGGATGAACAGATGGGCCATGGGAAACACTGGGAGGGAAATCTATAAATATATGACCAGCCCAAATCCTAAAGACAATATCAACCTCATGGAAAGAAAAGACCAGAGTATCATATTCCGACTGCGCACACAACATGTACAGCTTAACAATCACCTGAACAGAATACAACCACAACACACTCCAGGGTGCCGGCTGTGCACTCATCCATATGAAACTGTTGACCACCCCCTTTTTGAATGTCCAGCGCTGGATGACATCAGGAAAATGCTTCTCCCTCCAGAGCCAGATAAATGGAACACATTATATGGAACAAAACAACAACTCACAAACACATGCATATATCACACAATGGCATTGGGTCAAAGGGCATGAGCCCATGGACCGCTGGATCAGCAACCAACCAACCAACCAACCGACGACCTTTATACGAATGGAGCCATACAATCAGCCATCGAGGCATACAACAATAGAAAGAACAGCGACAAAGTAATAAGAGGAAGACCAAGAACAAAATGAAAGATTCAGAGAGAATGTCAAAAATCACGGCTTAAACACCTGGTTTAATTGAAATTGCAGTTAAGTTGAGGGTAAGAAAAGCAACAATCTGAAACTAAACCAGATATAACAAGAAATGAAGAAATTAGGGAAAAGAGTTGCTATAATATGGTGTATTGAATATATCGAATGACAGCAAGTAAGATGGTTCGGTCACATTATGAGAATTAATCCAAACTAGGACCGCAGATAAGGAGGGAGGGGGTGTATTCAAAAGTTACGTAAAACCCCTCTTACTAATCGGTTTTTTTCACAAATAGGTCTCCACATTCCCCGCCAAATAGTGAAATTTACCCACGTAAACGGACGAATAACCTTATTTTATTTGGTTGGATAAAAACCACCTGCTTAACGTAATCATATCTACGGCCATGGTAACTTTGCCCTTCTATGGGATGGGACAGCCAATTCAATTCTCTAAACTTCCTTAATTACCTCTTACAACATGCCAGACCGGTAACAGCGTGGATATTCTGTGCTCCCTGTTCGGTACACACCAACACAAGCGGAGATCTATATTTCTAATTAAACACTACTGTATGTCTATTTATACATTTATATCATCTTAATCACACGTATAATTTATAGGAAAAAAAATAGATTGCAATGCAGCAGTGGATTGTGCGTAAATTATAGAAATCAAATAGATGTAACACAGCAGTGGATTGTGCGTAAATTATAGAAATCAAATAGATGTAACACAGCAGTGGATTGTGCGTAAATTATAGAAATCAAATAGATGTAACACAGCAGTAGATTGTGCGTAAATTATAGAAATTAAATAGATGTAATACTGCAGTGGATTGTGCGTAAATTATAGAAATCAAATAGATGTAATACTGTAGTGGATTGTGCGTAAATTATAGAAATCAAATAGATGTAATACTGTAGTGGATTGTGCGTAAATTATAGAAATCAAATAGATGTAACACAGCAGTGGATTGTGCGTAAATTATAGAAATTAAATAGATGTAATACTGCAGTCGATTGTGCGTAAATTATAGAAATTAAATAGATGTAATACTGCAGTGGATTGTGCGTAAATTATAGAAATCAAACAGATGTAACAACAGCAGTGGATTGTGCGTAAATTATAGAAATCAAATAGATGTAATACTGTAGTGGATTGTGCGTAAATTATAGAAATCAAATAGATGTAACAACAGCAGTGGATTGTGCGTAAATTATAGAAATCAAATAGATGTAACAACAGCAGTGGATTGTGCGTAAATTATAGAAATCAAATAGATGTAATACTGTAGAAGATTGCACGTAAACTATAGAAATCAAATAGATGTAATACAGCCGAAGATTGTGTGTAGATTATAAGTTATCAGAAATATTATTGCTTTTAGAATGTAACCGTTTTAATTAACCTATTAACATAACAACTGGAGAATGAATAAATCAATCAAACAATAATGTGCCTAAATCAGCGAAATCAGCTAAAAGTGATTATTACATCATTGTTTTAAATAATATCAACGAACCATCACATGGCTGCAATATATCTCCTTTAAACAAAGTAGTATTCGAATGTAGAATCACCTGAACAAACCGTCTCTTCCATACAAATGTAGGAATATATAAACAAAAGTTGTGTTTGAGCGTTTATACGTAAGTGTGCATGATTTCGAAAATTATTCTGTTTTGTTTAGAGTACAGTATTTTTTGCAACTGTTCTGAAGTTTCATGTTTCGTCATGTTGAGATTATGTATCGTCATCTTCTGCACTTGTTCTCAAACTCTGCAGATTAGCAGAATGTAGTCTGGAGAACGGAATAAATTGTGACATGGTTTACAGCTTTGCTGCGATATCTGTGACTTTTGGCCCGACACATCCAATTCAGCATGACGTATGGGTCACTTTGTCCCTATATGGGAATGGGACAGCCGATTCCATCCCATAGCCTCCTTACTCGGCTCTTACATGGAAGCTAAAGCTCCATCTTACATTGAGTTGAAGCTCTATCTTAGCATGGAAGCTAAAAAATGTTGCTATTTTTTACTCCCATTTCGAGTTCCGGCACCACACTGGCGAACAAGGTTATCTATGCCCAGTTGTACTTTCTATGTTTATCAATCAAATTTAATTCCAGATATTATTCGTTGTTGGACCGCACCCATTCTGACGATCACACCCGTGCACGCATGCGAACATATATTCCCAAAGCGATGTGAACACTACCAAAACAATCAGCTTGATGCGCCTAAATTTAACTGTCCATTTGACCTCTCGTGTGAACTGTCCCTCTTGTCACTGACCAGTGTGAGGGTCTGACAGATGGGAAACTATCACCTTTTTCGAAAATTATATGCAATTATCGACAGGGACGAAGACAGTTGCAGGGTAGAAACAATTTCAAAAAATAATTTCTAATTTGTTGGAGAATTGTTACAGTAACTAATATATGGGAGTGAGCAACTTGTGAGAGAATTGTTACAGTAACTAATATATGGGAGTGAGCAACTTGTGAGAGAATTGTTACAGTATCTTATATATGGGAGTGAGCAATTTGTGAGAGAATTGTTACAGTAACTAATATATGGGAGTGAGCAACTTATGAGAGAACGAAAACAGTAACTAATATATGGGAGTGAGAAAATTGTGAGAGAATTGTTACAGTAACTAATATATGGGAGTGAGAAAATTGTGAGAGAATTGTTACAAACAAAAACAATATATGAGAGTGATGAAGTACTTGTTTTAACTTGTGAGAGGACCTTGTTACAGTAACTGATATATGGGAGTGAGCAACTTGTGAGAGGACCTTGTTACAGTAACTGATATATGGGAGTGAGCAACTTGTGAGAGGACCTTGTTACAGTAACTGATATAAGGAAGTTACTAGGTGTGGTAAGACAAGGATGCATTTTATCACCAAGCCTATTTAATATCTATACAGAGAAAATCATTAAAAATATAGAAGAAATGCCAGGACTCAAGATCAATGGGAAAATAATAAACAACATTAGATATGCAGATGACACTGTTCTTTTAGCAGAAAGTGAACATGAACTACAAAGACTAATAGATCAAGTCAATAAATCAAGTAAAAAACATGGACGGTATAAATATCCACACACAAAAAAACATGATAATATACAAAGACACAGAACAAGAGGTAAACATGAACATACATGGAGAGAAACTACAACAAGTAAAACATTATCTATATCTTGGACACATAGTCACAAATGATGGCATATGTGAAACAGAAGTTAAAAGGAGAATAGGAATGGCTAAAAGTACCTTCAATGGCATGAGGAAATTATTAGTATCTAAACAAATTACAAACAAGTTAAAAATGAGAATTATAAAATGCTACATCTATTCTATATTAATGTATGGCCCAGAAACATGGACACTAAATAAACAATTAGAAGACATGATTGATGCCTATGAGAGGTGCCGCGTTATGAGTGGTCCATGAAATGTTTTTCAGATCGCAACAGCTCCCAGGTCGACCCAGCCTTAAATGGGTACCGGATTAATCCGGAAAATAAAGACTGCGAGGGAGAGGAGATGGATACCGCCCTCATTTACAGAACCTCTGAAATGTGAGATCGCTTTCATCTCACACCCCTACGGCATTAATAAATGTTATGGGTTACTTTACTTACTTTACATATAGAAGAATAGAGAGAACATCATGGAAAGAGAAGAAAACAAATAAAGAGATACTAAAAACACTTAACATGAAGAAAGAACTACTAAGAGAAATAAAGATCAGTGAAATAAAATACTTTGGACACATTAAAAGACATGACACCTTATTGAAGACCTTCCTTGAAGGTACAGTCAAAAGGAAGCGAGCAAGAGGTAGGCAGAGATACAACTGGGAGAGTAACATCACACGATGGACAGGTTACAGTCTAGCAGAACGCACCACCAAGACAAAAGACAGGGGATGTTGGAGATACGTTGCAGCAAACCTTCTTTGCGGAGACGGTACTTAATAATGATGACTAAATACTTTCTTTAACGTGTGAGAGAACTCTTACGGTTACTAATGTATGCGAGTGATAAAATACTTCCTCTTTATCTCTCTCTCTCTCTCTCTCTCTCTCTCTCTCTTTCATTTTACAAATACGCACACGTTTGCACGCACGCTCTCACCTATACACTTATACACACGGGCGTGCTAGTGCGAGGCTAATTCAAATAGAAACCGTAAGAGTATTCTATACACTCTTTACCGTGTAATATAGAGACACGTTATTACACTGATAAGGATAAGTTATTACACAGTGTAATATAAAGACAAATTACTACACTGATAAGAATAAGTTACTATACCGTGTAATATAGAGACACGCTATTACACTGATAAGGATAAGTTACTACACCGTGTAATATAGGGATAAGTTTCTACACCGTGTAATATAGAGAAAAAATACGACACTGTGTAATATAGAGACAAGTTACTACACTGATAAGGATAAGTTACTACACCGCTTAGTATAGAGATTAATTACTACACCTTGTAATTTAGATATAATATGTTTATCCGTTTTGCAATTTCTAAATCAAATGTTCTGTTTGTAAAAGAATTCCCTAATGCATAATACAATGTGATATCCTATTTCATTGTTTGTCTCTTAAAATTTCCAGTTTTCTACCGTTTGTTAGATGCTACATTTAAAAAGGAAAATAATACAGTTACGGGAGAAAGAAGACACAATTGAATGTAGCATGGAAACGAATGACACAATAGGGTGAATCTCATCGAACAGAGAACTAAAGGATCAAGGATCTTAGAAGTCCCCGAGCCCTTAAATGACCAGTGGTCAATTATTGAAAAGAAAGACAACCAGGAAGGGAGGGGGGGGGGGCGTCCTTCTGTTTAACGCAGACTAGCATTTGGACTTTCAACAATTCTAAAAATAGAATTTATAATTAATTGTGTCTGAAAGAAAAACCTGAGGTCTTCTAAACGGCCTTCCCTCGACAATACAGTCCAGTGGATTAATCGAGAATCTTCTTTCTAAAGCAACACTATTTTACGTTATTTTCATTGGCTGTCGATAAAATGTACACAGTGACCAATTAAATAGTGGTTTAAGTTATTAGAAAAGTTTACTATCATCACTTTAGAAGGATGATTTCCGATGTGTCCACGGGACTGAATTGTGAGTATGCTTACTATTACACATGTGGATTTCATGGATATGCTGGAAAAAGTAAACGCTGTGAGATTGTAGAATGAAACTGGATATGTTAAGTAGAAGCAGCAAAATATGGGATTTTGTTTAAGATCGCTCGTGTGTTGAGTAGATAGATGAAGTAAAACGTGGGATTTAGTTTAAGATCGCCCATGTGTGCCACGACCCGTTAGGTGAGCAAAGAATAGAGATAATATTACCTCAGACTTGACAAGTGAGAAAATAATAGAGAGACTATTACCCCAGACAAAACGGGAGATCTGGGAGATGGAATTGGATGTTCTATTCCATACAGGGTTAATGTGATAGGTTATGCTGAAGTCGGATGTCTTATATCGCAGCTAATCTGTAAACCATGAGACAACTCATTGTGTTATCTGAACTACATTCTGCCAACCTGCAGAAATTTGCGGATGAACACAGAAGAAGATGATGGTGAAGTTTAAGCAAGGATGTGGTCACATGTGAAATTTCATTTAAGATGCTATTTATAAATTACGTAAACAACGTCTTGCCGCTTTGTGTCCTCCTACACTCTGCTGTCTACACATTTCAAATATTCGGGGACCCTACTAATTACAACAACCCCCCCCCCCCCCCTCAGCCAAAATTCTTGGTCATAAAAATATTAAAAGCACTAAAATATAGCCCGGTGTTGTATTTTTCATATTCCATGAAACTATATGATTAGTAATGCAACACAATTTGTTTGAATTTGCTTAACTGGTATCTATCCTAAGATTGAAGCTAAGAAATGAGTACATGTGGCGCATACGCACCCACATAAGAGACTGTAAAGAATGGTGGAGACGGTACCTACATACGATTGAGATGATGATGATGATGACATGCAACGCATTTCCAACCAGGAAATACTGATCCATCTGTCCATGGGTTGCCACGACTAAAACACATTTCCAACCAGGAAATACTGATCTATCTGTCCATGGGTTGCCACGACTAAAAAACATTTCCAACCAGGAAATACTGATCTATCTGTCCATGGGTTGCCACGACTAAAAAACATTTCCAAACAGGAAATACTGATCTATCTGTCCATGGGTTGCCACGACTAAAACACATTTCCAACCAGGAAATACTGATCTATCTGTCCATGGGTTGCCACGACTAAAAAACATTTCCAAACAGGAAATACTGATCTATCTGTCCATGGGTTGCCACGACTAAAACACATTTCCAACCAGGAAATACTGATCTATCTGTCCATGGGTTGCCACGACTAAAAAACATTTCCAACCAGGAAATACTGATCTATCTGTCCATGGGTTGCCACGACTAAAAAACATTTCCAACCAGGAAATACTGATCTATCTGTCCATGGGTTGCCACGACTAAAAAAGAAAGAAATAACATTATCAATTTACGTTTGTGACTTTTTACACATTTTTAAGAGGCGACTTAAAAAGATAGAAGAAGAGTAGAAGATGAGTAGACGATTAGCAGAAGAGGAAAGAAATGTATATTCCAATAAACTTTGAATTATTACAACAAAAACATTTAGTAATTTCAATAAACTTTGAATTATTACAACAAAACATTCAGTAATTTCAATAAACTTTGAATTATTACAACAAAACATTTAGTAATTTCAATAAACTTTGAATTATTACAACAAAACATTTAGTAATTAACTGTTTACTATGAAAAACATTTTAGTCGTTTCCATAGTGATGTTAAAAGGTGACCTTAAATACAAATGATTTATTCATACATTCACAACTCGCGAGATGCGTTGACCGAATAGATGAGATCATGCAGGTCATCTTTTGGGGGAGGGGGTTGCTTGTTTCACTTTCTAAATGAAGAATGATATCTGAGTTATGAGTACAGGTTGAAGAGGATGACCATCTCCCAAGCAGTGGTCATTTCAAGAGGTCATGCCCATCTGTGAGGTGAAAGAATTCTCTGTTGGATTGGTCAATGCCGGAAGCATTACGATATGGTTTCAAGCACTCTTTATTTGGAATGACTAATGGAGAATTTGATCATTATTTTGTAAGATAGTATGCGTGATTACAATTTTAATTATTTTTTATTTTGTATGTAAATATCGTCATTATTATTTCTACGTTTTTTTGCGAGTATTTGCAACATATAAAATGAACATATGGTTCAGAATCGACGTCTCTGCACACAGAATGTAATACTATGTTATGACCTTATGAATTATTGCAGTATGCTGAGTTAGATTATTATGACAGTCGGCAATAGACGATCTCTGTACATATATTTTTATTAGTCCTTCATTGGTTACTTTTTTTAAATTATTGTCGTGTTTCCGTTGTTCACTATTTATATTCAGAAGTCTCAGGTCAAAAATAGTAACGGCTACTCCAAGTATATAAATAGTGACTAACAAAAACACTAATTAATTCTGTACACAGGACTTATAAGATTTGTAGATGGTCATTGTTACATTTTGTAAACAGTAGACCTAGAGGAGTTGTCCAGTTTTCTGTAAGGTAGAGTAAAAATATCAGTATTGATCATACTAATACAGAATAATGCAGTATCGTCCGGTTCAAAAATGGGATTGATTATTTGGTTATGATTCGATACCTTTGCACTCTGGGAAAACTCAAAGGTGCTCAACCTCCTTCCACATTTCCAAGCAAATATAGAACTGTATGTATACTGATGGTTCCCGTGGCTCGCTGGTTGAACACACGTTTCCTTCTCCCCCTCCCCGTCCCCGCCCGCCTCTAATGCCTACCTTCGTTGCGGAGACGGCACTTGATGATGATGATGATAATGAAAGCAAGGACAAGGAAGTTTCTTAAATAATAAGAACTCAAAATTATGGTTGTTTGTAAGAAATACAAGCTGCCAAGTTGTAATTGTGAAACACTTAAAGTGAACTAGACTTGAAATGGAAAATTGTAATTGTAAAACACTTAAAGTGAACTAGACTGTTGAAATGGAAAATTGTAATTGTGAAACACTTAAAGTGAACTAGACTGTTGAAATGGAAATTATTCAAATGGAAAAACGCATCGAATAAGAACATGGTTATCTTCTTCTGCGTTCGTTCTCAAAATCCTGCAGATTAGTAGGGTGTAGTCAGAAGACGGAATGCATTGTTTCATGGTTTACAGAATTGCTGCGATATCTGCGCCTTTCGGTCTGACATATCTGACTTCAGCAATGCATTGTGTCACTGACCCTATATGGGATGGGACAGCCAACTCCATCCCATAACCTGCTTAGTCGCCTTTTACGACATGCGTGGAAGGTAAACAGTGTTGCTATTCTTTGCTCCCCTTTCGGACCTTGGCAACACACGGGCGACATGGTTATCTGAACTAATGTCGTAGGAGATGTTTAAGGAGCTTTTCGAGTGGAACTGGCAACAAGACCTGTAGAAGGTACAAGTGACCTAAAGATGACATGTTGAAGTCGGATGAGACGTGTCAGATGTGCAGATACAAAGATACTGTAAAAAATGGCACAACACAATCCACTCACGGAAAAATCATGAACTGGTGCATTTTTGATGTTGTCTGTCCATCATTCCTCTTTGTCCTCCTATACTCCCTCTGTAAATATTCACCGCAATATCGTTGGTGACAAGAAATCGTGTTGGTTTATATATATATATATATATATTCAAACAAGCTGGGAGATTGTATTTCTTAGAAAAAACCATCATTTGAGTTCTTATTATTTAATCTTGCAAGCTGGGAGATTGTTTTTCTTACAAATAACCACCATCCTTTTGATCTTGCAAGCTGGGAGATTGTATTTCTTACAAAAAACCCATCATTTTGAGTTCTTGTTTTTTTATCTTGCAAGCTGGGAGATAGTATTTCTTACAAACAACCATAATTTTGAGTTCTTGTTATTTAAGAAAATGCACTGTCCTTTCTGTCATTATCATCATCATCAAGTGTCGTCTCCGCAACGAAGGTTGGCTACAACAGATCTCCAATATCCCCTGTCTCTTGTTGTGGTGGCGCACTCTGCTAGACTGTTAACCTATCCATCTTGTGATGTTACTCCCTCACTTGTATCTGTGTATTGCGGTAATAAATAATAAATATAACTGATTCAAAGGAACATAACCACGGACGCATCTCATCATCATCATGTGACATCAGGATACTAAGAAGGAAGGAGAAAAAACCACATCAACAGATACAAATGACATTTCGACTACAGTAGCTTCAGTAGGACAAACACAAGCAATGTAAAATGAAAATTACAAACAGAGAATCATAATATACTATAGGAGTGAAAGAAGATGATAAGGGAGATAAAATGGGAAAAAAGAACAAATACGACAAGAACAGACTAGAGGATAAAAAGAAAAACAAATGAGTAAGTATAACATAAGAAAAATCTAATTTATAACAGAGAAGAAACTGTTTATCTGACATACGGTGTAATCGAACAGAACGGTGTAATCGAACAGAACGGTGTAATCGAACAGAACGGTGTAGTCGAACAGAACGGTGTAGTCGAACAGAACGGTGTAATCGAACAGAACGGTGTAATCGAACAGAACGGTGTAGTCGAACAGAACGGTGTAATCGAACAGAACGGTGTAATCGAACAGAACTGTGTAATCGAACAGAACGGCGTAATCGGACAGAACGATGTAATCGAACAGAACGGTGTAATCGAACAGAACGGTGCAATCGAACAGAACGGTATAATCGGACAGAACGGTGTAATCGAACAGAACTGTGTAATCGAACAGAACAATAGAAGTAAATGGACTAAGGAACATCACTGATACATCTCATCATCATATCGTGTCAGGACACTGTCCACCTCCTAACATTGTACTTACAGCAGCATTGAGACACTGTCCACCTCCTAACATTGTACTTACAGCAGCATTGAGACACTGTCCACCTCCTAACATTGTACTTACAGCAGCATTGAGACACTGTCCACCTCCTAACATTGTACTTACAGCAGCATTGAGACACTGTCCACCTCCTAACATTGTACTTACAGCAGCATTGAGACACTGTCCACCTCCTAACATTGTACTTACAGCAGCATTGAGACACTGTCCACCTCCTAACATTGTACTTACAGCAGCATTGAGACACTGTCCACCTCCTAACATTGTACTTACAGCAACATTGAGACACTGTCCACCTCCTAACATTGTACTTACAGCAACATTGAGACACTGTCCACCTCCTAACATTGTACTTACAGCAGCATTGAGACACTGTCCACCTCCTAACATTGTACTTACAACAACATTGAGACACTGTCCACCTCCTAACATTGTACTTACAGCAAAATTGAGACACTGTCCACCTCCTAACATTGTACTTACAGCAAAATTGAGGCACTGTCCACCTCCTAACATTGTACTTACAACAACATTGAGACACTGTCCACCTTGTGACATTGTACCTAAAGCCACGTTGAGAGACACTCATCTGTGATTTTCAAAATAATAACTCAAGAAAATCTCATTGAAAAAAAAAATACCAGAGAAACACATATCTGAAACTAAAAGTCAAACACCACCGTCTGGAATAGGGTACTAGTGTCACATTCATACTTCCTCTGAAATCTATTATGTCATCAGTCATCAATAATCAAGTGTCAATCATCCATCATCAACATAAACCATTTCTAATGTTTGTTGTTCTTTATTTCTGTAATTTCCATCATGATGAGATATTTGTATAGCATCTATTTCTGTCATTACTTGTGTTGTTCGCCTTGATCTAGTTTCTTATTTCTTTTCGATGTGTACCCCTTTATGCCTTGAAGTGTCAGGGGTAGAAGAGTTATCCGGAGATGGCTTTTTGTGTGCTTCATATATGTTTGTTTTCGTTTACTCTTTTATTTCTGTAATCCACCGTTTACAAGGTTTGTCCCTGGCTTTGTATCCATCGTGTTTGTATAATAATTCTTTTTTTTTGAAGGGTACTGTCTGATGGTAGTCTGGAAGCATGCGAAAACCACTTAATCAGTTGCCTTCTGATGTAATCCAGAGTTGGCATTGTGTTTCTTGCTCTAGCATTGTTCTCATAATCGAGCATTGTTCTAATATTCCAATATAGTTCTAGTATCCCGGCATTGTCTTAATTTTCCATTGTTGCTCGGAAATTAGATCATTGTTCTAATATTGAATCATTGTTGTAATATTCCAGCATTATTCTTCTTCTTCTGCGATCGCTCTCAAATAACCAAGACGAGAGTTCATGAGATTTCCGCCATGGAAGGTGAAGTACGTTGTGCTGCCAGTTTCACAGAAAAGATGAGTTATTTTGAGACTTCAGGCCCACCACATCCGTTTTCAGTACTGTAGAATTGCCTATTATCATTCATTATTCTAATATTTCAGCATTGTTCTAATATTCCAGCACTTTTTAATTATTGTAACATTGTTCTAATATTCCAGCACTTTTTAAATATTGTAACATTGTTCTAATAACTCATGAACCAAGTCGATTGGTTTCAGAATGCCCGCCCCATGTAACGTTTTTGTAGATGCTTCATATGTATTATGTATTATAACATATGTATTATATATTATAACATATGTATTATGTATTATAACATATGTATTATGTATTATAACATATGTATTATATATTATAACATATGTATTATATATTATAACATATGTATTATGTATTATAACATATGTATTATAAATTATAACATATGTATTATGTATTATAACATATGTATTATGTATTATAACATATGTATTATGTATTATAACATATGTATTATATATTATAACATATGTATTATGTATTATAACATATGTATTATGTATTATAACATATGTATTATATATTTTAACATATGTATTATGTATTATAACATATGTATTATATATTATAACATATGTATTATGTATTATAACATATGTATTATGTATTATAACATATGTATTATGTATTATAACATATGTATTATGTATTATAACATATGTATTATGTATTATAACATATGTATTATGTATTATAACATATGTATTATAACATATGTATTATGTATTATAACATATGTATTATGTATTATAACATATGTATTATGTATTATAACATATGTATTATGTATTATAACATATGTATTATGTATTATAACATATGTATTATAACATATGTATTATGGCGGATTCTGTTGTTTCTAAATGTTGAGTATTTTCTTATAGCTATTCTAGTGACCTTTTACTCATATTCATCATCATGTGACATATTCTTTCCAGAATCTGGTCTTGCTCTGAACACTTCGCGATTCTGGTCGAATTGACCTGCCGCAGCTAGAGACAGGTTTAAGCAATCTGGTATATCACTGACTACACCGTCGTCGTTTTGAGCACCCTATTCCCCTGTTGATGTTAACTCTACTCTGCCTTCAGCTATTAATTTTTCCATTCTGTTGTGTTTCTTCATATGACCAGGGAAAAAAATATATATACGACCCACAGCTTTCTTGTTATGATGTTGTTAAGGAGCCAGCCATCTTTTATTGATTTTGACACTTCTTGATTTGTCTTTTTAACTGTCCATGGCATACGTAACATTCTTCTATAGCATCTCATTTCGAAAGCAGCGATTCTCTTTGCTATTGTTTTATTTAATGTCCATGCCTCACAGCCGTATATTGCCACTGGAAAAACGCATGTTTTGATCTTACACAGTTTGACTATGCTGCTGGTACCTTGCCAAATATTTTTCATGTGCGCAAGTTTCAATGTCACCATTGTAATTTTTCTCCAGATTTCGACAGCTCAGTCACCTTTTACTGAAACTTTCTTTTGTAATGACTCTTTAGAATTTTTAGCCAATTCCAACACCAAATCCCCCTTAGCTATCTCTTACAACATACAATGTAAGTTATAGATTTACTGTTCCATCTTCCCCCCTTCAGATTCATGAAAACACGGGAATATCCAGTATATATTATAGCAGAATACCTGTAAACGACCATGTGCTATAGGATCGCGAGATTGAAACACGGAATAATAACACTACTTAGGGTCATGCATGTCATAAGAGACGAATAGATAGAGAGAGAAACGGGTAATAAAACTATGTCCATACAATTCATTGTTGAGAATGCATCTTGCTAGATAGCAGACAAAGGTAAAGAAGAGGAATAAGAAGAAGTAGATGAAGGAGAAGATGAAGAAGAAGAAGAAGATGAAGTAGTAGATGAAGAAGAAGTAGACAAAGAAGAAGATGAAGACGAGGAAGAAGAAGATGAAGACGAAGAAGAAGTAGATGAAGAAGAAGAAGATGACGAAGAAGAAATAGACTAAGAAGAAGACGAAGAAGATGTAGATGAAGAAGAACAGATGTGTGTAAAATATTTGTATGTGCTGGGTTTGGAAACATCTTGTTCTGTAATCAGAATAGCAACATTCCATAACTAACACAGAAGTAGAACACGACCAGGTGTCACTTTACCGTATCTGTTAGGTCTGGTCGCTTCCGCCGACGTAAACGATGACCTTAAACATGAATGTAAACAAGGCCACATCCAAGAAGCCCTTTGACACAGGGGTCAAATTGAATTTTTTTTTCGTTCACGGTCCAGTCACAAATGGCTTTTTTGTGCTCAACTCCCGCTGGTAAATGACTTTTTAACAGTGGTAACTAATAACCGCTCCTCGCCTTCTGTCCACGTATCCGCGTGTCCACCCAGGGGTCAAGTCTGGCCGAAGTTGGGGGGACTGAGTGACCACGGGTTGACCAGTGGTCAGCTGCGGATGACACCACGCATGCTCATCTTTTAATGTTCGTGTCTTCCCTGCTGTTTCAATGTCCTTCTGTTCTCTTCTTTCGATTTCATTTTTTTCTCATTTCTTTTCTCACATGGATTGTCGTTCTACATGAGCTGTCAGATGTTAGTTGAGATTCATCCTCTTGTTATCTGTGACAACCATGCCTTGCTTCCAGGTCTGTAGCCAGTCACAGTTGCATGTCATAGTTCAGATCAGAGCCACATCTGCTGTGCCATATTCTATCTCAAATATTATACACAACTACGGACGCTGCCATTAATAATAATAACAATAATGCTGATGATAATAATAATAATAATACAGGTTTTTTTCCATCGTTCATTCTCAAACTCCTGCTGGATCTCCATTGTAGCAAGACCATTGTCCTACTAGATTTCTAGCAGGATGTAGTCCAGAGAATGGAAATGCGTTATGTCGCCGTTTTATTTGCGCCAATGGCCCGACACATCCTTCTTCGGCGGGATAAAGGTTGTGATGATAATAATAATAAGGTTGCAGTGAACTTCTGACCCATTCTCGACATTGTTTATTGGTGGCCTCCAATTCTGCCCCCCCCCCCTCGTGATATTTCCTACATACACAATGCTTAGTTTGTGTGTGTGGTCTATTTTTCACTTTTTCTCATCTTTTACGTTGGAATTTCATTGATCTGATTTATCACCCATTAATTTTTTGCATCTTATTTTCATTAATCTATTTGAAATTCTGTCTGTCAATGGTGCGTAATCATTGGAAACGCATCTGATTCATTATCTACTAAACGGGCCTCATTATTTGGAGTGCCAAAGATACTTCTCTATGGTGAGCTGGAGAAGGGTACACGATCTCAAGGTGGCCAAAAGAAGCGCTACAAGGACTTGTTAAAGAGCTAACTAAAAGCCTTTGAAATAGACCACGATACATGGGAAGAACTTGCACAAAATAGATCTACATGGCGTTCTAAAATCAATACGAGCGCATCATCTTGTGAAAAGAAGAGAAATGCAGCAAATAGCGGAGAGCAGCTAGAAAGTCACGGATAGACCAAGATCCGTCTACAGTCGTCATTCCATGTCCGAACTGTCCAAAACCATTTACAGTTAGAGTAGGGCTCATTAGCCATCTACGAACTCATAATCAAGGACATAACTCTAAGTGAACTTTCAAAAGTGAATGTAATAAATGGTCATCATCACTTGTGATGGACGAACGAACATTTGGTGTGTCTTGCGGTGAGAAAGACATCTTCATATAATCACATGTATATTGTGATAATTTCGTGGTTCTTGCTGATGTGTTTCTTGAAAAAGGTCCCAGTTGGACCGCAAAGTAGAAAAAGTAATTGTTCTTTTGTTTATTGCTATTTTGTTTTTACATTGACAGTAACCGTTTATCACTTATTGTATTGTTACTTCTGCATTTTCCACTTTGTTGGACATTCTCTGACATTTTGGATATTGATATATATATATATTTCAATGACCACGGCGAATCTAGGAATGATGTGGCCATCATCACACTCGCTGTATTTACTGTGTGAGGAAACATGGTACATATTTTCTACAGCTGATTTCATTGCAGGAGCAGATGATGATTTAAAAAAAATTTCTAGTTAGCTGGAAATGAGTCACGAATCACTAGACTGGGAAGTCAGTGCAATCACTGATCACTGGACTAGAAAATCAGTACAATCACGGATCACTGGACTAGGAAATCAGTACAATTACGGATCACTGGACCAGGAAGTCGGTACAATTACGGATCACTGGACCAAGAAGTCGGTACAATCACGGATCATTGGACTGAGAAGTCAGTGTAACCAATTACAACTAAAATGGAAACAATATTAATTCTTGTTCTTGTCAGTGGCGTAGCGAGGGGGGGGGGCGAAGGTGCGGACCACCCCGGGCGGCATCAATGAGAGGGCGCGCGGCAATTTTATTTTCGTCCAGTCTGTCACAATCAATGACATATTTTTTAATTTCACAAGGGCGGAAAATTATGATTCGGCCCCGGGCGCCATTGATCCACAATACGCCACTGCTGCTCGTTCTGCATTTGTTCTCAAACAAACTTATGTCAGCGATTAGGATGTAATCCATTAATTACTGTACAATGTGTAGTGATTACAGCTATCTGTAATATCAGCACAAATCTGACAGATGCATGTACACTTTAATGTCATTCTGATGGGTAAGTCAATGTCACGCTCAACCCACTTTAATCCTTTCTAAAAGTTGATGTTTGATGCAGCATGTGCACTTTAATTCCCTATAAAAGCTGATGTTTGTTGCAGCATGTGCACTGTTATTCCCTATAAAAGCTGACGTTTGAAGCAGCATGTGCACTTTAATCCCCTCTAAAAGTTGATGTTTTATGCAGCATGGGCACCGTAATCCCATCTAAAAGCTGATGTTTGAAGCAATATGTGCACTGTAATCCCTTCTAAAAGTTGTTGTTTAATGCAGCATGGACACTGTAATCCCATCTAAAAGCTGATATTTGAAGCAGTATGTGCACTGTAATCCCTTCTAAAAGTTGTTGTTTAATGCAGCATGTGCACTGTAATCCCCTCTAAAACCTATGTGTGATGCTTTGGAGAGGCTAAAAAAAAAATATAACTCAGTAAATATCAAACATAACTTACTCCTAATGTTATCACTGTCTAGCCATATGGCGGCGGTTTACAGTGCGCGCCTGTGACAGCCAAGATACTAGGTTTAAATCCCGGCGAATGCAATTGTATATCCGGACAGTGCAGAAACCAAATGCAAATTACTGAAAACTTTTATATTGCTTAGATAACCAATGCAGCCAAAAAAGAATATTTGATGGATACGTCCAGAATAGGATAATGTAACGTGTTTTGTCATCGCAAGCAGTGCGGACACTAAGGAACATCAGTCAAAGAAGTACTATGACCAGTGGTGTAGGCGATCATGTTTCGCCACAAATCTCAATCTCTTGAGTTGTTAATCAGTTCAGTTGCTGACAATATCTCTTGCCATAGTGACAACCCATCCAGCATCTTCTGTCTTTGTCTTTCTCTGTCTCTTCTCCCTTGATGTTTCCTGTTGTTACTAAGTGTTCAATTTATGTTCTCTCATCACGTGCCAAAAAAAGTTAGCAAATTAGGAAATTTAAAATAATATTTTGGAATACACTGGGCGAAGAATATTCTTTTTTTTTCTTAGAATATAAACACATCTTGTCCTCTTTCTCTACTATTATAACCTGCCCGATGTTCTTGGAGGGTTTCCCTCTGCCACTATCACATGAGGGTTTTTTTTGGGAGGGGGGGACTCTGCTCTACCACTATAACTAATGCTCTTGTGGTGGGGTCTTCCTCTACCACTATTACACTATTCTATGCTCCCCTTTCGGGCTGACAAACCCATGCCATAATGACAACCCATTCAGCATCTTCTCTCTTTGTCTTTCTCTGTCTCTTCTCCCCTTGATCTTTCCTGTTGTTACTAAATGTTCAAGTTGTGTTCTCTCATCACTTGACCCAAAAAATAAGGAAATTAGAAAATTTAAAACAATATATTGGAATGCTCTTCTAGTGCATTTGTTCTCAAATTGATCGCGATCAGGACGTAACACGAAGAACGTAATATTAATCATGGTTTACAGAATGCCTGAGATAAATGCGTCTTTCGGCTGAAACATTTATCTTCAACATGGCTTTCGGGTCGCTTTGATCTATGTGACGTAACAGTTAACTTCATCCCCAAAATCTCCTTAGTCGCTTCTCTTAAAAAAATTAGTGTTACTATTCTTTGTTCACTTTAAGGCTTAAAGTCTCCTTAGACTGGGCGAATAATATTCTTTTTTTCTTAGAATATGGACACAACTTGTCCTTTTTGAAACAAAGATGGAACTTCCAAGATGTTGAGAGTCTCCTTTCTTATTCAGGAAGTCGTTCCTGGTTATTTTATTTGTGGGATGAGCAGATGGGCTCATGTCTGTCTATTATGATTTGGAGAAGATTCCGGGTGTAGTGAGGAAAGGGGCAGCGGAGTGTCTGTAAGGACACATTTGGTCAGACTTGACCACTGTCCAGCAACTGTCCACCCCAAGTTGGGGTCATCCTATTGTCCGGTACAAAACTATGGTTCATCCTTCCGTTGAGCGGGCTTTGTGTTGGTCATTGTTCTGAGGAGGAACAATAAAATATGAATATTTTAACCCGTGAAATAAATGAGAATTGAACTTGTAAAAATCCACAGCAGGTTTCATTGTTTGAGAAGAAATCTTGTCTTTAAGATGCTCGTTTAACCATTGCTGATACCCCCCGTCAGGAATATGATTATAAACAATAACGATTAAACAACAATTTAGGTGGTATGGATTATTCTTTAGTGTGGTATATTTTTTGAAAGCTTAATTATATTTATTATAATTATTACTAGCCCCGACTTATCATATTTACTACCGCCGACATCATCACATTCACTATCGCTAACTTTGGTGGTAAATAGCTTAGTGGGTAATTCTAAAACACACACGCGCCAACTTGGTTGTAGTTCGAAAACGCCGAGAAGCCGATACTCTGTAGCAGGGTCGGGAAACTTTTTGTCTGAGAGAGCAATGGATACCACATATTATGAAAAGTAATTCTGTGAGATCCATACATTATGATTAAAACTGTTTACAATGAATGCAGGGTTGCTATTTTTCTGTCTTTTAGGTCAGCGGAGTTGATCTCCTTTAGCACTTCTGATGCTGAGCAGCAGTAGACTTTACCTCATTTGTAGAATGAAATATTGATATGCAATTAATATATAGATCAAAGAAGTCTAAAGAAACATTTTTTTTTATAATCGAACACTTGTCTGCGAGCCAGATGCAGCCATCAATAGAGCCACATTTGGCTCGCGAGCCATATGTTCCTGACCCCTGCTCTATAGTGTTCTTGTAATGCGATTGGGTGCATAACAGTAGTTCAATAATTTAGCAATAAGTGTAAATCAATGATTTGTATATAAGATATGTATCATTTATTATTTGCAATTTATATTCCATATCGTAATTCCCTTGCTGAGACAACTCGGTTTTTCAAAATTCCTATAAGTTTCAGGTAGAGTCGTTATTGTCGGCCGAAAACGGATGTGTTGGGACATTGACGCAAATAAAACGGCAACACAACGCATTCCCATTCTCTGGACTACATCCAACTGGAAATCTTGTAGGACCATTGTCCTGTTACAAGAGAAATCCAGTGGGAATGTGAGATTGAACGCTGAAGAAGAAGAAGAAGAGTCGTTATATCTTGTTTACTTCCTGTAATTTGTTCCGGCTTTGTGCGTGCCTCAGGCGACTATGGTGCTAGGTTCAAACCCCGCCACCAGCAACTGTGCATCTGTGCGTTCAGAAAACAGTGGCAACCTACTGAACATATTTATATTGCTTAGAAAATCACTATATCCAGCAAATGTTGGTAATGGAATAAAGTTTCGGTTCGTGTCTGGGCAGATGTGACCAAGTTTTAGTGGAACAAGACATAAGGTAGCAAAAAACCGTGTTAGCGCAAAATTGACAAATTAGCGAAGGGAAGGGGTGGGGAGTTACTTTAGTGTTAGAATTCTAGCATTATGGGGTGCATTTGTTGGGGAGGGGGGGGGGGTTTCACCGGTGACATTAGGGATATTATTAGCTAGTATAATAGACATCTGCGATTGCATTATTGTGGTTTAGCATCGACTCGTCTGCTAGTCAAGTGACGCAAAGGTAGATGCGCAATCGTAACACATATGTATTGTCTCTGTGTATAACATTACAAGCGTTGAACTGTTATGACGTCACAACTGCAGGCCATGTACCAAAATTTTCATTGTAGTTATAGTTTTACTATTATTTTTCAATTGCTATGAATTACAAACGCTATAGCTCTTGTATACTATTATGAAAAAAGTAGGGGATGGTTCTCAAGAGCTTTGTTTTATTCTCCGAAAACTCATACTATCAAATGTGCGCAATATATTAAGAGGAGGTATCCTACTTAGTAAGTAGACACAATTTTACAGGTAATAATATGCTGTAACAATTCACAAAAGAGAAAAGCTCACTACATAGAACAGGGTAAGAGATTTGTTGTTGCATTATGCATGATCTTGCGGATCACAGGTGAAAGACTTTCCATATGTGATTAATGTATTGTAAGAGATTTCATTTATCTACAACAGGCATTTTCAACTTGATTCTCTCGAGCTTTTTTGTGCTCTCGTAATGATATGTTTCTTGCACACTCAATATTACATGTGTTCGGTACTCACCGTCCGAAAAGTCTGAGAACCATTGATCTATAAGAACATTGGTCATAAAGTGAATCACGTTATGTTAATAAATAAGAGAATTAACGGTGAATTTATAAACACCACTTCAGCATAAAACACGTTATGTCACTTAGTGTTATTTTTTTGAATCAGTATTCTTCTCTTTTAACATTCAAAAAACAAAAACCATGATAATCAGCAAAGACACAGAAGAACAGGAGATAAACATAAACATACAGGGAGAGAAACTACAACAAGTAAAACAGTATCAATATCTTGGACACATAGTCACAAATGATGGCAGATGTGAAACAGAAGTTAAAAGGAGAATAGGAATGGCTAAAAGTACCTTCAATGACATGAGGAAATTATTAACATCTAAACAAATTACAAACAAGCTAAAAATGAGAATTATAAAATGCTACATCTATTCCATATTAATGTATGGCTCAGAAACATGGACACTAAATAAACAATTAGAAGGCAAAATTGATGCCTTTGAGATGTGGGTATATAAAAGAATAGGAAGAACATCATGGAAAGAGAAGAAAACAAATAAAGAGGTGCTAAAGACACTTAATGACACATAAGTAGAAAGAACTACTAAGAGAAATAAAGATCAGGCAAATAAAATACTTTGGACACATTAAAAGACATGACACCTTATTGAAGACCTTACTTGAGAGTCAAAGGGAAGCGAGCAAGAGGTAGGCAGAGATACAAGTGGGAGAGTAACATTACACGATGGACAGGTTACAGTATATCAGAGTGCACCACCAAGACAAGAGACAGGAGATGTTGGAGATACGTTGCAGCCAACCTTCGTTGCAGAGACGGCACTTGATGATGATGATTCTTCTTCTCTTTCTTTTGTGTGCGTTCTCAAAATCCTGCTGGTTATTAGCATATAGTAGCCCACAAAACTTCCGTGGGATTCCAGAGCCCGAAAGGGGAGCAAAGAATAGCAACACTATTTCCCTTCTACGCATGTCGTAAAAGGCGACTACAGAGGTTATGGGATGGAGTTGGCTGTCCCATCCCATACAGGGTTAGTGACCCAAAGCATGATGAAGTCGGATGTGTCAGGCCGAAAGGCGAAGATATCGCAGTAATGCTGTAAACCATGACACAACGCATTCCGTTCTTCGGACTGCATCCTGCTAATCTGCAGGAGTTTGAGAACGAACGCAGAAGAAGAAGAAGTCCACAAAAGTAATGTGTTGTATCATGGCTTCCTACTATTAGCTACGATTTCTGAGATAGGTCTGACCACTTCCATGACTTGATTGAACTATATGTGAATGAGTGGATCTTAGATTCGCTTCAAGATGTGGATGTAGTAGGAAGCAAGTTAGGAGGAATAACTTCGCATGTTGAAACAAATAAATGACTATGGCACGAAGGTCATCTTCCACAAAAATGTTATCATGAATTTTGATTACAATCAGATATTAAAATATAATTTCTAACATTGTGGGGGCAAGCATAATTATTCTTCATCACTTTTCCTACATTATTACTTAGTTAATGGAGAGGGGCTTCAGTGATGTATCACATCTTCTTACACAGATAAGAAACCTTTTTGACATTGGTGAAAGTAGTAATCACATTGGCGAAGGAGGTAATCACATTGGTGAAAGAGGTAATCACATTGGTGAAAGTGGGAATCACATTGGTGAAAGAGGTAATCACATTGGTGAAGGAGATAATCATATTCGTGAAAGTGGTAATGACATTGGTGAAGGACGTAATCACATTGGTGAAGGAGGTAATCACATTGGTGAAAGAGGTAATCACATTGGTGAAAGAGGTAATCACATTGGTGAAAGTGGTAATCACATTGGTGAAAGAGGTAATCACATTGATGAAGGAGGTAATCACATTGGTGAAGGAGGTAATCACATTGGTGAAAGAGGTAATCACATTGGTGAAGGAGGTAATCACATTGGTGAAGGAGGTAATCACATTGGTGAAAGTTGTAATCACATTGGTGAAAGTGGTAATCTTCGTCTCACCATTATGAACCCCAGGTATGGAGGAACACATCTCTAAGCGTATGTTGTAGCCTGCTCATTAAGTTTTCATATGACGTATTCTTTCCAGAACATTGTCTTCCTTATGAATCTCCTGAAATCCCCGCGATCTCTGGCAAGTTGTTCCTCTTTATCTAGCGACATGTACAGGAATTCAAGAATATATCTTGACCAACGACGTCTTAGTCGGCATCTGCTTCTAATGTCTGCTATCGCCCCCTACAACAACAATCTTTCCATGCCATCATGTCTCTTCACATGGCCGAAAGATTCTAACTTCCTTCTTAATATGGTGTTTAAAAGCCAGCCTTCGTGAACGTTAATTTGTCTTAGCACGTCTTGGTTGGTTTTCTTGCTGTCCATGGTATTCTCAGGACTCTTCTATCGTACTTCCTTTCCATGAGCTCTATTATCTTGACTGTAGTTTTAGTTATTGTCCATATTTCGCAGTAAGTCACCACTGGGAACACCCACGTACGTAACAAACATACCCTAGTTCCCGTATTTCTCCCGTGCCAAGGTTTCGTCAGTTGTTTTAATGTGGACATTACCACTGCTGTTCTCTTCCTTATCTCGACTGCACAGTCTTCATAATTTGCTATTTATGTTAAACAAATTGGTAGCATATCCTTTACAGAACGTAGCTATCAACCCAGAATTTGCTCGCTGTGATGATTTTCTAGGCAATATAAATACGTTCAGTAGTTTGCCATTGCTTTCTGAACGGTCTGGATGAACAATTGCTTGTAGGCGGGGATCGAACTCGGTACCTTGGCCGTCACAGACGCGCTCTGTACCACTTATGCTAGCTCCTAGATATTCGAAATGTATCACTTATTTTAAAACATTGTTATCAATATTAATTCTATCTCGTGATTTCACTTTGTCGGTTGTCACTATTTCGTCTTTTTCATATTTAGAAAGAAACAGGTTTTGTTGTTCGCTACAAGCCATTAAGATACATGTTAAAGTAATATTATACATTCCTTGACTATTGAAAAATAAAGTATTACGTAAAAAAATGTCTTAATTCATATCTTGACTTCCCCACAGAGTTTATTGGTAGCATATCCTATTCAGGATATAGCTATCAGCCGAACATTTTTTTTGGCTGTGGTGATTTTTCTAGGAAATATAAATACGTTCAGTAGTTTGCTATTGCTTTCTGAACTGTCCGGATGTATAATTGTCTGTGGCGGGGATCTATCTCGGTACCGTGCATTATACTGTGCAGAATACAGAGTAAGAAAGGGGGAGGGGATATGGGACTGCAATGGATTGCGGGGGTGGAAGATTATAGGGGGGGGGGGGGCTTATCTATATGATATATACTAAAGTGGAAGATAGCAGAAACAAGTATGAGAAAAACTGCTTCTTCTTCTGCGTTCGGTCTCTGATAACCAACAGGAAAATTCGTGTGATTTCCGCCGGGATGGGTAAGTATGTTGTGCTGCTGGTTTCACGGCGAAGCAGCGTTATTTTTGTGTCATCCGGCCCAACACATCCGTTTTCGGCATGGAAGAAACACTGCAATAGGCTGATATGGATATTAAAAAGCAGAAAGAATTCTGATATGGGCAAATATTAGTGTGAAAATTTCACTTCAGGATAGGAGACAAAATCAAGATCAGTTACAGTCAACCTTGAATGTGGGGATGGAACTTAATTTGAACTGTGACACATTAAATTTTCCCGAATGTGTTTTACAAATGTGAGCAACATTCAGAAAGTTGACACGCGAACAGAAACGAATGATGCACATTTAAGTGTGATCACCCGACCACAGACACAGTCATGGTCATCTTAAACTTGAATCAAATTCATCCTTCTAAATGTCACCCATGGCTATTTCAAACTAAAACATGGGGCCCATATGCACTGTCCACTACAACTGTCCATTCTCTGGCTGAAATCTTGCACGGAAGAGAGCTAGGGTCATGGCAAGGGAGGACCGTGGACAGAATGAGGAGCGGGATCAGCGCATCCCTTGAACTCCAGTCAAATCACTCACACCTTATCATTGTCTGACCGTCTGCGTGACCACGACACCCTCTCACTGCTTTTTATGTTGGACGTCTGTAGTATCCTTTCCGTGCTGGCCAGACTGCTAGAATTCTTCATTTATAATGAAATTGAAGTTCTTGATTAGTGGCTATTAAAACGTGGTCCTTCTGGAAAGATGTTCATAGCCAGAAGACTTGTTTTCTTTTATACCATATTTTCATTTATTGTCTGTGATGCTTTATTCAAATATTCTTCTATGTTCATTTAGTCATATCTTTTCCTCTTCTTCTGCGTTCGTTTCCAAAATCTTACAGATTAGCAGGATGTAACCCGGAGAAAGGTTTTATTTTTCAGCCCGATACATCCGATTTCAGTATAATATGTGGATTACTTTGACACTATAGGATAGGGCATTCGATACCGCATGAAAAACTCCTTAGTCGCCTCTTACGATATACAAGAAAGATCCCAGTGCTACTATTCCTTCCTTTATTTTATCGACATCAGCAACAAACGGTGGAGGGGGGGGCGATATAAGTTCAATGACACGCTTGATTCAATTATTAAATCATACATTACTGCAGCCCTGCGTCTCGACACAAATGTTTTCATCCGAGAAAGAAAATGTAACTATTAAATATGAATAATATTCAATAAAGTCGCACAGACTGATCCTTTCTACAATTGCTGAGTATATCTATACTGATTTGAACTACTTGATGTACGTTCGTTTAGACAAAGCTGCGATTTTGCGCCTGCCGGTCAAACACACTTTTTTCTGAAATCCTTTCATTTTTCGCGTGACTATATTTCTTCTTCTGGATGTATTCTCAAACGCCTGCAGATTAGCAGAAT